>OX465541.1:9704772-10918939 GCA_950022985.1 Udea ferrugalis | reverse complement strand
CTAACCTAACCTAACCTAACCTAACCTAACCTAACCTAACCTAACCTAACCTAACCTAACCTAACCTAACCTAACCTAACCTAACCTAACCTAACCTAACCTAACCTAACCTAACCTAACCTAACCTAACCTAACCTAACCTAACCTAACCTAACCTAACCTAACCTAACCTAACCTAACCTAACCTAACCTAACCTAACCTAACCTAACCTAACCTAACCTAACCTAACCTAACCTAACCTAACCTAACCTAACCTAACCTAACCTAACCTAACCTAACCTAACCTAACCTAACCTAACCTAACCTAACCTAACCTAACCTAACCTAACCTAACCTAACCTAACCTAACCTAACCTAACCTAACCTAACCTAACCTAACCTAACCTAACCTAACCTAACCTAACCTAACCTAACCTAACCTAACCTAACCTAACCTAACCTAACCTAACCTAACCTAACCTAACCTAACCTAACCTAACCTAACCTAACCTAACCTAACCTAACCTAACCTAACCTAACCTAACCTAACCTAACCTAACCTAACCTAACCTAACCTAACCTAACCTAACCTAACCTAACCTAACCTAACCTAACCTAACCTAACCTAACCTAACCTAACCTAACCTAACCTAACCTAACCTAACCTAACCTAACCTAACCTAACCTAACCTTTTTTTTTTTTTTTTTTTTTTCTCGGTGTCAAAAAATGCATTTACGCACTATCCCACCCCCCGGGGAAGGGGTGGGGGTGTGTGGGACTCGCCCACCTCTGAAGGAGGTGGGAATACCGCACTAAAAAATACACCGGTATACCCGCACCGCTTACGGGACGGCATGGCTCTGGTCGATTACCACATCGTCCCTGCGGTGGCCCGGCCTCCACGCCGGGCCTCCTCACGCCACGGGGGGCATCCTGGTATACGAGGACACCCCCAGACGGGGACACCGTGCAATGGGGATTGGGCTCCCCAGCCCGCACCCCTGGTGTCACTTTTAGGGAGCAGGAATGACATAACGGTTAAACCGCCGCATTCCCGCCCCCCGCCGTCTGCGTCGGAGAGGCGCCGCTAGAGGATCATCCTCACGGGCCCTCTCCGCGGCCTCCTTCTGTGACATTACGTCGTCACAGAAGGCGACCATCCCCCCCCATGCCTCATCGCTGCCTAGCATACTATCGATGATCCTCGGCAGCGAGAGGTCTGGGCCCACCTTGGCCATTAGAGCGCGGCGCTGTACCGCCCATGCAGGACACACTTGAAGTGTGTGCTGGGCGGTATCCTCTGGCGCGCCGCACTCGTGACACCGAGGTGTCGGCTCGCGTCTCGCGACCCGGTGCAGATACTTTCCGAAGCACCCATGGCCGGAAAGTATCTGCACCAGCCGATATCTCATCGGCTTCCTGTCTCGCCGGACCCACGACCGGAGGACCGGACGAATCGCGTCTATCGGCCATTGGCCGAAGAGCGGATCCGCCAAGTCCTCCTCCCAAAGACGCAGGACCTCCTCTTGCGCCCGCTGCCTGACCGCCTCTACCTCTTCGAGGCAGGGGCGCTCTCCTCTTGCTCTCCGGTCTGCTCGGTATCTGAACCTAACCTAACCTAACCTAACCTAACCTAACCTAACCTAACCTAACCTAACCTAACCTAACCTAACCTAACCGAGTCTGGCGTCTCCCCCCGCCGCGAGCGCATCGAAACAGAGCAGCTCCACGTTAAAAAATTCAAAGAAATAGGTTTTTGTGTCCGATTCGCCTGAAATTTTCGGAAAACGTGTGTTTTAGTGACCCCCGGGCGCGAAAAGTGTTACAAAGAAAGTGCAGTGAAAAACCAGTGTTTCCCGGGTGAAAAACAATTTTTCGACACGTGGTCGGAGTGAGTGCTGACAGAAAAACGCAAACGCTGCCGAAACGAGATCAGCACCCCACCCTTTTTTGACGCGCCACCTGGGGACACTGTTAAGGAGCAACTGCACACAAAGTTTGGGATTTTTCCGGCTGCGCCCTGGGGAGTTACGGGAAGAAAACCGAAAACCACGTGTTCACCAGCTCCGGAACCACGTGACCTGCAGGAGTGTTATCAACGTTGGGACATACTGCCTTCAGGAGAAACCCAACCACGCTTCTGCCACCGGGAAGTCAGCACCCGTTCCGGAGAAACAAGCGAAATACAGTCGGCCAAGTTTTTCCAGTGAGTCCGGCTGCTGCTGGTGGAAGATCTTCAGTGACACCAGGACCTGGAAAAAATTCACGAGAAGCCCCAGTTCATACCGGTTCAGGCGATACCTCGTTCGTCGATATCGGGCAGGAACTGCAGACTCTGCGGGGGGACAAGACCAAGCGGCACCCACCAACCGACCGCAAAAGTAAAGTTGTTGAGGAAAACTTAAGTACGGTAAAAACTGAATTTTCCCGAACGCTTCGGGAAACTACAGATTCGGGCTGCCAAGACCCTTCCAAGAGGGAAACTCTTCAGCGGCAATCCCATCGGACCCCAAATTCGGGACGACAAGCTCCATTTGCAGTCGTGCACCGAAGTCCCGGAAAATCAAAAATTTTTGGAGGGCGCAGGGAGCGGTTCGCGAGGTCAGCACCAGCACCGGCAGGTAGAAGAACTCCTTCTGGACCAGAGGCCAGGCTTAGTTGTAAGTTAGCTTTAAATTTGTATTTTTAAGGGCTTTTTCCGCCAAACATACCCCGGCACGCCATTCTTGGTTAAGTTGGTTCATCCCCTAGCCCACGAACGGGGTGAGATAACCCAAAAATAACACCGGATTCGTTCCCTTAGCAGGGAAGCGATCATTGGGCCTACCAATCTGTGGGTCGCCCCAAAAACCACCCCCTAAGCGTTTTTTTGGAAAATTTTAGAAAATTTCACCCCTCCGGTGTCCCGGGGGTTGGTTTGTGAGTGCTGCCCGTATTTCGGGTGCTTGGGGAACGGAGCCGGATTTTTTCCCGTTGCTGTATCTCATTCCTAAGGGGTGAACAAACCATTCAAAGCTGGCAGATTTGTCCCGGTGGTGCACCCCCTGGGAAATTGGCGGAACCCGAGGGGCTAAATTTTTCTTACCCTAGGGGCGAGAAAGATTAGTCTTCCCTTTGTGTGGCGAAATTTTTTCGGGATTTTTTGAGTAACTGGGTCAAAAGATATAAGCGTGGGATCAAACTCAGAAATTTCAACCCCCCCGCAATAAATAAGATTGTAAAGATAAGGAAAATACTTTGCAACCCCCATATCTTGAAAACGGGTGGTCCTAGCGAAAAACTGACAACATTTTGGCCTCCCCCTCCCAAACCCACCCCCTCCGCTACGCACCGAAGGACCCCTTCCGAACCCATCCCCAAAATCTCAACCCCCTACCCTCAAGTACAGGAAGAGACCAGTATAACGAGACCCCTCATAGTAAAATTTGCAGAAATTGTAAAGTCAATATCTCGGGAACGGCTTATCCGATCGGGTCGAGAATTTCGACGCTCTCCTGGGCAATCGGAGCTCTACCCATAGAGTAGGAAGGGGAAAAAAAAAAAAAAAAAAAAAAAAAAAAAAAAAAAAATTTTTTTTTTTTTTCTTTCCCATTTTCGTTATTTTATCTAATTTAGAAAAAAACCAAAATGCCTCAGGCCTCTAAGGCAGGTACCAGCGCAGGGCGAGGCAAGAAGAGCCTGGTTAAGCGCGTGCTAACGCAATCCAGGGTACCGCGGGCCCCGGGCTCCAGGCAGCTAGCCAGCGAGCCGGCTACTCCGGAGCGTGACCCCCTTGGGGGGGAGCCCGCTATCATGTCTGAGGCAGAGCTGGACATGGAAATACAGCGGTTGGAAACCGAGGCCACCCGCGGAAGTGAGAGCAGGGGAGGGACGATCAGTAGCCGACAGTCATCCCGGGAACCCTCTATCCCTGAGCATGACCTTCTGCCGAGCGCGCAGCCAGTGGTGGAGGAGGACGGACCGGTTTCGGAGGGCCTGGTGATGGGGCGTGCTACCTCGGATGGGGAGTCTTTCGCGGGCCGCTTTACCGACTTCTCGGACGTCGACTCGGACTGCAGTGCTGGCCCAGCGAAGAGGAGGGAGAGCATTCTCCCCACAAGGCTGGGTGGCAGGCATGTCGGGGTCGCTATGGACCTTGCGACGCAGGCCGCGAATTCCCTCATGCTGGCCGGTAAGGCGGCCCTCGAAAGGGCCACTAACATGAAGAGGGATTGCAAGCTGGAGGCGCTCGAGGCGATCCAGGACCTCTATGAGATCGTGCTTGGGGTCTCGGACTCGCGCTCCCGTCACCGGGTGTCCCTTGAGCGAGAGAAGGCGAGGGCGGCCAGGGAGGTGGTGCGGATTTCGCGTGCGCATGCTGCGGAGCTGGCAGCTCTGCGGGTGACCCAGGATGAGAGGCTCACCAGGATCCTGGAGCTGGTGCAGACCAACCAGCGCACCACAGACAGCGTCCAATCATGGCTCAATTTTGAGCTTGATGGCCCCATAAAGGCAATTGGGGCCATCCAGAAGGAGGTGAGGCGCTTATCGATTGCCCCTCCAGGGGACCAGCGGCTGTCGGTGCCTGCAGCGGATTCCCCTGCGGCCCCGCAAGTTGACCTTGGCCCAATAAAGCGCGCGATGGACGCCCTGACCGACCTGCTGCGGACCTTGATGGTTGATGTGGAAAGGCTACGCAGCGATACCGCGGACCTTGCGCGCATGTGCGCGCGGGGTGATCAGGTGGGCGGGTCGGGGCCTGGTCTGGACCAGGAGGGCTTGGCGTCGCGGCTTGACGCCATGTCCAGCACCATCCAGGGCCTGGCGGATGTGGTCGGGAGAGTGGTTGGTGCGAGCGCTGCTGAGACCCCCACTCGTGAACACATCACAAGGGAGGAACTGGCCACCGAGCTCAGGGAGGCGGTTGCGCCCATTTCATGCCAGCTGCGCACGGTGCGCGGCGAGCTGCAGGAGGTGCGAGATATCGCCCTAAGTACGCCGCAACCCGTTGCCCAGGCACTGGGGCTGGGTTCTGAGCTGGCGGCCTGCGACACCAGAGCGGTGCTCGAAGAGGTTATGGAACCCATGCGGGCCAGGATGGAGGCGGCCGTGGCAGCCGTGGAAAAAACTACGGCGACCTACGCCGACGTAGTGTCCGCGCCGGCCCCACCACGAGCTGTCGTGCCGTCGCCGCCCCAGCCTCAACCCAGGCCGCAGCGGCAGCGTAGGCGGAGCGGGGCCCCCGAGGGTCGCGAACCGGAGGTGCGTCCGCGGTTCGGGCTCATTATGGAGTCCGTGGACCCCAGGCACACAGGGGATGACCTCATCAACTCGCTCAGGCGTGGGGTCGACGTCATCGCCCTGGGGGTGGGGGTATCGGGGCTCCGCAAGCTCCGGAACCAAAAGGTGGCCGTGGACTGTGACACTGAGGGGGATAGGAGGGTGCTCCAGGAGGCGATAAATGAGTCTCTGCCGGGCCTCACGGCCAAGGACGCACCGCGCCGGGATCCCCTCCTGCGCCTGCTGGGCGTGGTCCGCGACCTCACAGATGCACAGATCGCACAGGCCCTGCCGGCCCAGAACGCTGGCGCCCTCAAGGGGATCGCTGAGGGTGACCTCAGGGCCAAAGTAGTGCGCCGAACCAGAGGCAGGACCGGGACGATGACCAATGTAATCGTGGAAACCAGTCCAGCCTTGTGGGCAGCGCTCGCAGGCACTCGTGTACGCATTGGTTACCAAATGGTAACCTGTGTAGACCAAAGCCCGGTAACACAATGTTACCGTTGCACGGCTTTCGGTCACCGAGCGTCCCAGTGCTCAGCGAAGGCACCCACCTGCGCCTACTGTGCGGGCCCCCACGACACCCGCGAGTGCTCCGGCAGGGATGCGGCACCTAGGTGCTCCAACTGCGCCCTGGCGGGTGACGAGGACGCGCGTGCGCCCCATCCTGCCTATTCCACGGACTGCCCTGTCTGGGCCAAGTGGGACAGGATAGCCAGGATGGCGGTTGCGTATTGCTAAGGGCGCCCCGGCGTCGCCTGTTGCTGCGCGCCCTGCGCGCCACTCTGCTGAGATCCCGATTCTCAAGGTGGTCCAGTTTAATGCTGGTAGGGGTAGGGCTGCCACGAGGGACATCCTGAATGCGGCTGTACGGACCGGAGTGTCCCTGGTGCTGCTCCAGGAACCATATGTGGGCTCCAAAGGCGTGATGTCGTGTCCCTATCGGGTCATCCAGGACGAGTCTGGAACATCCCCGGTGAAGGCTGCCCTGGTGGTGCTGGACCCGCGACTGTTGATAACTGTGGATCCCGATTGCTTGACCCACGGCTGCGTGGTCGTGGGACTCCGGCTTGGCGCTCGAAGCCTGGCACTGGCCTCGGTTTACATGGAGGAATCAGAGGCTGTTGACGTGACACTGCGCAGGCTGAACGCTAGTTTGGAGCGCCTGGGGGCCCGCTGCAGTCTCCTGGGGGGCGACTTCAACGCCAAGAGCCCCTGGTGGGGGTGCCCGGGGGAAGACGCCCGCGGCTCTGCTGTGGTAGACTGGGTGGCGGAGAGGGGCCTCAGTATAGTGAACTCGGGGACAACCGCCACTTTCCAGGCGTATCACCTGGGAGTGGCTAGGACCAGCATTGTAGATCTTACGCTGGCGTCTCCTGATGTTCACAGGTCGATCTCCGCATGGAGGGTCGACCCGGATTACTGTTGCCTCTCAGACCACCACCCTATCCTCTTCACCTTTGACGTGGGTGCGCCCCTACCGGACATCCCGTCGCCGACCACCAGGCGCTACAACACCCGGAAGGCTGATTGGGGTGCTTTCAGGGACAGCCTGACTCGTGCCTTGGCGCAGGGAGCGATCACCGTCGCCAGCCTCGGTGGACTCTCTGCACCTGCGGAGGTAGACGCCATGGCGGAGCGGGTCACTGCTGCCATCTCGGGAGCCTGTCAAGAGGCGATCCCGCCCCTCAAACCCAAGGGCAAGCCCAAGGTTGCGGTCTGGTGGACCGAGGAGCTGGCCGCGAGTAAGGCGGGGGTGGCAAGGCTTCGGTCGCGGCTGCGCGGCGCTAACCCGGCACGCAGACCTGTAGTGCTGCAGGAGTACCTGGAGGCTCGGTCGTCGTACAAGGAGGCCATACAGAATGCCATGACGACCAGCTGGAAGGACTTCTGCAGTAACCAGGACAAAGAGACGGTCTGGCAGAAGATATACCGGGTCCTCAAGGTCTGCGGTGGTACAAGGGAGGACCAGCTGCTGAGGGACCCGGTCTCTGGGACCGCGCTCTCCCCCCGGGCATCGGCGGATTTGCTGGCCGCTACTTTCTATCCCTGGGATGAGGTGGCGACGGACAGCCCAGCCCAGGGGCAGCTTAGGGCTGCTGTGGGCCTTCTCCGAGAGCAAGGGGACAGCTGCAACATTACCCCATTTACACTGGACGAGTTGATGACTGTCCTCGAGGGCATCAGTCCAAAGAAGGCGCCCGGCGAGGACGGATTCACGGCGGATATCTGCGCTGCCGCAGTGCGTGCCGAGCCATCCGTCTTCGTCGAGGTCTATAACACCTGCCTTCGCGTCGGACATTTCCCCGAGATTTGGAAGAGGGCAGTCATCAAAGTGATCCCGAAGCCGGGAAAGGACGACTACGCAGTGCCCAAATCGTACAGGCCCATCGGTCTGCTGCCGGTGCTGGGCAAGGCGCTCGAGAAACTGTTTACCAGGAGGCTCCTATGGAGTCTTGGTAGCAGAGCCGACCTGAGCCCGCGCCAGTATGGCTTCATGCCGCAGCGCGGCACCGAGGACGCACTGTACGACGCGGTGGAAATAATAAAGCGGGGCATCTCTCAAAAGAGGATGGTCGTCGTGGTGTCGCTCGACATCGAGGGGGCCTTCGACAACGCGTGGTGGCCGGCTATCTTGAGCGAGCTTAAGGCTCGTAGAGTGGAGCCCGACATATTCAGGCTGATAACCAGCTACCTGTCGGGCCGCTCCGTAGAGCTCAGATATGCCGGAGAAACCACCCGGCGCGAAACCAATAAGGGGTGTATCCAGGGCTCCACTTGTGGTCCACTTTTGTGGAACGTCCAACTGGACCCCTTATTGCGTAAGGCTGACTCCCTCAAGGCCCACGTGCAGGCCTTCGCCGACGACATCCTCATTATAGCCACGGCCAAGAACACCGAGGAGGTAGAGGCGGATCTCGATGCGGCACTAGCATGTGTTACAGAATGGGGAAGAGCATTTAAAATGCGGTTTGCTGCCCACAAGACCCAGGCCATGCTAGTGACCAGGAAATTGAAATACCGAGATCCGAAGGTCGTGGTAGAGGGCACGGACGTACCGCTGCA
Source organism: Udea ferrugalis (assembly GCA_950022985.1). NCBI lineage: Eukaryota > Metazoa > Arthropoda > Insecta > Lepidoptera > Crambidae > Udea > Udea ferrugalis. Next base: position 10,910,633 of record OX465541.1, on the reverse strand, counting down.
GAACTGCCTGAAAGTCCTGGGGCTCACTCTTGACCGCAACATGAACTTCTTGCCCCACATCGAGGAGACGCACCGCAGAGCCGTGAACATCTATAAGATGATCACGAGGGCGGCGTCGGCGACGTGGGGCCTCAACAGCCAGATCACCAAGTTGCTCTATGTGGCAGTTGTTGAGCCGGTGATGCTGTACGCTGCTAGCGTATGGGCTGAGGCATGCCGGAGGAAGTTTATCTGTGCGAAGCTAGACCGGGTTACAAGGCAGTTCGCGATCCTTATCGCCAGGACACATCGTACTACATCCCTCACAGCAGCGGTACTGATAGCAGGAATCCTGCCCCTAGATGTAAGAGCGGCAGAGCAGAGGGAGTTCTACGAAGCCAAGAGAGGCAAGCCTCTGCCCTCTCTGCCGGGGAGAGAAATGGAGCGGCGAGTGAGCACGTTCAGCCTCCCGCATCCGGCGCTTAGACACCCCATCAGCTTTGGACTCATAGACAAAGAGGAGGATCTATCCAAGCTGGAGGAGGGGTGGGCGCACATATACACAGACGGCAGCAAGATCGAGGGGAAAGTTGGGGCAGCCGTCTCCATATGGAGAAATGGCGGTGAAGTGCAGAGCGCAACCTTCCGTCTTGCGGATTACTGCTCCGTATACCAGGCCGAGTTGGCGGCGGTCTTACGGGCAGTACAACTGGCGAGCAAGCGGAGGGTATATTCCAAAGCCTGCTTATGCAGCGACTCGCGCTCGGCTCTGGAGAGCCTAAGCGACCCCAACTCCCTCCACCCAATCACCAACCGGATCCGGGAATCTCTCCAAGAACTCGCAGAAAGAGGGGGAGAGATCCGGTGGTATTGGGTCCGTGCACACATCGGACTCCCCGGCAATGAAAGAGCGGACGAGCTCGCGAAGAGAGCCGCGCTCAAGGACAAGAGAGCCCCAGCTTATGACCAATTCCCGGCTTCAACGGCGCGGCGTGAAATCCGCGAGGCGTCCATTGACGTCTGGCAGGAGCGGTATGCAACCGCGGAGACTGGTTCGACCACCAGGCTGTTTTTCAGCGATGTCCGTCTGGCCCACAAGGCACTCAGGGACACCTGCCATACCAACCTCCGGTCTCAGGTACTCACTGGGCACGGTGGGTGCCGGGAATACCTCCACCGGTTTGGCCTCGCGGGGTCGCCACACTGCACCTGCGATGACGAGAGCGTGGAGAGTATAGCGCATATCCTAACGGATTGCCCGAAGTACGCGTCTCTCCGCCACGACTGCGAGTGCAGGGTTGGCATCCCCATCGAGGTGGGCAGGTTCCCCGAGCTGGTCAGCGACAAGGTGGTCCGACCGATTTTTCTCGCCTTCTGCGAGAGGGTAATGCTCCTGGCCAGCAGGGCCAACGGCGGGAGATCTTAACGGTCTAATAGTTTAATTTATTCAAAGTATCGCTATTGCGCCATCATATTGATTATTTAATAGTTACCCAATTCAATTTTATTTCATGTATTGGCTTTTGCCCCATTTTATTTACTCCCCATTTTTTAATAATCAATCTGAAATTTTATTTTAATTATTATTATTATTGTTATTATTTATACATTAGTTATTTATACACTCGCTATTGCGCCATCTATTATCCATTAGCTATTGAATTTTTATTTTAGTTATTGCTTTTGCCCCAATTCAGTGGCATTATAAAACGATTAAGCAATTGGAGTCCCTCGTTATTTTGGTCCCTCCTGTGATACCTCTAGCCATTAGTGTTGTGCTTGTTGAAAGTCATTTTAAATAGTAATTTTAATTTTATTGATAGTAATTTTAATAAATTTTAATTTGTATGAGATTATTGGCTATTGCCCCATTTGTATTGATAGTAATTTTAATAAATTTTAATTTGTATGAGATTATTGGCTATTGCCCCATTTGTTTATTTTTATTTTTATTAATTTTAAATCTTTTATTTTTGATCTATTTTATATTTCGTTGTTTATTGATGGTTATTTTAATAAATTTTAATTTGTATGACATTATTGGCTATTGCCCCATCTGTTTATTTTTATTAATGTTAAATCTTTCATTTTGATTAATTTTAAAATTCGTTGTGTATTCATTTTGATTAGTTATTTTAATAAATTTTAATTTGTATGAGATTATTGGCTATTGCCCCATTTGTTTATTTTTATTAATTTTAAATCTTTTATTTTAAATTAATTTTTCATTTTTCTTTTTAAATTTGCTGTTTGGTCAAATGATTATATTTGTAAATTGTGACCGAACCTTGAAGTTGTTAGGTATTGGAGGGAAACATTGTGAAATGTCTACGCTGAAAAGAAAAGAATAAAGATAATGATTGTGAGATGGATAATAAAGAGGAAAAAAAAAAAAAAAAAAAAAAAAAAAAAAAAAAAAAAGTATGATGGTAATAATAATAAAAGAATAAAAACAAAAGACGCCAGACTAATATAAAAGAAAAAAAAAAAAAAAAAAAAAAAAAAAAAAAAAAAAAAAACACAGTTGTAGACATTTACAATAATAAGTTATAGGAAGAAACACAAAGAATCAAGCTGCCCATCAGCGAAAGGGCAGAGAAAGAACAGAATCAGGGGGGGGGGGAATTATAAAAAAAAAAAAAAAAAAAACCTAACCTAACCTAACCTAACCTAACCTAACCTAACCTAACCTAACCTAACCTAACCTAACCTAACCTAACCTAACCAGTACCGCGCCAACCGCACCCGTGAGCGTCACGTTTTTAAGTCGCTCCGCGCTCAAAAATTCGTATTAGTGGTATTTTTTGTGATAATTACGCCAAGTTTGGTATCAGTGTGTGCGCGCTGGCGAGCCACACATACCAGTGCAAAAATAATCGTGATCAGTGCAAGTGACAAAAAGTTACGGCCAAAAAACCGAAAAGTGAAAACTTCAAAAATTCACCCTGGGTCAACGAGATCTACGACCCCCACTTTTTGGACTGTGCCCAACAGCGCTATCACCCCCCGCATCATTTGACACCATCCCGGGATTTTTCCCGTGAAAATTGGCCTCAGGGAGCCAATTAATCCAAAAACCACGTGGAACGTGGTCTGGTTCAGGAGTCCAGAAGTGGACACCTAACATCAGGCCCGCAAGCACCTTGACAAGAGCAACCAAAATCCGTTTTCAAAAATTTTTTAGCAGACTCCAAACCGAAAATAGAGGATTTTAAAAAAGCAGCAAAAAGTAAACAAACTTTGAAAATCCAGGAAAACGGATTTTCAGTGACGACCCCGAGCGCAACTCACGCCACCTGCAGTGACACTCTTTTACAACAACTGTGCCAAATTTCAGATTTTTCGGACAAGCCTATCAAAAGTTATTTAAATTACAGTGCGTGAAAGAAAACTAGCAAATTTGAGGTTAAAAATTAATTTTAACCTCAAAAATTAAATTCAGTGCGCGGCACCCACACCAGCTGACCTTCGCTCGTTGGCCTAATCGTGTTCCCTGCTGCCCCAACAACACTTAGGAAAAAACCCCACTCTCGAACTCCTCGATTTCGGGATTTTCGAGATCGGAACCAGGGGATCCAGGAACGGCAGGAGCACCATTCTACCAGCACAAGGTAGAAAAAACCACGACACAACCACCTCCACCAAGACCTGGAGGCTACCTCACCAGCGAACGAAGAGACAGCGTACTTCATGTTTGCGGGAACTCCTGCGCGAGAACCCCATCAGCTGTGCCCACTGCGTGCAGCCAGGCAGCCTACAGGACTCCCCTTTACAGAACCCTGTCAGCGCGGCCGGCCTGCCGTGCACCGCTGCGAAGTTCTCCCAGCAAACCCAGCGCCAGCATCCAGGAACCTGCAAAAGCGGAAGTAGAATTAGATCAGAAAAAAATATTGTCAGCAGCCTCACTGCAAATATCAGCATAGTTGCAAAGATATTAGCATTAATCCAACTTAATTAATCTTAATCAGAAAACGGAAACTCAACTATAAATAGCCCTTAGAATTTGTAAGATACCTTTTTTGTTTCTCCCGTTTGCGTGGAAACGGTGCCTCCTAGAGGATTTCTGTAAAAACATTTAGAAGTCAACTTTCCGCTACCTAGCCAACCCCCCACCACTCGATCCTGAGAACCCTCGCGAGGATACAAAAACCCCCGTGGAGACTACACCAGAGCAGCTGGGCAACATAAAACCCCACCGTACCAAGCGTCTGCCACTCCACCAACAAGACCCTAAGAAAAAACCCGCGAGGCCCCCTCCAGTCCCCCAGGCTATCAATCCCAACCCCTAAAACCCCTATAGCCCAGCCCCCACGCACCCCAGACCAAAACTCCTCACCACCTCCAAAAATCCCTGTCCCTAGCAGCTTCCAACCCCATTTTCCCCAACCCCAAAACTCACCCCCAACCCCCCCATTTGATTGACTGAAAGTTTTCGAGGGTCATATCTCGGAAACCAGAGGTCCAAGGCGGAAAACACAAGAATTTTGCTCACCGAAGGTGAGCAAGAAGTGACCCCCGCCCTCCCCTTCGCCCAAAACCCATTTTTCCCGGAATCCCACGCCCCCCCCCAAAAAACCACCCCTCCCCACCCCCCTAGGCATCCTACTCCAAAAAGTCCCAAACAAAACCTAATCCCACAAGTCCCCCCCACAAGAATCCCGAACAAAATTTCCAAATTCCCCCTTTTTGGCAAATCCCACATCCCACACCCCAAAAACCCAAGTCCCAGCCCGATCACCCTTGACACTTTCTTAAAAAATCCCCCTCCCTTTATCTCCCAAACGGTGCGTCCTACGCAAAAAAGGACGAAATTTTCGTTACCAACTCCGTTGGTAACGAACCAGGAGTCCTCGACCACCCCTCCCCGCCCCCACCCCAAAACTACCCCCAACCCCAAAACTACCCCAAATTTTAGATTTTCAATTAATTGGACATAACTTTTGACAGGACTGACGGACAAAGACGCGGTTTTTAGTAAAATCATTTTTGAAAGTAGAGCCAGCGACCGCCACCAAGAATTTTCAAAAATTTTCAAAAACAGAGTTTTCGTTTTTCGGAAATTTTTTACGCAAACGGGAAAAACAGCTTTTGGGGAAACCGCGATATCTCGGAAACCGAGACAGCCAGAGCGACGCGGTTTTCTTCAGTAACCGTCCCCCGAACTGCGCTACCTACCTGTCTCAAACCCGCGACTCTAGGTAGAGCAACAGAAAAGTTGAGTTTTCGACTTGCAAATTTTTAAATTTTGACATTATTATTTTATAAGATAAGTAGGCTTTTGCACTTAAGTTAGGTTAAGACCGCTCTACATAGAGCTAAATTTTTAGACGAAAAAATTTTTTCGGAAATTTTATTGGGAAAAATCCCAAACTGTAAAGGGTGCGCAGAACCGTCTTTTAAAATACATAAGAAACAAATTTACAACTTTTACAAAATTTATTTTATTTTATTTATTACATATTCATTTTATTCTATTTTAATTCACCCCAATTATTTCAATTTATTTCAATTTTAAAATTCAATTTTACTTTAATTTATAATCCAATTTACAATTCGTGTCCCCTTTACAATTTTATTATTAATTTTATTTTGCGACGCATTCTCCCCCAAATTTCAAAATGTTCGGGCACCACACACCAAAGAAAGTTGCAGTAAGAGTGATGAGACACTCACCACCACCGCATATTGAGCAGGACAAGGCTGAACCACCTAGCACCGAGATGAGCTCAACACAGGGCTCAAAAGTGAGGCGCAGTATCGGAGAATGGGAGGCGGGCAAAGGGGAAACCACCCAAAAACCCCCGACGCCACCGAACAAGCCCCCAAGCGCACTCGCCAAACCAAAAACTGGCCCACAAGAAGGCCAAACAACTGGGAGACAGACCTCCACAGAGGCCTCGACAAACTCCCCGAAGACCCAAGGTCCCACAAAATACAAGGACCGGCTGACGGAAGCCAAGGCCCGCTTCAATGACGCAAATCGTCTTCTGGGTAGCTCGCGGAACATTAAAACCGAAATCAAGGACGGAGTTACCCAGGCTATAAAAAGACTATACGATATGGTGAAAGAAGCCGAGACACAAATACGCACCGGCACAACAGCAACACCGACACCACCTACTGCAATAAAGACGGCCGCAACACAGCAAAAGACAGCAACAGCGCAAACCGATCTTGAGGCCAACATAAATAAAATTATGCAGCAACACGCCGAAAGGCTGAAGGAACATGAGATCAAGATGCAAGCCTTGAATGAGGCCCTCGACAAGACCCAAGAGATAATTAAAAGCCGAATGACGTATGCCGACGCGCTGGCCACCCAATCCCAACGCAGCACAGAAGACGAAAAAGTGACAAAGACCCTACACTCAGTCATCATCTCGTCCCAAGTCGAGACCGACACGGGAGAAGACGTCCTGGAGAGGGTGCGGACCGCCGTCAAGGCTACAGACGGCTGGATAACAGTAGACAACGTCCGCAAAGCGAAGAATCGCAAAATTATTTTAAGCTGCAGGTCCAAAAACGACACCCACAAGGTAACAGAGAGACTACGGGAAGCGGGGGATCGTCTTTCGGTGGAAGAGATCCGGAACAGGGATCCGCTTGTGGTCCTGAGGGGGGTCATGAAGGTCGTCAGCAATGATGACGTCATGAAGGCCCTCAGGAATCAGAATGCGGACCTTTTCCGGGCCCTGAAAACGGAAGACGATAGAGTGGAGATTAGGTTCAGAAAACCTACAAGAAACCCCCACACCAATGACGTAGTACTGAGAGTGTCCCCGGCCATCTACAAAGCCATGCTGGACAGAGTGACCCTACACATCGACATTCAAAGGGTCAGAGTTGCTGACCAGTCACCACTGGTTCAGTGCTCGATGTGTCTGGGTTACGGACATGGGAGGCGTTTCTGCACAGAAACCCAAGTAAAGTGCAGTCACTGCGGGGAAGCTCACCTCAAAGCAAACTGCGAAAAGTGGATGGCGCGGGATAAACCGAGTTGTTGCAACTGCATGGCCGCGAATATGGACAACGTAGGTCACAGTGCCTTCAGCACGGACTGTCCGATACGCAGTAAATGGGACGCCTTAGCTAGAGCAAAGATCGCGTACTGCTAAGGGCCCCCCAAGCAACAACAGGGCAGGCACCCCAACCAGCGAGGCAGCATACACCGTGGCCCAGGCTAACCTTCAGCGCAAGGACCTGGCGACCACCGAGCTGATGATCGAAGCCAGCGAGCGTAGGATCGCCTTCTCGCTGCTCCAGGAGCCCTATGTGGGTGGAGCTCGACGTATGAAGAGCTACCGTGGTGCGAGAGTCTACCAGTGCGCGGACCAAGGAAGCGGGACTGTCAAGGCGGCTGTCGTAGTACACGACGCCGACCTTGACGTTATACAGTGCCCAGAACTCACCACGAACAACATCGTAGTGGTGAGGATCCGGACCAGCGCCTGGGAAATCGCAGTAGTCTCTTACTACTTTGAGCCAGACCAGCCCATAGAGCCATACTTGGAGCAGCTGAGAAGCGTACGCAGAAACCTGAAAAACACAAAGATTGTCATCGGCGGTGATGCGAATGCAAAGAGCACCTGGTGGGGAAGCACCAAGGTCGACCACAGGGGAGACGAAATGTCAGGGATCCTGGAAGAGTTGGACCTCCAGGTACTAAATCAGGGAAACACCCCTACTTTCGACACCGTTAGGGGTAACGTGGCGATTAGCAGCCACGTGGACGTTACCGCCTGTTCGCTGGACGTGCTCGACCTGGTAGACGACTGGAGGGTAGAATGCGGGCTCACGAGTTCGGACCACAACGCGATCCTTTTTAAATTAAAACTAGCAAAATCAAAAGGTTTGGACATAGTAAGGACAACGCGCATCTACAACACCAAAAAGTCTAATTGGGCCCAGTTTCGTGTGAAACTGGCGCAATTAAATAATAATAGTAATCTTAACTCTGAGGCCATAAATACCATAGACAACACAACAAATTTAGAAAATGCAATAAACCAGTTTACAGTCAATATTAAGATAGCCTCGGAGGAAAATATTCCAAAAATTAAGACTGGATCAAAACTCACCATCCCATGGTGGTCCGAAGAACTCGCAGCGCTGAAGAAGGCAGTCAAAACCAGGAAGCGTCGAATTCGATGCGCAGCACCGGTCCGAAGAGCGAAAGTCGTCGAAGAGTACCTGGAAATGAAGACGTTATACGAGTGCAAAACAAAAGCCGCCCAGACCTGCAGCTGGAAGGAGTTCTGCGAGAAGCAGGACCGTGAAGGGGTATGGGAGGGCATATATAGGGTCATTGCTCGCACGAAGAAGAGAGAAGAGGACTTGCCTCTGGTAAAGAACGATACTCCACTGAACCCAAGAGAGTCGGCTACCTTACTCGCTGAAACCTTCTATCCGGCAGACCTGGTGAGCATGGACAACGCTGACCATCGGCGGACACGTGAAGCTGCTGACAGAGTGAACGGGCAAATGCATGGAGAGGTACATGACCCGCCGTTTACACTGCTAGAGCTGAAGACCGCCGTGGACGGGTTCAATCCCAAGAAAGCTCCCGGGGCGGATGGTTTCACTGCGGACATTTGCAAGCAGGCTATTCTTCAGGATCCTACAACCTTCCTTTCCCTCTCCAACAAAGCCCTCGAGCTATCCTACTTTCCCACCATGTGGAAAGAAGCCACGGTAGTAGTTCTGAGAAAACCCGGCAAAGATAGCTACCTCCAACCCAAATCCTATAGGCCTATTGGCTTATTACCCGTCCTAGGTAAGATCCTGGAGAAGATGCTTGTAGCTCGATTGAAGTGGCACCTGGTTCCCCGGACTAGTACTCGCCAATACGGATTCATGCCACAGAGGAGCACGGAGGACGCACTCTATAATCTAGTGAAGCACATCAGATCCAAGTTGGATTGTAAAAAGATAGTCACACTGGTGTCCCTAGATATAGAGGGCGCTTTCGACAGCGCCTGGTGGCCGGCAATCAGAGTCCGTTTGGCTGAGGAAAAGTGCCCGGTGAACATCAGGAGGCTGATTGACAGCTACTTGTCCCGCAGGAAGGTGAGCTTAAGGTACGCTGGGGAGGAGGTTACCAGAGACACAACGCAGGGTTGTGTGCAGGGGTCAATTGGCGGACCCATTTTGTGGAACTTGCTGCTCGACCCTCTCCTTAGAGAGATAGAAGGCAAAGGCATTTTCTGCCAAGCGTTCGCGGACGACGTCGTCCTGGTCTTTGACTCCGACACTGCAATGGGGATTGAGCGTATCGCCAACCCCATACTCGACCATGTCCAGGCGTGGGGGGTCCGAAATAGACTCCGGTTTGCACCGCACAAGACCTGTGCAATGGTGCTAACCAGGAAGCTAAAGTACGACACACCACGCCTGAACATGGGCAGAGTAGATATTGCGGTGTCGCGAGAAACAAAGATACTGGGACTAACCATAGACGACAAGCTCACTTTTAATACCCACGTCGCGAATGTATGTAGGAAAGCCCTGAACATCTACAAACAGCTAGCAAAGGCCGCCAAGGCCAGTTGGGGACTTCATCCCGATATAATTCGAGTCATCTATAATGCAGCAGTGGAGCCCGTAATCTTGTATGCTGCCAGCGTATGGGCACCGGCCTCGGAAAAGATAAGCGTCAGAAAGCAGCTCAACACGGTGCAAAGAGGCTTCGCGCAAAAGTTATGCAAGGCCTACCGCACTGTCTCCCTGAACTCGGCACTGACCCTGTCCGGCCTGTTACCCCTCGACCTGCGTATACAGGAGGCGGCGTCCTTGTACGCCGCCAAGAGGGGATTGCCACCTGACGAGTTAGGAGATCGGGAGATGGAGGTACCGGTAGCCTTTGCAGAGCTTCCGCATCCGGCCAAGCATATGGAGATAGGGTTCGAGTGTTTGGTAAACCAGGAACAGGTCGATAGCCGAAACGCGCAGTCTGTGAGGATCTTCACGGATGGCAGCAAAATTGACGGCAAGGTCGGTGCAGCTCTATCCTTGTGGGATAGAGACGCAGAGATCAAAGCGATCAAACTTTGCTTGCCATCATACTGCACGGTTTACCAAGCAGAACTACTGGCCATATGTAGGGCCTCTAAGGAAGTCCTCCGGCGGAAGGAGGAGAGCTACGGCCTATACAGCGATTCGAGGGCAGCGCTGGAGACGATCGCATGCCATAGCGCTCCCCATCCACTAGCCGTCGAAACCCGACGCAACCTTGCAGCAGCTTCTCTCCAGAAGAAAGTTGTGTCTTTCTTCTGGATAAAAGCACATGCGGGATTGCCAGGGAATGAGCGGGCAGACGAATTGGCCAAGGAGGCAGCCCTGAATTTACGCAGGACGCCCGACTACGATCTGTGTCCGGTCTCATTTGTTAAGCGACAGATCCGTACGGAATCGCTGGACGAATGGAACCGTCGATACCAGTCGGCCGATACTGCCTCCGTAACCAAACTTTTCCTCGAGGACGTGCACGGCGCATACAAGATCGTCAGGGAACTACAACCCACAGGGTTAATAACCCAGCTGCTGACTGGGCATGGGGGCATAGCCCAGTACCTGCACCGGTTCAAATGTAGGGACAGCCCCTCTTGTTTGTGCGACCCTGAAGTAGAGGAGACGGTCACTCATGTCATTCTCGAGTGTCCGATACACCAGACCAGCCGGCATGACCTCGAGAACAGGCTGGGGACCGATCTCAAAAAAGAAAGTCTGAGCACCCTCATCAAGGATAAGTCCTCTAGGAAACATTTTGTTGCGTTCTGTATCGAAGCACTTAAAGTGGTCAACAAAAGGAATAAATAGCCTTTCGCTATTATTGGAATTTGTAAAAATTTTAAATATTTAGCGATAAAATATAAAATATGTAAGCAATAAAAAGGGCTTAAACCTTTAACCACTGTGATATACCAATGTAATGTGATACCTTGTATGTAATAATGCTGTGATATTTGTAACTCTGTAATTTTAATGTAATGATTTTAATGATATTTATTTAATTCTGATTTTACTCCTTTTTACTGTATACATAACTCTGAATTTTTGATATTGTACTGTGCCAACTTTGTTTTTGTGATTTTTATTACCCAATTTTGTTTTAAATAATTATACAACGTGCAATCAATTTTATAATTGTGAATTTATACAATGACAAATTTTTATTTTTTAAAAATGTAATGTTAATTTAACTAGAATAAGCATAGCGATAAGACCGAATAGAGCACATAAATATGTGGCAAAGAAAATGTTGTTAGGACAAAGACATAGCTTATGCTTATATAAAATTAGATTTAAGACTGAGGCACTAAAAAGCTGCCATAAAAATGCACGTAGGTTAGGTATAGTTTAGATTAAAATGTAGAGATAGAATATAAGGCGTAGGGCACAAAAAAGTGCAATAAAAATGTAAGTTAGGGTAAAATATAGAACGACGCTATTGCGTAAACCTTTCAAAATTGTTATTAAACTCACGCAGGCAATAAAAAGAAAAAAGAGTAGACAAAATCCCTGGTCACCCATGTCAGGGGGAGAAGCAGAAGGGGTAAAACCCCAAAAAAAAAAAAAAAAAAAAAAAAAAAAAAAAACCTAACCTAACCTAACCTAACCTAACCTAACCTAACCTAACCTAACCTAACCTAACCTAACCTAACCTAACCTAACCTAACCTAACCTAACCTAACCTAACCTAACCTAACCTAACCTAACCTAACCTAACCTAACCTAACCTAACCTAACCTAACCTAACCTAACCAGTACCGCGCCAACCGCACCCGTGAGCGTCACGTTTTTAAGTCGCTCCGCGCTCAAAAATTCGAAATAGTGGTATTTTTTGTGATTATTACATCGAATTTGGTATCAGTGTGTGCGCGCTGGCGAGCCACACATACCAGTGAAAAGATTATCGTGATCAGTGAAAGTGACAAAAAGTTACGGCCAAAAAACAAAAAAGTGAAAACTTCAAAAATTCACCCTGGGTCAACAAGATCTAGGACCCCCACTTTTTGGACTGTGCCCAACAGCGCGATCACCCCCTGCAACGTTTGACACCATCCCGGGATTTTTCCCGTGAAAATTGGCTTCAGGGAGCCAATTAATCCAAAAACCACGTGGAACGTGGTCTGGTTCAGGAGTCCAGAAGTGGACACCTAACATCAGGCCCGCAAGCACCTCGGCAAGAGCAACAAAAATCCGTTTTCAAAAAATTTTTAGCAGACTCCAAACCAAAGATAGAGGATTTTAAAAAAGCAGTAAAAAGTAAACAAACTTTGAAAATCCAGGAAAACGGATTTTCAGTGACGACCCCGAGCGCAACTCACGCCACCTGCAGTGACACTCTTTTACAACAACTGTGCCAAATTTCAGATTTTTCGGACAAGCCAAACAAAAGTTATTTAAATTACAGTGCGTGAAAGAAAACTAGCAAATTTGAGGTTAAAAATTAATTTTAACCTCAAAAATTAAATTCAGTGCGCGGCACCCACACCAGCTGACCACCGTTCGTTGGCCTAATCGTGTTCCCTGTCGCTCCAACAACACCTAGGAGAAAACCCCACTCTCGAACTCCTCGATTTCGGGATTTTCGAGATCGGAACCAGGGGATCCAGGAACGGCAGGAGCACCTTTCTACCAGCAAAAGGTAGAAAAAACTACGACACAACCACCTCCACCAAGACCTGGAGGCCACTTCACCAGCGAACGAAGAGACAGCGTACTCCGTGCTTGCGGGAACTCCTGCACGAGAACTTCATCAGCTGTGCCCACTGCGTGCAGCCAGGCAGCCTACAGGACTCCCCTTTACAGAACCCTGTCAGCGCGGCCGGCCTGCCGTCCACGGCTGGGAAGTTCTCCCAGCAAACCCAGCGCCAGCATCCAGGAACCTGCAAAAGCGGAAGTAGAATTAGATAAGAAAAAATTGTTGTCAGCAGCTTCACTGCAAATATCAGCACAGTTGCAAAGATATTAGCATTAATCCAACTTAATTAATCTTAATCAGAAAACGGAAACTCAACTATAAATAGCCCTTAGTATTTGTAAGATACCTTTTTTGTTTCTCCCGTTTGCGTGGAAACGGTGCCTCCTAGAGGATTTCTGTAAAAACATTTAGAAGTCAACTTTCCGCTACCTAGCCAACCCCCCACCTTTCGATCCTGAGAACCCTCGCGAGGATACAAAAACCCCCGTGGAGACTACACCAGAGCAGCTGGGCAACATAAAACCCCACCGTACCAAGCGTCTGCCACTCCACCAACAAGATCCCAAGGAAAAACCCGCGAGGCCCCCTCCAGTCCCCCAGGCCATTAAGCCCAACCCCTAGAACCCCTATAGCCCAGCCCCCACGCACCCCAGACCAAAACTCCTCACCACCTCCAAAAATCCCTGTCCCTAGCAGCTTCCAACCCCATTTTCCCCAACCCCAAAACTCACCCCCAACCCCCCCATTTGATTGACTGAAAGTTTTCGAGGGTCATATCTCGGAAACCAGAGGTCCAAGGCGGAAAACACAAGAATTTTGCTCACCGAAGGTGAGCAAGAAGTGACCCCCGCCCTCCCCTTCGCCCAAAACCCATTTTTCCCGGAATCCCACGCCCCCCCCCAAAAACCACCCCTCCCCACCCCCCTAGGCATCCTACTCCAAAAAGTCCCAAACAAAACCTAATCCCACAAGTCCCCCCCACAAGAATCCCGAACAAAATTTCCAAATTCCCACTTTTTGGCAAATCTCACATCCCACACCCCAAAAATCCAAGTCCCAGCCCGATCACCCTTGACACTTTGTTAAAAAATCCCCCTCCCTTTATCTCCCAAACGGTGCGTCCTACGGAAAAAGTGACGAAATTTTCGTTACCAACTTCGTTGGTAACGAACCAGGAGTCCTCGACCAGCCCTCCCCGCCCCCACCCCAAAACTACCCCCAACCCCAAAACTACCCCAAATTTTAGATTTTTAATTAATTGGACATAACTTTTGACAGGACAGACGGACAAAGACGCGGTTTTTAGTAAAATCATTTTTGGAAGTAGAGCCAGCGACCGCCACCAAGAATTTTCAAAAATTTTCAAAAACAGAGTTTTCGTTTTTCGGAAATTTTTTACGCAAACGGGAAAAACAGCTTTTGGGGAAACCGCGATATCTCGACAACCGAGACAGCCAGAGCGACGCGGTTTTCTTCAGTAACCGTCCCCCGAACCGCGCTACCTACCTGTCTCAAACCCGCGACTCTAGGTAGAGCAACAGAAAAGTTGAGTTTTCGACTTGCAAATTTTTAAATTTTGACATTATTATTTTGTAAGATAAGTAGGCTTTTGCACTTAAGTTAGGTTAAGACCGCTCTACATAGAGCAAAATTTTTAGACGAAAAAATTTTTTTCGGAAATTTTTTGGGAAAAATCCCAAACTGTAAAGGGTGCGCAGAACCGTCTTTTAAAATACAAAAGAAACAAATTTACAACTTTTACAAAATTTATTTTATTTTATTTTATTACATATTCATTTTATTCTATTTTAATTCACCCCAATTATTTCAATTTATTTCAATTTTAAAATTCAATTTTACTTTAATTTATAATCCAATTTTCAATTCGTGTCCCCTTTACAATTTTATTATTAATTTTATTTTGCGACGCATTCTCCCCCAAATTTCAAAATGTTCGGGCACCACACACCAAAGAAAGCTGCAGTAAGAGTGATGAGACACTCACCACCACCGCATATTGAGCAGGACAAGGCTGAACCACCTAGCACCGAGATGAGCTCAACACAGGGCTCAAAAGTGAGGCGCAGTATCGGAGAATGGGAGGCGGGCAAAGGGGAAACCACCCAAAAACCCCCGACGCCACCGAACAAGCCCCCAAGCGCACTCGCCAAACCAAAAACTGGCCCACAAGAAGGCCAAACAACTGGGAGACGGACCTCCACAGAGGCATCGACAAACTCCCCGAAGACCCAAGGTCCCACAAAATACAAGGACCGGCTGACGGAAGCCAAGGCCCGCTTCAATGACGCAAATCGTCTTCTGGGTAGCTCGCGGAACATTAAAACCGAAATCAAGGACGGAGTTACCCAGGCTATAAAAAGACTGTACGATATGGTGAAAGAAGCCGAGACACAAATACGCACCGGCACAACAGCAACACCGACACCACCTACTGCAATAAAGACGGCCGCAACACAGCAAAAGGCAGCAACAGCACAAACCGATCTTGAGGCCAACATAAATAAAATTATGCAGCAACACGCCGAAAGGCTGAAGGAACATGAGACCAAGATGCAAGCCTTGAATGAGGCCCTCGACAAGACCCAAGAGATAATTAAAAGCCGAATGACGTATGCCGACGCGCTGGCCACCCAATCCCAACGCAGCACAGAAGACGAAAAAGTGACAAAGACCCTACACTCAGTCATCATCTCGTCCCAAGTCGAGACCGACACGGGAGAAGACGTCCTGGAGAGGGTGCGGACCGCCGTCAAGGCAACAGACGGCTGGATAACTGTAGACAACGTCCGCAAAGCGAAGAATCGCAAAATTATTTTAAGCTGCAGGTCCAAAAACGACACCCACAAGGTAACAGAGAGACTACGGGAAGCGGGGGATCGTCTTTCGGTGGAAGAGATCCGGAACAGGGATCCGCTTGTGGTCCTGAGGGGGGTCATGAAGGTCGTCAGCAATGATGACGTCATGAAGGCCCTCAGGAATCAGAATGCGGACCTTTTCCGGGCCCTGAAAACGGAAGACGATAGAGTGGAGATTAGGTTCAGAAAACCTACAAGAAACCCCCACACCAATGACGTAGTACTGAGAGTGTCCCCGGCCATCTACAAAGCCATGCTGGACAGAGTGACCCTACACATCGACATTCAAAGGGTCAGAGTTGCTGACCAGTCACCACTGGTTCAGTGCTCGATGTGTCTGGGTTACGGACATGGGAGGCGTTTCTGCACAGAAACCCAAGTAAAGTGCAGTCACTGCGGGGAAGCTCACCTCAAAGCAAACTGCGAAAAGTGGATGGCGCGGGATAAACCGAGTTGTTGCAACTGCATGGCCGCGAATATGGACAACGTAGGTCACAGTGCCTTCAGCACGGACTGTCCGATACGCAGTAAATGGGACGCCTTAGCTAGAGCAAAGATCGCGTACTGCTAAGGGCCCCCCAAGCAACAACAGGGCAGGCACCCCAACCAGCGAGGCAGCATACACCGTGGCCCAGGCTAACCTTCAGCGCAAGGACCTGGCGACCACCGAGCTGATGATCGAAGCCAGCGAGCGTAGGATCGCCTTCTCGCTGCTCCAGGAGCCCTATGTGGGTGGAGCTCGACGTATGAAGAGCTACCGTGGTGCGAGAGTCTACCAGTGCGCGGACCAAGGAAGCGGGACTGTCAAGGCGGCTGTCGTAGTACACGACGCCGACCTTGACGTTATACAGTGCCCAGAACTCACCACGAACAACATCGTAGTGGTGAGGATCCGGACCAGCGCCTGGGAAATCGCAGTAGTCTCTTACTACTTTGAGCCAGACCAGCCCATAGAGCCATACTTGGAGCAGCTGAGAAGCGTACGCAGAAACCTGAAAAACACAAAGATTGTCATCGGCGGTGATGCGAATGCAAAGAGCACCTGGTGGGGAAGCACCAAGGTCGACCACAGGGGAGACGAAATGTCAGGGATCCTGGAAGAGTTGGACCTCCAGGTACTAAATCAGGGAAACACCCCTACTTTCGACACCGTTAGGGGTAACGTGGCGATTAGCAGCCACGTGGACGTTACCGCCTGTTCGCTGGACGTGCTCGACCTGGTAGACGACTGGAGGGTAGAATGCGGGCTCACGAGTTCGGACCACAACGCGATCCTTTTTAAATTAAAACTAGCAAAATCAAAAGGTTTGGACATAGTAAGGACAACGCGCATCTACAACACCAAAAAGTCTAATTGGGCCCAGTTTCGTGTGAAACTGGCGCAATTAAATAATAATAGTAATCTTAACTCTGAGGCCATAAATACCATAGACAACACAACAAATTTAGAAAATGCAATAAACCAGTTTACAGTCAATATTAAGATAGCCTCGGAGGAAAATATTCCAAAAATTAAGACTGGATCAAAACTCACCATCCCATGGTGGTCCGAAGAACTCGCAGCGCTGAAGAAGGCAGTCAAAACCAGGAAGCGTCGAATTCGATGCGCAGCACCGGTCCGAAGAGCGAAAGTCGTCGAAGAGTACCTGGAAATGAAGACGTTATACGAGTGCAAAACAAAAGCCGCCCAGACCTGCAGCTGGAAGGAGTTCTGCGAGAAGCAGGACCGTGAAGGGGTATGGGAGGGCATATATAGGGTCATTGCTCGCACGAAGAAGAGAGAAGAGGACTTGCCTCTGGTAAAGAACGATACTCCACTGAACCCAAGAGAGTCGGCTACCTTACTCGCTGAAACCTTCTATCCGGCAGACCTGGTGAGCATGGACAACGCTGACCATCGGCGGACACGTGAAGCTGCTGACAGAGTGAATGTGCAAATGCATGGAGAGGTACATGACCCGCCGTTCACACTGCTAGAGCTGAAGACCGCCGTGGACGGGTTCAATCCCAAGAAAGCTCCCGGGGCGGATGGTTTCACTGCGGACATTTGCAAGCAGGCTATTCTTCAGGATCCTACAACCTTCCTTTCCCTCTCCAACAAAGCCCTCGAGCTATCCTACTTTCCCACCATGTGGAAAGAAGCCACGGTAGTAGTTCTGAGAAAACCCGGCAAAGATAGCTACCTCCAACCCAAATCCTATAGGCCTATTGGCTTATTACCCGTCCTAGGTAAGATCCTGGAGAAGATGCTTGTAGCTCGATTGAAGTGGCACCTGGTTCCCCGGACTAGTACTCGCCAATACGGATTCATGCCACAGAGGAGCACGGAGGACGCACTCTATAATCTAGTGAAGCACATCAGATCCAAGTTGGATTGTAAAAAGATAGTCACACTGGTGTCCCTAGATATAGAGGGCGCTTTCGACAGCGCCTGGTGGCCGGCAATCAGAGTCCGTTTGGCTGAGGAAAAGTGCCCGGTGAACATCAGGAGGCTGATTGACAGCTACTTGTCCCGCAGGAAGGTGAGCTTAAGGTACGCTGGGGAGGAGGTTACCAGAGACACAACGCAGGGTTGTGTGCAGGGGTCAATTGGCGGACCCATTTTGTGGAACTTGCTGCTCGACCCTCTCCTTAGAGAGATAGAAGGCAAAGGCATTTTCTGCCAAGCGTTCGCGGACGACGTCGTCCTGGTCTTTGACTCCGACACTGCAATGGGGATTGAGCGTATCGCCAACCCCATACTCGACCATGTCCAGGCGTGGGGGGTCCGAAATAGACTCCGGTTTGCACCGCACAAGACCTGTGCAATGGTGCTAACCAGGAAGCTAAAGTACGACACACCACGCCTGAACATGGGCAGAGTAGATATTGCGGTGTCGCGAGAAACAAAGATACTGGGACTAACCATAGACGACAAGCTCACTTTTAATACCCACGTCGCGAATGTATGTAGGAAAGCCCTGAACATCTACAAACAGCTAGCAAAGGCCGCCAAGGCCAGTTGGGGACTTCATCCCGATATAATTCGAGTCATCTATAACGCAGCAGTGGAGCCCGTAATCTTGTATGCTGCCAGCGTATGGGCACCGGCCTCGGAAAAGATAAGCGTCAGAAAGCAGCTCAACACGGTGCAAAGAGGCTTCGCGCAAAAGTTATGCAAGGCCTACCGCACTGTCTCCCTGAACTCGGCACTGACCCTGTCCGGCCTGTTACCCCTCGACCTGCGTATACAGGAGGCGGCGTCCTTGTACGCCGCCAAGAGGGGATTGCCGCCTGACGAGTTAGGAGATCGGGAGATGGAGGTACCGGTAGCCTTTGCAGAGCTTCCGCATCCGGCCAAGCATATGGAGATAGGGTTCGAGTGTTTGGTAAACCAGGAACAGGTCGATAGCCGAAACGCGCAGTCTGTGAGGATCTTCACGGATGGCAGCAAAATTGACGGCAAGGTCGGTGCAGCTCTATCCTTGTGGGATAGAGACGCAGAGATCAAAGCGATCAAACTTTGCTTGCCATCATACTGCACGGTTTACCAAGCAGAACTACTGGCCATATGTAGGGCCTCTAAGGAAGTCCTCCGGCGGAAGGAGGAGAGCTACGGCCTATACAGCGATTCGAGGGCAGCGCTGGAGACGATCGCATGCCATAGCGCTCCCCATCCACTAGCCGTCGAAACCCGACGCAACCTTGCAGCAGCTTCTCTCCAGAAGAAAGTTGTGTCTTTCTTCTGGATAAAAGCACATGCGGGATTGCCAGGGAATGAGCGGGCAGACGAATTGGCCAAGGAGGCAGCCCTGAATTTACGCAGGACGCCCGACTACGATCTGTGTCCGGTCTCATTTGTTAAGCGACAGATCCGTACGGAATCGCTGGACGAATGGAACCGTCGATACCAGTCGGCCGATACTGCCTCCGTAACCAAACTTTTCCTCGAGGACGTGCACGGCGCATACAAGATCGTCAGGGAACTACAACCCACAGGGTTAATAACCCAGCTGCTGACCGGGCATGGGGGCATAGCCCAGTACCTGCACCGGTTCAAATGTAGGGACAGCCCCTCTTGTTTGTGCGACCCTGAAGTAGAGGAGACGGTCACTCATGTCATTCTCGAGTGTCCGATACACCAGACCAGCCGGCATGACCTCGAGAACAGGCTGGGGACCGATCTCAAAAAAGAAAGTCTGAGCACCCTCATCAAGGATAAGTCCTCTAGGAAACATTTTGTTGCGTTCTGTATCGAAGCACTTAAAGTGGTCAACAAAAGGAATAAATAGCCTTTCGCTATTATTGGAATTTGTAAAAATTTTAAATATTTAGCGATAAAATAAAAAATATGTAAGCAATAAAAAGGGCTTAAACCTTTAACCACTGTGATATACCAATGTAATGTGATACCTTGTATGTAATAATGCTGTGATATTTGTAACTCTGTAATTTTAATGTAATGATTTTAATGATATTTATTCAATTTTGATTTTACTCCTTTTACTGTATACATAACTCTGAATTTTTGATATTGTACTGTGCCAACTTTGTTTTTGTGATTTTTATTACCCAATTTTGTTTTTAAATAATTATACAACGTGCAATCAATTTTATAATTGTGAATTTATACAATGACACATTTTTATTTTCTAAAAATGTAATGTTAATTTAACTAGAATAAGCATAGCGATAAGACCGAATAGAGCACATAAATATGTGGCAAAGAAAATGTTGTTAGGACAAAGACATAGCTTATGCTTATATAAAATTAGATTTAAGACTGAGGCACTAAAAAGCTGCCATAAAAATGCACGTAGGTTAGGTATAGTTTAGATTAAAATGTAGAGATAGAATATAAGGCGTAGGGCACAAAAAAGTGCAATAAAAATGTAAGTTAGGGTAAAATATAAAACGACGCTACTGCGTAAACCTTTTAAAATTGTTATTAAACTCACGCAGGCATTAAAAAGAAAAAAGAGTAGACAAAATCCCTGGTCACCCATGTCAGGGGGAGAAGCAGAAGGGGTAAAACCCCACAAAAAAAAAAAAAAAAAAAAAAAAAAAAACCTAACCTAACCTAACCTAACCTAACCTAACCTAACCTAACCTAACCTAACCTAACCTAACCTAACCTAACCTTTTTTTTTTTTTTTTTTTTTTTTTTTCTCGGTGTCAGAAAAATGCATTTACGCACTATCCCACCCCTCGGGGAAGGGGTGGGGGTGTGTGGGACTCGCCCACCTCTGAAGGAGGTGGGAATACCGCACTAAAAAAATACACCGGTATACCTACGCCGCTTACGGGACGGCATGGCTCTGATCGATTGCCACATCGTCCCTGCGGCGGCCCGGCCTCCACGCCGGGCCTCCTCACGCCACGGGGGGCATCCTGGTATACGAGGACACCCCCAGACGAGGACACCGTGCAATGGGGATTGGGCTCCCCAGCCCGCACCCCTGGTGTCACTTTTAGGGAGCAGGAATGACATAACGGTTAAACCGCCGCATTCCCGCCCCCCGCCGTCTACGCCGGAGAGGCGCCGCTAGAGGATCATCCTCACGGGCCCTCTCCGCGGCCTCCTTCTGTGACATAACGTCGTCACAGAAGGTGACCACCCCCCCCCATGCCTCATCGCTGCCTAACATCCTGTCGATGATCCTCGGCAGCGAGAGGTCTTGGCCCACCTTGGCCGTTAGAGCGCGGCGCTGTACCGCCCATGCAGGACACACTTGAAGTGTGTGCTGGGCGGTATCCTCTGGCGCGCCGCACTCGTGACACCGAGGTGTCGGCTCGCGTCTCGCGATCCTGTGCAGGTACTTTCCGAAGCACCCATGGCCGGAAAGTACCTGCACCAGCCGATATCCCATCGGCCCTATGTCACGCCGGACCCACGACCGGAGGACCGGGCGGATCGCGTCTATCGGCCATTGGCCGAAGGGCGGATCCGCCAAGTCCTCCTCCCAACGACGCAGGACTTCCTCGTCTGCACGCCGTCTCACCGCCTCCACCTCTTCGAGGCAGGGGCGCTCACCTCTTGCTCTCGCGTCTGCTCTGTACCTGTGAACAGACGCGAGAACTTCCGCCTCCAACTCCCACGGGGGCATGCCTGCGAGAAGGCAAGCAGCCCCCGCGGATATCGTCCGATATCCACGGATCGCTCTCACCGCCATGGTCCTCTGAGGACCACGCAACAGCCGTCTGTTGCGGGCGGTGAGAGCATCCACCCAGATAGGCGCCCCGTATAGCGCCATACTACGGATTATTCCAGCGTATAGGCGCCGGCACGTCGTGTCTGGGCCGCGTTCGTTAGGCAGAAGGCGACCCAGAGCTCCCGCAGCGCGAATTAGACGGGGCGCGAGGCGGCTGAAGTGCTCTTCGAACCGCCAGCGCCCGTCCAAAATCAGGCCCAGATATTTCATCTGGGCCATCACCTTTATCTCCGCGCCATCTATTCGAACCGAGGCGCCGGGCGGTGGTCCCTGCCGAGGTCCATGAAAAAGGAGGACCTCGGTCTTACTGCGAGCCACCTTCAAGCCCAGCGCCTCGATTCGGCCGATGACAAGGCTGGCGCTTACCTCCGCCAGCCTTTTTGCATCGGCAAAATCCCCCCCCGTGGCTACGACTAGGGTGTCATCCGCGTAGCAAATGACACGCACCCTAGGTGGGAGCGTGCCGCGGAGCACCCAGTCGTAGCCGATGTTCCACAACAGGGGCCCGAGCACGGACCCCTGGGGAACCCCACATGTCACCGGCCGACGAACCAAGATGCCGTCGGCCCCCTCAAACAGCACCTCTCGGCCGCGGAGGTAATCCTCCAACAGCCTTTGGAGGTAGAGAGGCACTCCGAAATAACGGAGTGCCTCCCTAATCACCCCAAAGGGCAGGCTGTTGAAGGCGTTGGCGATATCCAGAGATATCGCCAACGACCTCTCCCCGCGACCGGAGGCGGCAGTCGTCTCGTCCTTTAAGAGGGTCAGGGCGTCGAGGGTCGAGTGACCCGCCCTGAACCCGAACTGCACCGGCGACAGATCGGGCCCCACCTCCTTCAGGTGTTGGATAAGACGGAAGGAAATGATTCGTTCGAATGATTTCCCCGTCTCATCCAACAAGACGATTGGCCGGTACGCGCCGGCTTCACCCGGAGGCCTCCCCTCCTTCGGGAGAAGGCACAGACGCCCTTCCTTCCACAACTTCGGGAATCGTGCCGACGCGAGCGCTGCGTCGTACAATTCCCGAAGTTGTCCCCCAAGATGGGCCAAGGCCAGGGCCAAGACCTTGCCCGGAACCCCATCAGGCCCCGGGGCCTTCTTTCGAGCCTTGAGTCGATCCACCACTGCCGCCATCTCCTCGTCGGTGACAGGTGGAATCGACTCGTCGGCCAAGGCAGGCACGGGAGGAGCCATAGTCGGAGGGGTGTGCATTGGGGGCTCTGGGAAAAGCTCCCGCACAACCCGCTCCAACACCTCCGTCTGAAGGGTCTCGATCACGGGGGGACCATTATTGCGGAGCTTGTTTCGCGCCGCCTTATATGGTCTCCCCCATGGGTCCCTATTGAGATCCTCCAGCATCTCCTCTCTCGCCCTGCTCTTCGCCTGGCATATGGCCAGCTGTAATGCCTTCTTATCCTCGATATAAGTGGCATACAGCTGGCTTTCCCTCCCTGTGTCACGGCGTCTACGGCGGAGCGCCCGGGTGAAAGCCCTCCTCGACAGCGAGCACTGCTGCCGAAGAAGGGCGATCTCCTCGCTCCACCAGTAGACTTGGTGACGCCGCGGCGGTGGCCCAATTACCTTGGGCATGGCGGCGTTGCAGACCCCAGACATAATGTCGCGGAATCTGCTTGCCGCCTCGTCAACCCCCGTGGTGACAGGGGTGGCACACCAAGCCGCCACTATGGCAGCCTCCTCCGCAAGTTCCCTGTCGAGCTTTGTCATCGCCCAACGAGGGAAGGAGGAGTGCCCCGCCTGTCTTTGCGGCCCTGGGGAGCCGCTGGAGGTGGAGACGTCGAACCTTATATACTTGTGGTCCGACATTGTCTCCACCTCACTTAGCACCTGCCAGCCCTGGACGCGTTGTGCTAGAGAAGGGGTGGCGAACGTCAAGTCCACCACGGAACCCCCTCCTCTACGCACACACGTGTGTGATGTCCCCCTGTTAAGTAGGGACAACCCAGAGCTGACAGCCCAGTCCTCCACGGCCAGACCCCACGGGTCTGTAGACACACTCCCCCAGAGCGTCGACCACGAGTTAAGGTCACCCATGACCAACACCGGGAGAGGTGCCAACCTCTGAATGACCGGGCCAAGGCCCCGCAAAAAGTTTTCCAAGTTGGACAACCCTCGATTTGGGGAGACATAGACGCCAACGATGGCAATGCCTCCCCATGTTGCAGCGACGTAGCCGGCACCCCTTTCCTTAGGAATAAGGATGTTACGACTAGCCGCCGCCACGATAGCCACAGAACCGCTTGTGTCTCCAGCCCATAAGGGCTGAGAGGGCACAAAATACGGTTCTGCGACTACCGCCACGTCAATCTCCCACTGCGCCATGGACTGGATTAATAAAT
The DNA here is from genome assembly GCA_950022985.1 of Udea ferrugalis. Classification (NCBI taxonomy): domain Eukaryota; kingdom Metazoa; phylum Arthropoda; class Insecta; order Lepidoptera; family Crambidae; genus Udea; species Udea ferrugalis. The sequence continues at coordinate 10,886,527 of OX465541.1, read as the reverse complement.
CCTGGGCCGCGGCGCAGTGGTTGAGGTTCGTCTGGAGGAAACTGCTATGCTGAGTGTAACTCATAGTTGCATGGCAGTTTCCTCTGACGCTGACGTGCGCGTCCCGCTAGTGTGGGTAGTGGCCTGGGTCCGATTGGCCGCCCTCGATTTGATGGCGGGAGGACAACAGCTCCTCCCACCCATCGTGTGCCCAGAGGGCTTGCCCGCATCGGCGCAGACCGCGCAGCGAGCCTTCGCCGTGCATCCGGCGGCTTTGTGGCCCGGCTCACCACACCGGAAGCACAGCTCGTCCCGCTGCTTGTCGGACGGGCAGAGCTGCCGCGTGTGCCCGATGCCCATGCACTTGAAGCACCTCAAAGGAAGTGCTTCAAGGGCCCGGACCTGCGCACAGCTCCACCCAACCAACAAACGGCCGCCGGCCAGAACGGTCTTGGCCGCAGCCACGGGGCATTTCAGTGTCACTGAACCTGTCCCGGAGCGACCAAGCCGAATGTCCGCGGCCTTAATTTGCGCTGCGTCGCAACCCCCTTTGGCCGCTACGGCAGCCACAACGTCCTCGCGGGTCACGGACTCCTCGAGGCCCGAAATACGCAAATCTGCGCATTTCGTGGGCCTCGTGACAGTGGCGATCCCCGCGAGCGCCTCCGATAGCTTGGCTGCCAGACGGTCGGCAGCCTCGGCGCTTTTGGCACCCGGCAACTCGAGCATTCTCGCTCCTGTTGCCGTCTGCCTGGATGTCACTCCCTGAATGCCCAGTTCAGGGAGCGCGATAGCCTCCTTGGCCTTCAGGAGGGCCATCTTGTAAGAGACCCCGCGCGCCACCGCCTCGGGCTGCAGTGTGAACACCACAGCGGAGGAGCGCGGCGGCGTCAGCTTGGCCTTGGGCTTGGCCTTGGGTGCAGTCGGTGGTTTCGGGGCTGCTGGGGCTACGGGGGCGGGCTTAGAGCTCTTCCCCTTCCCCTTCCCCTTTCTGCTGGCCACCACACTCCAAGTCTCTGCTACATCAGAGGCTGGGGTAGTGGCAACAGCAGCTGGGGTTAGAGCAGCGGCCGGAACTTTTGTGGAAGGACCTACAACAGTAGTCGCTTGGGCAGATTGAGGTGCCTTCTTCACCTTCTTCGCCTTCGACTTCTTGGCTTTGGCCTTGACCTGGGCCGGGCGGGCTGCGGCTGGAGCAGCCAAGGCAGCCTCCCTGGTCGCGGCCGCAGCCTCCTCGGCAGCGGCAGCCTCCCTGGCAGCGGCCTCCTCCCTCCTCTTGTCCGCCGCAAGCGGGGGGCGGAGAGTAGGCGCAGGTGGGAGGCGCATCTCCAACCCCGCGATGCGCGCGGAGATCATGTCGCCGACGGTGCGACACATGGAGGCCTTCAAGTCCTCCATCATGTCGGCGACGACGACGGCGACCTGAGCGGCAACGTCCTTCGGGACTTCCGGCACCGGAACTGGCTGTGCCACTGAAGTTGAAGGACCAGGGAGCTCGGACCTACTCTTGGCGAAGTCGCGGCGCAAGGCCTTGACCTCGCGCTGTAGGTCCTCCACCTGGTTCTTCAGCAGCCGGTTCTGGACACTCAATCGCCGAGTCTCGTCCGAAACGGAGCGTTCGGAGATCGACTCGACGATCTCGTGGTACTCCACAGCGTACGCCTTCAGGTCCCTTATGAAGGTTCCCTTGAGATTGCCGGACTTCCGCGCAATCTCAAAGATGCCCCGCTTGAGCTCGATAGCACGCTCGCGCAGGCGCTGCATGTCGAGGTCCGCCGTCAGCTCATCCAGAGCTGGGACCTCGCCAGGCATCTCCTGGAGCAGGGGGACCGTCACCGGAGAGGGAGACTCCGTCAGGTCAACCTGTTCCATGACCCCGTCATTGTTCCTATTCACGCGGGAAACCAACTCGGCGTGTGAGAGCGATGACCCTTTCTTGCCACGTTTGGCCTTCCTACCCTTCTTGGTCATCGCCCCCTTTTTTTTTTCATTTTGCGAAATCAAAACAAAAGACGCGTTCTCGTCCGATACCTCATCGCACGAGGCGAATAGAGGCGAGACAGCCTGTCGCTTGGGACGAACGCTCCTCGTGGCTCGTGACGTCAGGCAATCAGGCTCCGCAGACGGGTGTTCCTCATGGACCTCAAGCCCGGAAAAAGAATTTCCGGCTAAGTCCGTGGACAGGCAGGGGTCATCGGTGGCGACGCCGACCAACGGGGTCGACGCCTCCACCGCCAGATCAGCGAAAGCCGAATCGCAGGCTGGATCGGAATCCGTGGGAGAAGCCAGGTTGTTGGCGGACCCGTCCTTAGGACGGGACCCGCCAGAAGTCAGTGAGGCAGCAGCAGGCCCATCCTGTGAAGGACTGGGCCCGCGCGCACGAGGAATTTTTGAGACAAACGACATTGCGAACACAGTCAATTGCACGAAGTCGCAAAAACAGAAGCAGTTGCCGTCGTCTGTGCCACTCCGTTACGGTGGTCACAGACTACGTTGCCCAGGGTATACTACGGGGAAGTCGCTTCTGGGGCATACCCCAACCTAACCTAACCTAACCTAACCTAACCTAACCTAACCTAACCTAACCTAACCTAACCTAACCAACTTTCAAATTCTTCAAATTTCATCGTATTGTGCCCAAATATGTTTCTAAAAGTTCCAGCTGGCTTGCATTAGTGTAGTTTCAGCGAAAGAAGCAACCTGAAAGCATAATTTCTTCGACTTTTGTGTCTTTTAGAGTTATTGATATTTCACGTAATTATTTTCATACGAAAAATAATTTTTTCTCGGATTTGACCCAAATTGTATTCTATTTCGATTCGAATAGTTGCAATAGGACTAGACTAAGACGATTTCAGCGTTTCAGGCGCGTTCCCACTCCTTAAAGTCGAGTTAAAGTCCAGTTTTGTCTCTGTGCAAAATTGTTTTCATTTTTTCAAAATTTCTCTTAAATTTCATTACTTTTTCAAAATGTTTTCACTTAGGTATACTCAGGAAGCCAAATAGGCGTCCCGCTGTTGTTTTTGTAGCGATTAGATTAAAATTGATTTTTTTGTAGATTTTTCAACTTTTCTGGAATTTGGTGAAATCCAACTTTTCAGTTTTTCGTGTTTTTCTTTAGTTTTTACTAAGGAACACCCTGTTGCGTTGTTCGGCAAAGCTGTCCGTATCACCGCCACGGATCCAACGACACCACTCTTGCCACCCTCAGACGTCATTTCGGCAAAAAATCGCGAAATAACTACTTGTTCGTTTATCCATACCGAGTCGATGTGGTAAATCGGTGTCTCCATACAAAGCAACTTTCAAATTCTTCAAATTTCATCGTATTGTGCCCAAATATGTTTCTAAAAGTTCCAGCTGGCTTGCATTAGTGTAGTTTCAGCGAAAGAAGCAACCTGAAAGCATAATTTCTTCGACTTTTGTGTCTTTTAGAGTTATTGATATTTCACGTAATTATTTTCATACGAAAAATAATTTTTTCTCGGATTTGACCCAAATTGTATTCTATTTCGATTCGAATAGTTGCAATAGGACTAGACTAAGACGATTTCAGCGTTTCAGGCGCGTTCCCACTCCTTAAAGTCGAGTTAAAGTCCAGTTTTGTCTCTGTGCAAAATTGTTTTCATTTTTTCAAAATTTCTCTTAAATTTCATTACTTTTTCAAAATGTTTTCACTTAGGTATACTCAGGAAGCCAAATAGGCGTCCCGCTGTTGTTTTTGTAGCGATTAGATTAAAATTGAATTTTTTGTAGATTTTTCAACTTTTCTGGAATTTGGTGAAATCCAACTTTTCAGTTTTTCGTGTTTTTCTTTAGTTTTTACTAAGGAACACCCTGTTGCGTTGTTCGGCAAAGCTGTCCGTATCACCGCCACGTATCCAACGACACCACTCTTGCCACCCTCAGACGTCATTTCGGCAAAAAATCGCCCGCCCACCTTCCCGTTAGTCAAAACGAGAGCTGCCCTATAGCCGAGGGGTATAATTTGGGAAAAGTTGCAAAAAATTTTTAAATTCCTAATACATTATACATATTTTTCCGATCCTGTTGCTGCTTTCCAGCGCACTCTCCGACCCCCCCATCCCGAGAAATTAATTCATTTACTTTATTCATATTCCTTATTTTAATACCAATCTTTTAAAATGATGCCACGCACGCCCCCTAAAAAGGCCAGAACATCGGACAACCCCTCGGCACAGCCCGACAAAACTGTGCCAGCCCTACAGGCTAAAGTTATAGTGAAAAAACTTGACATACACCCCTTAACGCCAGTGTCAACCACCGCACCTAAAATGACCACTAGGGCCCAAACACATGCTTCGCGGGCCACCGCTCCCTCGGCGCCCTCCCCACCGTCCTCCCAACATCCTTGTGTCCACGTGGAAGTGGAAAGTGAGAGAGACGACAGATCGGCAACCGCTATTATAGCAAATACACTCGCCGTACACAGTGCAATCAGCACTCTTGAAACCTCTCGCGTCCCTCTCACACACAGCCCCCCATCACATTCCCGCGCATTCATCGCGGATGCCGTACAGTCGTCGACACCTACGACACAAAAGGCTACCCCAACAACTACGGAAGCCCCCGCACCTCCCCCCGAAGACGCTATCCGCCCCGAAAACAACTCGGAGCCCTCACTTAGCGAGCAGAGTGCAGTCGACGCCCTACGTATTTACCAGATTGCCTTTGGCAAAATTACAGACTCCGCCAAAGAAATTGCTACTATAATTAATAGAGACAAGAGTGTACGAGGCGAGACCAAGAAGCGGATTCACGAGCTAGCCAAGAACATCATCGCTGCCGTGAATACCGCAAACTCGCAAACCCCCTTGGCCCCGAACCAAGGCCCATCACCTGATTTGACAATGTCCACACCAAGCTCCATCATAAGCGCGATTCGGGCAGCAGTGCGTGAGGAGGTGAAGCTGGCCATGCCGGCTGCCGCCCCCCCTCCCACTTTTTTCACCCAAACTCCCACCCCACCTAAATCCTTCGCAGCGGTGCTTGCGGCAAAACCCCCCCCTGCTAGAAAGACAAAGCCGCGCTCTCTCCCGGCAATCATAATTCGCCCCAGGGATGATGCCCCGGAGAACGGTCAAACCAACACCTACGAGGAATGGCGCCAAAACGTCAAATTTAGAGAAACTAAATTTGCGCCCACAAGTGTCAAGTCTCTTCGGGGCAACACTCTAAAGGTAGAGTTTGATACAGCCGAACAGCGCGACGCCACCATGAAAAGGGTCAACGAGTCCTCTAAAATCATCGCACAGGAGGCCAAACTCCGCCGCCCGCTCATCATCTTGAAGGGCGTCAGCAAGGACGTCCCCAAAAGGGAACTCGTCGAAGTTGTCGCACAACAGAACGAGCTCCCTGTCGAGGAAATACGCCTCTGCTTCCTCCTTAAAAACCGAAATGACCACCTATACAATGTTGTCCTAGAAGTCGCCCCCACCATCCGTCGCAAACTAGTAGAGGCCGGCAGGGCGAACGTGGAGCAGCAGAGGGTGCACGTGGATGACTTCAGCAGATTCATACAGTGCTACAAGTGCCTACAATTTGGGCACACGAACAACAAATGCACTGCAGATTTCTACCCGTGCGCCCACTGCGGCTCCGAAGCCCACCGCATCACGGACTGTCCCGTCAAAAACGACCCCTCCAAGAAAAGGTGCTTCAACTGCACTCACTCCCGCAATAGATCCGAAACAAACAATAACGCGAACACTAATCATTCAGCCACTGATACCAAACTTTGCCCAAAAATTATTAAAACTATACAATCCCTAGAATCAAACACAGATTATGGTCAATAACAACCTTAAATTTATTCAATGTAACTTACAGCGCAGCTCCGCTGCCCAACAAGAGTTCTTTCATGAATTCATTACTAATAAATATGACATTGGATTAATTACTGAACCATACGTTGGCAACACGAACTGGCTCAAACCTCTACCCGGCATGAACGTGTACCAATACACCAACGGGGCCAACGGGACAAGAGTCAAGGCCTGCATCATCACTAAATCCTCACTGACGGGTCTAGGCATGTCTCAATACTCGTCCACCAACTTGGCGGTCATCCGCGTGGAGCTCGGCCAGCGGTCACTTTACATCGGCTCTGCATACGTGGAACCTGATGTTGACATCAACCAAACAATGATCGCCCTCGACTCCTTCCTCCACAATACCCGGACATCTCTACGTCTTGTGGGAGGGGACCTAAACGGGAAACATCAGGAGTGGGGAATGCCAAATCCCGACCAACGCGGAGAAGACATCTCAGTACTAATGGCCTCAGCAGATATGGTGGTGTGCAACCAAGGCACAGTTCCCACCTTCGAGGCCGTCAGACATAACGTGCAATGCTCATCGATCCCGGATGTGACATATGCGTCTGACACCGTTGTGGACCTAGTGACTGACTGGCATGTTAGCCTCGATGCGTGCCCAACATCTGATCATAACGCTATTAAATTTAACATCGCCTCCCGACACAAAATAATTAAATCAAAAAGCACCTCTACCTTTAAATACAGCACGCACAAGGCAAACTGGCCACTCTTTCGCGAGAACGTCAAAGAAGCGCTAGAGGACGTAGCCAACGTTAACCTGGAGACAATGAACAACGGGGAAATAGACTTCATCGTGGACCAGACAACCACCATAATCCAAGGTGTCTGCAGCTCCACATTCCCCAAAAAGTCGGGTCATAACCAGTACAATCCATGGTGGTCTGACACACTGGAGACCATGAAGAAGCTGTGCATACGCTTGCACCACCGTCTGCACACACTTAAAAAAGCTAATAGACCCTTAACTGACACCCTAAAAGAATATGAAGAAGCTAAAACCACCTATGCTAAAGCCATTTCAAAAGCCTCCACTGAGCACTTCAGAGAGTTCTGTAATGCTCAGGGCAAGGAAGACGTCTGGTCTATCACAAACAGAATAATTAAAGACTCCCCCCTTCGCAGACCACCACAGACATTAAACTGTAACAACATCTTTACAACTAATAGCAACAACACAGCCGAAGCATTACTCAATCACTTCTATCCCGACGACACACCCGACACTCTTGACCACCACCGTGAACTACGCGCATCCATGGACGAAACACCAGACTCGAGAGACGACCAACCTTTCACAGCCGAGGAAGTCCGTGAATGCCTCAACAGCATAAGCCCCAAAAAAGCTCCTGGCCTAGATAATCTCACATCAGACATCTGCCTAGAAACCTTCGACATCTTCCCCATCTTTTTCACATCACTCTTGAACAAATGCCTCTCCTCGGGTCACTTTCCCAACTCCTGGAAAGAGGCCTGCGTTAGAATCCTGCCTAAACATAACAAAACAGATACTAACTCTATCAGCTCCTTCCGCCCCATCGGCTTGATCCCCGTATTCGGCAAAGTTCTAGAAAAACTCATCGTAAAGCGCATCGCCTATAAGGCAGAATGCGAGAACACACTCAACGCAAACCAATATGGCTTTCGAGAGCAAACTTCTACCACAGATGCTCTTGAAACCGCTCTAAATAAAATCAAATCCGCTAAGGCAGCGGGTCAACAGGTCGTTGCGGTGTCACTGGACATCAAGGCCGCTTTTGACAACGCCTGGTGGCCCGCTCTCTTAAAACGACTGAGATTTATAAAATGCCCATCCAACATTTACAAACTCATCCAGAATTATATCAATAACAGAACGGTTAAGCTGGAATACGGAAACTCGGTGGCAAAAAAGGTGATGTCCAAAGGCTGTGTCCAGGGCTCTGCCTGCGGACCAGTCTTTTGGAACATCATCTTAGACGAGCTGCTCACACTGCAACTTCCCCAAGGTACACACATACAGGCCTTCGCGGACGACGTCCTCCTCATCGTGGAGGGCTCGTCCGTCGAGAGCCTTGAGACTTCTACCACTGACGCTCTGTCAAGAATAGACTCCTGGGGGAGGAGTGTTAAGCTAGCCTTTGGCCCAGAAAAGACACAAGCCATCTCCTTCACTAGACAGGCACAAGCCGCCTCAATCAAAATGAACGACATTTCCATCCCTCTCTCCGACGACATCAAACTTCTTGGTGTCGTAATTGACAAAAATTTAAGCTTCATCAATCACGCTCACTTCATCATTAACAAAGCAACTAAAATCTTCAAAAATCTGTGTAAATTTATAAGACCGACGTGGGGAGTTCACTCGGAAAATGTTGAGACCATCTACAAGCAAGTTATTACACCCATCATCACCTACGCAGCCGGTATCTGGGGCTCCGCCACTAAGTTCAACTCTGTGCGGAGGGCCCTCAGATCCTTTCAAAGGACGTTTGCTATCAAAGCAATCCGGGGGTTTCGCACCATATCGGCTGTCGCTGCCAACGCATTGGCGCAGTTCCCTCCTCTTCACCTAGTGGTGAACGAAGTGAGGGACATCCACAACATCAAGCGGGGTGGCACAGCCGACTCCTTACCCAGTGACATAACCCTACACAAAAAGCTTCCTATCAACAAGCTCTTACACCCTGCCCAACGAATAACTATTAAGTATGAATTGGCGTGTACCCAAGAAGAGGCGGATGATCTCATGGACCCCGACTGTCCAAACATCTATACAGACGCCAGCAAATTAGATAACGGCGACACTGGCGCGGCTTTCGTAGTATTACAGTCGGGGCGTGCCCTTGTCAACAGGAAGTACAAAATAGGAAGCACTGCCTCCGTCTTCATGGCGGAGGCCTTCGCCATTGACCGAGCCCTCCACTGGGTCTTATCCCGCAAATTTAACATCAGCAAAACCATAATTTTCACAGACTCCCTCTCCTCCTTAAAGGCGATACAAGATCGCAGCAACCCAGACCCTACCATCAACAGCATCCACATCTCCCTCCTTGCCCTCCGAAACCTCAATACCGACATCCAGTTCGTCTGGACTAAAGCCCACATAGGTATTGTTGGCAACGAATTGGCCGACATGGCGGCCAAGGAAGCCGCGAGCAAAAAATCGGAATCAGTCCTCAACTTCTTTCCAATTTCATACGTCAAGAAACTTCTCCGCGAAAGAACAGCCGACCTGTGGGAGGAGGAATACACGTCAACGACCCAGGGTTCTGGCACTAAATTCTTTTTCAAAAATTTATCAGATATCATTAACTTCCGGAAAACCATTACACTAAATTTTCACTTAACCCAAATCCTCACTGGCCACGGCTACCACAAAGAATATCTTCACCGCTTCAAGATCACCGCCGACGACCGATGTCCTTGTGACCAAACTTCTACTCAGTCTATTTCCCATCTCTTGAACCATTGCTCAATTTTCAACAATAACCGATACGACTATATTAACATTTGTAACGACAGAAAAATACAACCATTTAATCTTATAGAAACTCTGAAATCAGAATCCGCAACCGAGGCATTCGCTAACCTCGCTAAAAACATAGTTAGTCGATTAAAACGCATAAATGGCACATAATTTCCTCATATAAACTCATCTCTATTACAAACTCGTACTTCAAACATAAAACTCGTACTTCAAACATAAAAACTAGAATTTGAAAAGGCAAACTGGACACCTGTATCCACTAGCAGGGTCCAGTTTGACCTCGATTATCCCAAAATTGTTACCTTAAAACCAGTAAAATCTTACACTTAATTCCTTAAATCACTTAAACTCTTCCATAAAAAAAAAAAAAAAAAAACCTAACCTAACCTTTTTTTTTTTTTTTTTTTAAGAGGGGAATCCGTTTACGGACATCCCGCCCCCGGGGGAGGGACGGGATAGTCTGGGACTCGCCTGCCGAGAGGCGGCAGGAATACCCAGTAAACCCCTCTGGAACCTACGCTCGCTATGTGACGGGCCGTGTGTCGCGCGGAGCGCATTCTGCCAACGGACCCGTCTTTAGCGTTCGCTCATGTGAGCCCATCGCGGAGTTGGGAGGGGTCCTTGTTCCAAGAGGACCCTCCCCCGACGCAGGAACCAAGTGCAATGCAGGTAGCGGACGCCCCTCAGTCCACTACCCGCTGGTCCCCACTAGGGCGGCGGCTGTGGTGGCTGCAGCTGTTGCCACTGCCTCCTTCGCCGCCCTGTTCTCCTTTTCCGCCTCGCGTCAGCGAGCGGATCAGTCTCCCGAGACCGCTCGGCCGCCTCTTTTCGGGACATTACGTCCCCGCAGAAGACGGCCGCGGCCTCCCACGCCTCCCGACTGCTTGCCATGGCTGCTACCAGCGTTGGCAGCGTCGGGTTTGCACCTAAGACGGCGACGAGGGTCGCGCGTTGGGACGCCCAGGCTGGGCAGTTCACCAACGTGTGTAGCGCGGTGTCCTCGTCGCAGGCGCAGTGGTGGCATGCGGGAGTCGACTCTCGCTGGGCCACCTTCCACAAGTACCGGCCGAAGCACCCGTGCCCGCTCAGTACTTGTGCAATGTGGAAGGTGACCGAGCCGTGTTGTCGACCGATCCACTCGCTGAGTACCGGCCGGATGGCTTCAACTGCCTGGTGTCCGGCCCTGGGCTGCTCTAGTGCCCTTCCCCACTCCTCTATCGCGGCGATCCTTGCGTCGTCGCGCCAGCTCTCCACCTCGGCGAGCGCGGGCCTTCTGCCCTCGGCTCGAGCCTCGGTTCTCTTGTGGTACACCGCTGTTAGGATCTCGGCCTCGAGTTCCCATGGCGGTGTACCAGCCAGTGCGCATGCAGCCTCGACGCCGATTGTGCGGTATCCGCGGATTGCCCTGACCGCTATAACGCGCTGCGGAGCTCGCAGCAAAGCTCTGTTACGAGCGGTCAAGGCATCCACCCACACTGGCGCGCCGTACAGGGCCATCGAGCGGACCACACCCATGAAGAGGCGGCGACACGCAGACCTCGGTCCGCCCACATTCGGCAAAAGCCGGCCTAGCGCAAGCGCCGTTCCCACCAGCTTCTGCGACAAACGCTGAAAGTGGGGGCCGAAGGTCCACCGCCCGTCCAGGATGAGCCCGAGGTACCTCATCTGAGGTTTCACCACCACCTGCTCCCCCCCGACGACAATCGTGCTCCCAGAAGGAGGCCGGTTACGGGGTCCGTGAAAGCACAGGGCTTCGGTTTTATGGAGCGCCACCTTGAGACCCAGGCGCTCAACCCGGGTGACCACCTGCCCTGTGCCTACAGCAGCTAACCGGGCGGCGTCGCCAAATTGTTCTCCGCGGGCCGTGATTAGCGTGTCATCTGCGTAGCAGATCACGTTCAACCCGCGGAGAAGGGCTCCACGCAGCACCCAGTTATAGCCCACGTTCCACAGGAGTGGCCCAAGGACCGACCCCTGCGGAACGCCACGCTGCATCTGCCGCCTTCGGACTACTCCGGAGCGATCCAGGTATACCACGCAACGGTCCCGGAAATAATCCCGCACGACGCGCCTAAGGTATACCGGCACGCCGTGGTAAACCAGCGCGGCCTCAATGCACCGGAAGGGGATGCTGTTGAACGCGTTGGCGATGTCTAGAGACACCGCCAACAGCACTCCCCCTCGCATTGTCTCTGCCTGCGCCAGTTCACGGATCGTGAGGATCGCGTCCGTCGTTGACCTCCCAGCACGGAACCCGTACTGCCCCTCGGCCAAGTCAGGACCCACCGTGCTGAGGTGCCCGTTGATGCGGGAGGCGAGAATCCTCTCGAAGAGTTTTCCCGCCTCATCGAGCAGCACAATGGGCCTGTATGCAGACGGGTCTGCCTCCGGCCGGCCGTCCTTCTTGAGCAGAACAAGACGCCCAGCTTTCCAGATCGTGGGAAAGCGGCCCTCTTCGAGACAGGAGTCTAAAAGACCCCTGAATCGGACACCCAACTCGCTCAGGGCCACTGCCCAGACCTTGGACGGTACTCCGTCAGGGCCGGGCGCCTTGTTCTTAGCCCTCATCCGCTCCACTGCCGCGTCAAACTCCGCATCCGTGATGGGGGACGGAGGTCTGGTGGTTGCCTCGGTCTCTCGCCGGAACGGCGCCATCGGTGGGGCCTCGAAGTCGTCGCTCTGCTCTGGGAAGAGCGTTGACACGACTGTGTCCAAAAGAGCCGGCTGGATAGTTTCCACGACCGGGGGAGCCTGATTGCGCAGCTTGCTGCGAACCATTAAATACGGGCGTCCCCACGGATCGCGGTCTAGGCTACCCAGCAGCTCCTCCCAAGCCGCCGACTTCGCCCGCTTTATGCCGACCTGGAGGGCACCTTTGGCGGCCTTGTACAGCTGCCGCAGTTCGGCCTCGACCTCTTCGACTCGGTGGTCGCCACGCCGTCTGCGATACCTTTCGAGCATCCGCTTCGCCCGGATGCAGGTTCCGCGGAGCTGCGCAAGCTCTGGCGACCACCAGTAGACCTGAGTGGCTTTTGGAGGGCGCCTCACCCGCGGCATTGCGAAGTCGCAGATGCAGGTCATGGCGCCTCTGAACCACTCGGCCTCTTCGTCCGGTCCTCCGGCCGTCACTGCGTCGCCGAACCACGCCTGCACGATCGCCGCCTCCTTTGCGAGCTCGCGATTCAGCTTGCCGAGTGCCCAGCGCGGAAAAGGGCTCGCCGCTGGGACTGCTCGACCCGCATCGTCTTGACTTGAGGGGGAGACGCTGAACGCAACGTACTGGTGGTCGGACAGCGTCTCCGCACCCTCAAGAACCCGCCAGTCAAGAACCCGCGAAGCAATGGCGGGGGAGGCGAAAGACAGGTCGATGATCGAGCCCCCCTGCTGCCTGACGCAAGTGTTAACCGAGCCCCGGTTGAGGAGCGCCAACTCCGAAACGACTGCCCACTCCAGGATGACCTCTCCTCTGGGGTCTGTGCTCGGGGAGCCCCAGGCAGTAGCCTTGGCGTTAAAGTCCCCGAGCACGATTACTGGACCTCCAGAGGCCCGTCTCACTGCGGCTTCCAGGTCGTTGACGCTCGACTCATACTCGCCTAGGGTTCGGTTGGGGGAGAAATACACCCCGAAGAGCGTGCATTCTCCCCACCTTGCCGCCACGAAGCCCCGACCAGCCTCCCTGAGGGAGATAGGCTCGGCTGTGCTTGCGGTCGATCCCATTATGGCTACGGTGCCGTCCAGGTCGGAGACCCAATTGGGTCGTGATGGGACGCTGTACGGCTCCGCAACCACGGCCACATCAATCCTCCATTCCACCGCCGATTGCAGGAAAAGGTCCTGGGCAGCGGCGGAATGGTTTAGGTTGCCCTGCAAAATGTAGCGCGCTTGGGCCGCACTAGGCATTGTTGTCGGTTGCCATCGGTGTTGTCTGCGGGCATGAGGTGGGCCGCGCAGACTCTGGAGCGGCCGTGACGGTGGCTAGCGCTCTACTTCTTTTGGGGCGTGGGGGGTTGCAGCTTTTGGCCCCCAGAACATGGTCCGCCTTTAGCCCGAGTCCGGCGCAGATGCTGCACTTAGGTTTGTCGGCACAACCGCTGGCCTTATGGCCGGGCTGGCCGCACCTGTAACAGAGGCCGCTGCGATCGGTTGGAGCCGTGCAGAAAGGCCTAGTGTGCCCTTGCTCTAAGCACCGAAAGCACTTCATAGCCCTTGGCTCTAGGAGCTGTATGTGTGCCGAGCTCCAGCCCACCAGGAGACGGCCTGTGCTGACGACCTTCGCCACCGAGGTTGGGCACCTAAACCATGCTGACCCCGTGCCACCGCGCCTGGCCCGGATGTCCCCGACCTTAACGTGTTCTGGTGGACATCCACCCTTGAGCGCCACCGCTGCAACGACATCCTCCTTGGTGATGGAGTCGTCCAGCCCGGATATACGCATGTCCGTATATTTAACTGGCCGGACGACCCTCACAGTTTGTGGGAGAATGTCTCGCAGCTTCTGCACCACTTGATCAGCCACCTCAGATGTCACAGTCGCAGGCAGCTCCATAAGGCGGGCTCCCGCTGCCGTCTGTTTCATTCTGGCTCCCTTTTCAATGCCTAGAGTCGCCAAATCTAGTTCCTCCCGGGCCTTTTTCATGATGGAGGCGTAGGTGACGCCGTCGCCTGCATCCGGGGGGACCGTGATAACCACGGCCATGGTCTTGGGGGCAGCTAAGGCCTTCCCTCCCCTCGTCCTTTTCTTTTTTGGCTTTTTATTGTCCTTTGCGGATTTCACCGGCGCCGTCTTGGTGTTCGTTCTTGGCGCGGCCGCCGGACCGCCCTTCTCCGCGCTGGGCTGAACAGCCTTCTTCTTTTTGCCCCTCTTCCTCACAACTGCTGTCCATTCCTCTTCAAGAGGCGCTGGAGGAGGAGCCGAGATCACTGGCTCGTCTCCTTGGACAGGTTGAACTGGGGGCGGTTGTACCTTCGGCTTTCGTTTTGCCACAGTTGCCACGGTCTTTTCACCTGCAGGCGACGCTGAAGGCCCAGGTTGAGGGCGAGCTATCTCTGGCATGTCCTGCTGCTGCGCAGGTGCCTCAGTCACTCTCTTCTTATCTGAGGCAAGAGGTGGCCTGCGACGCTCCTCAGGCAGCTTCTGATAGCCGCCGAGTCTAGCGTCTAGCATGGACCCCATCTGCAACATAAGGTTGCGGTCCCGTGCTTCAGACGACTCCTGCACTTTCACTAAGTCAGTCCGAAGGAGTGTCATCTCTGCCTTGAGACCGGCTAACTCGGCGTTCACTCGCGCGTTCTCTTCTTCGGCCCTCGCCAGTTTGGCCGCGAGTCCAGCCTTCTCCGCTTCGAGCCTCCTTACTTCGTCTGAGGTATTCAGACGGAGGACTCGGTTAGCCAGTTCTTCAGCCTTTGCGTTGGCGTCATACAGGGCTCGCTGGTAGGTTCCCTTGAGGTGGGACGAGGTTTTTCCGACTTTCAACACCGTTGCAGCCACATTCAGCAACTCCTGTCTTATGGCCGAAGCCGAGTCTGGCAGGTTTGTGGCCGGCGCTGTCTCCTCCGTTGACATCGACGCATCACTCAGGATAACAACTTCCTTGGATCGTAGCGTCGATGCTAACGCGGCCAGCTCTTCTTCGCCGTCCACTTCCGCCGCAAGCCTAGCGCTTTCTTTCAATTGCCGATTAAACTCGGCCTTCGCCTTGGCCAGTCCTACATATTCGCCCGTGGTTGGCGGGCGGCCCCTTCTCTTTCGCGCTGAGCGGTCGATAGCTGTTGCTGTCGACGCGTCGCTGCTCGATGGGCTACCAGACCCCGAGCGCTGTGAGGTCTCTCGATGCCCTGACCGGCTTCTCCTTCTCTGGGCCCACAACTTGCCGGTTGGTCCGGAGCGAGGCTCACTCTTCTCACGTGGCAGTGACTCCACGGATTCGAAGCTGCCCGCATCCGAATCTTCCTCCTCGAGCACAATCCTAGTGAGCTTGACAATTGGCTCCCTCATTTTTGGCCGACTGGGTCTCAGAGCGGGGGCTCCGCTCACCGTCAAACTCTCTGATCTTGAGACCTCGGGGTCGGACAAAACGTCCGGCGCCGGTGTCTCACATCGATTCGCCCCTTTATCCGTCACCTCTGACGATGTCTCATCCGTTGGAGGGAAGCCTCCCGGGGGACTGTCATTTTCGCGATCCTTACCAACCAACCGACCTGGACGCAGACAGTCTCCCCGTTCGACAACAACAGCAGTATTTGTTGTCTCCTCCACTTCGCTCTCATTCCCGAGAGCGGAAAAACTATTAACTAAACTAACCCTAAAACTAAAAGATGATTCGTTTTCCATACGAGATCCCACGAGTATGGGGGATATAAAAAGTCCACCCAGGCAGTGCCCCCTGTACCTGGGTAACCCTAATACTGCACGAGGGCGGGTGGTCTCGTGCAGTTGGCCGCTAGCTGGCAGGCGTTCACCCATCCTGCCACCTCGAGACCGAGGCGGCCGGACGTCGCGCGAGGCCCCGAAGGGCGCCCCAACGTCCGACCTTTTGGGGTTTTTTAGTGAGGTTGGCTCCTCTTGGTCCGGGCGACCAAGCCAGGACCCCTA
The DNA here is from genome assembly GCA_950022985.1 of Udea ferrugalis. Lineage (NCBI taxonomy): Eukaryota > Metazoa > Arthropoda > Insecta > Lepidoptera > Crambidae > Udea > Udea ferrugalis. The sequence goes on along the minus strand of OX465541.1, from coordinate 10,870,629 downwards.
CCCCCGCTGGGCCGCGAGACATGTCCACGACACCCAAACGGGGAGCAGGTTGCCAGACGGTTGGCCTGAGCCACCCACCCAGTCGCGCAATCGCGAGTGGTGGGCCCGTCCGGCCGCAAACCCTGAAGGCCGCCATCCCACGAGCCCAGGCTCCGCTAGTCCGAGGGACTCCATCGCAGGTGCAGAAGCAATCTGCCCGGCGCAACCGCTGAGCCTCCAAGAGGCTCTGGAGCATCACGCGTCTCAGCCTCTTATTATAAGAGGCGAGGGTGAGCTCCGCGGCCCCTCCCGACGAGGGCCAGTCATACTGGACTCCCCGCCGCGCGGGTTGTCTCTCTTCGCTTCCCCGAAGCAACGTGCCCCGGGTACTGAGCCCCCCTACCACGACAAGGTGGAGACATATTCAGGGGGGAACCTAACCTAACCTAACCTAACCTAACCTAACCTAACCTAACCTTTTTTTTTTTTTTTTTTTTTTTTTCTCGGTGTCAGAAAAATGCATTTACGCACTATCCCACCCCTCGGGGAAGGGGTGGGGGTGTGTGGGACTCGCCCACCTCTGAAGGAGGTGGGAATACCGCACTAAAAAAATACACCGGTATACCTACGCCGCTTACGGGACGGCATGGCTCTGATCGATTGCCACATCGTCCCTGCGGCGGCCCGGCCTCCACGCCGGGCCTCCTCACGCCACGGGGGGCATCCTGGTATACGAGGACACCCCCAGACGAGGACACCGTGCAATGGGGATTGGGCTCCCCAGCCCGCACCCCTGGTGTCACTTTTAGGGAGCAGGAATGACATAACGGTTAAACCGCCGCATTCCCGCCCCCCGCCGTCTACGCCGGAGAGGCGCCGCTAGAGGATCATCCTCACGGGCCCTCTCCGCGGCCTCCTTCTGTGACATAACGTCGTCACAGAAGGTGACCACCCCCCCCCATGCCTCATCGCTGCCTAACATCCTGTCGATGATCCTCGGCAGCGAGAGGTCTTGGCCCACCTTGGCCGTTAGAGCGCGGCGCTGTACCGCCCATGCAGGACACACTTGAAGTGTGTGCTGGGCGGTATCCTCTGGCGCGCCGCACTCGTGACACCGAGGTGTCGGCTCGCGTCTCGCGATCCTGTGCAGGTACTTTCCGAAGCACCCATGGCCGGAAAGTACCTGCACCAGCCGATATCCCATCGGCCCTATGTCACGCCGGACCCACGACCGGAGGACCGGGCGGATCGCGTCTATCGGCCATTGGCCGAAGGGCGGATCCGCCAAGTCCTCCTCCCAACGACGCAGGACCTCCTCGTCTGCACGCCGTCTCACCGCCTCCACCTCTTCGAGGCAGGGGCGCTCACCTCTTGCTCTCGCGTCTGCTCTGTACCTGTGAACAGACGCGAGAACTTCCGCCTCCAACTCCCACGGGGGCATGCCTGCGAGAAGGCAAGCAGCCCCCGCGGATATCGTCCGATATCCACGGATCGCTCTCACCGCCATGGTCCTCTGAGGACCACGCAACAGCCGTCTGTTGCGGGCGGTGAGAGCATCCACCCAGATAGGCGCCCCGTATAGCGCCATACTACGGATTATTCCCGCGTATAGGCGCCGGCACGTCGTGTCTGGGCCGCGTTCGTTAGGCAGAAGGCGACCCAGAGCTCCCGCAGCGCGAATAAGACGGGGCGCGAGGCGGCTGAAGTGCTCTTCGAACCGCCAGCGCCCGTCCAGAATCAGGCCCAGATATTTCATCTGGGCCATCACCTTTATCTCCGCACCATCTATTCGAACCGAGGCGCCGGGCGGTGGTCCCTGCCGAGGTCCATGAAAAAGGAGGACCTCGGTCTTACTGCGAGCCACCTTCAAGCCCAGCGCCTCGATTCGGCCGATGACAAGGCTGGCGCTTACCTCCGCCAGCCTTTTTGCATCGGCAAAATCCCCCCCCGTGGCTACGACTAGGGTGTCATCCGCGTAGCAAATGACACGCACCCTAGGTGGGAGCGTGCCGCGGAGCACCCAGTCGTAGCCGATGTTCCACAACAGGGGCCCGAGAACGGACCCCTGGGGAACCCCACAAGTCACCGGCCGGCGAACCAAGACGCCGTCGGCCCCCTCAAATAACACCTCCCGGCCGCGGAGGTAATCCTCCAACAGCCTTTGTAAGTAGAGGGGCACTCCGAAATAACGGAGTGCCTCCCTAATCACCCCGAAGGGCAGGCTGTTGAAGGCGTTGGCGATATCCAGAGATATCGCCAACGACCTCTCCCCGCGACCAGAGGCAGCAACCGTCTCGTCCTTTAGGAGGGTCAGGGCGTCGAGGGTCGAGTGACCTGCCCTGAATCCGAACTGCACCGGCGACAGATCGGGCCCCACCTCCTTCAGGTGTTGGATGAGACGGAAGGAAATGATTCGTTCGAAAGATTTCCCCGTCTCATCCAACAAGACGATTGGCCGGTACGCGCTGGCTTCACCCGGAGGCCTCCCCTCCTTCGGGAGAAGGCACAGACGCCCCTCTTTCCACAACTTCGGGAATCGTGCCGACGCGAGCGCTGCGTCGAACAATTCCCGAAGTTGTCCCCCCAGGTGGGTCAAGGCCAGGGCCAAGACCTTGCCCGGCACCCCATCAGGCCCCGGGGCCTTCTTTCGTGCCTTGAGTCGATCCACCACTGCCGCCATCTCCTCGTCGGTGACAGGTGGAATCGACTCGTCGGCCAAGGCAGGCACGGGAGGAGCCATAGTCGGAGGGGTGTGCATTGGGGGCTCTGGGAAGAGCTCCCGCACGACCCGCTCCAACACCTCCGTCTGGAGGGTCTCAATCACGGGGGGACCATTATTGCGGAGCTTATTACGCGCCGCCTTATATGGTCTCCCCCATGGGTCCCTATTGAGATCCTCCAGCATCTCTTCTCGTGCCCTGCTCTTCGCCTGGCATATGGCCAGCTGTAGTGCCTTCTTATCCTCGATATAAGTGGCATACAGCTGGCTTTCCCTCCCTGTGTCACGGCGTCTACGGCGGAGCGCCCGGGTGAAAGCCCTCCTCGACAGCGAGCACTGCTGCCGAAGAAGGGCGATCTCCTCGCTCCACCAGTAGACTTGGTGACGCCGCGACGGTGGCCCAATTACCTTGGGCATGGCGGCGCTGCAGACCCCGGACATAATGTCACGGAATCTGCTTGCCGCCTCGTCAACCCCCGTGGTGACAGGGGTGGCACACCAAGCCGCCACTATGGCAGCCTCCTCCGCAAGTTCCCTGTCGAGCTTTGTCATCGCCCAACGAGGGAAGGAGGAGTGCCCCGCCTGTCTTTGCGGCCCTGGGGAGCCGCTGGAGGTGGAGACGTCGAACCTTATATACTTGTGGTCCGACATTGTCTCCACCTCACTTAGCACCTGCCAGCCCTGGACGCGTTGTGCTAGAGAAGGGGTGGCGAACGTCAAGTCCACCACGGACCCCCCTCCTCTACGCACACACGTGTGTGATGTCCCCCTGTTAAGTAGGGACAACCCAGAGCTGACAGCCCAGTCCTCCACGGCCAGACCCCACGGGTCTGTAGACACACTCCCCCAGAGCGTCGACCACGAGTTAAGGTCACCCATGACCAACACCGGGAGAGGTGCCAACCTCTGAATGACTGGGCCAAGGCCCCGCAAAAAGTTTTCCAAGTTGGACAACCCTCGATTTGGGGAGACATAGACGCCAACGATGGCAATGCCTCCCCATGTTGCAGCGACGTAGCCGGCACCCCTTTCCTTAGGAATAAGGATGTTACGACTAGCCGCCGCCACGATAGCCACAGAACCGCCTGTGTCTCCAGCCCATAAGGGCTGAGAGGGCACAAAATACGGTTCTGCGACTACCGCCACGTCAATCTCCCACTGCGCCATGGACTGGATTAATAAATCCTGGGCCGCGGCGCAGTGGTTGAGGTTCGTCTGGAGGAAACTGCTATGCTGAGTGTAACTCATAGTTGCATGGCAGTTTCCTCTGACGCTGACGTGCGCGTCCCGCTAGTGTGGGTAGTGGCCTGGGTCCGATTGGCCGCCCTCGATTTGATGGCGGGAGGACAACAGCTCCTCCCACCCATCGTGTGCCCAGAGGGCTTGCCCGCATCTGCGCAGACCGCGCAGCGAGCCTTCGCCGTGCATCCGGCGGCTTTGTGGCCCGGCTCACCACACCGGAAGCACAGCTCGTCCCGCTGCTTGTCGGACGGGCAGAGCTGCCGCGTGTGCCCGATGCCCATGCACTTGAAGCACCTCAAAGGAAGTGCTTCAAGGGCCCGGACCTGCGCACAGCTCCACCCAACCAACAAACGACCGCCGGCCAGAACGGTCTTGGCCGCAGCCACGGGGCATTTCAGTGTCACTGAACCTGCCCCGGAGCGACCAAGCCGAATGTCCGCGGCCTTGATTTGCGCTGCGTCGCAACCCCCCTTGGCCGCCACGGCAGCCACAACGTCCTCGCGGGTCACGGACTCCTCGAGACCCGAAATACGCAAATCTGCGCATTTCGTGGGCCTCGTGACAGTGGCGATCCCCGCGAGCGCCTCCGATAGCTTGGCTGCCAGACGGTCGGCAGCCTCGGCGCTTTTGGCACCCGGCAACTCGAGCATTCTCGCTCCTGTTGCCGTCTGCCTGGATGTCACTCCCTGAATGCCCAGTTCAGGGAGCGCGATAGCCTCCTTGGCCTTCAGGAGGGCCATCTTGTAAGAGACCCCGCGCGCCACCGCCTCGGGCTGCAGTGTGAACACCACAGCGGAGGAGCGCGGCGGCGTCAGCTTGGCCTTGGGCTTGGCCTTGGGCGCAGTCGGTGGTTTCGGGGCTGCTGGGGCTACGGGGGCGGGCTTAGAGCTCTTCCCCTTCCCCTTCCCCTTTCTGCTGGCCACCACACTCCAAGTCTCTGCTACATCAGAGGCTGGGGTAGTGGCAACAGCAGCTGGGGTTAGAGCAGCGGCCGGAACTTTTGTGGAAGGACCTGCAACAGTATTCGCTTGGGCAGATTGAGGTGCCTTCTTCACCTTCTTCGCCTTCGACTTCTTGGCTTTGGCCTTGACCTGGGCCGGGCGGGCTGCGGCTGGAGCAGCCAAGGCAGCCTCCCTGGTCGCGGCCGCAGCCTCCTCGGCAGCGGCAGCCTCCCTGGCAGCGGCCTCCTCCCTCCTCTTGTCCGCCGCAAGCGGGGGGCGGAGAGTAGGCGCAGGTGGGAGGCGCATCTCCAACCCCGCGATGCGCGCGGAGATCATGTCGCCGACGGTGCGACACATGGAGGCCTTCAAGTCCTCCATCATGTCGGCGACGACGACGGCGACCTGAGCGGCAACGTCCTTCGGGACTTCCGGCACCGGAACTGGCTGTGCCACTGAAGTTGAAGGACCAGGGAGCTCGGACCTACTCTTGGCGAAGTCGCGGCGCAAGGCCTTGACCTCGCGCTGTAGGTCCTCCACCTGGTTCTTCAGCAGCCGGTTCTGGACACTCAATCGCCGAGTCTCGTCCGAAACGGAGCGTTCGGAGATCGACTCGACGATCTCGTGGTACTCCACAGCGTACGCCTTCAGGTCCCTAATGAAGGTTCCCTTGAGATTGCCGGACTTCCGCGCAATCTCAAAGATGCCCCGCTTGAGCTCGATAGCACGCTCGCGCAGGCGCTGCATGTCGAGGTCCGCCGTCAGCTCATCCAGAGCTGGGACCTCGCCAGGCATCTCCTGGAGCAGGGGGACCGTCACCGGAGAGGGAGACTCCGTCAGGTCAACCTGTTCCATGAACCCGTCATTGTTCCTATTCACGCGGGAAACCAACTCGGCGTGTGAGAGCGATGACCCTTTCTTGCCACGTTTGGCCTTCCTACCCTTCTTGGTCATCGCCCCCTTTTTTTTTTCATTTTGCGAAATCAAAACAAAAGACGCGTTCTCGTCCGATACCTCATCGCACGAGGCGAATAGAGGCGAGACAGCCTGTCGCTTGGGACGAACGCTCCTCATGGCTCGTGACGTCAGGCAATCAAGCTCCGCAGACGGGTGTTCCTCTTGGACCTCAAGCCCGGAAAAAGAATTTCCGGCTAAGTCCGTGGACAGGCAGGGGTCATCGGTGGCGACGCCGACCAACGGGGTCGACGCCTCCACCGCCAGATCAGCGAAGGCCGAATCGCAGGCTGGATCGGAATCCGTGGGAGAAGCCAGGTTGTTGGCGGACCCGTCCTTAGGACGGGACCCGCCAGAAGTCAGTGAGGCAGCAGCAGGCCCATCCTGTGAAGGACTGGGCCCGCGCGCACGAGGAATTTTTGATACAAACGACATTGCGAACACAGTCAATTGCACGAAGTCGCAAAAACAGAAGCAGTTGCCGTCGTCTGTGCCACTCCGTTACGGTGGTCACAGACTACGTTGCCCAGGGTATACTACGGGGAAGTCGCTTCTGGGGCATACCCCAACCTAACCTAACCTAACCTAACCTAACCTAACCTAACCTAACCTAACCTAACCTAACCTAACCTAACCTTTTTTTTTTTTTTTTTTTTTTCTCGGTGTCAAAAAATCCATTTACGGACTATCCCACCCCTCGGGGAAGGGGTGGGGGTGTGTGGGACTCGCCCACCTCTGAAGGAGGTGGGAATACCGCACTAAAAAATACACCGGTATACCCTCGCCGCTTACGGGACGGCATGGCTCTGGTCGATTACCACATCGTCCCTGCGGTGGCCCGGCCTCCACACCGGGCCTCCTCACGCCACGGGGGGCATCCTGGTATACGAGGACACCCCCAGACGGGGACACCGTGCAATGGGGATTGGGCTCCCCAGCCCGCACCCCTGGTGTCACTTTTAGGGAGCAGGAATGACATGACGGTTAAACCGCCGCATTCCCGCCCCCCGCCGTCTGCGTCGGAGAGGCGCCGCTAGAGGATCATCCTCACGGGCCCTCTCCGCGGCCTCCTTCTGTGACATTACGTCGTCACAGAAGGCGACCATCCCCCCCCATGCCTCATCGCTGCCTAGCATACTATCGATGATCCTCGGCAGCGAGAGGTCTGGGCCCACCTTGGCCATTAGAGCGCGGCGCTGTACCGCCCATGCAGGACACACTTGAAGTGTGTGCTGGGCGGTATCCTCTGGCGCGCCGCACTCGTGACACCGAGGTGTCGGCTCGCGTCTCGCGACCCGGTGCAGATACTTTCCGAAGCACCCATGGCCGGAAAGTATCTGCACCAGCCGATATCTCATCGGCTTCCTGTCTCGCCGGACCCACGACCGGAGGACCGGGCGGATCGCGTCTATCGGCCATTGGCCGAAGAGCGGATCCGCCAAGTCCTCCTCCCAGAGACGCAGGACCTCCTCTTGCGCCCGCTGCCTGACCGCCTCTACCTCTTCGAGGCAGGGGCGCTCTCCTCTTGCTCTCCGGTCTGCTCGGTATCTGTAAACACACGTCAGTACTTTTGCTTCCAACTCCCACGGGGGCATGCCTGCCAGAAGGCAAGCAGCCCCCGCCGATATCGTGCGATATCCTCGGATCGCCCTCACCGCCATGGTCCTCTGAGGACCACGCAACAGCCGTCTGTTGCGGGCGGTGAGAGCATCCACCCAGATAGGCGCCCCGTATAGCGCCATACTCTTTAAGATTCCGGCGTATAGGCGCCGGCACGTCTGGTCTGGGCCGCGTTCGTTCGGCAGAAGGCGACCCAGAGCTCCCGCTGCGCGAATTAGACGGGGCGCGAGGCGGTCGAAACGCGCGTCAAACCGCCAGCGCCCGTCCAGAATCAGGCCCAGATATTTCATCTGGGCCATCACTTTCAGTTCCGAACCATCTATACAAACCGAGGCGCCGGGCGGTGGTCCCTGCCGAGGTCCATGAAACAAGAGGACCTCGGTCTTATTGAGAGCCACCTTCAATCCCAGCGCCTCGATTCGGCCGATGACAAGGCTGGCGCTTACCTCCGCCAGCCTTTTTGCATCGGCAAAATCCCCCCCCGTGGCTACGACTAGGGTGTCATCCGCGTAGCAAATGACACGCACCCTAGGTGGGAGCGTGCCGCGGAGCACCCAGTCGTAGCCAATGTTCCACAACAGGGGCCCGAGTACGGACCCCTGGGGAACCCCACAAGTTACAGGCCGGCGAACCAAGACGCCGTCGGCCCCCTCGAATAACACCTCCCGGCCGCGGAGGTAATCCTCCAACAGCCTTTGCAAGTAGAGGGGCACTCCGAAATAACGGAGTGCCTCCCTAATCACCCCGAAGGGCAGGCCGTTGAAGGCGTTGGCGATATCCAGAGATATCGCCAACGACCTCTCCCCGCGACCAGAGGCAGCAGTCGTCTCTTCCTTTAGGAGGGTCAGGGCGTCGAGGGTCGAGTGACCCGCCCTGAACCCGAACTGCACCGGCGACAGATCGGGCCCCACCTCCTTCAGGTGTTGGATGAGACGGAAGGAAATGATTCGTTCGAACGATTTCCCCGTCTCATCCAACAAGACGATTGGCCGGTACGCGCCGGCTTCACCCGGAGGCCTCCCCTCCTTCGGGAGAAGGCACAGACGCCCCTCCTTCCACAACTTCGGGAATCGTGCCGACGCGAGCGCTGCGTCGTACAATTCCCGAAGTTGTCCCCCCAGGTGGGCCAAGGCCAGGGCCAAGACCTTGCCCGGCACCCCATCAGGCCCCGGGGCCTTCTTCCGCGCCTTGAGTCGATCCACCACTGCCGCCATCTCCTCGTCGGTGACAGGTGGAATCGACTCGTCAGCCAAGGCAGGCATGGGAGGAGCCATAGTCGGAGGGGTGTGCATTGGGGGCTCTGGGAAGAGCTCCCGCACAACCCGCTCCAACACCTCCGTCTGGAGGGTCTCAATCACGGGGGGACCATTATTGCGGAGCTTGTTTCGCGCCGCCTTATATGGTCTCCCCCATGGGTCCCTATTGAGATCCTCCAGCATTTCCTCTCGTGCCCTGCTCTTCGCCTGGCATATGGCCAGCTGTAATGCCTTCTTATCCTCGATATAAGTGGCATACAGCTGGCTTTCCCTCCCTGTGTCACGGCGTCTACGGCGGAGCGCCCGGGTGAAAGCCCTCCTCGACAGCGAGCACTGCTGCCGAAGAAGGGCGATCTCCTCGCTCCACCAGTAGACTTGGTGACGCCGCGGCGGTGGCCCAATTACCTTGGGCATGGCGGCGCTGCAGACCCCGGACATGATGTCGCGGAATCTGCTAGCCGCCTCGTCAACCCCCGTGGTGACAGGGGTGGCACACCAAGCCGCCACTATGGCAGCCTCCTCCGCAAGTTCCCTGTCGAGCTTTGTCATCGCCCAACGAGGGAAGGAGGAGTGCCCCGTCTGTCTTTGCGGCCCTGGGGAGCTGCTGGAGGTGGAGACGTCGAACCTAATATACTTGTGGTCCGACATTGTCTCCACCTCACTTAGCACCTGCCAGCCCTGGACGCGTTGTGCTAGAGAAGGGGTGGCGAACGTCAAGTCCACCACGGACCCCCCTCCTCTACGCACACACGTGTGTGATGTCCCCCTGTTAAGGAGGGACAACCCAGAGCTGACAGCCCAGTCCTCCACGGCCAGACCCCACGGGTCTGTAGACACACTCCCCCAGAGCGTCGACCATGAGTTAAGGTCACCCATGACCAACACCGGGAGAGGCGCCAACCGCTGAATGACTGGGCCAAGGCCCCGCAAAAAGTCTTCTAAGTTAGACAACCCTCGATTTGGGGAGACATAGACGCCAACGATGGCAATGCCTCCCCATGTTGCAGCGACGTAGCCGGCACCCCTTTCCTTAGGAATAAGGATGTTACGACTAGCCGCCGCCACGATCGCCACAGAACCGCTTGTGTCTCCAGCCCATAAGGGCAGAGAGGGCACAAAATACGGTTCCGCGACAACCGCCACGTCAATCTCCCACTGCGCCATGGACTGGATTAATAAATCCTGGGCCCCGGCGCAGTGGTTGAGGTTCGTCTGGAGGAAACTGCTATGCCGAGTGTAACTCATAGTTGCATGGCAGTTTCCTCTGACGCTGACGTGCGCGTCCCGCTAGTGGCCTGGGTCCGTTTGGCCAACCTCGCTTTTGAAGCAGGAGGACAACAACTCCTCCCACCCATCGTGTGCCCAGAGGGCTTGCCCGCATCTGCGCAGACCGCACAGCGAGCCTTCGCTGTGCATCCGGCGGCTTTGTGGCCCGGCTCACCACACCGGAAGCACAGCTCGTCCCGCTGCTTGTCGGACGGGCAGAGCTGCCGCGTGTGCCCGATGCCCATGCACTTGAAGCACCTCAATGGAAGTGCTTCAAGGGCCCGGACCTGCGCACAGCTCCACCCAACCAACAAACGACCGCCGGCCAAAACGGTCTTGGCCGCAGCCACGGGGCATTTCAGTGTCACCGAACCTGCCCCGGAGCGACCAAGCCGAATGTCCGCGGCCTTGATCAGCGCTGCGTCACAACCCCCCTTGGCCGCAACGGCAGCCACAACGTCCTCGCGGGTCACGGACTCCTCGAGGCCCGAAATACGCAAATCTGCGCATTTCGTGGGCCTCGTGACAGTGGCGATCCCCGCGAGCGCCTCCGCTAACTTGGCTGCCAGACGGTCGGCAGCCTCAGCACTCTTGGCACCCGGCAACTCGAGCATTCTCGCTCCTGTTGCCGTCTGCCTCGATGTCACTCCCTGAATGCCCAGTTCAGGGAGCGCGATAGCCTCTTTGGCCTTCAAGAGGGCCATCTTGTAAGAGACCCCGCGCGCCACAGCCTCGGGCTGTAGTGTGAAAACTACAGCGGAGGAGCGCGGCGAGGTCAATTTGGCCTTCGGCTTGGCTTGCGGCTGGGCTTGCTTGCCTGCTTGGGCTTGCGGCTTCGACTTACCCTTCTTAGCCTTGGGCGCAGTCGCGGTCGGCGGTTTCGGAGCTGCAGGGGCTGCGGGGACGGGCTTGGAGCTCTTCCCCTTACCCTTGCCCTTCCTGCTGGCCACCACACTCCAAGTCTCTGCATCCGCAGAGGCTGGGGTAGCAGCAACAGCAGCCGGGGTCGCAGCAGCAACCGGAGTCGCCTTTGCAGGTGCTCGCGATGGACCTGCAACAGGAAGAATTTCGGCAGATAAAGGTGCCTTCACCTTCTTCTTACCCTTCGATTTGGCTTTGGCCTTGACCTGGGCCGGGCGGGCTGCGGCTGGAGCAGCCAAGGCAGCCTCCCTGGTCGCGGCCGCAGCCTCCTCGGCAGCGGCAGCCTCCCTGGCAGCGGCCTCCTCCCTCCTCTTGTCCGCCGCAAGCGGGGGGCGGAGAGTAGGCGCAGGTGGGAGGCGCATCTCCAACCCCGCGATGCGCGCGGAGATCATGTCGCCGACGGTGCGACACATGGAGGCCTTCATGTCCTCCATCATGTCGGCGACCATGACGGCGACCTGACCCACGACATCCTTCGAGACCTCAGGCTCCAGAACCGGCTGTGCTTCTGAAGAAGAAGGACCAGGCTGCTCGGACCTACTCGTGGCGAAGTCGCGGCGCAAGGCCTTGACCTCACGCTGTAAGTCCTCCACCTGGTTCTTCAGCAGCCGGTTCTGCACACTCAATCGCCGAGTCTCATCCGAAACGGAGCGTTCGGATAGAGAATCGACGATCTCCTGGTACTCAGACGCGTACGCCTTGAGGTCTCGGATAAAGTTCCCCTTCAAATTACCCGACTTGCGAGCTATCTCGAAGATAGCCCGCTTCAACTCAGTTGCACGCTCGCGTGCGAGCTGCGTGTCGAGGTCCGCCGTCAGCTCATCAAGAGTTTGGACCTCGCCAGGCACCTCATACGGCAGGGGGACCTGCACCGGAGAGGGGGGCTCCGTCAGGTCAACCCCTTCTATGATCTCATCTATATTTTTGTTGCACCGAGCAACCAATTCAGAATGGGAAGGCGAAGAGGAATTCTTCTTGCCCCGTTTGGAGCCCTTCCCAGCTTTTTTATACTTGCTGCTACAAGTTTTTGTTCTGCATTTTGATTGCTGGACTAGATCGTCGTCAGTCGTATCGTCATCGCCAGAAGCGAAGAGAGGCGACATTAAAGGTCGCTTGCCAGAGGAACTCCTCGTCACACGACCTTTCTCCTCAAACGGTCCCTCATCGACCACTAGCCCCGAGAACGAATTCTCGGTAAAGTCCGGGGACATGCATGGGTCGTCAGTGGGGACGCCGACCAACGGGGCCGACGTCTCCACCGCCAGATCAACGAACGCCGGTTCATGAGCTGAATCAGAGTCAGTGTGGGAAGCCAGGTTGTTGGCGGACCTATCCTTAAAAGGACTGGATCCGCCAGAAGACGAATCGGCAGCAGCGGGCCTATCCTGAAAAGGACTGGGCCTGCGCGCACAGGAAGTTTTCTTAGCAGTCGACATAACGAACTCAGTCAAAACGCAAGTCGCAATGCACTGAAGTGTTGCCGTCGTCTGTGCCACTCCGTTACGGTGGTCACAGACTACGTTGCCCAGGGTTCACTACGGGGAAGTCACTTCAGGGCGAACCCCAACCTAACCTAACCTAACCTAACCTAACCTAACCTAACCTAACCTAACCTAACCTAACCTAACCTAACCTAACCTAACCTAACCTAACCTAACCTAACCTAACCTAACTTTTTAAAAATTGACCTAACTTTTACCTACTTAACCTAAGTTAGGTTTGAGCGTTGACCTAACTTTTTAAAAATTGACCTAACTTTTACCTACTTAACCTAAGTTAGGTTTGAGCGTTGACCTATCTTTTTAAAAATTGACCTAACTTTTACCTACTTAACCTAAGTTAGGTTTGAGCGTTGACCTAACTTTTTAAAAATTGACCTAACTTTTACCTACTCAACCTAAGTTAGGTTTGAGCGTTGACCTATCTTTTTAAAAATTGACCTAACTTTTACCTACTTAACCTAAGTTAGGTTTGAGCGTTGACCTAACTTTTTAAAAATTGACCTAACTTTTACCTACTTAACCTAAGTTAGGTTTGAGCGTTGACCTAACTTTTTAAAAATTGACCTAACTTTTACCTACTCAACCTAAGTTAGGTTTGAGCGTTGACCTATCTTTTTAAAAATTGACCTAACTTTTACCTACTTAACCTAAGTTAGGTTTGAGCGTTGACCTAACTTTTTAAAAATTGACCTAACTTTTACCTACTTAACCTAAGTTAGGTTTGAGCGTTGACCTAACTTTTTAAAAATTGACCTAACTTTTACCTACTCAACCTAAGTTAGGTTTGAGCGTTGACCTATCTTTTTAAAAATTGACCTAACTTTTACCTACTTAACCTAAGTTAGGTTTGAGCGTTGACCTAACTTTTTAAAAATTGACCTAACTTTTACCTACTTAACCTAAGTTAGGTTTGAGCGTTGACCTAACTTTTTAAAAATTGACCTAACTTTTACCTACTCAACCTAAGTTAGGTTTGAGCGTTGACCTATCTTTTTAAAAATTGACCTAACTTTTACCTACTTAACCTAAGTTAGGTTTGAGCGTTGACCTAACTTTTTAAAAATTGACCTAACTTTTACCTACTTAACCTAAGTTAGGTTTGAGCGTTGACCTATCTTTTTAAAAATTGACCTAACTTTTACCTACTTAACCTAAGTTAGGTTTGAGCGTTGACCTAACTTTTTAAAAATTGACCTAACTTTTACCTACTCAACCTAAGTTAGGTTTGAGCGTTGACCTATCTTTTTAAAAATTGACCTAACTTTTACCTACTTAACCTAAGTTAGGTTTGAGCGTTGACCTAACTTTTTAAAAATTGACCTAACTTTTACCTACTTAACCTAAGTTAGGTTTGAGCGTTGACCTAACTTTTTAAAAATTGACCTAACTTTTACCTACTCAACCTAAGTTAGGTTTGAGCGTTGACCTATCTTTTTAAAAATTGACCTAACTTTTACCTACTTAACCTAAGTTAGGTTTGAGCGTTGACCTAACTTTTTAAAAATTGACCTAACTTTTACCTACTTAACCTAAGTTAGGTTTGAGCGTTGACCTAACTTTTTAAAAATTGACCTAACTTTTACCTACTCAACCTAAGTTAGGTTTGAGCGTTGACCTATCTTTTTAAAAATTGACCTAACTTTTACCTACTTAACCTAAGTTAGGTTTGAGCGTTGACCTAACTTTTTAAAAATTGACCTAACTTTTACCTACTTAACCTAAGTTAGGTTTGAGCGTTGACCTATCTTTTTAAAAATTGACCTAACTTTTACCTACTTAACCTAAGTTAGGTTTGAGCGTTGACCTAACTTTTTAAAAATTGACCTAACTTTTACCTACTCAACCTAAGTTAGGTTTGAGCGTTGACCTATCTTTTTAAAAATTGACCTAACTTTTACCTACTTAACCTAAGTTAGGTTTGAGCGTTGACCTAACTTTTTAAAAATTGACCTAACTTTTACCTACTTAACCTAAGTTAGGTTTGAGCGTTGACCTAACTTTTTAAAAATTGACCTAACTTTTACCTACTCAACCTAAGTTAGGTTTGAGCGTTGACCTATCTTTTTAAAAATTGACCTAACTTTTACCTACTTAACCTAAGTTAGGTTTGAGCGTTGACCTAACTTTTTAAAAATTGACCTAACTTTTACCTACTTAACCTAAGTTAGGTTTGAGCGTTGACCTAACTTTTTAAAAATTGACCTAACTTTTACCTACTCAACCTAAGTTAGGTTTGAGCGTTGACCTATCTTTTTAAAAATTGACCTAACTTTTACCTTCTTAACCTAAGTTAGGTTTGAGCGTTGACCTAACTTTTTAAAAATTGACCTAACTTTTACCTACTTAACCTAAGTTAGGTTTGAGCGTTGACCTAACTTTTTAAAAATTGACCTAACTTTTACCTACTCAACCTAAGTTAGGTTTGAGCGTTGACCTATCTTTTTAAAAATTGACCTAACTTTTACCTACTTAACCTAAGTTAGGTTTGAGCGTTGACCTAACTTTTTAAAAATTGACCTAACTTTTACCTACTTAACCTAAGTTAGGTTTGAGCGTTGACCTAACTTTTTAAAAATTGACCTGACTTTTACCTACTCAACCTAAGTTAGGTTTGAGCGTTGACCTATCTTTTTAAAAATTGACCTAACTTTTACCTACTTAACCTAAGTTAGGTTTGAGCGTTGACCTAACTTTTTAAAAATTGACCTAACTTTTACCTACTTAACCTAAGTTAGGTTTGAGCGTTGACCTAACTTTTTAAAAATTGACCTAACTTTTACCTACTCAACCTAAGTTAGGTTTGAGCGTTGACCTATCTTTTTAAAAATTGACCTAACTTTTACCTACTTAACCTAAGTTAGGTTTGAGCGTTGACCTAACTTTTTAAAAATTGACCTAACTTTTACCTACTTAACCTAAGTTAGGTTTGAGCGTTGACCTATCTTTTTAAAAATTGACCTAACTTTTACCTACTTAACCTAAGTTAGGTTTGAGCGTTGACCTAACTTTTTAAAAATTGACCTAACTTTTACCTACTCAACCTAAGTTAGGTTTGAGCGTTGACCTATCTTTTTAAAAATTGACCTAACTTTTACCTACTCAACCTAAGTTAGGTTTGAGCGTTGACCTAACTTTTTAAAAATTGACCTAACTTTTACCTACTTAACCTAAGTTAGGTTTGAGCGTTGACCTAACTTTTTAAAAATTGACCTAACTTTTACCTACTCAACCTAAGTTAGGTTTGAGCGTTGACCTATCTTTTTAAAAATTGACCTAACTTTTACCTACTTAACCTAAGTTAGGTTTGAGCGTTGACCTAACTTTTTAAAAATTGACCTAACTTTTACCTACTCAACCTAAGTTAGGTTTGAGCGTTGACCTATCTTTTTAAAAATTGACCTAACTTTTACCTACTTAACCTAAGTTAGGTTTGAGCGTTGACCTAACTTTTTAAAAATTGACCTAACTTTTACCTACTTAACCTAAGTTAGGTTTGAGCGTTGACCTAACTTTTTAAAAATTGACCTAACTTTTACCTACTCAACCTAAGTTAGGTTTGAGCGTTGACCTATCTTTTTAAAAATTGACCTAACTTTTACCTACTTAACCTAAGTTAGGTTTGAGCGTTGACCTAACTTTTTAAAAATTGACCTAACTTTTACCTACTTAACCTAAGTTAGGTTTGAGCGTTGACCTAACTTTTTAAAAATTGACCTAACTTTTACCTACTCAACCTAAGTTAGGTTTGAGCGTTGACCTATCTTTTTAAAAATTGACCTAACTTTTACCTACTTAACCTAATTTAGGTTTGAGCGTTGACCTAACTTTTTAAAAATTGACCTAACTTTTACCTACTTAACCTAAGTTAGGTTTGAGCGTTGACCTAACTTTTTAAAAATTGACCTAACTTTTACCTACTCAACCTAAGTTAGGTTTGAGCGTTGACCTATCTTTTTAAAAATTGACCTAACTTTTACCTACTTAACCTAAGTTAGGTTTGAGCGTTGACCTAACTTTTTAAAAATTGACCTAACTTTTACCTACTTAACCTAAGTTAGGTTTGAGCGTTGACCTAACTTTTTAAAAATTGACCTAACTTTTACCTACTCAACCTAAGTTAGGTTTGAGCGTTGACCTATCTTTTTAAAAATTGACCTAACTTTTACCTACTTAACCTAAGTTAGGTTTGAGCGTTGACCTAACTTTTTAAAAATTGACCTAACTTTTACCTACTTAACCTAAGTTAGGTTTGAGCGTTGACCTAACTTTTTAAAAATTGACCTAACTTTTACCTACTCAACCTAAGTTAGGTTTGAGCGTTGACCTATCTTTTTAAAAATTGACCTAACTTTTACCTACTTAACCTAATTTAGGTTTGAGCGTTGACCTAACTTTTTAAAAATTGACCTAACTTTTACCTACTTAACCTAAGTTAGGTTTGAGCGTTGACCTAACTTTTTAAAAATTGACCTAACTTTTACCTACTCAACCTAAGTTAGGTTTGAGCGTTGACCTATCTTTTTAAAAATTGACCTAACTTTTACCTACTTAACCTAAGTTAGGTTTGAGCGTTGACCTAACTTTTTAAAAATTGACCTAACTTTTACCTACTTAACCTAAGTTAGGTTTGAGCGTTGACCTAACTTTTTAAAAATTGACCTAACTTTTACCTACTCAACCTAAGTTAGGTTTGAGCGTTGACCTATCTTTTTAAAAATTGACCTAACTTTTACCTACTTAACCTAAGTTAGGTTTGAGCGTTGACCTAACTTTTTAAAAATTGACCTAACTTTTACCTACTTAACCTAAGTTAGGTTTGAGCGTTGACCTAACTTTTTAAAAATTGACCTAACTTTTACCTACTCAACCTAAGTTAGGTTTGAGCGTTGACCTATCTTTTTAAAAATTGACCTAACTTTTACCTACTTAACCTAATTTAGGTTTGAGCGTTGACCTAACTTTTTAAAAATTGACCTAACTTTTACCTACTTAACCTAAGTTAGGTTTGAGCGTTGACCTAACTTTTTAAAAATTGACCTAACTTTTACCTACTCAACCTAAGTTAGGTTTGAGCGTTGACCTATCTTTTTAAAAATTGACCTAACTTTTACCTACTTAACCTAAGTTAGGTTTGAGCGTTGACCTAACTTTTTAAAAATTGACCTAACTTTTACCTACTTAACCTAAGTTAGGTTTGAGCGTTGACCTAACTTTTTAAAAATTGACCTAACTTTTACCTACTTAACCTAAGTTAGGTTTGAGCGTTGACCTAACTTTTTAAAAATTGACCTAACTTTTACCTACTCAACCTAAGTTAGGTTTGAGCGTTGACCTATCTTTTTAAAAATTGACCTAACTTTTACCTACTTAACCTAATTTAGGTTTGAGCGTTGACCTAACTTTTTAAAAATTGACCTAACTTTTACCTACTTAACCTAAGTTAGGTTTGAGCGTTGACCTAACTTTTTAAAAATTGACCTAACTTTTACCTACTCAACCTAAGTTAGGTTTGAGCGTTGACCTATCTTTTTAAAAATTGACCTAACTTTTACCTACTTAACCTAAGTTAGGTTTGAGCGTTGACCTAACTTTTTAAAAATTGACCTAACTTTTACCTACTTAACCTAAGTTAGGTTTGAGCGTTGACCTAACTTTTTAAAAATTGACCTAACTTTTACCTACTCAACCTAAGTTAGGTTTGAGCGTTGACCTATCTTTTTAAAAATTGACCTAACTTTTACCTACTTAACCTAAGTTAGGTTTGAGCGTTGACCTAACTTTTTAAAAATTGACCTAACTTTTACCTACTTAACCTAAGTTAGGTTTGAGCGTTGACCTAACTTTTTAAAAATTGACCTAACTTTTACCTACTCAACCTAAGTTAGGTTTGAGCGTTGACCTATCTTTTTAAAAATTGACCTAACTTTTACCTACTTAACCTAATTTAGGTTTGAGCGTTGACCTAACTTTTTAAAAATTGACCTAACTTTTACCTACTTAACCTAAGTTAGGTTTGAGCGTTGACCTAACTTTTTAAAAATTGACCTAACTTTTACCTACTCAACCTAAGTTAGGTTTGAGCGTTGACCTATCTTTTTAAAAATTGACCTAACTTTTACCTACTTAACCTAAGTTAGGTTTGAGCGTTGACCTAACTTTTTAAAAATTGACCTAACTTTTACCTACTTAACCTAAGTTAGGTTTGAGCGTTGACCTAACTTTTTAAAAATTGACCTAACTTTTACCTACTCAACCTAAGTTAGGTTTGAGCGTTGACCTATCTTTTTAAAAATTGACCTAACTTTTACCTACTTAACCTAAGTTAGGTTTGAGCGTTGACCTAACTTTTTAAAAATTGACCTAACTTTTACCTACTTAACCTAAGTTAGGTTTGAGCGTTGACCTAACTTTTTAAAAATTGACCTAACTTTTACCTACTCAACCTAAGTTAGGTTTGAGCGCGCCGCGCAAGCGGCGCGCGATTTTTTCGGACCGCACTGGCGGTCGCGCCTGCTGGGACAGCAGGCGCGACCTGCGCGCAGGTGGGCGAGTGTTCTCAGCGCGCTATGCTGCAGCAGGATGAGTTCTGTTTTGGAGATGATATACAGTATAGCGTCTCACATTTAAATCTTTACAACACTATAGGAATCATAAACATTCTAACGAATTAATATTTATTGTTTTTATTTGATCTACTGCGAAGCATCAGGCTTACTGGCATTCGGTATTGGTTTGTTGTACCAAACAATAAACACAACGGCTTCTTGGTTTCAATTAGTATAGATTTGGTTTCAGAATTGCAATGAAATAGCTGGTGCTCTTGTGACAAATTAAAACCCACCAGGTCGATATACATAACTTGCGGACATGCAGAGCATTTGCAATCCAACAGATTATCATAAGTCAACACTTTAGTGTTAAATAGATTTACCATTTTATTGGTTGGATTTCTTGTAATATCATTATATCTTTCCTATGATCACTCAGTCAGCTCCATCGGACACTCCATGCCGCATCGCACCACTTGCACTCGCCTCGCTCCAATTTCCTGAAATGATTCCGAAAGAAGCATCCTATTAAAATCCTAAAATACAATTAATAAATAATAATTAATAAAATTCCGTGATCCCACAGACCAACTTTGAAATAGTTTTGTGGGACTACATTTTGATAATATTGAATAAATAGGTGATAATTATAATAATGACGAATTTGTTATAAAAGAAAGAAAATAATGAAACAACAACGCACCGTAAACTGCAACGCATAGTAGGTATTCATTGAATATCGGTCGGCTTTATAATACAATTTCATCCAACGACAGGCCTTGAAGCCACACACAATTCCACAGTGTCTTCATGGAGCTCACAGTATTTTTGACAGTAAGATTGCAATGGAATTTAGGTTCTACTTATTCTTATAATAATCGAACCATACTGATCAGAATCCTACAAACTGAGCACTTTCGACCACTTTTTCGAGCGCAACAAGACTGGCTGCAGCTCAGATAATCAACAACAAATTACAGCTTTGATCGTATAATTGTATTAAATTTGTTTGTAATATTATATAATCTGATAATAAGGAGTTATTTCAATCTCTCCCGCCTGGGGTTGCTGCGGCGGACGCGTTGATGTCTTTTAAAACCGACTTAGGAGTGCGTTATCAAGTTGCCCGTTTTTTTTATCATCTTTACGATAATACAGCGAGTTACGTATCATTCGTATTTCAGAACTATTCAAATCCCATTTCGGTATTTTGTAGATTGATTCAGTTCGTTGTCATAGCTAAAATGACTTGATAAGACTGTAGCCCAAATTCACAAACGCAAATCAAAGTTGAGCAGCTCTCACAAGTATAGCTGGGCCTTTCAGTTCTATAGACAATTTAAGTGATATCACGAGTTTTAGGCGAATTCAACCTTGATTGTGAATTCAGGGGTAAGATTGTCAAAAGCCTGATATTTGCAAGAGAGACTTGGTATGTAAAGCTATAATTAATATTCGTTCAACATCGAGTTTTTCTGATAGCAACCAGCATTATTATGACTGTATGTAATCACCGTGCTGACGAGTAACTTCAGTTCGCCTTCGTCCCACACCTGAAACCGGACGACATAAAAGCTGTTAGATGTTTCTGATAGAAAAAAAAACTAAAAGGAATAAAGAGACAGAAAAAAAAGTTATAATTCCCGTCCCTTGCCCGTGGTGAACGGAACATTCAAAGGCTTACACATCACACAAAATGGTAAAGCGCGCTCCCTCGTCAAGCAATAGTACAAGCAATGCTACAGACAATCCTGTATGTATTATGTCATCATAAGACATTTATTAATTTATTAAATATTTAAGAAACATACTGACCAAGTCATGAAAGATTGTCAAGCAGTAATTCTAGAACAAAATCACCCTGCACTGCGCCAGCACCTGCAACACGTCAACAAAGCAATTATTTACCTACTCATTATAATAGTACAGTAGCAATACCAATACCTACTTGGATTGGCAAAGCAGTAGTGTCTTCTGACGTCACCAGATGTCAGTCGTTAAGCATAATCGAAAGCCTTAGGGCGGCTTGATAGCAGTGACCAGCAGAGTTTACAAAAGCCATACAAACACATTAACAATAATTCGCACTAATCGAAAAAGCTAGCATTCAGCTAAATATATTAACAGAATTTCATTGTAGTTTTATAAGACCCGGCATGCGAAAGACCCGGGTAATAACAATACCTAATAGTAATACTGCGTGACCGCAAGCATCGTCAAAGCAAATGATGTTAAATTATCATTATCATGAGTCTTCGCTCTTCACGTCTTACTTCACTATTGATGATGGTCGAGTCAATCTGCCATCTCTTTCTGAGCCTGTCGCGCTGACATCTTCCTTAAAACATAATTTATTTATTTATAACACTAAAATATTTATGAATTCATCCTAAATACCCAACACAGAATAACACAAATGTACGTAATATTTTTCTGTTCTATGTATTGTGTAATGGCTAGGTAGGTATATGTGGCATGTAGGTACATGTAACGTCCCAAGTGGGCATCGAACCCAACTCTAGCCATTCTACTACTGGGCTATAAGATACTTAATCAATCAATGTAAGTTAGTAGCATTCAACTTGGGAAGACAGTAGAGAGATTTGACTAAATCTAATCACTAATCATTACCTGAATGTTTACTAAAACCATACCAAGATAAATGAAAACTTCTGTGTGACACAACTTCCTTGATAAGATATGATAAGATATACTTTAATGCACAAAGACAACAATTACATAACGATTCTTATCGCTAAGAGCGATCTCTTCCAGACAACCTTCAGGTAGAGAAACTGCACAACTGATGCCACTCCACTCCGGCGTCGCGAGCGGACCAAACTCCTCGCTGCTGCAAACGGACATCAGACATCCCGACTTGAAGTCTGGACCTGGAACCACCATGTTAAAACACTGTAACCCTCCTGCTTCCTCTCTGTTATACCTTTATTATAATAATTAACCAGTGATCCACCCTGGCTTCGCATGGGTGCAATGGAATGTTATTATAAATATACTACTTCCTCTTCATTTACTCTATCTATTAAAAACCGCATCAAAATCTGTTGCGTAGTTTTAAAGATTTATGCGAACATAGGGACAGAGAAAGCGATTTTGTTTTACATTACGTCGTGATTTCCACGGTAACAATGCAAACACAATAATTTTCATGAATTTATTGATCTTAGTATTTATATTGATAATATTTTAACATACATAAACGGCCTATATACGTCCCACTGCTGGGCACAAGCCTCACCTCAACTTTGAGGTGGAACGAGCCATACACACACGCACGAGTCGCACATCTAGCGACGTCAACAGGTAACAACTCCTTAACGTGCCTTCCGACGCACGGAGACGCCCGGAAAATACATCACTAGGTCGGGGTGGTCACCAATCCCATTTCACACCCAGTGTGAGTTGCTTTACGACGGTGATCGTTGCCGATGCAGTGCCACAACTGTGCTACGGCATTTGGTTATTTAAATTAAAAAAACATACTAAGTAGTGAAAGGTACTCCAGTCCGCGCAGGAACTTCGTCTATTGCATCCAGTAGTTGGACTGAAGGACCATGGCCACGTTCTGCGCCAGTCAGCATCTGAAACACGTCGGCAGAGCGATTATTTACTAACTTATTACTTTCATTGGAATACAGTAACAATACCAACATTGCTCAGTTTAGCAAGTTAAGCAATTGGTGATAGGTTAAAACAATAACATTAAGAACTATAGGCAACATTTTCGTCGAACTGCTTTTGCCAGTTTAACCAATAAGGCGTTTTCCAGTCATCCCAGTCAAGAATTAGTCTAGCAGACTATGTGCACGGGAAATTCTCTACACTTGGCCATTTCATGGTAATGGAATTATTACCGTGGCCATATCACGTCTACTAACCTCATGCTACCTAAGTTTCTGGTATCTTTTTTGTCTCCGTAGCACACGGTAAAACCTTACTTAAGCACTTAAGTATTTTTATAAATTCATTAACATAAATAACATACGCTCATGATTTAGCTATATTAAAAGCAGTAAAGGTGACCGTAACATTCGCAACACAGTGCCCACCCTTTCCGGAAGCAATTTGAACCCAACCTGGCAAGCCTACCGCCGTCTTGGGGTTGCCTACCTTACCTTACCTACTTTATCTACCACGTTCTTCGTCACCGGAGAGTTAGCCGTAAGATTAATACAAATTAATACAAAGTCTTGTTCTGGCCAGATATAAGCTCGGTGTCAGGCGGGCTCTGAGCCGGAAAGCTTAACCAGCGGGCCACGAGGCTTCTTTTATTTATCATATAAATTTACCAGCATACCACTAAGTACTACTTAAGTTATATAAGTGTAAGCGTAGCGTTCACACTTACAAGACACTCTTCACGCTAATTCCCGCGGCGAGCGCACCCGGATCCTGCGCACGCAGGCGCGGATGACGCGTGCGCTGCGTGCGCGATGCGGAGAGAGCGAGACGGGCGGCCGCAGGTAAAACGATGACACGATACTGGAAGCTACGAGTAAGTGATTTTGATATACACAATGCTATTGTGGTTTGAGAGTATTTACAACGACTATTTTTTAAATTAAATCAAATTATTTGTTTATTCAAACACAGAAACTGAAAAGTGTACCATAGAAGAGCCTTGTTCAACAAGAGCACCAGAAACCCAAACAGCGATACCTAAAGTCCCGATAACCATTTGGGTCCAACCAAAGATATTGTCTATTGGTCCCATATCTAGACCTCACGGCTGCTTCCCATCAGGTGAAGTGAGGTCATTTTGAAGACTATTATAAAAAAATAATTTAAAAAAATTGTTAAATAAACAATCGGAACAACCATATCTATCCGTTTGAGAACTAAGATCCCACAGACTGATACACAGATATCTTCGAAACTGCAGGAGCTAAACTATAGGTCACGCCTTGAAATCGATCTAATCTGTAGTGCACTGTGAGTCGGAGGCTGAAGAGTGTAGGAGGCAAGTTAAACAGTGACGTCACAGCGCGACATAGTAACAACTGACAGTCGCTATCAGTATCGCTGATACCGGCTAGTGTTGCGTTACACGAGTATCTTTCTACACAGTAGCTACTGTATCTACAACGACTTATACTGTGGCTGCATCCGTGACCCAAATACCACCCATTTGCATTGTACACTTAGTGTCGTGTCGTGTCGTGCGTATGCGCCGAAACTGACAACATATATGAAATATTTACTCGGGTATAGAAACTTTTAGGTTTTACCTGTACTGTCGCACTGCTGGCGTGTGCATTGGTGGCGTACACACGCTTGATTGCCGACGTTGGTCCTTGTAAAAATATTTTCATTACTCATACTCTGAAAGTAGGTCATTACTGACCTGAGAAGCGGGCTGAAAGTAATACTTTTCATCCCTAGGGAGAATCACTTTCAACTGACAGCTGTCATATTATTTAAAAAAAAACTAGTTCTTTTTCACTTAACTATTGAACCATGTTCCAACTTTCTATACAGCCAATATGTAAAATTAAAATAACTTAAAGTTAAGTATTGATTAGAGAATATATATTTTTTAAATAACTTTATTATAATTAAGTTTCAACAATTTCTTTAAAATAACGTAGCTTTGAGCAAATTATTTACCATTTTTCCAATGATGAAAATAAAAAATAATGGCTGAATAGCGGGCCGGCCACAGAAAAAAAAACAAAGAAAATAGGCGGGAAAGCGGCAATTCGATCTTCATGTATTAATTCATGTTTTTATTTTTACTTTCCTCGTATTTGTAATGAAAAGCACAGTGTTTACCTCGGGTGAAAGACTTATTTAGTCCCTCGAACTATTGGCGCCCTCACTTCGTTCCGGGCGCCAAACCCCGTCTCGGGACTAAATAAGTTACTTTCACCCCTAGGATAACAATGTACTATTGTATTCTTTGGTATTGCTTACAATTTGTTCTGTGACTCCTACGCAGTCAGAACTATTGTATAACGACGCTGCATACTCATCATGAACATAGTTTACAGTTTTGTTTTAACTTTCGTGTATGTTTACACTGGAGAAGTGGAGAGCATGAAAAGTAGGTCACTAGCCAAATCAATTATTTGTAATCTAATCATTTACATCTATTAAACCAGGTGATACGTGATGTAAAAGACAAAAACTGACATAGCTATGGTTAAAAGACTGGTCTTTACTAGTTTATAAAATTAATATTTTTGTAAGTGACTTATTTTTGGTCCCCAGTGTTTTTTTAATTTGATGCGTGTATATTACATTTGCTTAGACGATCAAACCTTTGTATATACGTGTCGGTTCAGTGGTCGCTGCTATCTCTTATCGTCAGATAGTGAGTGTTATCGCAAACTCCATATCAGACACGCAATCCTGCGCAGTAGCTTCTAGATTTGACTTTGTTAATGCAATAGTTGGTTAATTAATTAATGTTAAATTAGATTTGAAATCACGCTGTAGACATTGAGTCATGCATACAGGTGTAACAAGTGATAGTACCTCGCTTAGTGAATATGTTATGCTGTTATTAGACATTGAACATTAATAGACACAGCGCCATCTAGCCCCAAACAGAGCAAAGCTTGTGCCAGGCGAACTAATAACATACCCTCACGACCATATCCCTAATGGGTTATTCAGAGGAACACTGATTGTTGCCGTCATGGTGACCGGAACATTCATAAGCCCACATGTCGCCGAGAGAATTTGTTATCCTGGTTGTTTGGGTTTTATATCTGTGTTCTCCATCACCGAAGAGTTTGCCGTAAATTGTACAATGAACACGAAGTAGGTGTGTTCCGGCGGTCACGACGCTGGGAACTAATACTAGACAACTTTTAAATAAAAACTCTTAAATACATACATAGGAAACACATAGACTCTAGCAGTATAAATAGGCATTATCATGTACACGGACGTTCGTGCTGTTCGGGAACCGAACCTGCGGCCTTTGGTGTACTAGCCAACCATTACGTCAAATCGATCGTCATCGTGTTGAAAGCACTACTTACCAACTAAGCTGGATCCTACGGTGGGCTGACGTAAACCTTGGCTTCCGCCTCGAGGCATCACTCTGCATTATCGTCAGCCACCGGTCGCAGGCCAGCCAGTCTGGCAGTAGCTGATCGAGATCCTTCATACCGGTCACAGCCTGATCCAGCTCCATTCTTTCTTCCAATATCTATTTTCAAGTAAATAATTAGAACTAAGATACAATACAATACAAAATTTGATCTATGGAAGTATTTGTCAAATTCGTTGGTATGTGCCACATGGTACCATGGTCTTATACAAAAATCTAATACGTACACACACAATGGCGTAAATAACCATTAAAAAGCAATATTGTAAGAAAATCCTACTATTTTATTAAAAATGCGAAAGTTTGCAAGTATTGATGTTTGTTATTCTTTCACATAAAACTTGCACTTTACACAAATGCCCAAAAATACTAAGACACTATGTCCCTTTTGTAATTATAACCAAAACAAGCCCGTTCTGTCCCACTGCTGGGTAATTCGTCCTCTGATCTCTGTCTTACGAGTAAGTCATACTTTTGCTACTCTTACCTTGCCTTGTAATCCCTTTGGCACTACACATACCATTACCGTGACACAGCCGCCAGTGCATATAACTTTTAAGTTTACTCAGATACAATGAAACTGCATCCTTCATAAATACATTTGAAGTCAATTTCAATACCTAATTTCACTGTCCGGCGAAGTCTAGTTCCATATTGAACAAAACGAAAATAAGTAGTCTTATGCTTCCACAAATACCAATAATACGCACAAATAATATGACACTCTAACTAATTAGATGATCCAGTATTTCACAAGAATTCCGAATGACTACAGCGACACCCCGCGGGAAAGCGTTCCGTTTCAGTCGATTTTCCCGGCATTTTTCTGACAGCTCCTTTTGCCGCCATATTCGGAGGAGCTCGCGCGCCCCTTGTGAAAAGTGTGGGAGGGAGATAGATGTACACCTAGGGAACGTTAGATAGAGAAAAGTATATTATGAAATGTTTCGTTGCACATTTTAGGTTGGGTTGCACCATCTGACTTTAACAATAACAAACATCAAAATTTCAGTTAAAGTTAAAGTTAGGCCCAAAAATGACGTCAAATTGACAAATTTGACAAAAACTTTAACTTTAACCTCAACTTCTACTATGGTGCAACTTACCCTTAATGTTTTTTTTCTTTGCAAATGGTAACAGACAATGACAATGATGGTAATCGGTACTCGGCATTATAATTTTTAAATAAAGAATGAAGATGTAATTTGTTGAGTTGTTATTGTTACTCATCTTCGTATGCCTGGTAAGGTGGATCATAGTAAGTTTAGTACTCATAACCGTACCTAACACCACAATACATAAATGTGTATCTATGATGATATTGATGATTAATAACGAAATAAACCTGAATGATTTCTTTCATCAGTAGTCCGCGGATTAATAGGAACGGTAACGTTTATCATTAGATGCTATAAAGTATCGAATAAGTATACAATATTGTAGCGTTGTTTTAAGTTAACAAAATTCATATTTTTTTAGAACGCGTCCTGATTTTGATACATATCTGCGTGATCATGTGTAGGTGGTTCGTGCATCGTACAGTGAGCCACAGCCAGCGCGATCATTCATCAGTTAGTATCGCTTCCGTCAGTGCAATAGAGCCTATTTTCCAAGTGCAATGTAGCGCGATGTGCGGTGGACTGTGCGCAGTGCACGCGCGATGAGTAACCGCGCGACCGGTTATCCTTGCGCGGGCGTCCGTACCTGCCACCAGCCACCAGTGCCGCCATCCACCACAAAACCTTTATCGGTACTATAATATTACCTCACTACGTTAGAACATCGTAGCTAACGCTCATAGTAGTTTCCAAAATATAATGTAAAAGTCAAAGTAATAAAAAAAAAATATTTTAAAGACCTAAAGTATTTTCTAATCGTCAATAGTAAACCAATAAAAGTTAATAAGTACACTACTAAATATAACGTAACTATATACCAAATACATAGTACCTACATAACCTGAATGTGACTTCTTCACTAGTGTCATAAATCCATTTTTTAAGTCCTTCATTCTCCATATTATTACAATTAGGTTAGACTTCACGAGGTTTCTCATGAAATACCTAAAAAAAGTTACGCTTGATTTGAGAACCGATTTTCCTTTTGCAATCCAGTGTTGTTTTGTCCCTGACTGTACCTACTGTACTACTTGCGGTAACGATTGTGGTGCATGAAACCTATTTTTTGTAGGATAATTACTAACTAAATACTGTTAATTTAAACAGTGCAACTATACCACGGTTTAACCAGAATTGTATTACTTATCGTTAGTTTCCTACTAAAGAATTGAGCAAATTCTAACCGTATTTTATAATGGAATATTCTAGGTAAACTCATTTAATAATTGCACATACGTTTTCAATCACCATAATATTTAGCTGAGTTATGATCAAATCCTCCCATTTTAAGTAATTAGCCACTGTGGTAGTAGTTGTAGTAGTAATGCAGTTTATAAATGAAACTTTAAAACCACCCGGAAGATAACAAGCGGATGTCCAGTATTAATGAATTGAATAGTTTATTATTACGTAACGTACGAGTGAGTGAGTCAGTTTCCCATGGCTGTTCGATATCGTCACGCGCCGAGTTCCGTGCGCCGGCGCAGCGCGTGACCTCTGCCGGCTACATACTAAAGCACCTATCACACGATACAATAACAGGACCCCTGACGGCTCTGATTAGGGTGGAAAAGTTGGTAGTTTTTTGACATTATGTTGTAGACCTGGCTGACCTGGCTCTAGTCGGAGGTCGAACTCTAACCGAGGCGTTTCTGATCTCGGCTTATTTTTATTCACAGCATTCGTAAAGCATACTTACAAAATGACATCTCATTTGAATACAGCTACCTACCTCTTTTTTATTTATTTATTTATTTATTTATTAAAGGCTCACAAAGCAAGTTACAGTCATTAAGGCACAACATAAAAAAACAACATTTTGAGAGCTAGACCATAACTCTTAGCATGTGGGCACAGCATGCTCTTAGTTAATTGAAATTTTTTCCACATTAAGGCAGCAGGCAAGCGGACCCCTCAGCCTTAAGAAATTTCCAGCAACGGAGTAGTCCCTTGCCGTTTATAAGTACTCGGCAAGACGGATTATATTACAAGTTCGGGGTCCACAGACAGCTGTCGAAGAGCTCCGAATTGAGGGTTCTAACTTTGACAACATTACACTTGTTTGTCTAAATAATAGTCTAGGATCTGCTGATCACAAAGTTCCCCATAAGGAACACATCTATCAACTTTTAAACCATATTTGGGTGATTAGAATGGGCTTCCAGGGTCGTGTATCAGCTGCTTAAGCTGGTAATAGCGCTGATAACAATGCGCGTACGGTGCGCCGGCGCAGGTTATCTACGCGCTTATTTACTCAGCACCGAACTGGAGCGTGGCCTTCGGACGATTTATGTTGCTTATAAAAGTCATTAACCATGACTGACATGTAAATGCTATCAGCTTTTTTTTAGTTTTATAAAGGAAAATGTGTATAGGTAGATATTCAACAACTATTTAACTAATAGAAACATATGATGTGATGATAAATCACGATCTGTCTTCCCAAACACGTGAATAGGACATCGTTGAAGGCCGGACAGACATTTGCCTTTAAAGCTTTTCTAAATCGTCTCATATATTTATCAATTACATCAAATAGGTACATACATCAGGTAAAGACACGCTACACTCATACACTTGATACTAATGTACATTCTGATGCTTACGACAGGCTTTCAAAGCCAGCAGACTACCTGGCAGTAGCATGAATTCCGGGAAGAAACACTACCACACAAAAACCATTGAATACAATCCAGTACATTACGCGATTTTAAAACGCAGAATATAGTCACCGGCTGTCGCTATTACTTGAAATCCATTAGTATTTTATGACAGGAACTGTTAATATAATGTTTTTTTAACTGTTAATAGCAAACATTCTAACTAATTAAATACTGACCAAAACGGAATTTCCTAATCAAACGTATGAGTCACATCATTTAGACCAAAATCACATTCTGATTCATACAGCTTCACAATATCAGCCAACGATATAACTCATTCAAATAGTGAATGACGTCCTATTTACGACCTATTTTCATTTTTGTTTGATTTGTTATACAGGCTGGCCCAGCGTCAGTGGTCCTGAAATAAAGGCAGAAGGCATCATGTAACAAGTAATTCAAAAAGAACATTCGTTAGTTCCACGAAGACAAATCTTAAGAAGTTATGATTATTTCAAGTTTTTTGGAAATTTCTCCACTCAGATCACATAATGTATGGATGGATGTATGCGAAAACAACTTTAGGAATTACCCAGGTCTCAAACGCATGACATAGCATAATAATGATAAAATGACGACCATACACCTCGCGTTTTACCACATTTAGGTACCTACTACCACATAGGTTTTTGAGTTCGTTCTCTAAATCTCATAGGACTAGCTTCCCTTGGTTTGGTTCTAGACAGCGCGGCGCTAAAGGAATTATGTCCAATCATACATCTGAAGAGTATCTGACATCATCACTCATCTGTATTTGCGATGTTAGAAATTAAATATTACATTTTAAAAATACTGTAAGTATCTACTTTGATCTCTGAGGGCTGCTCCTAACTTCATTGTATTTTTGCCTTGGTTTCCAGAGACTGACATGCAACTTTGTACATTTTCCCTTTTGTATTTTTTTTGCCTCTTAATTTTTTTCTAAGTTAGATTTTTTATCAGCACCCGACCTGTTGATTGCCATGTTTTTAAAGAAAACTAACTGTGCGGTCACCTTGCTTGGTTAAAGTTCAAACTAAGTATTCCAGTTAAGTGAATCCAGCAGTGCTCCAAAAGCGCCACACGCGCCGGCGCAAGTAGTTGTTTCAGGTAGATGTCAATTGTCAACAGGTACAGGTAGTTAGTTCTAACGGGGGACAGATAACGCGAATCGGCTATTGTTGTTCCACGGCCGTCAGATAATGCTGTAATCACAGCGCGCGTACGTGAGGACGTAAACACGCTAAATGGTCAGCCCAACGTGACTGCGACACAATGCACGGTAGGTACGGTCAGCAGCTTAAATTGACAGTTTGGCAGTTTAATTACTGTCATCTTATGCTTTAAAGCACTTAACTGGGCAAGCCGAGATATATTATGGGTGGGCGTTAGAGACTGAAATGTACATCTGGCCCTTTGGCGTAATGGGTGGGTAGTGCTGAAGGTCCTGGGGTCGATCTCAAGGCAAACGTTTATTAATGTATGTTTTGTGACTGGGTATTCATACCTATTAAGTGCGTGTGTTTCCAGAATCCAGATACCTTTTTCTTAACCTAAAGTTATGTGAACAGAATGTCATAGTATTTATTTGAATTTGTTATTCGTTAGGTACACCCCAATCTACCAATTGATTCAAATAGTTTTTAAATAAAGACTCCCAGGCAATGTTTACCGTGATGATCTCAGTTGGCAAAGCTATAACATTTTTTCCGTCAATCTAGCAAGTCCGCAAGGTAATGTTAGCTGTCCTACATCACTGCTTACATTTAAATAGCCGCTAACAGGCGACGCTCAAATGGCAAGAGTGAAGGACGAGCCACGAGCCACGAGCCACGTAGTGTTCAGCATCATTAGCAACATGAATGAGATGGGACGCTGCTCACGCGCACACTAGCGACTTTTTAAAGCCCAATAGTTGACTCGGTTGTCTTGGCCGCTTATTAATATTATTATCTATACAAATATTATAAAGAGGAAAGGTTTGATTTTTTGTTTGTTTGTATGAATTGAATAGGCTCCGAAACTACTTGGCAGATTTGAAAAATTCTTTCACTGTTGGAAAGCTACATCATTCCTGAGTGACATAGGCTATATTTCATTTTCAAAAAAAATAGGCATCCTTACTAAAATTACGAAAAAAAGGGAAAATATTTTTTCACATACAGCTAAGTCCACGCGGACGAAGTCGCGGGCGTCTGCTAGTTTATGAATAAGACGGCCATGCTATATGTGTAAACTATGCTAAATGTGAACGTGAAAACACGGATGACTTCACCTGTCAGAGTGCTTACCTAATACTTTTGTTACTTTAATACAAGTGATTTTGTAATCACAGTCAACTTGTGGGTCCAGTTGTATTTTTGAAGAATTACTTCTCATACACCGCAGGTATGTAAAGTACTGTCAGCGGCACATCAGGTTAAACGTTCCTGTTTTTAATCCTGCTCTTGCCAAATGACATTCGTTTGAAATAGAGCAAGGAGGGCTGCCCGAAAATAGGTATAATGTTGACCGTCCATATCAAAGACAAGCTTAGTAAATTGTTTGATACTGGGTATACAATGAAATGTTACAAAATAACATATCTTATCAGCTTAGTCTGTAGTGTGCGCAGTGTCTAACCGCTGCCGAACCAGTCGGGCGACCTTAGGATCTACTAAAAATAACCACACTTGTACGATGGGCACTGGGCAGTCATCTTTCCACTACCACATCCCTTCGCGCTTAGGTTGTGCGCATCATTTGGATTTCATCGCCGAGGATGAACTCTTTGAATAGTATGTATTTTTATTTTAAGTTGGATTAGTTAACTTTCTTGTGGTCAAAATGTAATTTCAAAAAAATAGGGTATTTTCGATTGACCCTAAAATAAAATATTTACAAGTATGAGTAATATTTTTTTATTTAATAAACATTTTTTTGATAACTTTATAAATTACCTAAATTGATGATTGAGTTTATGCGAACAAGAAAACAAATACGACCACAACAAAAAAAACAAACGAAACTTGAAAAAACAAAAGAAACAGAGATAATTATTGACTAGACAAAAAAATAACTCCTTACTCACTGACTAGTCTAACTTATTATTTAATTTATCGAGATAGGTCAAGTCAAGTGAGCTTGCAGACAAATGACTGTCTAGGCCGGCAGAGCCACTGAACGAAGGTCACGCAAAAACAACACTTATTGTTAACTAATTAACATTGTTAACAGTGAAAAAGGTTTACCAACGTTGTACGGTAAAACTTTTTCATAGTTTTCCGTGTTATTTTAAAATATTTTCTTGTTGTGTGTTGACTTTTTAGATTTTCAGGATCCATTGATGTATGTGATAGCTAAAAGTGAAACTGTTTTTTTTTTCATTTAATGTTAGTTTCAATATCTATTAACCATTCAGTAAACTTACAAGGAAAATAACTAACAATCCGTTGATTATTTAACGAGTCACAGTTTAGGGTTTTTAACAAAGTGCCTAATCGTTTCTTTGTTTAAACACTCTTCTGGGAACCGGCACATACCTCGTATCTTTAGCGTTTAATAAGTTTTATTATATTTATTACATTGCTCACATTCCCAGTGCCGTATTAATAATGTATTTTGCAACTCATGCAAACTGCACACGCTCAATTCAGATAAAATATGCTCACGATGTGTTGTGTGTAGTCACGACTAGATTTGTTCACTCACATTATACAAAAGTTTTTGCAGACTTGCATTATTTATTTACTCCATCATAGAGTGTGCGTCACTGACTACATGTTGCGTTTGGAGATTAAGTATTATGATGTTGGAATATAATCTGACATCATCATCGTCATCAGTCGCAGGAAATTCAGAGAATCATCAGCAAATTGGGCTCTCCCTTGGGATTTCCTGAGCTGGTCGTAGGTTGATTGCATCTTCCAAAATTCTACGACTTAACATTACTTAGGTAACACATAGGTTGCACCATCTGACTTTAAACAATAACAAACATCAAAATTTCAGTTAAAGTACCGGTCAGGTAAGCAAAAATGACGTCAAATTGTCAAATTTGACAAAAACTTTAACTTTAACTTTAACTTCTACTATGGTGCAACTTACCCATAGTCTTTTTCAGAACATTTAGGCCCAAGTAGCCATGATTTCTTCATCTTATGAATCAAAGTCAACCACTTTATTTTGCTCAGCCGCAGGCCTTTGTTATTTTTTTGTGAATTTTATCATTACTGTTTTCATCTTGTAGCGAAATGCTTTTTCTTGCCAATGACAGGTGATTTCGGTCCAATAAACCAATCTCAACGTCACCTACGAGTACCTACACATTGTTTTGAGTTTGGAGTAGTCTGTTCAGTTTGTTTCTAAACGAACTTTTCGTTATTAAGTAAGTAAGTTAAAGTACGTTTGTCATGGTTTTATTTTAGGAAGATTTAGAGTCATCATGCAGATTTTTTGATTACGATCCAATATTGCAAGGGTGTTTGAGAGGCAAGCTTGCATATTTTACTATTTAAGTATTTTAATTAACGATTGAGAATGCTGTTACTCACGTACAAACTACCTATTTCATGTAAGTTTGCTAAACGAGTTTGTAATAAATAACTATTCGTTTTCCCATTTCAATGTTCTCCTACCTCCTACAAAAGTATTTGCCTTCCTCAGATATAAATATTAGCTCCCTTAATGAACCTCAGTATGCAAGATCTGAAGACTGGTGACGGTGGAGGGATCCTTCTTCTCCCGTGATTCACTCCGCTCCGAAAAAGTCTAGATCGAGCATTTAATCCACTCAGCCACCAAGGCGTGGGAACTTCCTTTCAGTCGGAAATCTGAAGATTTGTCTAATTCATTTAATAAAACTTCGCTTTTCCGCTAAAGCTGAGCTAAAGAACACCACAAAAAAGTGTTTGTGTGCAGAATTAGTTAGAATAGAAACAACAAAGGACTTATCGCTTGAGAAGACGCGCAGAAAAACTTCAACTGAAATAATTCGGATAAAGTCTGACGCTAATCGAGAACCTCAACCTAGGCTAATGCATTTGATTCAGGTTCAACTTACCTACTAAGTAGTAACTTCTTAATTAAAACTCGTGCTTCAATTTATTTTAGTGTTTAAAAGATGACATTTATAAATTAGCTAACAACAGATTAACTTTGACTTGTCTCACAGAATTTGATTGTTGGCGTTGCTTAAGTCAATTTGGCCATTGCAAAATCAGCCTATAAGTACAGGGCCTGGCATATTCAGGTCATTTTTTAACAGTCTAGTCAATCGTATTATATATTTTTAATACAGTAATAATAATTTCAGTTTTAAACTTAAAGTGGAAATGGGCAGGCCACGTTTGCAGAATGCACCCTAATAAATGAGCCCAAATCACTACCTTGTGGCACTCCCACGGATGGTCATCGCCGGAGAGGAAGACCTTGGAAACGATGGTGCGATGACATATTCCATTACTCCCAAGAGGCAAATTTAGGCACAGGACAGAGACTTTTGGAGAACTTTGGGGGAGCCGTATGAGTTGCTGAATCAGTGGTTTTCAGAGTAAGTAGATAGCTAAAAAGATGTTAAGCCGACGGCAATGGGCAATCCTGCATAACTTCAAGATGCGGTTGACCAGCTGAATAGTAACTGCATCACTGTTCCCACATATCTGAAACTCACGTTTACTGCTATAATATTGCAAAGAGGGGTAAATTCCAAAACGCAGTAACAAAATACAATGAAAGTAGTCAGGTCCATGTGCATGTTTCAAGGCTCAGTGAGTAACATCAGCCGTGAAGGGTAAATCACTGGTATTCTCAACCTGTCATTGGAACCGCTGCGGATGGCATGACCCCGGCTGACGACGGCGACGGACACAGCCGACGGGCCGCGCTGATTGCTCCTCGTGATTACTCATTACCTAATTAAACTCGACCCACGGTACTCGTGCCTACCTACATCATGCACTTTCATTTGCATAAACACTGCTCATTACTTAATTACCTCTTCGACCTTAACGATTCGGATGAACAGCTAAAGGTATAACTAGGACTTATCAATTCTTGTAAAAATGACAAGCTGAAAAAAGAGCCTCATCATTATGAACACTTATCTGAAATTAACATAACACCACAGTTTAGTCTTCATAGTTTATTACTGATCATAAGTTGTACAGATTTTTAGTCAAAACTATTGTGTTCATAAACATGCGGCCACTCTCCAGTGATGGAAAACAAGATA
Organism: Udea ferrugalis; assembly: GCA_950022985.1. Lineage (NCBI taxonomy): Eukaryota > Metazoa > Arthropoda > Insecta > Lepidoptera > Crambidae > Udea > Udea ferrugalis. The sequence continues at coordinate 10,834,632 of OX465541.1, read as the reverse complement.
GCAAAAGCAATAAATATGAATGTAAACAAGATTGTAAGTAATTGACAATAAATCTACATAAGGTTAAGCAGTACTTCAGATAATAAATAAGTCAGGTAGTCTTGTTTACAAGAATACTGATAGATCTATTTATTAGGTACGATTAACCACGGACTATACGGCAGTTTATCAATTAGAATATATCTTTCTTTGAAACGAAATAGTAAAGAGCTTCAATTTTGAGACGACTAAACACCTTTTTAGAACACTCGCACTTCCTAGCTAATGCTCGTAGTAGACCAACAAAATAAAATATATTGTAAATTATTTATTTTGAATTGTTTTTTACTAATTCGTCCAAGAAATCCATAAGCTCTATTCAAGTAAAGAACCAACGCTAAAATCATGATGAGGGCAGCACAGGCTATTTGGAGCTCAACGGGACACTGACACTATAAAAGATCGTCTTCCGACATTCATGGTTCTAAAAGCCTGCTCTTGTACAGCCAATGAAAAGAATTGCATTACAATAAAAAAGGTGGTTGTATTCTGTGCTATCCTCAATTCCTCTCCACAGGAAGTATGACAGTCCAACGTGGTTGAATGGATCCATTGATGGACCCTTTGTGCTGCGCGTGCAGGCAAGTACGACGGCGACCTTCAGCGACCAATAGCGGAGGTCGCAGCGTCACACCATCTTGCTTCCACGGCTCGTCGACCACCGACTCAGTGCGTCAACTGATTTATAAACGGGGATTTAAACGCATGGACACCGATGATGATTATAATGATGAGGAGAAGAAGAAAAACATTAATTAATAATTTAGGATATATCGCAACTTACAAAATGAAGGAGGCAATCACGTAAGTAATAATTGCTTTCTGGTATTTCATTCACGCATTCATTAGTTACCTTACGCAAATTCTTTAAAAAAAACTTTGGCTTGTGGATAATCGGAAATCCCTCAAATTCCCTCAAAGAGTACCTTATTGTTAGAGGTAATTTTGTGTCCAGGTTTAAGATTCTTTATTTCCTCAAAAAGAATAGGAGGAGGAAAAGGAGGATATAAGAGAATGATTTGTTTATACCTCAACAGTTGCTGACATACAAGATGTTTCCGATACCTACGATCTAAAGACGTTACGAAGATATAGACTGATGTAGCAAACGACAATATGTAGAGAAACAAATATGAACTTGTCTTGTTCGTTTAGTAGAAAATACTTCTAATTGAGTTTTAGCAAGTCCTATAAAGTTTCATGATTAGATAGGGCTAAGCGTATCAGTGACGTTAACAATAGTTTTGATTCTGAGTGTAATCAAATAATTATCACGATACATGAAGATGTTACTGTTAATTACGTAAACGCATGGATTAACGAATTGGAAATTATTTGACGTCGAGTTACTGAGGATACCCAGATCTTGAGACTATGAATTGAAGTTTTCTGACATCGTGTTCGGGATGATACGATAACATGATGATGCCCTGAATCTCGAGTCTGATTCATACTTATTCGTTAGCTATTGGTATTCCACTGCTGGTCATTCACGAAGCTCTTCTATTTACAGCCTTTTTAGGCCAGTCCCCAGCCTATAAGTTGACGATCTTCATTATTATTTTTTTCCAATTGAACCTTATTTGTCTCACTGCTGGACAATCCCTAAAGCTTTCCGACTACTATGCCTGAGAGCCCTCATCGGCCAAGGTTTGCATTTCCCGGCATAAATGTATAAATGGCATAAATGTCGTAACACAATTTCATTGGTTAGGGGTTTTTCCGATTTTTGCTTATCTGATTTCAGAATATATTTGAAAGCCTTTGATGTTCATAAAGTGCGAATATTTGATTTTTGGATTTTGAAAAAGAGTAAAACAGTGTCAAACACACTAATGAAATACTAAATTTTTGGGTATCAAATAAGTATTATAGACATGTTGAATACTGGTTGGACTGTGGCCCATGTCTAAACAATATTTGACACAACGGTTTCTGTTGTGGCAGCTAGTTAGATTCACTTTGAATAAATCATTTCAAAGACAACAAGAGAGCTCGACTGAACTGAATCAGAAAGAATATCACAAGTGTGTAATGTAATCAGATAGCATATTGATTGGTCGCGTTGGCGAGCGTTATCTAAATTCGCAGTGCAGATAGACAGCTCTTGAACTAACACTATCACCTAAGTAGGTAATTTGCGTGGAAGCTTGAAGTTTGATTGCAAATAAATTTAAAGTTATTTCGTCGTCATCACATCTCAAGTTATGCTAGCAAATGTGCAGATATCTGCGCGATGACATCATGGGACATACCACTGTTTACCTTGTCTGAACATGCCAGATATTAACATCTAAGTTGTTAATGATAGACGTTTGTTGGTCAACTGTTTATTTTGTTACAGAATATGTCACTATTTAAAAGTATACATTAAAAGGATATAAAGACATAGCAAAAGTAACAAAAAGGTAGGTTGGCATTGCTGGTCACCAACATGGCCCCCGACGGTGGGAACACCAGCTAAATTAGGAGGGGACCAACAATGCCAGTTTCCTAACAGGCCGACGCAGGACACCCCCTTTCGTGGCCACGTCCACTACCCTAACAACGCCGTCTTTTCCTGGATGTGTCTCCACTACCCGTCCTTTAGGCCAGCATTGTCTTGGTAGAGTCCCGTCCGCAATGCACACGACGTCCCCAACTTTCAGAGTTTGAGATACTGGGGGTGAAGCTCGCCGGGGCACTAGAGTTGGCAGGTACTCCTTCACAAACCGCTGCCAGAAATGGTCGGCTAGGCGCTGTGACTTTCGCCATTGGGCCCTGCTGGAGAGATCGGAGTCGTCGAACTGTCGCTTCAAGGAGTCATTGGATGAGGTGCCGATTAGAAACATAAATGGCGTTAAGGCTGCCTCAGCTTGTTCATCATCTGCAACATGGGTCAACGGCCTGGAGTTCACAATTGCTTCAGCTTCTAACAGCAACGTTGATAGAACTTCCTCCCGAGGCGATCTCTCTCTTAGTGTGACTGTTAGAGCGCTTTTGATGTTCCTCACCAACCTCTCCCAGCATCCTCCCATAAACGGGGCCGATGGCGGAATGAACTTCCACCGTATTTCCCTCGTGGAGGCAAACTCTGCGATTTCCGGTAGTATTTTGGAAGCTCCAACGAAAGCAGTGCCATTATCAGAGTAGATGCACGATGGGCTACCCCGTCGAGCGATGAAGCGGCGTAGCGCCATAATGGCTGAATCGGATGATAAACTCTCGACCATCTCGAGGTGGACAGCCCTTATGGTTAGACAGGTGAAGAGGGCGATCCAACGTTTGACTGTTCGTCGGCCAATCGTGACATTTATCGGTCCGAAATAATCCAAGCCGACATAGGTAAATGGCCGTTCGTGGTGGGCCATCCGTACTCTGGGCAGATCTCCAATCGGTGGCGTCATAGGCTTTGCTTTTCTAATTCGACAGGTCTGACATCTATTTGCCACCTGCCTTACCGCTGGTCTTAGACCTAATACGTAAAATCGTTGCCGCAGTTCATTTACGACGAGTTCATTGTTTGCGTGTGCGATTCTTGCGTGGTAAAGATGGATCAAAAGTCTTGTAATATAGTGCTTGCCGTCAAGCACGATGGGACGAGACTCTACTGAATCCGAGGCCGAAGTGCGTCCGGACAGACGAAGCAGACCATCTCCACCGACGAGCAAGGACACGTGCTTGAGTCTACTGTGACCAGAAACAGGGCGTCCCGCGTGCACGCAAATGAGTTCATCTGTAAAAGAATTTAATTGAATCGTCATAAATAAATGAATTTCTGCCGATTTTAATTCGTCAGCGGATAAAAGAGGTAAATTATTAGAAAAGCGAAGCGCGGTAGAAACAGATTTTGAATTTTGAGGTAAATTGGACCGAAACACTTTGGCAACTTGATGTGCCCGAGCTGTTGCTCTGAGGAGACGTAGCCATTGGCTGAATCGTCGATGATCAGCAACTACCGGAAAAGGAAGGGATTCCGGTGTTCCTCCCACCAAAACACAAACCGATTCAGAAATAATTTTGTTTTCTTCTGTAGGTAAGGAATTACTGGATGTTGGCTCTCTGGGCCAAAGCTCTTCAGGTGAAAGTAGGAACGATGGTCCAGTGAGCCAGCGAGAATCCATTGTTAGTTCGCCAGTGTCTCGCGTGGCGTCGTCTGCAACATTTATTGCCGTAGGGATATATCTCCAGTTTTGAACATCAGTTAGATCTGAAATTTCTCCAACACGAAATGAAACAAACGGCTTAAATGTGCAAGCGTCGCTACGCAACCACTTTAAGACAGTAATAGAATCAGACCACAGAAATACTCTACTAGGTTTCTTTCTATGGGCTTCGGAGATATAGACAGCAAAACGAGCGGCAATGAGTGCTGCTTGTAGCTCCAGTCTTGGAATGGTTGTTGGTTTCAGGGGTGCGAGTCTGGCTTTACCTCCAACTAAAGCTAGCTTTACTGACCCGTCAGTGAGAGTGAACCGCCAATAAGCAACGCAAGCGTATGCCATCTCACTGGCATCAGCAAAGACATGGAGTTGAGCCTCTTTTACTACCCTTTGTCCTGAATAACATCTAGGTATAGAACAACCAGAGAGATTCTCGAGCTCCTGAAACCAAGACCTCCATCTTTGAATGTGGACATCAGGTAAGGTATTGTCCCAATCAAGTCCTAGTTTCCATGTTTTTTGGAATAGAATCCGGCCTTTGATAATTAGTGGAGTCATTAAGCCAAGTGGATCGTAGACTGACATGAGGAGGGATAATACCGACCTTTTGGTAAAGTTGTCTGGGAGATTTGGAACAGATTCTAGGAAACGTAAAGAATCGCCTTTGACATCCCAAGTTAACCCTAAAACGCGAGTTTGAGAAGGGGAAGTTGGACCTAGCTCTACTTCGGCAGTGTTCATGGCACAGAGGTCGGTAGGAATTAGAGCTAAGGCGTCGGCATGGTTTGAGACCCACGAACGCATTTCAAAACCGGCTGCTTTATGAATATTCACAATTTCAAGAGCTAGGCGCGCTGCTTCCTCTGGACCATAGACACTGCCAAGAAAATCATCCATATAATGATCCTCCACAATGCAACGCGCAGCCTCAGGATATTGTTGCTCATATTCCATGGCATTTTTATTTTTTAGGAATAGCGCCGTGCATGGGCTAGACGTTGCGCCAAAAATCATGGAGGCCATTCGATACTCCTGAATAGGGAGCTGAGGGCTGTCCCTCCACAAAAATCGCTGGGCATCACGATCCTGGGCTCTTATTTTGACCTGTGGGAACATTTCCCTAATGTCCGCCGTGAGTGCGATACAACCCTCCCTAAATCTCATAACTATGGCGAGCAACGGCTGTAAAAGGTCTGGTCCCGGTAGAAGCATCGAGTTGAGACTAACACCTTCGCACTTTGCAGCTGCGTCGTGGACCACGCGAAGCTTCTTCTTGTGCGGATGGATCACACCAAAATGAGGAAGATACCAGGTGGTACTGTTAGGCAGTGGTGGACCGGTGCACAGCTCTGCATAAGATTTCTCTAGCATACCTTGAATGTTTTTTTTATACTCAGCTGCGTAGGTTACATCTTTAGACATTTTCTTTTCGAGACTGGAAAACCTGGACATGGCTAGGCGTTTACTATCAGGAACAGTTTTGATGTCATTTCGCCATAGAAGTCCTGTCTCGAATCTGCCGGAAGGTAAACGAACTGTAGTGTTTTCTAAAATTTCTAAAGCGCGTTTATCGCACGGAGTGCAATGTGGTTTTTTTTCTATACCTATGGAGTCTAATTTGTGATAAGATTTGATTAGGCACTCAAGATCATCATTGCAGTCGATGTGGTTAATGAAGTCTACTCGATTGGCTTTACTGTTTATAAACCCAAAAAGAGCCCAACCCAGAGGAGTGAGAGCAGCTGCTGGTTCAGATTTAGTGCCATGGCGTACGGTTTGAGGTAAAAGAAGATGCCAATTGTCAGTTCCGATGAGACAAGTCGGCTTAGCATCATCGTAAGCCAATACATCAGCTAAATCTGAAAGATAGTTGTAGCGCTTCACGTCACTTATTTTCGCAGATTGACTTCTAAGACCTAAATCAGGAATAGAGCGCGCGCGTATCTCGAAGCTATCCGAACTGTAGCGTCCTTTAACTTTGACATTAATAAAGCTAACGTTAGTGAATTTAGTAAGCCCTCCAACGCAGTTAATTTGCAAAGGGACCGTAGATTGTTCGTCCACAACCATGTCAGCCACCGACCTATCAACAAGAGTAGCGGAGCTACCATCATCTAAAAGAGCGTAGGTGTCTACGCTACCTTTCTTACCGGTTAAAGTGATTGGAATGACTTTCAGAAGAGGCTTTGTAAGATCGGCTGGTACGGCATTATGAGCTATGGTAGCGGATGAACAAGCAGGTGAGTCTACTTTTTGTGTCACATCGCTAACCTCAGCGGTCTGTTGAGAAGAAGCAACTACATGAGCCGTGATCGCGGCCTCCGGCTGGGGTCTATGAAGAAGAGTATTGTGGCGCTTACTGGAACTACAGCCTTCAACTTCACACATTTTCTTGCAGTTCTTGTACATGTGTGATCCTTTCTTGAGGCATCTGCGACATACTTTATTATCGATGACCCACTGCCAACGATCGTCTAAGGCTAAAGAAGAAAAATCCCTACAATCGGCGACATCGTGATTTGGCCTCGCACAATATTTGCATACATTGGAACTCTTTGGTTCGGCGGGCGATGACGAAACTGCGTAAGGAAAAACTTTGTCTTTGGCGGAATTGACAAGTTGACTTTTGGCAGGTACTGACTGACATCTGACGGGTGACGGCTCTGACAAAATAACACCAAATTTAATTTGTAATTTTGATTCGTTATCGAGAAAATCAGCCAAAATTTCTAATTTAAATTTGCCAGTCCCAACCCTCGCCGATGCAAAGTCAGCCCATCGTGACCTAAGGAGTGGAGTCAACTTGCCAATGATGGAATTAGCAAGTTCTGGTGACGCGAGATATTCGGGCTGGTTAAGCAGCCGAATAACTTCGACGCAGTTACGAATGCGGCAGGCGAAGACATTCAGGTCACGCGAAGACTCGTACGCACCAAGCTTGGGAAGAGCTCTCACAAGAGAGAGCTGGTGCAATACGATTACTTCTGGTTGCGCAAACCTGGCCTCCAACGCCTGTACAATTTGCTCCGGGTCATCGGCTGCCACCAACCTAATAGCGACGGCCTCTTTAGCTGCTCCGTGCAACGCTGTGCTGAGCCTAGCTACATTGTCGCTAGGTGAAAAGTTAGCCTTGGATTGGTCAAATGACTTCTTGAAGAGAAGCCAATCCGCAGCGCGACCGTCAAACTTAGGGATATCACATACCTTTGACGTCTTCTTCCCCAAGCTTGAGATCGCCTTAGCCAGCTGAATAAATGGTGTACCTACCTCATCCTGACTTTTATTAATGTAGCAACAACAATCTTTATTAAGCGTGTGTGGAGTGTGTTTAGCTGGCATGGCTGGCGGCAATGGGACCTCAAGGGGCAGGCACGTCGTTAGGGCGCTGTCATGCGCAGCGAGGTTCGCCGACTGCGCTTTCAACAGGCGCTGCGGCACTGCGCCAGCTTTAGGATGTGAGCACGAAGCTAAGGCGTCCCCACGGGTCGTGGCGGGCGCCGACCGCGGCAATGCTTCTGGCACTGCGCTTAAGAGCCACGGCTCATTCCTCTCCCTGTCAACCAACGAATGTGCTTTATTATTACGCTTAGGGCGAGTGGTTAAATCATTCGACTGTACTAACCAGTTTTCTATGAGTTGAGTTTTTGAGGCTTGCGAGTTGCATGATGAGCCAGCTTCAATAGCAGCTAACTCGGCCTGCAGCTCTAATTCAGCAACTGCACGCTCCCGTTCTGACATGGCCTTTTCACGCTCTGCCTCACGCTCTGCCGCTATACGATCGCGCTCGGCCTCGGCCTCGAGCATTTTTCGAGCATGTTCTGCCTTGACAGCAAGGATTTGGGCCTTCACGGTCTCCCTGGATCGGCCTGATCGACCACTTTTATGAGTGGTTTTCGTAGACGCCGTACTGTGCGTGGAAGCTTGCCTATGTGCGGCACTGGACGAGGCCGGCGCAGGGGCGCCGTGGATAGATGCACCGTCTATTGTTTGAGCACTTTTAGACACAATATTAACTTCACCGGGATGCACAGCTGCAGACGTAGCCGTTTTATTCTGAGACCTCGTAAAAGGCATTTTGTAGGTTTTTAACCCTAATTTTCTACTTTTACTTCTGACACCAATGTTAATGATAGACGTTTGTTGGTCAACTGTTTATTTTGTTACAGAATATGTCACTATTTAAAAGTATACATTAAAAGGATATAAAGACATAGCAAAAGTAACAAAAAGGTAGGTTGGCATTGCTGGTCACCAACATAAGTCACCTAGCTACACAAATATTGAAGGTAAAGTTAGTGTCATCGTAGGTATGACACACTTACACAACTTTGGTTTGGTAAATTAAATTTATTGATAATTCAACAATAATTGCACTTAATGTAAATAACTTTCAATCTACATTTAGATAAATCAATTATTAAAATCAAACATTCTCAATTGAACACAGTAAAAATAAATACATAAAATTTCATTCCTATTTACTATAACGACGTAGTAACTAGGTATGTACAAATTTATTCAATGGCAATTCGTAGAAGGCATAAAATATTTTACATCAGATTGGTAAAGTATCACCGATACACCTCGTCGTTGCGCGCACCGTCGCACGCGCAGGACGCGGTCACAACATACACTTTATGTTATTTATGTCATCGGTCCAAATGTACGTTTATGTGATAATCGTGTGAGAAGCGATCAGTGTCGCGGCGCGAGAGTTGGCAACAGCGCCAGGCAGCGCTGCGGGGTCCCGCGGGGCGCGGGGCGGGCGCCGCACCCGCCTGCGCCGGCGCAGCCTTCGGTGGAGCCCATTAATTACACTAGTACGGCCATTATGTACAAACACTATGACATTGCATTGCAATACGACACATTTAACAACAACGACGGCACACGAGCCTCTGTCACAGCACCTCACAGTTTTTTTACAAGGTCGAATTTGGATTTGAGGTCCATGGGAACCTTCTTGGGGTCGACTTTTTTCTTGGCGGCGAGGTGCGCGCGCATCTCCGCAGCGGTCATCTTTAGGTTGAGCCGCGGCGGGTCTGCGGGCGGCGGGCTCTCGCGGGGCAGGTCGGCGGCTGCGGCGGGCGGCGTGCCAGGGGTGGTGGGGGCGGACGTCGGGGGCGCGTCCAGGTCCGGCACGGGGTCGCCCGGCGCCGGCGGGGCCACCAGCAGCTCAGCGTCGTCAGGCCGCTCCTTGATGCGCGCCACCACCTGTTTATGCGTCTCGCCGGCGATGCTGTGCCCGTTCACCTCCAGGATGCGGTCGCCGCGCTTCAGCCCGGCCGCCTCCGCCGGCGAGCCCTCATCCACCTTCCCGATGTACTGGCCTGGCTTTCCTTTTTCAGCATGAAGGTTGAACCCGTATCCATCGAAGTCGGGTGACTTCTGCACGTGGCAGAGCCGCGGCTCGGTCGCCGCTGACCCGTTCGCGGCCATGTCGCGAGTGTGTGCACGCGCTCGTGGTCGCGCTCGGCGAGTGACTGCCGCACCCGCGCCCCGCCGAGGCTCTCGCGCCTTCCCCACCCCGCGCCTCAGGCACCTGTGTGCCCGCTCAGGTGGGAGGCTAGGAGGGGGCCGCACCGGCTGCCAGTGTGAACCGAATCGCCGCTGTGGCGCCAGGTACCGCGAGTGTTGTGTGTGAAAGCAAACTCTGGAGAGCGGTGACACCTCACTGTGCAGATAAGTCGTGGTGAGTAGGCCGGGTTGTGGATGTGTCGTGTGACGGGGAACCTCGGTGACATATCGGGGCAGAGGGCTGTGAGAGCTGCGCCCGAGTCACTTTCCTGCGATCCCTACGGCACGTATCCTACATACGGCCGCAGACGTTGACGGCTGTAACGGCACGGTTCAGCGGTTACGGTGCAAGTGCCCCTCTGGGAAACGGGTTCGGTGACATCTTGCATTGATGATAGTGACGGGTCACTCGATATTGGAAACTATCAGGTTTTGATCGGTGGCAGGTCGCCGCATACTGTAGTAGTTTGTGTTTGTAAAGAATGCTGACGGAGCGGTGTGAGTGCGGCGCGCGTCGATAGAGGGCGCTGTGCACACGGTCGTTGCTCCGCGGAACTACACGCTGCGAGTGAAGATAATATTAGTTCGGAACCCTCGACTGCCCGTGGGATTTCTTTGAAAAGGAAAAAGTCCGACAAGTAATTGTTAGCCGAACGGTGAGAATTAGCAGAAACTGATTGAATGAACGCCGGTAAAGGCAGAGCTTAGGTTGTACTTGTAAGGAGTTCCTGTGGACGCGTCGGATGTGAGACGTGACCGCACTTACATATTAATTAACGCATTACACACTAGCTCCAAAATAGACACATGAAACGACTACGATTTCTTTTTATTAACATTTTATTTTACCAATTAGAATTACAAAACTTGTGGAGATGACTGATTAGATTACAAAGACAATAATAAACAAAAACATATTGACATTGCAAAAAGGTTCGCATTTGTGACAAAAGTGACATTTAAAACCCGCATACTTATTGGTTGACAAATCGATTCATTCTACAAAAGAATCACCGTCAGTACAGGATTCGTCACACACATGACCAAAAGGGAAAATGTGGAGAAATTGGCAACAAAGCCACCTGCAGCGAACTGGGTCGCGAACAATGTGGTCATTGAGGTACAACTAGCCATCGCTGTTGTTGCATGTAAGGGCGATAATACACGACCTCGCAACTGGTATGCCGGAAGCAGCAATAGCCAAACAAATCTCAGATCCATGAAGTTGCTTTGCAAGTTACGATTGACTTTGTCCACCGTCAGACCACGCGTCGTGTCGTGCATCGACTGGCTTGTGTATTTCAGCCTTTAATAACATGTCAAGCGAGGAAAAAATGCATTAGAGCGGTTCGCGGAATGGTCCGTTAACATAACATTATTGTCGCAATGCGGATTCTTCCGTCTCGGAGTAAATGGCTCCTTCCAATAATGATAGTGGGGCCTTAAGGGTCTGTTGCGCAAGCGGTCTAAGCTACCGTACATGCGACTGTGTGCTTTAGGGCTCGGTGATATGAGCTAGAGGGCTGCGCGGGCGCAGGTGTGTGACCGCATGCCGGTTCGCCGACGTCACCGCTCGGCCGGCAGGTAGGTACCTACACACAGAGGTCCAATGCTTCGCCACCGATCATTGAGAAAGTTTCCTACACTTGTAATACACTGGACGTTTGTGTACTTTCCGAATAGTGAAGAAAGGCTTAAGAAAATGTACTTAGGGTCTAGGGTCAGCATGCTTTCCAATGAGTACTGATTTTAGAAGAAAGTAGAGAAACCTTTCCTTCAATGAAAATTGAGTCCCATTTACCCGAAAATGGTTTTGACGTACTTGAATAACTGGTAGATACAATTTAAAATGACAAAGTGAAACAACCTCAATTAGCTAATATTCGTAGTTGATATGCATACGCTCAATATTTAACCTTGATGGTCTGGCTTGATAATATTTCAATGAAATATTTTGGGTATTGATTGATATTAACTCCAATACTCGATGATGAAAGTGTAAAAACCACGTTTTAATGGTTGCATTGCATTCCATTGCCATAAACGTTATCATTCATAGATAATGATATAAGGGAGATAGCAAATAGGCATTGCTCTAAGTTTAATCTTGATCAAGCAACATAAGCTAAGGACACGATAGGTTTTGTAGTGGCGGTATTTCCGGAAAGATATGACATGAGGATCTTCGAGGAAAGAGCATATTTTTGCTAAAAACATTTGAAAGCAATGCATCAATGACACCGGTAGTGTTCGCGGTACTTAATGACACAATGACACTGGTAGTGTCATGGTTGTACATGTGCAGAGGTGAAAACTTTCCGTCAGGTGACCCTCAAGCTCGTATGCTACCTCATAAAGATATATAAGCCATGACATTATCCAAATTGCGGTCGATTGGTAGGTAGTCCGAATGAAAATGATCTCAAATGGAGTCTCTTGTGGAGACTGCGGAACGTAAATAAATTTCCTCGACTTACTAAGAGTGAGTTACACACAACATGTATCTAAGTTTGTTGTCCTATGGTTATTAGGGCTAAAAATGTTCTTTAAGCTTCGTAAGTAACTTAAAGCAGTTTGATTGGAACCAATATTGTAGTGTAAAACCGTCTCGTTAAGCAACAGTAGGTCAAACTAGTATTCGTTGAACAAACAAACACTAGTTTGACCTATTGGTTAACCACACTCATTTTAGACTACAAATGACCTAAACTACGAGAGCAATAAATGTATGACTAATAAAAGCAAATAACCTCAATGAATATGTTTAATGAGCGTCGCAAACCCACGCAATAATAGTGTGATGAACGTCTAATCTCTCCGCATTACTCACTCTCGTCACATTGTTGGCGAACAACGACTGCACTGATGATACAACATCATCGTAACCTATCATTACTGCACTGTGACTGCACATCCGTCAGATATATCCGTGGATGCACATGCAAATTTATCCGTAGATGCGTTCGCAAATTCTTGATGCCTGGAGAACGATTCTGTAGGTTCATATCAAATCCGAATGCAGCTGACAGATAACATCATAATACCACTGGTGGTATGAGAAGAAATCAAACCACTTTTTAGTCTGTCACATCTGACAATGAGAATAATCACAAGTCTACGCTACGTACACATTTTCAATATCCAAACACTGCTCGCGTGTTGCAGTAAAGCTCGCAGTGTTGCACCACATCATAGCTGAGGTGAGGCTCGTGCCCAGCCGTGGGACGTGAAAGCTAGTGTTATATTTTGCCATGATTGGAGTCATTTACATACAGACAAGCTGCTAAAACTACGACCGGCCTATCCAGTGATTCTGTTGTGCTACAAGATCTCTTATGAGATCTCGCTGTTGGTGTGCTTATAAGAATAAATTAATTTCGAAAATAATTTATTAAACCTAATTGCAAAAAAAACATTTTTTTTAAATAACAATGATGGAGATAAGAATACACATGTATGATGAATTCGGGCTCATATTTCTTTCCTGGTAATACGCGAAGCTAGTTTCATTAAACACTTTTGAAGACGTGAGAACGAGAGCACTGCGTGGGAGTCGTCTTAATTAAACTTGAACTTAACATCGTGCTCTAATAACTCCATTATAATTGATTTGGGAACTTCAGTCAAGCTTATGCCACCTATTATAATAATTATTAGGTATTAGAAAAGTATGTAGGTAGGTATATCGAAATAAAACAACTTTACGGATTCTCCTCGGGGTCTTATATTTTCTTTAATTTTCTAACCCGACGTTTCGACTACCTTAGGGCAGCCGTGATCACGGCTACAGTAGATATCCGCCGAAACGCGAGCTACTGAGTGTTGCCATCGTCTTGGCTGCAAAAAAAATCCTATAGGTACGTTCTTTACGACTAAAATAAAATCTAAAAACGGTCATAACAAATTTTAAGACCGTGATGCACCACGCACCATGCATGTCACCACTTATATGCCATGGGTGTTTTAAATGTTTGGAGCTGAACATACACTTACAAGTATTCCCGCCTGATGCTAAATAGACCGAATGTCTTTTTCTGGTTTTCGGGGGAACCCGTCACTTGTCCGAAATTTACTAGTCCGAATTTCATTTGACTGAAAACTATTGACCAACGTTTCATTTGCCAGATGTTTTGTTTGACATATTTTTATCCCGTCGAAGTATCTTTAGAACTCAAGCTCGTCGCTTCTCGCCCCTTGTTCGCGGTCTCACTGACTTGAATCAGCTTCTGGCAGCAATACCATGCGATTTGTTTGCGGACAAGCCCCAGGAAATTGCCAAATTGTGCCTGACGTTCTGTGAGCGTACAGCATCCTGTGTCTCGTCTTGCACTTAGTAAAAATTTTATTTAAAAATGTGATAACCAGCTGTGTATTTTAAATTGTCCAATGACTTACTTTTTTGGTGTTATATTGTGCAATTGTTATTCTAATAAATAAATAAATAAGTGTCGTTATACCGAACTACGTTAAACCGAATTTCAGAATAAACTTTTTACTATTGCCCGAACTCTTCTTTCAACTTTTTTCATTTACCAGATGACTTATTTGGCATATGATCACTTTGCCTTAATCACATTTTACCGAATATTACTAGGCCACAATTACTGTATGATAACGTTCAACGTCTCGTTAACATCTATTTTCAGTAATTTCAACTTCAGGGCGAATCCGACTCAGTCAACCCCGACACCACGTGGTACTTGTTTTGCCCTACCCCAAGAGTGTTATTTAAAAGCGCGTAGGCATGGAGGGGCGAGGCGGCCCGCGTGCGGAGGAGCAGGTGGCCATGAGCGAGGCGCCGCGGCTGAGGCTGGCGCCAACAAGCCGAAGCTGCGGTGCTGAGCGAAAGCCATCTGCGACGATTAGCACGCGAGGAACCGCCGGAGCCCCGTAATGCCGGAGCCGTGACAGAATACTTGTGTTTTCCTTAAACTTGCATGTTGAATACTTGCATGCTGTTTACATGCTGTCAATTTCTTATTTTATTATAAATCCAAATTCAAATACTGTATGTTTCCTGAAGAATAAATAAACAAACCTGTAACTTTTTTATGATCGTTTGGTGAATTAAAAATATGCCAATCAAAACAGTGGTGTAACGATTGTTCTGGAAAACAATACTTCGGACAAGTGTCACTTCGGCCAATCATCACTTCGGTAAAACGTTTTGTGGCCTAATGAAACGTCTGGCAAACGAAAAAAATCCAGTTGATAATTGGTCAACTGATACAGTGGCAAACGTCATTTCGGGAAAATGAAAAAATGCCGAATGAAAAAAAACGAAACGTTTTCGGGAAAATGAAATTCGGGTAAAGAAAATTCGGTCTTATGATAGGTAACCGGTTTTCGGATCTTTAGTAAACATACAAAGGTTAATCATCTGATAAAAACGAGGTGCCCGTGGCTTAGTGGTGAAAGCGGATTTTCAAAAAACCCCCTGTCCATGTCAGAGATAGGTGACTGAAATGTACAATAAGAAGCTAGTCCTTCCTGCCTGGCTTCACTAGATGGCAGTCGTTACATCTAGTCAGAAACCGTAGGCGACTAAAATACTTTACTGTCAAGTTTTCATCAGCCTTGCTTAAGAGCTGTACTCCCCAACCATCTGCACTGACACCATGTGTGTGTGTGTGAATATGACCATCGCAATGTTTATATAGGTTTATATCTACAGTCATGTGGTCGCTATTCTAAAACAGGGAAAAGATCGCCAATGTTCTCAGACCACTTTGTCGTGTAATACAGTCGTGGGCACAATATCTCGAACCCGTTTTCTGTTAGACTCGTGTGAGAGAGATGTGCCTGGCCACCTGGTCCACGCCATGAGTAGCCACTAACTAATTCACGACTTTCACTCGACGAATACGCGAGAACTAGACATACGAGTTTGGAGTTGGATGTTATGGAGGCGGTACAATGTGAATATTTGAATTTTAGAGTGAGTTCATTGGAGCTTTCTTAAAAGAAAGACAGCAAAGTTAAATCGAGGATGAGACATGACAATCACTTGAAGTGGTCTCGAGCTTGTAACATCTGCGGAATAGAAGCTTACCAAGGTCAAACACTGCCTTTGTTCTAATATACATCTCAGTAATTACACATTATGACTATTTACATAAGTAAGTAATACATGAATATACAGATATACCACTATACATTTATCAAGATCGGGTGTGTCGATTGGATGGCTCGGAACCCTGCCCAACCAAACACCAAACACAACATCTAAGTATCCATTCTTACGCCTAAATGCCTCAGTTAGTTAAAACTGACGGGGACGGTCAGCTTCAATCTTCATAATTTCGAACCAAAGACTGAATATGGCAAAAAACAACATTAACTGGAATCGAGTTGAAAGACATTTACATATCTTTGAAAGTAATGTTGACTTCGCACCTTGAACAGCTAATTAAGATAAGCATAAGCTATTATTGGAATTGAAGTATGGATTAAGACACAATACATGTATGTACCCACGCAGGTTTCATTGTTCATGGTGAGTCAGGCAGACACACCTGTCCTCCAGTCTTTAAACTATTCGGATATGATTCAGCATACGTCTAAAATGAAGGAACATAATGTATTTATATCTTATCGTGAGAATGGTATGTAAAGTCAGCAAATTCATAGATTACGAAATCAAGACAATCGATGAGGAATGCGCGAACAACTCGCGCTCCATTGGAGGTCACACCAAAGTTTGAGGTTATATTTAGAAGACCCGAGCATACTTCGATGCAAGAATTTCGAAGTGTGTTATTTGCTAATGCTGTTTGTTTATTTTTTAATCACTAAGCTAAACAAGATTTGCGACCTCAAAAGATATTTTTTGACATGCACAACATAAGCCTTAATTTTGAAAATCCACGAAATTGATTTGCCACAGTTCATTTATTAATTAATGCAACCATTTAATACATCAATAGTTACTTACTACCTAAGGATTTCTTCACGTTTATGCTAAACGCGTCGTGCAATAAATACTGGTTGCGCACGCGCCGGGACGTCGTCAGGAAGCAGCCAGTTTCCCGCGAAAATTCTACAATTGGCATTAATGCTCAGTCGGAAGGCTGCTTCCTTCCCGTCGCCTGATCGACTTTGTTAACCAATAATCCCATTAAATAGTGTTGAAATGAACATAATTAACAAGTAAGTAGTTATTCGCATTCCGACGGCGAGCGATTATGAGCGCTGATGTCATTCAAGACGGAGCGATAGCTGCGCGGCTGAACCATTGATAAGTCTTGTTTGAAGCCTTATCAAGATTCCAACACGGTTGGCGCAGCGAAACACGTCTTGAAAGAGTAGATATCAAAAGAATGTAGACGGAGACTGGTTTGAAATGGCTATGTTTGAGATAAATCTAAATAAATAAACATGATATTCATAGATTTGAACAATAAGTATTGCCAAGACATTATTTTTTTGATACTAACCCCCTTATTCATAAAAACGAACGCAACGCTAACGCATTGTTTAAGCTATTGACGTGTTCTGTCACTTACTCGCAAATGGCGGCAGCAACAAGAATGACAGTGACAAAGCGATACAAAAGTTATCGTGTTCTATAAGAGCTGTTTAAGTTTTTATGAATAAGGGGGTAAGTAGATATCTTTTGTAATCACTAGAATGTTTTGAAGTTTATACGATGGGTTAGTTTATTTTTCTGTCAGAACCTCTCGTAATTCTAACGATGACTGATTTGTACAAACAACATTCTTTGCAACACACCCAGGTACTAAAAAACATTAAGAAATACTTCGTCTCTAAGTATTTCAACGGAAATGTGTTGTAGGTAAACGCCTGATGTGACTAAAATTTATTGAAATAAACATATATTTTTAGCAATGTTACACTACCTAAAACTATTACCGTTAATGCAAATTACCAAGACCAATTACTTAGGTATATTATTTAAATTAAAAACCTGATGAATTGCAAAGAAATGTCATTTGGCAAGAGCGAGAGAAAAAACGGAAATGGGGTAACCTGATGTGCTGTTGACTGTACACTACGCGTCTAATCACTAACTTGACAATCTCGATGCAATTTACGTACTTTTATACTTGAATCATCATCACGTGGACTTACACTAGTCCATTCTCATCATTAACGTAATAAATTAGTTATATTACGAATTTCCACATTAAACTTTATCTAATGATCTCTCGTAGGTATATAATTAATTGGCGATGGTTAAACTTTCGACCCACGCCCGCAGGCCGCAGTGTGGGGTCGGCCTCGTCGTGTCTCGTGGCTTGACACTACAGATGAATGGTCGCAGTGGGTCTTGCTGGCTCTCTCTTTCTCTTAGTTGCAGCCACATTCCAGTGAGACGTGGGTGTAGAAACAATTGTAATTGTAAATTCACGTACTGTACTGAACCACTTTACCTCGCTCTAACTAATACTTAGTAATTTTCTTTATTCTTTAACGTTATAGTTTGCAAGAACTGATCTGAATCTGAGATAATTATGTAGTAGTAGTAGGCTGGCTTCTTCTGTGTGATCTCTCTCAGTATTTTATGTAAAGAGCCCTGACTTTGGGACAGAAAAACTGACGTTACCCTTAGCCGCTGTAGTACTGGTTGTTGTTGTGACCTAACTTCTTAATTTTGAAACTAAATATTAACTTTTTTATTTTGTTTCTTTTTTGCTAGAATTCGGGTCCCGATGTCAAAAAAGAACGGTAAATAAGTACACACTTTCATGTTTAGCTAGTTTTATACGTACGTAGTTAAAAGTAAATCAGTCTTCAGTAGCAGTATTTCCCCAATCAGTAGCAGTAATGCGTATGGCTGCGCGCGCGCAGCGGAATGCGGCGCAAGGTCGCGCGGCTCTCCTGCGCAGACTCCGACGCCTATTTTGTCGCGCGCACCGATTCGTGCGTGAGATTTCGCTCGTTTAAGAGAAAATGAAACTAAGTTCAGTTACGTTTCTGACACAAATGGAGCCTGATTTGATGGAATTTGAAAATTGATTAACATTATCTTCAAAACTAAACTTAAATCGCAATTGTAGCAATGCGCTAATGAAATCCAACCTTTTTAGGCATCGTTCTTGTAAATTAGAAAATTTGATAAATAACAAACATAGATTTAGTTTTGGAAAATTTCGAATGTTAAACTAAACAAAATTTCCGCTAAAACATAGAATGACGAAACCAAAAACAATTGAACCCATTTTAATTTTATCAAAAATATTAGTTTTGTCATCGCATTAATAAATACAGCAATATCTTTCTCCTACTGAAAAAAAACTATGTATTTAAAATTTAAAATTGAGACCCATGAATCCTCGCTGTACCCCTTCCCTGTGCCCTGCGCGCGCGTTGAAGTCTTCCCTTTTACACTCAGAAGACATCAACGCATTTACAAGACAAAGGTCTATTCTATTACATTTTTGACACCCCATTTCAAAATCTTTTGTATTGTTAAACAGAAGAAGGTATACAATGGCCGAATTATCATTGTGATAACACGTGCTTATCGCATTTATAGCTTTGAAGAATGTCGATAGATTACGAGCGCGATAAAAATGAATAATTAAGATAAGGAGTCGGCATCACTCGACCACCAGGATAACATACATTCTGTTTGTTAGCATGGAACCTAATTAGAACGTGTTAAATGGGTCCAAACAATGTTTCTTCTGAGGAGGCTCAGCAAGGAACTCTAAAATAAACTGACTTGCCCAACCCGTGATGGTTCGGATAGACATTTGGAGCATAGGTTCCGTTTCTAGTGCAGTCATTTGTGTTTTTCATTAATTTAATTAAAAGTTAATGATTCATTATCATTAGTCCCGAAACTGCTTATTGCAATAGAAACTTAACTGCGAATTAAAGAACTTTCCAGAATAACAAATTACGACACTAATGAACCATTAACTTTATGAAGTATTCTTAATGCGTCAGCGACCAGTTACTTACCGCCTAGTTATTGGATTTCAAATCATGACAAATACGACATAATATTTCATCATCTAATTGATTTGCAAACACTACTTAATTCAGACGATTATGTACTCGTTACGCAAAATGATAATAACCATAATTGAACAAAAACAGAAGAAAGAATGCCTGATCAGCAAAAACTGCATCACACCGACGCGAGCAGTACCGGTAGCTTAGATACTTACAACCTTTATCCAATTTATACTAAGTACTAAGTATTAAGAAGTATTTAGTATGTCCAGTATGTCCTTAAGTTTGTGCCCCCAAAAGAGCTGGTCAATTTTGATGTAGAAATACATATATATTGGACTTTGAATAAGGACAAAGGCTATACCTATCGTCTTCGCAAAACGTTTTTCTATGACAAACTGTTTCTTTCCTACGCGAGCTCAGCTGCGGGCACTGCTAGAAAGTAACAAACTTAACATACATTGTAGGCAGTTGATCCGGTCTGTTCCTAACATTAATAAAAATAGACTTCTTACAAATGTCGAACGGCAAACTACTTTAAATAACATAGAAACAATTATTGTTCAGGTGGATAATTTAAATACATACTAACTCTATGCGAAAGATCTGAAAACCAGAAAAAGACATTTGGTCATGTTGGCATCAGGCAGGAATAAAACCCGCATCTTTCGCAAACCGGGCGACTGCACCAACCACTGTGCTACCGAGACCATTACCAGACCGGCCGAATCTTTCTGATATATTTTACCCTATGAGCTAGTGCCAAGCCTGGTGCCAAGACGACCAAATGTCTTTTTCTGGTTTTCAGATCTTAAGTGAAGATACTGCATGGAAAATGCTAAAAACAATAATAACCATAATTCTATGCGGTTTCTTACAACAAGCTTAAGATACAAAGTCATTATTTGAACTACCTACGCTTTTAAAGCAACAAATAATTAAAAGGACACCTCAGTTGTCCGTAATGGATGAGTTATCTATCGCCTCCACAACTATCATGCGCAGTGGCTTCACACGGTGCGCGGCGCGCATGACGCGTGAGTCACGCCAAAGAGAAGTAACTGATGCGCCCGCGCAGGCGGCTGCACGTGGGCGCCGTCTCACTGCGACAGCGACAGACTCGCCCACGACACGTCCAAGAATAGAAAATAAATTAATAAATAAATTCACGCTACTACAGGCGGAAATAGAAAAATACGGCTACATAAAATATACACAAAAGGTTAAATTAGGAAAGTAAACAAAAACAATAAAGGAAATAGAACAAAATACTAAAGAGAGAGAGAATATCGAAGGGCCTTAGGTCGGCTTGAAAACATCTGACATTAAGGTTGCTTGCTCACTATAAACCTTACACCCCACCAACAATCCGCACCGAGCCCGCGTGTTGGAGTATGGCTCGTTCCACCTCATAGTTGAGGTGCGGCCTGTGGTTAGCAATGGGACGTTTATAGGCCGTTTATGTTATCACAGTGACAATGACTTCATAATGACGAAACTAAATCATTGATAACCCTTTTAAATGAACTTTTTGCCAAAAAATGGCAACGTTCACTTGTCATTTACAACAAACCTTTCCAGGCTCAGCTCGTATGAAATAAAAGTGATCTTGACACCTGAATCCAAAGAAACAAATAAATAACGCCCCATATTCACGTAGGCTGCGCACGCGCCGCTGGCCGCCATTAAGGACATTATTTTCTCCAAGTGAAAACGCCTCGCTTTCATAGCCAATCTATGTTTACACCTGATCTACTTGCAATTACTTTCATGCGTTAGAATAATTTTCTCTTCGCCATTTTAGTTCCTTATCTAATTGACCAATAGAGATTCCAGAGCTGGACAAAATTCTCCTCAAACAGGGATGATTTGCGAAGGTTTGCTCAATCCTTAGGAGCGACTTTGAATCAGTAACTTAATTGACTCGATTACTTGCAAATCTATGACTCGAAGTTGTCGACACAAACCCGCTGGGCTGGGCTGCCGGGCCGGGGAGCTTCGAGGAGTTGTGAGGGCTAAACTTATTTTATGACTTGACCTCTTTTTTGATGAAAATTGACAACCTTTGAGATTCGAATAATAAACTATGCCTTCTTTCTATTCCAGAAGCACCTGAACTTTCTGACAATGGGCTTCCCCCTCGCGTGAGTGCACATCCGAGATGGCGCTGCGGGGCGCGCGCTCGCAGGAGACGCAGCGTTCGCGCGGCGATACGCAGCGTGCCCTCGACGAGTTTGACGAGCTCGCCGGGCTCCGGGGCTCCGCCAGCGGCCCGGGGGGCGCGGACCAGGACCGGACCACTTATGTCCTGGAACATTTGGCCACTTTCACTGTGACGAGGGAGACTGGGATTGTGTACCCGGCTGATGGCATGAGAAGGCTGTTGCAGCTTGAAAAGACTAACGGTTAGTGATGCCCTTTACTGCAGAATTATTCTGTGCCTTGCCCGACCAGGTCTTAATTTGTGATGTAATCTGTAACTCTCTCATAACACAATGAAATACAACAGTATTGGTAGCCAGCTAGACAATTGATTTATAGATTTCATTAATAAATAAAACAGATTTACGTGATTTCTGATGCAAGGTGACCAAAGGAATTAAGAGCACCAAAGGTCGCTGTTTCGGTCCAAGACAAGTAAGGTTATCTAAATCTATATCAGCCATGAGGATCCCACTGCTGGGCAAAGGCCCCTCTTCCCCTCCTCCACGCGAGTCTATTTTGGGCCTTTTTCGGAAAAGTAAGGTTATATATTTGAAAAATATCTCGTGTTACAGGAATATGGAGCCAAAAAATGCAGCTGAGCCTCGAGGGGCAGTGGGTCCTCGTCATGGACTACGAGACCGGAGTAAGTAGATATTTAGAATTAATTTAGAATTTAGATATTATATACTCACAGAAATGGTCCAAACGTACAGGACTCACCTGTTTTTTCATTCAACGCCGATAGCAAACAAGCATGCTAACCGCCTGACGGTAAGCTGTAACAAAATCTGATCAAAAGACTCATAAAAAATTGGTCAAAAGACATTTAAATGATGAAGTAAATTAATTTTCTTTTTCAAAATGGAGTTTTTGCGTGAAAAAGAGGTCGTATCGCATGTATCCATATTAAGTGGCGATCGGACGCTCTATACAAAAATTTGTAAATTTCCACGTTTCCTACAGTTACAGTTAGTATCGTGATAAAACAAAATAAACCATAAGCAGAATTTGGTGATTGGTTCTGCATTGACGGCTTATTATTGCTTCGTTTTTCAAGGGTATAGTAATTATCATATATTATGGCAAGGTTGACAAAGCTAGACTAGTAAATAAATAGGAATGTGTTCCATTAGAACCGTAGGAAGAACTTTAAATCTATTCAAACATGCGACGACATGCTACTTTGATAGTTTTGTCGATGCGTAGGATGGCAGTTTCAGTGATTTCAAGGGTTCTGACTTGGTCTCTTATTTTTATTTATTGGTTAACCAACGAATGTTACATTATAATATTATGATAGACTCTTCAAGACCAGTAACAAGACAAGTAGTGTTTGGGCATCCTTGGGCCGAACATGAGTTGTGATTGTGACAAAGCATCATACCCTCATCCGAAATCCCTCATAATATGAGGGACCTCATCCGAAGTGGAGCAACAACTTCAGTCTTAAAGGGATACTGTGAGAGACGAACTCGTAACCAGGATTTTGCTTAGTAGGTTGTTTCTTGAAGATAAATGAAAAAGGCGTATCTCCATGTCAATTCCACGTCGGTTTCAAATAACGTGCGGTTATTGTTAGCATATTTTACCAGTTTCACTCTCTTTACTTTCGCTACAAAACGCCTTGGAATGTTATTTGTATTGAAAGTGATTGACGAGTGTCGTGTTTAGGCAAATAAACAATGTCACACTATTTTTACACATCATGCAAGTTTGGTGACGGTTGAAAAAACATGAAATGGTGAGAATTGGTGAGCGATTACCGCGACTGAATTTCTTCCTGTGTGTTTAGTTGTTTGTGAAGATTTGGTAATTAGGATGTGAAGTGTAATTTTAAACACTGAAGAACCACTTCTCTTACCCCTAAATCATTTTATTGGTGCCAGATCAGATGACCATTTTACACTAGCAAAAAACGATGGGTCAAATAATTGAGGCATGACGAACAATTTTGAAATCTTCTTCCGTGATAAGGGTACACATGTTTTGTTTACTAAAAAAACTATATTTCGGTTTCAAAGGTCAGTTGAACAAAGTTTGAGGACATTATTCTAGTATTTTATCAACAGCGCTCGAAAAAGCTCGCAGGTGTCATAGCGTCCGTGTGACGTAACTCCAATGTAAATATCACGTGTCTGTCAAACTCACTTGTATGAAATATGACAGTGACATTTGTTGATTTCCATTATAGTGACGTCATAGTGCGTGATTGACGTTTGAGTCAAAATGGCGAATTGCAGTATTTTATCCTTTTACTTTATCGAAAATCTGATTAATCTCAGATTTTTAAATCAAACTAAATGTGTCTTTTAAATCCTTTTAATATGTATTTTCCCCTAATGTATTCAAATCGTTGATTATTTGATACTGTCGTCATGCCTATTTTACTTTTTCGAATCGGTCAATAACAAGGAGCTGATTCAGTAGACTAGTCCCAAAGTCTTGTCTTATTAAAGCTTACTAACTCCCCAGCTACAACGTAAGCTGAACTTCTGAAGCTAACTGTAACTTTTCCTCATTGCAGTCCATAATGGAGCGCTTCCCAGCGTCGTGGGTGCACTCCCCCACCGCCTTCACGTCACCGGAGCCAGCAGAGTTGTACAACAACGTGCTGGCGTTCGTGGTGGGCGCGCCGGCGGGGGCGCAGGGGCCGCAGGGCGCGCCCCCGGGGGCGGACGCGCCGTTGCCGCGGAGGGAACTGCACATCTTCCAGTGCCATGACGTCGCTGCGCAGGCGTTGGTCGAGGAACTTAATGCGTTAAAGTAAGGATCTTTTGGTACATTTTATTAAAAAGCAATCCATTCAGTACTCAGTCCATTGCTCTCGAGAACACCGAGAGCGCACTGCTGATGTTCCGTCAAAAACGTTTAAATGCATCAACTCGCTGCGCGACAAACAAGTGGTTAATGAGATACTTTTCATGATATGCTTCATAAGACCCAAAGTATTCCATACATTATTGGTGCACCAGCGCATGGTATGCGAGTTTGCAGAATTGAGAGGCCAATTTCAGCCGAGAACGTTACAGCTCGGTCTCGAGGGCTTTGTGTCGAGTTCCTTTCTCAAGGTTGTTTAGGGGATAAGCCAAAGGCAAAACCAGGAGTTAGAAAACGGTAAAAAATACATATTTCTTAAAATACCATAGTTGTGATAAGAGGTTGCATCTATCAAGATATTGCCGCCTTGTGGAACAGCTCCGCATACCTCATTGGCTGACGTTTCGGATTGCGACATTTAGGTATCTGGCTTCTTATCACCTGGCGAATCTTATCTAGAATCGGCTGTACCTGATTCTCGTCTAACAAATAGCCATTAATACAGTGAGCGTATCGGTGTAAAGCACAGATTTCTGTAAATTTCGATCGTAATTGTGAAGTCAATAAATTTGTTACGTGGTTTGTGAAGTGTCGAACTTTTGAACTTGTGACGTGGAACTTCAAAAGTTTATAAAACATGAAGTAATGGATTAGTGACCTGTAATCAAAACTATAAGGAAAATTATTTCAACGTTATCGAACAATAGGCTAAAGGCAAGAATAAAAATACTTACTTTCATTTAGTTGGACTCATTGTACCCACCTACTATTTAGGTGCTTGTGGCTCAACTGTAGCGATGGATTAGCCAAGATTGAGGTTGTGAAGGAACGGAGGCCTGGTTGTAAAGGGAATGAGGGACCAGCCGGACCGAAGTTCAATGTAGTTTTCGGGCATCTACACACATCAAAAGTGTCTAGGGATATCTCAAGCATTTTCATACAAAGTATAGCTATTGGGGAGGCTGTAAAAATTAAAATATTGATACCAACGTAGAAATTTTTAGGACACAGAAACTGCTATATCTGCCCTTTCAGATTGTATAAAGAAATTCATTGTGGTAGCATTATTGTACAATCGTAAGGACGTTAAAAAAAAGACAGATTTTTCTTTTAAAAGGTTTCAAAATTTTAGCAAAATCAAACGTTTTTTTTGTAATATTCTTAACCTTTATCTTATGCCTGTTTCCTCGAGTTATTCTAAGATAATGCTGAGCATTATCTAATATCTTTGATTTTGCTAAAATTTTGAAACCTTTTAAAAGAAAAATCTGTCTTTTTTTTAACGTCCTTACGATTGTACAATAATGCTACCACAATGAATTTCTTTATACAATCTGAAAGGGCAGATATAGCAGTTTCTGTGTCCTAAAAATTTCTACGTTGGTATCAATATTTTAATTTTTACAGCCTCCCCAATAGCTATACTTTGTATGAAAATGCTTGAGATATCCCTAGACACTTTTGATGTGTGTAGCTGACGTCGCTGTTTTGTCAGTCGTTTAACCATGTCGAAGGCCTTATAGCAGCAAGATACAATTGAGAGGTTTATCGTCAACTCTACACACCTCCAATTATTGTGAACTGAACCCGCTGTTGGAGTATCATCATCATATGAGCGAAACGAAACCCACTGCTGTGCATAGGCCTCCACCAAAGATCTCCACAACGATCGGTCCTGCGCTGTCCGCATCCAGCGGCTTCCCGCGACCTTGACCAGATCGTCGGTCCACCTGTGGAGGGCCTGCCCATGGAACGTCATCCGGTACGCGGTCGCCATTCGAGAATCTTTCCGGCCCAACGGCCATCGGTTCTCCGCTCTACGTGTCCCGCCCACTGCCACTTCAACAATGCAATCCTTCGAGCGATGTCGGTTGCCTTAGTTCTCTGATTCGAGCAAGCAGGGAAATACCTACCAAGCGTCGCTCTCCATTGGTCGCTGGGTGACCTTGAGCCTTCTTATGAGACCCATAGTGAACGACCGACGTGTTGGATTATGGTTAGCGCTAACCCTAAATTGAGGTGAAGCCTGTGCCCAGCGGTGGGATGTATAAAGGCTGTTTATTGTAATCAGTAGGACACTTAACGCCAAGCCTGTTTATGCAGAATTAGTTTTGGGATAAAGTAAAAATGAACAATGATTTATTCAGTTTCACCTGGTATACTATAAACAAATACAATGAAACAATCTTAGAAAAGAAACAATAAGTGACACTGAAATGGTATCAGCTCGGCATATGCTAGGTGTCATAATGACACCGCAGCGCTGGCCTAGCCACGCGCATACGCAGCGTGAAATCAATGAATCATTATGAATTCTATGAATAAAAGTGACAAATTATTATTCAAAACAGGATTGTAATCGAATCAGGCCGTTACCAACCTCTCTGGAAATCAATTTAAGTGGACTATACATATTATGTTCAGCAGTGGACGAGGTCTGTAGAGATAGATCATCATCATCATCAGCAGCCTGTCTTCATCGTCATCGCATTATACGGAACTCACCGTGTTGTGAAGAAGTCCTAAATGACTCTAATCCATGAATATGTCCAGAAGCTTTATTAACACCTATTGACTCAATTGCATTCTTGCAAATTAATGTTTTGTTTGTTTTTCTCGTCTGTATCTCATGTGTATAGTTACTTCACCTGAGAAGAGCTGATTTTCTTTTGCTGCTGTTAATTCTGTTGATTAGAAGTCTACTATAACTGATTTAACAATAAAACTGTGTCAACAATTGGTAGACTCAATTTCGGGTTAAATGTCATAATGTCATTGCTTTCACCTAAAAATTGACAGGTACGTGACGTCCTTTTACTGGTCAAATTATGACTGAATGACACCGTGTGCGCCTGCGATTTTGTCAGAGTTCCTTTTGCAGTAAATGGTTGTATAAATGCATTTTATTTATTTATAAAAGTGGAATGATAAGCATGATAACATCAGAAGGCTAACAAAACACTTAACGTCAGTAGGCTAGATATACATAAAGATACAGCCTCAAATATATGAGATCAGCGTAATCAAGGGTTAAAGTAATCTTATCATGGACGCGTTGATCTCGGCGCAGTGGAGCGGCGCGCGCGCACACTCGCTGGAAATATGATTTACTTCAGACATAAGTTTGGTTTGCCGGTCTCAGCCTATACATGGTAACTTAAATTAAGGTGTTATAAAGTATTTGGAAGTGTATTTGTAGGTGCTGTGTTGTGTATTATTGTAAGTAAGTTTTTTAATGTTCATGAAAAGCAGGGAAAGATTTAACAGTAACTTAGTTGAGTCATGCGTAGGATTTTTCAAGGCGAACAGGCAATTATTATAACAACTTTGGTTGGTATAATTTTTCTAACCAAAATGTTTATTTCTATATAAATCACTAGCAGCCGCCCGCGACTTCGTCCGCGTGGACTTAGCTGTATGTGAAAAAAAAAAGCCCACTTTTCTGTTGATATTTTCCCAAATTTTCTTTGCTATAAACCTTACGGAGCCCGAGACCTTTCCAACGAATGCAAAACCGTGGAAATCGGTTCGTGCGTTCTGGAGTTATAGCGTCAGGAAGGAAAACCCGACTTATTTTTATATAGTAGATTTGACTTACGAGTTTATTTTTACACAGCATCTCCTCACGCCTTTTGCCCACGGGGTAGGCAGAGACCAGTTCTTTCTAATTTCTGCGACCTTGACACACTCCCATGAGTCCCTGCATAGGTACATGCTAATTAAAGGTAGAGATCGTCTAAGCTGAAATGACGCTCCCCTCCACCGCATCTGCGCAAACAGGAGTGCTCGCTTGTATGCGTAGATACAGTGGAGAGCCGCGTCATTTCAGCTTAGACGATCTCTACTATTGATCTGAACTTATCTGAGAACATCTTGAACTTGACTAAGCAACGCTCGTCTGGGCATATGATATTGTAAGCAATGAATAGGTACCGCAAAAAGATGTAATTTTTTGGTATTTCTGTCTTAAAAACTTTTTCGTTTTTTGTTTTAGGGGAGTCGGCACCGGCGGGTCAGGCGAGGGCGCCCGCGACTTTGTCATAGAGAGAGAGCGCGAGCGAGAGCGGGAAAGCGAGATGGACCGACCACGAAGACAGGTACAACGTGATGAATATCAGTACTTAACTTACATGCTGGTAAACAGTGGTATAGTTGTTGTCATCATCATCAACAGCCACACGACGTCTACTGCTGAACATATGCCTCCCCCATTGATTTCCAAAGCGGAGGTTGTAGGCGGTTTGCATCTGCCGTTATATGATCCACCTTGCGGGTGAGCGTCTCTAGCTGCGTTTGGCCTCAAATGTTGTACATTCGAGAACTATGAAGCCCCAACGGCCATCAGTTCTTCGGGCTATGTGCCTTGCCCACTGCCACTTCAACCAGCTAAAACCTGAGCTACAACAGATTTCCTAGTTTCTGATTCGACCTCGAAGCGAATATAGCCCTCTCCATAGCCCGTCGGGTGACCTTGAGCTTCCTTATGAGGTCCATAGTGAGTGTCCCAGATTCGGACGTGATCACTGGTAATACACACATAACCCTTTGTCCAAAAGCTAAACTCCGGCAGCTTACCGATGCTTCTGGAGACCACCACTCTCTTGTCCACATCGCAAACGGGGTTTTGTACGGTGTAAGCATATTACGATGTTTACCTTCTCGCGGAAATCTTTAATTACGAGTGATATACGCAAGTTGACTTGGTGTCCTCTTAGAAGCCTGTATTCTGAAATAATTCTCAATTATTAATCTACCCTCAAAAATAGATTCAAAACTGTGATTGGGCTTTTTATTGAAACTAAACCAATCACAGGTTTAGAATGTTTAAATGTATGGTTGAGTTTGAATCTATTTCAGTGGTGTCATCAAAAAGCATTACGGAAAAATTCCAAACAGTATAATACGAGTTATCGAAGTAATATGTTACCATAATAATAATATGCAATTGTTATAGAGGCTTATTTGGAAGGTTGAAACCAATACTTATACATCAATTTAAAAAAAACCGAGTTGTCCAATGTAATGTAAGTGAATTATCAAATTTACTAGATAGAAACTACTTGTCTATCAGCACAGTAGTTATGTATGTTTGAGGATACGTGGTTTTAGTGCTACTGACATTATCAGATAAAACAGAGTTCGTTGCGATTAACAACAACGTACTCACCCAATCAATAGTCGTTAAGGAAAATTTAATTAGAAAAATACATAACTAATTTACCTACTATCTAAAGTTTAAAAAGGAACACGTTTTTCAGCGGAGTTCGAGGTCTTAGTCAAATCTATATTTAGAAAGTGATAAAAAGAAATAATCAGAACACTTGACTGCTTTAAGAACCGGATACGCTCGAGTAGTAACAAATCATTCATAATTATTCAATCATGACAGCGTCTATGGGTATTGTTATCAGGAACATTTAGGTGGATTATTGTCCAAAACATGAATATATACGATACATGAATTTAGCTTATCCGGCGATTAGCCCAGCGGATTAGGCGCGATATCGGCCGGCTCGCTATCGCGCGATAGCGCGGGTAGTCGCGCACGACCCGCGCCAGTCGACGCGCGCGCACCTCGCGAGATGGCGCGCATGTACCACACGTACACGCGGCAGCAGTGGGAGGCGGTGCTTAGTGTAAGTACGTTACTGATAGGCAAAGTACAATCACTTTTGGAGACTGGGGAGCTTCAATAAATCTTCGAATTAATCATTTAAACCACATCAGTTAATTATAGTACTTAACAGCTAATAGAGCTGAAAAAAAGCCTTTCACTGCCTCGTCAGCCTGATGAGACGGCAGTCACCGACTTGGCCTTGGAGGTATCATAATCTTGATCTCCATTTTAATCGGTTACCATCATGCATATAAACGCACGAAAGTACATTGCCATTTAACAACAGATGCTTTGTGATGATTCCACACCGTTATCCCTCTAAAAATAACAAACTTCACAAGTAGGTATTATGACGCACATAAATTCATATTATTTTCGATATTATCTAAATAAGATATAATATTGAATTTCATATCTGGCAATCTAATGATAGACCTCATTGAGAGGGACTTTTTGGGTAATCTTTTGTTGATATTCATATGTTTCACTATTTTTAAATTAATAAGTACTTACTAGCATTAACTCATTGTACTGTCGGCTTTTTTTGCAGCAAATGTCAGCACAGCTGGGCCGAGAGCGCACCGAGCGTGGCGGCTCCGGGGGGGAGAGAGACGACGCGTCGTCGACCGGCTCCGAGCGCCTGTACGAGCAGGACATCGCCATCCTCAACCGCTGCTTCGACGACATCGAGAAGTTCATTGCCAGGCTGCAGCACGCGGCGGCCGCCTCCAGGGAACTCGAGAGGCGACGAAGGTCACGCGGAAGGCGCGCGGCAGGGGCTGGAGAAGGCATGCTGGCGCTACGGACGCGCCCACCTCCAGAGAGAGACTTCGTGGATGTCTTACAAAAGTTCAAATTGTCCTTCAATTTACTGGCAAGACTTCGAGCACACATCCACGACCCTAACGCACCAGAGCTAGTGCATTTCCTGTTCACACCGCTGGCCCTCATCGTGGACGCAGCACAAGACGTGGCTGATGGAAGACTGCCGTCGAGGGTCGTGCAGCCTCTTCTGACGCGCGACGCACTCAACTTGCTTGCGAATTGCGTCACCAGCAAAGAAACGGAGCTGTGGCACTCGCTTGGAGACGCCTGGCTTGTTCCTAGGTAAGAACGAGGAATATATTTTGTATTGTGTTGTAGTCAAAAATCGTTAATGCCTGAACTGCCACATGTGCTCACTTGATAGATAGATAAAGTCCTTTTATAAAAATATCCAGAATAACGAAGCAAGAATTTCTAAGAGCGGTTTTTCATTCTTTGTATGCTATTAACGCCGTTGTGGTACATATCGGAACTTTTTTGTATGTCCATATTCACTTTAAGAGTGATGATGCACTATAGGGCAGTAATAAATAAATAAACAACTTTCAATTGCATCCTCTATGTCTAACTCTACGTGTAATCTGGATCGAGATTTTATGTAGATTGATATCGCTAATCTTGCCATAGTGTTATCATGACTCATGCAATAGGAGCTCATTGATAAAGCACCTGACATGACAGTAGCAAATGTTGACGATGATGATTCATATGGCTTTTTAGTAGAATAAATAGCAGGCATCTGTCTTAACCTTAGTTACCAATTTATCTTTCAAGTGGTTGTTTAAATATCTTGTTTTGTTTTGATAATCTATACTTACCACCATGTTCCTAAATGCCAATTTTATTCTGCTCATAATTCTGCTTTACTAATTACTACTTACTACGTACTTAATTGAATTCAATAGGTAGAGCAATAGTGAAAGATGTTGCCCAGATAAGAACAATTTAGATAACTACTGGAATATTTAATCCACAGAGAGCAATGGAAGACGGCGATCCCACCGTACCATCCGGTGTTCATGGACGGGTGGTCGCCCGACTACCAGGTGGATGACCAGCCTTTACGCCGGTAGGTGCTGTTTTTTTCAATGTTGATTTGTGGTTATTAATTTAGGACGAAAAGTAAACCAACATCCAACCAAGCATTCTTTTAAAAATCTGTGCAATTTTTTATTTTTTCACATTCGAGGTGATCATTCACGGTGTGTCCTGCCAATCGGGATTGTGTGATTAGCAAAAATCGTAAAGTTTGTCTGTCGCCAATGAAAATGTAAAGATTGCTGGGCAGTTGCCGGGGTTATTTTTACTTTTGATGCCCCGATAAATAAATAAAAACAAAATACCTACTAACATTATCCCTAGTTGATGCAATATGTTGGTGTTATTTTCATCATTCGACCACGGTTCATGTCCTATTTCTTCCATATTTCAATGCCATCCTGTCTGTTTTTGCATTCTGTTGTATCGTTTGCTATGTATCGTCGCTTGACTGTGTCCGTCCATTGTGGTGTTAGGCCGTCTCCGCGCCGCAGCGACGCCGGCGCAGGGGCCGCGGTGGCGAGCCCCGTGCCGGGCCCCGAGCGCGGGGAGGGCGCCCCGTACCCGTACGACCGCGACGAGCGGGACGACATCTACGGCGAACAGTACACGCCCTACTCCAGGTAATGCTTGCTTTTGTTTTTGTCTTATGTGTGTTTGGCTCTTCATCATCACGATTGCAGAGCAAAGCCTGCGTTTTTTACTCCTTTTCCTGACCTTTTGCAGAAAATAGAATATCCGCGGCCTCTAAGTTCTCATTGCATCAGCAATAATCTAAAGTTGTACTGCCCTTAAAAAGAAAAGATTTTAAAAGGGAGTAAAACGCTTCGCAAGTACTAGGTAACTGTGCGCCTTCGAAATGCTTCTTTGTAATGAAGCAAAGTTTAAGACTAGTACCTACAAACGAAAATATTGTTTCTTCTTATGCTGAGTGGGAGCCTTTCTGACACGCTTTATATGAATTGTTTGTATGTCTATTTTGTGTGCCACATTAATGTCTCTTTCTCAATTTTTTTCTTGTAAGTAAGTATGTCCCGTATATCACATTATGTCAAAAAGTAAACTATTGGTTTTATTTTTATCAGCGGACGCACACTGGCGCGTGAGGACTCAGGATCGGCGGCATCGTCGCCAGAGCGGGAGCCCCCTTATCGCGGCGATCGGGAAGATGGTCAGTAATAGAATTTTATAAAGCTTTTGATTCTATTAGCCACAGATCAGGGTTTAGAGACATTTCATCAGTGCCTAGACATATTTCGAAAGAAAATAAGACCACTCGCCTGATTCCTCCGAGTTGTGTTCTCTTTCATACAAAGTACTGTGGGGATTTAACTATCGTTGGATTTGTATATACTGTGTTAGAACCGACAACCGTTGGAGTAAACGTGTTCTTGAGTGGAGACCGCGTCTCGGCAAGCGTAGTGTAGGACGTCCTCAGGCAAGGTGGAGTGATGATCTGCGCAGGATGGCTGGCAGGAGGCGGATGCGAGCAGCCGAAGATCGAGTACAGTGGCGTGCAAAAGGAGAGGCCTATGTTCAGCAGTGGACTACAACAGGCTGATGATGATGATGTGATTGGATGGAGTCCTAAGTAATGTTTAAACTTAAAATATATTTATCGCTTTGTGAAGGAGTGGTGCACAAATTAGCTCCTCATTAAAGATTTACCAAATAACCAGTTGAGCAATTGAAGTTGGCGTTTCTCAGGGGACACTTTCGGTCCTTACCTATTTCATAATCTCAGAATTGCCATGGTATTCATTTAACGGCTGTAACTTGTGTGCTTATAGACGAACTAGGAGAGTCTTGGGCGAGGGGCGTAGCAGCACGCGGAGGGCGGGTTGTTCGCGTCACGTACCCGCGCACCGCCAACAACGACAAGGAGTTAAGCGTGGTTCGAGGGGAATACTTAGAGGTATGTTCACTGATATTCGGATTTTTAGGCCATTTTAGATTTCATCCTTATCATTACCAGCAAGACATCGACAACCTCGAAACCTATTCTTCTTCTAAAGATTTCAAGAGGGGTTGATTGCAGAATTTACTTCATTAAGTCTTAGATCTTTGTCAAGTCACCTGTCGCCTTTGTGGTTCGCGTTACTCACTTTTATGAAATGGTGTCCATTCCGGAACTTTACTGCCTCAACGGCTATCAGTTATTTATTTCATCATCATCATAAAAAATAGGGAAGTTGTTAAATAATTTCGTTGTTTATCCATGTATTTATTATCCGGCCCACTTTTACGAGCGGATTACCCTCTTCGTTCCTTTTCAGACTATCTACTTAGATCACTAGTGATACTAAATCTCTAGGTCAGTTATCAGCTGGTAAGACGGTGAAAAATAGGTATCATCTACATGCATCATCTTGTAGATGATGTATATATATACCCACAGAATAATGATTTATGTATTTGTCAGGTGTTGGACGACTCACGCAAGTGGTGGAAGGCGCGCAACCGGCGCGGCGTGACTGCCCATGTGCCGCACACCATCGTGGCGCCTGCCTTCAGCCCACCTGCCTCGCCGCATCTCTACCCCAACCCCATCTACACACACTATCAGGTACGATTTGAAAGTTATTTTATTTAATGGATAGATTAGGTTGTCCAAAATTCCGTTGAATTTCTCATAACCCTAAGTAGTGCAGAGTACTTACGTGGAAACGTACAAGAGATTGTGTTTGGACAATACAAGTAGGGGAGCTATTACCTTTGTCCTAGGTTATAAGTTATTTACAATAATTATTATAGTGACTTACAAGAAGTTGATATTCGGCCTGCTAATTATTTGGCTGAATTTCTTGGAAGGACCCCAAAGAGCCTCGTAGCCTTTTGAAAAGACTTTAATTTCTCCAAATTCTCCATCCTTTATCAGTTGCTAACTAGTTTTATTTATTACAGGAGGGTGGCGGTCGTGGTTCCGGTGGCAGCAGTCCTACAGGACCACCGGGTAGGGCAAGAGACGGGGGAGGGGGTGGCAGTGCGGGCGGGGGCGGGGGCCCAGGGCCCGGGGGAGCAGACTGGGTGCGCCGAGAGCGCCTTGGCAAGAAGGGCGAGTTCAGATACTTCTAGCCGCCGCACACACGCACCACGAGGCAATAGCTAGAACCGGCCATTTACAGATCTTGATACGGTTTTCTAAGGGCTGCTAGATTTGAACTTAAATACATCTTTTGATCAAGATGATTTGTAACTTTGAAAGGTTGACTCAGCTAGGCTGTCGGCAGTAGTGTAGACCAACGTTAAACTCACATAAAATACAAAAAAATAATACAGCCCTTTGGTCCACTGAAATCATATTTAATAAGATCCATGACTGGAAGCAGCCCTTGCTAAACCAGACTTTTGTAGCGAGCTACCATCAGTAAATTGATTTTGTATTTCTTGATTAAGAAATCTATTTTATTAAAAACTTTGGGGCGTTTCCCGAAAATCCTCAGAATCAATGTGAGAAGTAGGGTTGCCTACTGATGAGTAGCTAGTAGATTCATAGTTCAGAGTCCATAGCTCTGGCTCGCCCTCTACCAAAGTGCTTTCCGCGCGCTACAGATTCGACAACGTCGTTTAGTCATAATTTATGTACACTTTATATTAAGTAGATATTTATTGCGCTTACGCGCAGGCGTTTCTTTGGATATCACTGCAATATCAGATCTTTGTTTATCTAAAGACTTCTATATATAAAACAATATCGCTATTCACACATCTATCTCCACAATCATGTAGATGTTTATCATCATCATATCCTATCTCCTATTTCTCCTCATTTCCACTAATTAACGGTCTAAATTTAAAAATTGCTCGTGATGCTTATTTTTGTTAGGTTGAAAAAAATGGTTTCAGAATTCGCTAGCTTTTAGATCAAAGTTCTGATATTCCCTTGCGTGTAATCTGGTTCTGATGCGTGTGAGTGCGGCGGCGCTTGCCGGCGTTTGTGTGTGCTTGTGTCTGTCGCTAAAGCTGTGTGTCGCTGTCATTAGGCTGAATAATAACTACACATCACTCATACCTACCATACATACTGAAACAATACAAACTAGATACGGTTGATGAGCCGTTTAAAAATCTATGCTCAAATATATTGTAAAACATTTTGAAGACTAGTCAAAGCGTTTTGTTATCATAAAGTTGTAATTATTATTGAGTCTCCTGAGATTATTCCATAAAAATTAATCTTCATTTAAGGTACTAGGTATTGTGTAATGTTTTAAAGTATATGTTATTGCATCGATAGAACTGCCCCGTCCAAGTCTGAGGTGATGCTTAAAACAGTAAAAAAATATACTGTATGTATTTACAAACATTTGCATCAACGGCCAGTTATTATTCAATACTAATATTGAATAGCTCGTTGAAACAAAATATTTCGCATATTGTTTTATTATAAAGAGTCTATTGTTAGTTTGTGAACTCGCATGAGATGAGTCAGATATATTTAATGAGAGAATCATATCAGTAATTGTAAATGAACTAAAAATTTAATTCAGTTACAAATAATTGTTATAATATACACGTTTAATGATGTATCGGAGTGGGTGAATTGTGGCGCGTTATTTTGACTTGAAAAAATGGATTCAAACGTTGCTTTGGACACGCTTTACAATTAATCGATTCTCAAACATAAAGTATAACTATTTGTAGATAATGACAAATTATTATCACAAAGGTATTTATTATATTATTGAGTGAGTATTTCGCGATTAATCAACTGACTTTTACATTTAGCGGTTATAAAACTATAGGTTTGCCGCAAGGAACCACACTGGGTTCCTTATTATAAAATATGTCCCGCAACGCACCCACTCGCAAACAAATTAGATTCCTAATGCTCCGTTTTGTATTTAAGTACATTTTTATACATTAAATTTTTTATCAAATCTAATTTTGGTTTATTCGTGACTCCAAACCTACCTAACCCTAACCTAAAACACGCATAAATACATGAACATTACTTAGAAACATAAAAAAAATCAAATGACATGACAGGCAAACACTAAATAACTCTTTTGTGAATGTGTTTATGTGTGTTCTTGTGTGCTTCGCTTTTCAACGTTGTGTGTGTTTGTTTTCTTGTTGAACAATTGTGGTAAGTCTTGAGTTATATTAATTTATGGGGTGAAATCATAAGTAATTATTATATCTAAATGGCTAAAAACGTACTGTTGCCACAAAGCAGTAAGTGTGT
This sequence comes from Udea ferrugalis, assembly GCA_950022985.1. Taxonomy (NCBI): domain Eukaryota; kingdom Metazoa; phylum Arthropoda; class Insecta; order Lepidoptera; family Crambidae; genus Udea; species Udea ferrugalis. The sequence goes on along the minus strand of OX465541.1, from coordinate 10,797,320 downwards.
ATGAGATACATACAAACCTACTGCTTTGTGAAAGTATTTTAAATCAAATGGCAAGTTTACCCGATTGCACATTATCTTGGTCGACTAATGATATCTTTGTCGGCATTCTACTTATTAAACTGATACTGATTACCCAAGGTAGGCTTATCAGTAGGAGGAAATAGTATTATGAATGACGTAGGATTTGCCAGAAACATGAAAAGGCAAATATATTTACATGTAATGCCTGGGCAAGCTTTATAGGATAGCACAAAATGACAACCAAAGTGAATGGAAAGAGCTGTTGACATTATTCTTTTCTAATAAATCAGCAAACGAAAAGGAATGAAACCACACGTCCTATGGGTTTATATTTAAAATACACACATCAAAACTGTCTAGGGATATCATAGGGATATCATTTTTCAAATATTTCATAAAGTATAGTTTGTTTTCAAGCTGAGCATTATCTTAGAATAACGCGAGGACAGAGGCATACGATAAAAGGTTAAGAATATTACAAAAAAAAAGTTTGATTTTGCTAAAATTTGGACGCCTTTTAAAAGAAAAATATGTCTTTTTTCAACGTCCTTACGATAGTACAATAATGCTACTACAATGAATTTCTTTATACAATCTAAAAGGGCAGATATAGCAGTTTCTGTGTTCTAAAAATTTCTACGTTGGTATCAATATTTTAATTTTTACAGCCTCCCAAATAGCTATACTTTGTATGAAAATGCTTGAGATATCCCTAGATACTTTTGAGCAGTGTACCTACCTAGCGTAAAGTTAATGAATAAGAGGTTCAGATAGCCGGAAAATAATTTACGGAAACCAATACCCGACTCCTGAATTCAATAAAATTACTACGTAGGTATATCGATTTAAAGGTTATCCATTCTTCACTATTCCATCCTATTTTATAAGTTTGAAACATAAGAAAAGAGTGACTGGAAGGGAGTTTTTGTTACTGGATTTGTTTTTCCATCAATAGGGTTTACTTATGGGTACTTCTAAGAACACTTATTTTCGAAGAACATTTAACAGAAGCTACTCTCAGTTTATGTTAAAGTTATGTACTAGTTACTCACACCAAAAAATTCGTATCTGGATATTTTTCTGACAACATCTCAGCTAACTTTAATCGGTATCAAAACACGAAGATTGACTACTTAGGTGTCTTCTTGTTCCTTCTACAAATATAGCATATTACAAGGACATGTGTTTTCCGGAGCCTTCTGTCAGTCGTCCGATCATGTAGTGGATTCTTATAATCACGATGAAGTACATAATATATGGCCTTCTACATATTATCTACTTCCGTAAAATTAAAATGAGTAGACATTTTTGTAAGTACGTAAAACCCTGATTCATTGTAGTTTCTAGCTAATATATTTTTAAAGAAATGGAATGAAATCTTAGAGCAGGCGTAGAAATACCACTTGCTGAATCCAACAAAATTGTTATTGTGATTTAGTCTAAAAACCCAGTTGGGTCACCCACCAATACGATCGTCCAAAACCTTGTCACGACGGCAGTAAGCAGGGCTGGATGTCTTACAGAAAGGACGCCGGTAGCAGCGCCTCCTCCGCCGCCGCCACCACCGCCGCCGCCACCGCCTGCACCAATCGCGCCTGTCATAGTACCTATGAGAACTGACACTATGAAATGTGAGTACAAGCATAATTACTCTGCAAAACTAAATTGTGTCTAAAGAAAAGCCACATTTCCTTCCTCAACTTACCCATTAGACCCATTGCGAGATAATAGTTGACGATAGTTCACCACTGATGACCAGATAGCCAGCATTAACTTTCTGCTAAAATTCATTACGAACTTCCAACGGTTAAACTCATGAGGCGTAACCTGAGTAGCTCTAAAAAACTGCAAAGGTTTTTGCGGGTGAAAACCTTGCATTATAAACCTCCTCATCTGCCTTTCCCCATTCGTGGCAAACAGAGAAATCAGGAGTCAGATCACGTACTGAGCTACAAGGTCTACTAAAACACAAACTAGGAGTCAATTTGAAGACTGGCGCTACTAAATTACCACTAATACCGAAAATTCCAGCGAATAAATCGATGCAGAGCACGCAGTCCCTCCACGAGGAGCTGAAGGCAGTGCTGCCCGCGATCCAGCAGCGCAAGCCTATTCTCGACTTTAAGAAGACGCCAGACATTTTTATTGACCAGGTAAGACCTAACTGCACCTCGGTTTTCTTAAAATATGGGTTTGAAAAGAGACAGAAATGGCCGGGAACGCCCTCTGTTGTAAGCGGTGGTTGATACTTGCTACATTTGTGATGTAATTTTTGGTGAGGTAATCAGTCTATTTTCTCAGACTTCATCATCAACACGTCAAGCCTTCCAAACTCTTTCCTAATACATAGCAGCTGAGGCACCCTACCTTCGGCTTGTCAAACTCACTTTTTGCCACCAGATAACACCTTTACTACAGTGCTGTAAAATACCTAGCATACTCTTATCACATCAACAAAAATATTATACCTATTCCAGAAATCTAACCCTGATGAAGTGGTGAGCTGGCTAGAAGCAAAAGGTTTCTCCGAGCAGGCCAAGCAGCAGCTTCGCGTACCTGGCCACCAGCTGTTCGCCCTGTCCAGGGTCCAGTTGGAACGAGTCCTCGGCACTGACGAGGGCAAAAGGCTGTACTCCCAAGTGCTCGTGCAGAGGAACGTCTCCGGGGTGAGTGCCCCCCACACGCGTAGCATCGGTGAGGTCTAGGTCAATGACCCACGGCATAACAGCTGTTTGCTGTCGAGAGCCTACAGTGTGATCTCTAACCTTGCCTAGTTCAGTAAACCCTAGATTATTGTTCATTAAAGTATTTTAGAACAATTTTATTACAAAAAACATCTCATTCATACTACTAATTATGAAAAAAAGAAAGAATATACATATTTCCAATCAGCTTAAGCCAAGTGCTGAAGTTCAGTGCAATTATTAAGAGAGAGCCATAGCTTCGGAATGTTATAGGTTTCATTTTGAGGAGTTGAGGAGTTTGCAAGCCAAAAATGGCCATTTAGAATTCAATGGAATTGGTTTTAAAGCGTACCTAGATCAAAAGCTCTTGTCTGTGGAAGCCACAAACGTTTATTTAATTTAAGAAAAGTCTTTCACTCAAGTTTGTTATGTAATGAAACTATACTTATCACCTTAATTTCCCCCCCCAGTACAAGACTACGTCCGCTTCAGAGCTGCAAAGCATCCTGCGGAAGGTTCGCGAGAAGGTGGAAGTGTCGTGAACCAACGCCATCCCTCGGAAGACGACGACAACTCCTCCATCTGCTGACGTCTCTGCTGTCTACTGAGGGACTTCCTTCATAGGCTACGTTATGACAGAATAATAGCTAGGATAATGGCCGGGTTGCACGAGGCTATCACGAAAAAGGACATACAAATTTGCGATACCAAAGTGGTAAATGGTACTGCAAACAATATAAAATTAAAAAGTACCTATGATAAAAGTGAATGCACCTCTTTCAGCTACTGCCTGGGTATGAAAGGCTAGGACGCTGATTTTCACATCAAAGTTAGGGGAATTCTATTGAAGTAGCACGTTGCTAATTAGCTATAAGAGATGTATGTTGTGGCAATAAATAATGTATATGTGACATTTGTTTCATGTGAAAAGAACTACCTAGATGTTAAGCTTCGCTTCATAACGAACCTGAGAAGCGAATCGTATCGGGTGACTCAAAGTGAAAGCTACTGATACTTTTCATTAATTTATTGAATACTTACTAAGATAATTTTATTCACCATGACGGCAACAATCACTGTGACTCGGACTAACCTATTAGGGAAATGGTCGTGAGGGTATGTTTATCTAGTAAAATAAATTTCATTTTTATTCATTTTTTAAGTTATTGATCTAATATCGTAGTTACGATCCAAAGTGTTATGTACCTACTTAATTTAAAGAATGTTACCTCCTACCAATTAATTATATTACGCTAATCGTATTTTGTAAAGTAAATAATATTTAGGCTCAAGTCGATATCACTATCGCACGTCTTATCATCATCAGTAAGATTAAATTATTTTATACAATTTATTGTGTTTCATTTCATTTATATACTAGGCATGTAGGTAACTTCCAGGTGATAATTAGCTTCCTATAGAATATTTAACGTTTGGATTCGGTACCTACCATTATTTGGTAACACTGCACCGTTTAGCTGTTTTTGAAAAACTCACCAAACCATATCTATGTCACTAGATTTTGAGAAAATCACACTCATAGAAGTCATTAAAAGTCACTTATTCAACAGAAATATCTAGATTAATGTGCCCTATATTTTAATCCCGAATATGTTTTTAAAATAAAAACCAATTTAATAGAAAATAAGAATCTAAAAATAAAATAAGAAGTCAAATACAGAAACTACTTACTAACTGCAATTCAGAATTGGCCAAATTGTTAAAAGAGGCTTGTTACACACACTTAAGTAGTTAAACATTCAGAAACATACCATCTACGTCATGTAAAAATAAACGCTACTATTAATATAACAAAAATATTTATTTCATATTTTTCGATACAAACAAAACAGTATTTATAAATACAACCTTTATTCTATGTATTTTATTATAATTTCATTTATCGTCTTTAATAATAAAATATAATAAAAATTGCCTAACTTAAATTATGCGAACTAGTATGGAAAATATTGGTCTGGCAAGACACAAAACCTTACACTTTTTCAATACAAAACACATGCTTGAATTCATTCTCCAGTAAGAATCGTGTTTTCACCGAAGTTTCAGAATGGAGGCCTAAGTTATGCGTGAAAAGAGCAAGGCAACCTATTGGAATTTGGTAAGGTATAATTATGCGCGAATGTCTAAGGGCAAATGGAAGTATGGCACGATAGTAATATTATGGTTCTTAACACTAAGACAGTCACTAGCAAAATCGGCTCGGCTGTTAACATTACCTACTTTCATACTAAAACAGAATGAGAAACCTCACATGTCTAACAGCACAAGATCCTGCTGCCAGTTTACCTGCGACATCGAAGACCTACTTTAGCAACCATAGAATATTTATTTAAGACAAGTAGGTTACAGATAGCGAGAGTTAAATGCAGTCGGCAGCCTCAACTGGTGAAGAGCTCCTCCTTCGTCTTCAGCATAGTACAGTTAACGGCACATCACGCTACCCATTGGCGATCAGTCCTCCCTGCTCTTTTGCGAAACAATGTAATTGGCAAGAGCAAGGTAAAAACCGAAATGGGTAGCTTGATGTGCCGTTGACTGTCCACTCCCGCACAGTTCTATTGTATTAAAAAGCTCTGCATTTAACTCACACTGTGAACATTTTTGCAACAAAAGTTGCCGAGCCGTTTTACAAAGTTACAGATTCACTCACATAGCAACAACATTTGATCATAAACTCCACTGATTTTATAACTTCCGGTGGTTCTCTAAATATTAAATGATACTTAAAATTATGCATTTCAAATCCCAAATGGTTTATTTTGTACGAAATATAGGGGAAACGATCTTATGTAAAATTATAACTGTTACCCTCGCATTCACAAACGTCAATCAACGCTAAGCACGAGCTCACGCTCATGCTCCCGTAAAATGTCAATACGTAGAACTGAAAGGGACAGCAAGAGCGTGAGGGTGTGCTTAGCGTTAATTGAAGTTTGTGAATTCGTGCGTTGATGTTACTATTAAAGTACCTAAGTTACCTACTTGTGATTGAGGCTAACCATCGTTTCTTAAACTGTTGAATAGCTTAATGGTTAAAATGAGAGATCTGTTGCCCTGTTTCATATAAATATAATAGAATCGTTTGTGATCACAGCTGCACTTGATGATTCCTCTCTACTTAACTACCCTATAACTACTTAATACAGAAAACATAAATGAATCACATACAATATAAAACTACACATTTACACGTCGTTCAAATAAACATTGGAATTATAAATCGCGCATAAACTCAGTGATGTTTTTATTACATCACACCAGTAAAAGTGTTTTTTTAAGCAAAGATGGGCCTTTGATGCCTGATAATAAACTTTTTTTTTTTAAAGATGGGCAAAGATTATTTAAAAAACACTGACCAGCAGAAGATTAACAGGCCACAGGAGAACTCAGTTTGTGCCGATAGCATTTCCATTAATCTGCAGCATTTCTATGGTACTGTACTTCACCGTACCGAATCTTTGTCTTTAACACAAAAAATCTCAACTTTCTCGCAGCTACTTCAACGTACTTACACATACAAATTATATCCAACATTTTGGATATAAAACATCCTTATTCAGACTTAACAATCATAAATTCCTAACACAATATCAAATGAGCGTTTCATACTAGTCTATAGAAGGAATATCATAGCAAAAGATTGCATTTTAACCTATTTATAGTGACAAGAAACGTCACTTGTTTAAAAAAGCAAATGTCATAGAATCTTATTCTTTTGCATAAAATGCTTACTAAATGTAGACAGACCTGTATAAAAATGTGGAACATTTGCAAGGAGAGGATTACTTATACATTTACTATTTGTAAATAGTAACTAAATTGATTAATTACTTATATACTTTACTTGGTTTTTCGTAACTACCCATCATACAACCTAAGAGACGAAATATTACCCGCAACTCTGAATGAGGCCTACGTTTACATGATAACATCACAATTACGACAACCATGGGATCACGAGATGTTCACACTCAAGCGTCTTTGTTCCTTGTGTATGTACTGGTACATATTATTCTGTTGTATCTTCAGATACACAGTCCTGTCCGCATTATTGGCGGGCGGCCATGCGCGCGGCGATGGAGGCCGTCAGCGCAGAGCCCTTGCCGCTGCCGTCCTCCGCGGCCAGCAGGGAGAACTGGAAAAATCATGAAGATAAAATCAAAAAATCTGGTCTATGTGTGAAGAAAACTAATAAAGGTTCTCCGTTCAACAGCTTGTTTTTTTAAATCTCGCATGCAGCCTGCTCAGGCAACAATGAATCGATGAAGAGTTTCGAAGCTACCAGTCGTATATCATCGTCAGCATCAATCCTGCCACTTCCATCAGGTCACTCGTCCAACACTCGAGTTGGACACTCGCTACATTAACCTGGTCCCAAGTGTTCTTCATGCAAGATCGGTTCTGCCCCAGAGGCCATCAGCTCATCGATCTATTGGCCAGCCCACTGCCACTTCACCTGGTTAAATGGGCTTCACTGGTGATATGAAACTGTAGGAAACTTTGCATTTATAATTACCGGGTGCTTAGGAGCCAGGAGTGTGATGTACTTGTCCATAAGGCGCGCGATGCGTGGATGCCGCTTGTAGACCGATCCGTCTACGGCCACCACCACGTACGGCCGGTCCATCCGCCGAAGGAGAGCTGCGATGCCTGACACACAAAATACAAATATGATAACGATGTTGGTGAACAGTCATACATGAGTTCTATCATCAGTATCAGTCAACAGATGCCCACTGCTGTAGATTTCATGAGCACCTGGTTATCCGGTCTACACATTTCGGTGGTTCTTATATGGAGAATGGACTGCTCTAACAAATGATCCAAGCGGCCTACTGCCACGTCAACTTACTGATCTGACGGGCTACGTCGGTCTTTTACGCTACCCTGCTACCTTAAGTTTTTGTTTCTCCACAACAGCTTAAAATATAGCCCATAATTTTGCAAATAACATACAAGCAAATTATCCAAAGAGCGTGTTGACACTTCCCAGGTTGCTGTAGGGGATATTGGCAAGGATAAGAAGGCAAAGAGAAAGACTTACAGACGGAGACGAGTTGCGCGGCGCGGTTGGACACGACGCGCGCCACGTGCTGCGCGACGAGCGCGTCGGCCGCCGACACGGGCGCGCCGCACGCCGCCGACAGGATCTCTCTCGTCTGCTCCCACGTGCCAGATAAGCTCTCTCTGTGGAGGAAGACACATCATTGAGCAAAGTGTTGAAAATGCATAACCCTTTCGCACCTGACTTATACGATCGTGAGTTCAAACTTCAAAAAAATCTGAGATCACGCGTAATCTGTTTCGTCGCGCGCGGCCGGAACCACATGATCGTGTGTTTGTCAAATAACCAATTAGAAGCCGTTTCGCGTCATTCTCGGGTCAGTATATTCGCTGGTGTGGCCAAAATGGCGGTGGTTCTCGATCCCCGAAATAAGCGCCGTAAGTACTTGTATTAATTTAATAGTTTTAATGCTTTGTTTGATTAGATACATATTTCTACTTAATCTTTATTAATATGATAATCAATTAGTATAGAGTTATTTAAATTATTTCACATTACCGTCGACTTGCTTCGTGTGAAAACTTGGAACTCACGAACGTGAGCTCCAGGGTTTATTTGTACCTACTCACGAAAATGAGTTGCGTATATTTATCTTTTCTCACTTAGTAAATTTAAGTATTATTTTATTTTTCAGGTGTGTTATTGAATCATGAGCACATCCTTGACAATTCCAGGAACGGAGAAGTCTTATATATTGACATTGATGAGGCTGACGAGGAATTTTGTGCGTGAGTGAAGATGAAACGCCTGTAAAAGAGTATACCTCTTCACAGGGTTCAAACAAGAGATATATTATAATTTAGTACCTCTTAATCATGATCTTGATGGGTTCTCACGATCATCATCATCATCACAGACCAAAAAAACAAAAAAGAAACAAGTAATACCAACAAAAAAACTATTTTAAAGTCAAGAGCCGCCAACGTGAAGCCTGAGGAGGAAAACCGATATTGATAAATCTCATGACTACCTCATCATCATCATCATCATCATCATAAGCCGTACAAAGTTCGATCACCTGTCAAATATATTGTTTAGCTATGATGACAAGGATGATGCTCAACGCTCGAAAGCTTAACAAGCTATAATTCCATGGGTGGGTAGCGTAGACGTTCTTGATCAGTCCATGGAATATTACCGTTCTGAAGTGGCGTGACAGTATCACGGACTTGGCTATGGTAAATGATGTGATATGTTGGCAACTGGACCAATAACCAGAGGGATAAAAGACCTAATCAAAGTTTCAGGAACTGAAAATCCAAATGAGAGCACTAGGATTCGGAGCTGCTGTAACTTTGATTAATATCTCCGATAGAGAACAACATGCTCTATCTCCTATCATATCTCGATCATCAGCAGCAGGAAGATACGAGTACAAGCCTGCAAATAATCTATCCCAGGGAAAGAAATATGATTTAACCATTTTCGGTGAATTGAAAGATCCTCGAGTTTCTCGTCACAAATCGCGTACTAAAATTGGATGATGAAAATGCAACGTGCCCTTACCTATGTTTGAGTCGCGGTAAAGACTGTTTCTACCTCTATCACGTTAATTCCTAAAATCAAGGGACTGATGAAGTTATATCAAGCACTTGAATGTTAATTTTGATCTCATGTAATTATATGTGAGAAGACCTAAATTGTTTACTGCCTAAAGGGCATCTAAGCTCACATCTATCTTTACAGGCGGACCCAATACAATAGATGAGCTACATAACCATCCTTCTGCATCCCCCATTAGAAATCTTTAATTTTATAATTATTTAGCGTAACACAATACCTATGTGTAGCGTTATCCTTGTGAATACACACAGAGAACAGCGAAATAATACCAACATGTTTTTAATTTAATGTTAATCTCGTTTACTTATTCATATTTTAGAATACCTACACTGTTAGTGACTATAAAGCATGTTTTATTGTTTGTTAGTTCATAACTAACTATGAAAATACTCTAAATATTTAAAAAAATATGTAAAGACTGGCAATACAACCGAAAAAGTAGAAAAAGGCAAATTTTGTAAAATACTAGTGTGTTATGTCTAAATTAGCAAAATAATCGTTGATTTTAGTGAATTTATTGTTTAATTATAAAACTATGAAGTTACCTAGCCAATAGTGATGTAAAATAATGAGAAAAACATACTAAAACTCTGTAAAGTTAATCTAACTCACGATCGTGCGTAGGTTGAAGTAAGCCCGGGAACTCACGATCGTGCGGCATGCTTTCCTAAAACCCTGCATAGGATGGATTTTTTTCACTATTTTTCCCTTAATCTGAAGGCCCTAAGTATTATTATTTTTGATAAATATAGCCGTTAGGAGGGAGAAAAAGTTTCAGGTGCGAAAGGGATAAGGCAATTGAAGATCCCTGTCACAAACTTGAGGCACTTACTCCGCTCGGCCCACTAAAAAATTTCTATTAAATGGTCTATTTTGAGTCCAGTGTCAGATATATTTTTTTGTTATATTATTTTGTTGAGTTAGCGGTTTTGCTTCTTTAAAAGTGGCGATGTCATTAATTACTAATTGTTTTTCTTCATGGTCTTCAACATAAGGAATCAATTTATCGGTACAATAAACACAGTCCAACCCTTTACTGATGTAGGTGCAACTTGGTAATCACTTAGTAACACGGGCCACATAACATGGCTTTTTATAAGTAGTTCATGTTCAATCAGAAACAGAAACGAACGAAAGAGGGAAAATCTTTGTCAAAACAATTATGTAACTGTTTCAACGACAAATTAGTTTCGATTTGCTGTAATATAAAGCTTGAAACCCGTAACATTGTTTTGAGCGCTAAAATATTGACGCATCGCACTCCACTATGTATAATTATATGAGCACAGCTGCTACACTTTGTGACTTATTAATCTTAAAATGCTACATAAAGTTAGAAGGTAGCAACTCACTCTTCGAAGAGGCTAAGTTCAGCGGTGGCGAGCGCGGCTGGGGGCGGCGCGCCGGGGAACAGGTCTGCGCGCGCCAGGTGCGCCAGCGCAGCACGGAGCACCTCGCCCAGGTACTTGCCGCCGATGTACTTCTCGAACCTGCATGGGAACCAGACGCTTAGTGTCTACCCACATTTATCGACGCGGAATCGGCTAAAGCCGCGTGCGTAATCCCCACACTACTTGACTTTTCGCCGATTAGCTGTTGCGATTGCGACAAACGACTCGTTTCGGCGTCGACCAATGTCTCGTCGCATCGGTCGAGCCGAGCCGATGTGAAAGCTATTAGTAACACCCTTATTCCGTCGGGATAAAGACTTTTTTGACTGGCGTTAGCCAATTTCACGTCGATTCACGCGCAACACATTATTTTGGAACGCATTGGACGGCTGGACGTCTGTGCATCCCGAGACAGCCGAGATGCCTGCTTGCTCCAGGCGTATACGTGACCTCCCAGTCCTCCCACCTTTGTTGGGGCATCGGGCAGAGGAGGACTTTTAGGGAAACCTAGCTTCGCCAACAAAGAGCCGAAGTCGAATACCGTTCGGTTAGAGTCGCAATAGTGCGACCTTAGCTCGTCATCCCCACGGCGTAATCATAAAGAGCCAACAGGGTACAAAACTTAGTATACAGTTGAAGTTTTTCACAACTTGGCCTCGAGATTCCTTAGATCATTTTTCTCAGTGACTGTTGAAAAATTCACCCTGTACAAGCTACACTCACGTGAAGGAAGCGACCAGCAGCGAGTTCTTGTCCACCTCGCGGTCGATGTCCGTGCGGATGAAGTCGAGACAGCCGTTGTCCCCGAAGGCGCCCCACTCCACGTCGACGCAGACGTCGTGCACGCGCTCGTGCGCCGCCTCCCAGTGCTGCACGCGCGACGCGCGCTCCATGTAGCAGCCGTTGGAGCCCGTGCCGAGGATCACGCCGATCTACAACGAGAATAACAGTTAAGATACGAGTATCTATTACAACAGAGTATCTAGTCTTTAATTGAGTTTACTACTTAGTGCATTATTGAGTTTACTAGTCCATCGTTATTAAGTTTGCCAGTGTATATGATACTAGTGTTTGTTCTTAATACCTAGTCATATGTCATGTCTCTAGTGTATTCATGAAATAAGATCCGAAAATCCGTTCCCAGTACTTATCAGCTCCAGTTCCTAAAATTTAAGTAAAAAAACTGTTCCCACAGCATAAGGTGAACTAGCATGAAATTTGTTCCTTCGCATTAAATATTCCGTCACTTGGAACGCAATGGCTTTTTCCAGACCCAGTTCATGATCTGGCGTGATCTATTGACCATGCAACACCAGAGCGATAACTCGTGTGTGGTCGACTCTGTGAAAACCTTTTCAAACCCCTCTAAAAGACCAGCTACAGCTCATCGCTACTCACCCCAACAGCCGGGTCTATATGCGCGCCGGCTACCAGCGTCCCCGTGGTGTCGTTGAGCAGCACGCGCACGGTGATGTCCAGGTCGCGCGCGCGCAGGCAGCGCTGCAGCAGCGCCGCCACGTCCACGCCCTCCATGCCGCCGCACTTGAAGCTCTTCGTCCAGGTGATCAGCTCGCCCGACAGGATCGAGTGCTGCTTCATGGGGAATGAGAATGTGAACCCTGGAAACGGAAGGGTTTTTTAAAATTAGATTTAGATAAACCGTTGTCACTGAAAACCAACATTTATAGTCCTCGTAGATCTCAAGATCAGATGGGACTATAGCCAAGTGCTTACTTCTACTACTTTGGCATAGTGTGCTACTAAGACATTATTAAAAAATCACTCCACTCCACGTCAATGGCCAAAAGCAAAAATATGCCAAACGCGTGATAATAAGGGGCTGTCGCAGGCTATTGATACTTGCAGTACCAGAAGTAACAACTGTGCGTCTGAACCTGTCCTGTCCTACTCAAATCCTCCCTGTAATCTTGAGAGAAACCTCAATCTACGGTGATGATGAAGATGATGATGATCAAGACCATGATCATCATCATCTTCAATTCTAAAGTCGAATTAGTCCTGGACTATGTTGCCAAGGAGTTTGGTGAATCATATTCTCACGACTATTTTGTCACCGACCAAAAATTTTGTATCCCTATGTAGGTATATTTTGCTGCACTTTGTCACTTTAACTGTAAGCAAATACCAACCTAAAGAGAGCTTTTCCTTCTCCATGCCCTCAGACCGCACGAAGTCTAGCACGCAGTCTGCGATGAAGTTGAACAGGTCCTCGCCGGAGCCCATCCGCAAGGCATCACTGAAGACAAAGTAATTCTGAATCAGTTACATGTCTTCACGAAAGAGACACCATATCAGGAAGGAGATGAAAGTTGAAGCATGAACCCACGAATGACAACCAACCAAGAACCATTCTACGGCCTAATGGACTCAGGTAATATTTGCACCGCCGTCCTCCGTGTTCGAAAGGCACGTTGAGCAGGCCTGGCTGACGAAGCTGATTGTCAATCGTTAGGATTAATTGGAGGCCTTAGGGCCACTTTATCTGATAGCAAAGTTTTTCATTAGCCTTATGTAGATCCAATGATCCGCACTGATCCTCCACCACCTCATAGTACGAGAAAATGATAAACTTCAGGGAAATCTTACTTGATGTGGTATTGCTTGACGTCTTCTCGTATGAGCTGGCCACCTCTCAGCTCCAGAAGTAGCACTCGGAAGTTGGTGCCTCCCAGGTCCAACGCTAGGAACAGACCCTCCTCTGAAAGTTAATAACCAGTTACTTAAGTAACATGCATTATGTGAATGTATTTGCGGAAATGGGATGGGTGACCATTCTGACCAAAATTTAGTGTTGTATTTTCCTGGCATCTCCGTCTACGTTTAGCAGTTGGTCCCGGTTTGACGCCGCTAGATGTTAGTCGTTAAGCCTAAAAGGCCTTAGCGCGGCTTGATAACATCTAACATTAAGGTTGCTCACTAACCTTACACCCCTCCAACAATCCGCACTGAGCCCGCGTGTTGGAGTATGGCTCACCTCATAGTTGAGCTGAGGCCTGTGCCCAGTAGTGGGACGTAAATAGGCCGTTTATGTTTTGTATGTATGTGCTAAGTTCGGTCGTGGTAGTCATATAAATAATGTTTCAAGATTTAAATAGCTATAATAATCAATCGCTTCTTTACAATAGTTGTAACAGCTTAGTTTGTGGCAGTTTGTTTGTGGTAACACACTTTTGCCTCTAACCGCTTCATATTGTAATGTGATATGCTAATTGTATCTTCCCCAGCTAGATCGTGATATAAGTTACTGGCTATCTTTTATTTTACAATCGAAGTCAGTATTTATCGTATTTTGACCCGAGTTACATCGTTTTGTAATTTCGATGTAAGATTCCTTTGGTAAACAATTTGTACCTGTGCCATCAGGTAACTCCGGGATGTATGTGTTCTCCATCTGCAAGCTGGAAGGCTGTTCCCGCAGCCCCTTCTCGATCTCCCGCTCGAACACCTCCCCCACCCGCCGCAGCGTGGCGCCACTGAGCACCAGCCCGGACAGACGGGATTCTATCTGCAAATGAACATGTTTATGGTTTCACATTGTCTCGTAATGTAGAGTCACATAAACAGGGTTCCGATTGGGTTCGGAAAAAACATCGGCAACAGTGGGTACTTATAGTATGGGGTCTGGGGAGGTCTTTGCGACTTTGTTTCTAATAAATAAGTAACTAAGTATTATGGTGAGCCACCTTGCGTAATACACATAACGTTAGGAGACGTTGCGTTCGAGTCTTTGAATGGTTCAACATTTCGGCCATCAGTTCTTCACCCCGCCCTACTACCTGCCTATCATCTAGCCATAACTGTAAACTTCCCTTGAGATTATATCAAATGGTCAGGAAGTTTATAATCAATGTCAACAAAGCCTGAGCGTTAGCCACAATTTGTCAAAATATTGAAGAAAAACCTAGAAGAAAATGTAGCATGATAACGTACAACAGCCGTGACCGTGACTGAAGAGTTAACGTCCGTCTAACTACTGCGTGATTGGTTATTACTAACGCTTAGATATTTTACATTGCCTACCTAAATACGGTACGACGTCGTGTCGTCTACTACGAGCAAGTGATATTCTCACGATGCCGCTTCGTAACATCATGCGATGCGCGGTCGCGTCGTATTATATTGCATTGCATACACAATTGGGCACTTGCCATTGCTTTCGCCCCTTTCTCTGTTTTCCTAACATCATGTTCTATAAATTACAGCCACAAAGTAGATAAAAGGACAAATTGTTTTTAGGCATAACGATACATTGCAATATGCTCTGAATCTGTTTACGAATGCTCCAAATATTTTTATAAAATTTGATAACTGCCAATAACATCTCACTCGCAAGATCTTCAGTTACTCGGTGATCGTGGCGCTTGAAACAATGCCTAAATATCTGAATCTTGTTTTAAATAAGGTACAGTCAGCAGTGCATAAGGTTACCCTATTTCCGTTCTTTCTCTCGCTCTTGCCAAATGTCATTTCTTTGCAATAGAGCAAGGAGGACTGACCGGAGTGATGCGCCGTCCACAGTACATGATAAAAATCCCGATTCGAACGATTTATGCTGCAATTAGTTAAGCCTCATTTCTTAAATTACTATCTTCCTAATTCAATCATTGTTTTCAAGGATTCTCTACGCTTGCTCCACATTGACATATGATTGATGAGCACCAGCGGCCCATCCATCTTGGGACCTCAAGTCTTGATCGAGCCTCGGCGGTTTTAATCGAGAAAGTTTTCTTAATCAATTTTATAACATGAGAAATGACGTGACAGCTGTATTGAGGTAAATAGAACGTTTTCTCGAACAAGAATTAGAACTAGTTTATAGCTCAGCGGAGAGTAGCAGAATGTAGAGAGTAGATTATGAATAGTATTAAAAATAATCAAATTATGAATAAGCCAGGATACTTAGGTCTAAAAGTAAGACTACTATTCGTCGTGTCGTGTTACATGCTGTAACATGTTAAGAATGTTGTCAAAATCGAGTACTTAACCTTTTAATTAGTTCTCATGGATCAATACTAACTATAGTATTACTGCGGTCAATAGTATTGACTTATTTTAAGTATAACGTATTTTAGTATTATTTATATTCTACCTCGAAAAACACACACATTTTGGCTTTTAGTTTTGTACGCAGTTGTCTCAGACTGACACTCGTTACATTTATCCTGTCACCTTGGTCTGCTGGAAGAAATCTCTTTTTAGCGAAAAGCTCACCTGTACTTTTACTGTCCTATAAACTGTCTATTGTATTGTCTTTTTGTGTACAAACGAAGAAATAAATAAATAAAAAAGCTGGTTTTACTTAATCATCATCAACTTTTTTGAGGTGTATTTTATTTTTATTTGCGTCTATATCATGAGAGGGTCAACACCGGTGACGTGGGCCACGTGACGCGGCGCGCACGCGGCGGCGCGATAACCTGCGTGTGCGCAACACACGCTTGTTTGAACTACACGCGTCGCAGACGAATACACGAAACAATAAAAAACTAAAACAAAAAAGCCAACTGATTATTTTGTAAACTGTATTTGTTCCAAAAATTATAAATCGTACAGTTTGGCAAAAAAATTACATACGGCCGGTTGTATTTTACATATAAAAGAATTACAAGGCTTCATACTCTTCGGGAAGAAATAAAACTACTCCTTGATCTATTGCAAAGAAGTATCATTTCGTGAGAGAAGGGCTAACCCCGAATTCACAAACCCAAATCATTGTTGAGCATCCCTCAGAAGTATCTGTCCCTTTCAGTTCTATTGACATTTTACGGTACAGCACGAGCGTGAGCGCGTGCTTAGTGTTGATTGACGTTTGTGATTTTGGGGGTAAGAAGCGGAAATGGGTACCTACTTACAGTACTTAGATACATTTAAATAACTCATAAATAGAATAAATAGTAATTTTGGTTCATAAACTCATTTTTTTCTTTTTTTAACTCATTCATTCACTGCATACATGTGGTAAGTTAGAGGTCTTACATAAATAAAAGTGCAAACACATGAACGTAATCATCAAAGTAATTTTCCGAATGATATTGTTAGTTTGCACAGTAAAACAATTGTGTACTACTCGTACCTAATACCCGGTAGATTATACAAGGTGCAAGACGTTTGACGGGAGGTATGATATAAAGATACAATTATTTATTCAACATTATCTTTATGGAGCTGTAAAGTAATGATAATCTTTGTATTTGCAGCGATGGTTAAAATGCTTGTGCACTATAAAAAAATAAATTTGATTGCTTTATTGGCCGCGTCCTCTCTTACGCAGAAGTATTGATACAATTTAAAAAGATAAAAGAGGTTGATGAGTGAAAGAATGCAGATATCAATTAAAAACAAGTTAGTATTTAAACTCTTCTGACGGAACAACCCAATCTAACGTAACATAACATACCCTCACCACTATTTTCCCAAACGGGGTAGTCAGAGGCACACTGATTGTTGCCGTCATGGACGTCATGGACGTCATGAACGGAACATTTGGAAGCCCATATTTCACCTAGGGAATTTGAACCCTACGTGGTAGGGGTTAGCCAAACCGCCGTTATCCGGATTGCTTGGGTTTTTGATCAGTGTTTTCCATCCCCAGAGCCCGCAAATTATACGATGAACACAAAATAGGTGTTCCGGCCAGTCTTGTACCCAGGCCTATCGGGTTCCGAGCCAGAGTGTTTAGCCACTGGGTCTCGACGCTTTACGTTTCAACTAAAACTTACGTTGAGAACATATCGTGCGCCATTGTAGCCTCCAGTTGTAATTCTCCGGTTGTTTATGAGACAATGAGCAGAGATGTATTTTCTTGGATAGATAAATAGAGCCTCCTTTACCCTTTGAGATTTCGAACGGAGATATATTGTTGTGGTGCAAAACTGTGTGCGCAATCACACAGGTGCACTCGCTACTCCAACACCTTCCTATGACCCAATGGGACGACAGATCCACACAACCAAAGAAATGTGAGGCGACTATTTCTATGGCATGGATCATTTTACTTTTTGGACATGAGGTGATCAGACTCCACTCTCCCAGTCAACTTCGAGACAACAACGCAAATATAAAAATGTTGGTGGTCCATGCAGGACTCAAACCCACTATTTCTAGTGAAGACTAAAACGCTCTAAAAGCGAATACAGTCATCATCATCATCAGTTCGCTTTATTAAGTAGGAAAGATCAAGCTCCTGTTTGCTAACGTCTACGCGTGTACATGTCAGCAAAAACTATAGGTAGTTAAGTTCCACGGTTATGTTGACACACCTTGATCGCACTTGACACGACACGTAAGGTCACTCAATCACAACACCTGAGTCACGAGTTACCGTACCACACAGTGATATTTGAAAGAGTGTAGATACATTATGTCAGTATTGACGCGAAGTCAAAAATTGTCCCCTGGCGTACATACCTATAATTTGACCGTGTGTAGATAGATTGTAGAGACCTTTATTAGATAGCATGATTATTAATTATTTACTAGAGCGTAAACGAGACAGACGAATGTCGCGCAGTGTCATCTCAAACCGTCAGTGCTTTGCTCAGATGGGCAAAAGTCCTGATGGGGGTGCCACTTTATTAGGACAAGTAACCTATCTTTGTCTTTTTATTGTTATATCATTGGTATCACAGTTATAATTACAACAAAAATATAGTTGTGGCTTCAACGTTACACGAATTTTTTCAGTATTTCAAATGATGTTTTCAAATAAAAATGAATCAACAACGACGCTAAAGCATGCTAAGATAAATAAATGCTTAGTTGTAACTATTAACAGGGGTTAATCACTCTTCTACACATGTCGCGGATAAGGCCGAGCTGTGAGGGCCGATAATATAGCGTTTTGATAACAGTACGATTCTACTTGCTTTTGACGTAAACTCACGATTTTCTTTTTTACTTCACGATCTTCAATATTCCTTCTTCGTATGAGCACGACTCGTTCCGTCTTTTAAATACATACATATATGTATAAATATATACGTGCCGCCTTAGTGCTATGGTATAAAATGTCATTTTTTTACCCGGAGGAAATGATATGTCCACCGAGGCGGACGGGTTATGTGGGACTCACCACTACTGCACTGGGAAGGTGGGTATGATATGTACTGCCTTTATAGCTAAATCCGTATTTCGCGAAAAGACCAGAACCTACTCCTCAAGTTTACGCATTTGAACGACCTTCCACGAAGAAAAAACCCCATATTTTAGATAACTTTAATTCATGCAAAACCAACAGCTTTATGAATGAGACTAACTAATACGTGTTCTGCAAAGAATCAAGGAAATAGAATCAAGAGGTTAACAAACATGCTTGCAATTGTAACCAAAGCCTCGCCTGTGGTCGCCACTCGCCAGTCGTCAGGCGGTCAGCCACCGAGTGTCAAGTGGCGAGCGACCCGATCTAATTTTGGTTACAGCAAATCAATAAAGTGTCTTCTTCGCACAAGGATGCGCTCCCGTCTGACTTAGTATAGTTACTATCATAACTATACCTAATAAGTATACAGTGGCGTAACATTTGGGAAACAGTAGAGCCAATTTCGTAATCTTCTTCCGATCTCTTGAATTCGAAATCACTAGAAACTAACAAAATTAAACTGGTATTTCCAGAAACTCTCTGCGGCTGTAAAAAAGGGACGCCTATAAAACTCCCTATCCGGGGGTATTCGAGTTTGAGAGAGAGTTTCCGGAACTGCTAAACAGATCGGGCAAAATATCACGGGGCCCCGATCTGAAAAAGACTGCAGCAATATTTTGAGAATCAATTTATGAAACTTCCTATTGAGAGTAGTACTGGGGGTACAACAAAACTTGCTGGACTAGAGAGAGCCAAGGATGGGTTGAATGGGGCCTCCAAGTGAGAATTTTTCGTCGTGGCAAGTGATAGTTTCAGCCAATAAGCGCGCCCTTCGAGCTCTCTGATTCCAACACTGACTTAAGATTGTTTATTCCAATTTACTTTCAGCCAGCTTACAAATGGGGGGCGTGTCTTGTCTCGCCTATGTATCCTATTTAATAGGATACTGTGTCTTTTACTTTCATTTGATTCGTCTATTTCATTGTTTCTGTGTATGTAGCTTACTCAAAAGCCCATCGTTATAATAAAACGTCCAAAAAATAACCAGCTGTTGCGATATACTAGGAAACCAAAGAATGGCAATGGCTCTACAACGCTGATTTGCATGCTAATGTGTTGTACGAAGCAGGAATTTTGCGCCGTCCAAAATAGAGCACCATTTTATCTGCTCTCGAGGTTAACCTTGAACTCTCATAATAATTCAGGCATTTTACTACATATTTTACATGGATATGAACTTCGCTTATGTTTCGCGTATGTTTACGCTCTACCAACGAAACGCCATCCATCTATCGATATTTTACATTAAATTATGAATGTTTTCTATTCTAATCTAAAGTCTACAATCTACTATCACTGTTTGTTAGACTTAAGTATATTTAGAACCTTTTTGTACAAAATCCATTCAAAATAGAAACACTCTATGATTTCAATTTCACTTGTACCTTGTCAACATGAGATGGTCGCGATAGATACCATGTAACATGTCATGTTCTGCTTTTAATAGCAGCTTTATAGTCCTGGTGTATAATAAAAAAACAGTATTTGAGTACAAGTATAGTGAGTACAAAACAAATGCGTCGCCGGCGCAATCAAACGGCCATCTGTCTCAATCAGGGCGATTGGCTGCGCGCGCGCAATTACACTAGAATGCGCAGCTCTCTTATGTAACCGACACTCGGGCTTTTATTCATCAAATATTTGTGACTTTAAGCCTGCATGTACTTTAACAAAATAAAAAAAATATATACAATGTTTTTTAATATTTAGGCGAACACTATACATCGAAATAAAACAACTTTACGGATTCTAGTCGCGGTCTTATATTTTCTAACCCAACGTTTCGACTACTTTACAGCAGCCGTGATCACCGATCCGGCTTTACACGGCTAGAATCCGTAAAGTTGTTTTATTTCGAAAAATGTATACCTTTCAAAGGAGATCCCAACTCCTAGAGTAGCTACCCCTAGTGGTCACATATTACAAGTAACAGTCCAACAATTAAACATTTTTTTACAGTAACAGGTAAGTTCATTAAATCATCAGATCACTATAATATCAACGTAGCAACAGTACAATATAAGGTTATCTATTTTTTAACCCAAAGCGAAACTTTAATAAGAGGTTAATTGTTAGCGCACTTATATAACTGAAGACGACAATTTACAATTATTAATTAAATTGTTTTCGTAATTCGTAAGTAAATGTGGAAAATTTCTGCGATGGAACTTTATAAAAAAAATAGCTAGGCTACGATTTCCCCCTAAATACATTTCATAATTATTATAACAATTGTAACAAACCTATTAAAAGCAAACCATGACTGCAGGCGCGTACGACAACAAATTAGTTCCGAGCATAATCGATAGATGGCGTTGCCAGTAACTTGCCTCGCGCAAGCATTGTGTTTTAGTTTTCTTGTATCTGTTTTGAATACTTTATTGTAACTTTGTAGAAACTCGATTGGTGTTGAGAGTACCTCAGATAAGGAACGCAAGCTATTTTGGGTCCTGTCTAGTACTCCCAATAGTGCCATATATTTTTTGGAAGGAACCGGCTTTGTAGTCGTCGTGTGTGACGCTCTTTGCAAGGTCCTCTTTCTACCTTATTGGACTGTCTGTCAAAGGCGAATAAAGTGCAGTTTGCCGCAACAAGATCAGATCTTTCACTACTGGACGTCGGACCTCCTCCATACCCGGACACCCTCCTTACAAATTGGCGCCCAACCCGTGGCATCTTCCTTCGAAGACTGGAAACTTCCCGCCTAAGAACAGAAGACTCCAAGATCCCGCTAAACCCAAGTTCGGACGGAAGATTACGTCATGTTCGGAGACTAGGTGTGTTGGAAACAGAAGAAGATCAGAAGAAGCTGATGAAGATCATGTTTGCGAACAAGTCTGCTGTACGCCTCTCTGTTCTTTGAGGTAGAACTTCGTACCTGGAGTACTTCGTTACTTCTATATTCTGGACTCCAGAACAGAAGAAAACAAAAGCAAAGATGCAGCTTCAATCCAGGGGGAGGAATGACCAGCAAGACCTGAACCAGTTAATCTGTGTGAGCAGATTTGTGCTAGCGAGGAAGAAGACATACAAATTGGTGTAGGTATTGAGACACACTACTTCAGATTTGGAACGCAAGCGTTTTTGGGTCCTATCTGGAGTACGGATCTCGATAGCTGCCGATCATATTTTTGGAATGGAACCGGCTTTGTGCACGTCGTGTTTGACACACTTTGCAAGGTCCTCTTTTTACCACAGTTTCAACTGTGATGCCATGCATACGTAGTCAGAGAGCACCATAAAGGCACTTAAGATGTTTTGGGTCCTGGTTATGTATCTGACTATACATGTTGCCGAACGTTTGTGGCAGGCACCGGCTCTGTGCATATCAGTTCCTGATGCACATTGCAAGGTCCACCTATTTTTCAAAACATCATATCCTGATGACCGACGCAAGCAACTATGCACTCGGAGCAGCTCTGGTACAGGGGGAGAGAGAAGATGAACACCATGTGAAACTATGTGAACTGTGTGACTATGTGATAGAAGAAAACACGCACTGTCCTCATGAGAGATTGCCAACCCACATGCACCAGACACCTCCCTCGGAGTCTATCACAGCTCAGCTCTCAAGCCGTACACAAGCAATGAACTTGTAGTCCCTGAACCAGTCAAACCACTGAAACGGAGGGGACGTCCAAAGAAGGTGGCACCTAAAGAAAATGTGCAGGTACAACCCAAGCGTGGACGTGGCCGCCCTCGCAAGAACACTTACTAAATATTTTATTGTTCTGTCTCCTTGTCGGGACGACTATCGGATACAGAGGGGGAGACTGTAACAAACCTATTAAAAGCAAACCATGACTGCAGGCGCGTACGACAACAAATTAGTTCCGAGCATAATCGATAGATGGCGTTGCCAGTAACTTGCCTCGCGCAAGCATTGTGTTTTAGTTTTCTTGTATCTGTTTTGAATACTTTATTGTAACTTTGTAGAAACTCGATTGGTGTTGAGAGTACCTCAGATAAGGAACGCAAGCTATTTTGGGTCCTGTCTAGTACACCCAATAGTGCCATATATTTTTTGGAAGGAACCGGCTATGTAGTCGACGTGTGTGACGCTCTTTGCAAGGTCCTCTTTCTACCTTATTCGACTGTCTGTCAAAGGCGAATAAAGTGCAGTTTGCCGAAACAAAGATCTTTCACTACTGGACGTCGGACCTCCTTCCGGACCGGACATCCTCCTTACACAATTAATTTATTTATTATAACTCAATTACGCGCATTCAACCAAAATCTCATCTGGGGGGCTAAAATAGCGACATTTGACGTTTCATATCTGAAACATAATATGAAACACTTTTTAAAATCCTAAAATGGCAACTTATTAGGTGAATCATATTATGTTCACATTATGATTCATATTTGTTTTTCATACAATTTGACAGTTTTGTATGGGAATTCGTAAAATGGTGCACTTTTAAACGTCAAATTGCAGGAATGTTAGATGTTTAGGGTCAGTTCGCCTGTTCGCGTCCACCACCCCGCTCGCGTCCATTTTACGGAAAATCTGCGAAATTAAGTAAACTAATACAACAATTAAAAATACGTCACTAATGCTAATCCTTCAAAGTTAAGTTCAAAGACACACGCACATAAGGACAAATAGTGTGCAGCGGTGCATTCGGATGTTTTTTAACGATTTATGTGAATTTTAAGATACATTTTTAACGAATAAAATGAGGTAGACGCGAATTAAATACATCTTATTTAGAACTTAGC
Source organism: Udea ferrugalis (assembly GCA_950022985.1). Taxonomy (NCBI): domain Eukaryota; kingdom Metazoa; phylum Arthropoda; class Insecta; order Lepidoptera; family Crambidae; genus Udea; species Udea ferrugalis. The sequence goes on along the minus strand of OX465541.1, from coordinate 10,773,695 downwards.
GTTTGCGTCCGCTATGGCCACAAACTATACCTACAGGAGATAATCATAAACCAAATTGCGTCCACTACTTTCTTGAATGCAATAAAATTAACTTGCTTGTAAAATAATTTCAAATGGATTGTTCATAATTATGATACATTTTTAACTAAGACTACAGCTAATAATTATATTTTTAAATGAAAGAAGTAATTTCTTTCATTATTTTTATTAGTCAAGACATTAATTAGGTCTTCGGTGACAAGAAATAATGATGAAGAGAGAACATAAACTGAAGACCATTTAAAGAAAGCGTAAAATGAAATGCGAAATGAAGAGACCTGGTTACTGTTTATTCATTCATAGACAGACCACTGGAGAACAGACACAGGTGGACTTATATGCTACACAGACGGATTCAGGAAATAATCAATCAAACTCTTGGTTGCTGGCGTGCACAGACGCACTATGTGATGATGGCTCGGTGATAAAGAGATCAGTACGCTTGGGCAGGCTGGCCAGCGTTCTTGAAACCAAAATTTATGCATTCTGGTTTGCGCTTACATAGCAGGCAAGCGTCACAACGATGTCACAAAAGTGACGGTCTACAGCGACAGCAAGGTAAGAGTAATTCAACAACCAGCGACAACATCAGCGATTGTCGAGGAATGCAAATCAGCGCTAGGGAGACTAGCTGGCAAAGCGGAAGTTGGATGTGCAAGGGTCCCCTGCCAAGAGTTAATGCTGGCAGTAAAGCTGCTGATAAATTATTCCCGCAAAATGGTCTACAGTGGACGCTAATTGTCATTTTTGGAAAAACACCTAATTCTGTAATTTATCTATTAAAAAAATGCAATGTTTCGAAAAAAATATTTAAGTTGATCCTAAAATAAACTAGAATATATTGGATACATTATATATATTTTTTATATAAATCAGTGCTGGAGCATTTTTTGATTCACTGTCAAGTTTGGCAACTGCACTAAATGGACGCGAACAGACGAAATTACCCTACTAGGTGACAGCGCTGAGCTGTCAAATTCACATAGCAGTAAACATTATTTAATCGTTTTTAGGATAAATTTAATTATTCCTAGTAAAATGTGTTACTGTGAATTATTAAAATGACACCAAGAATACATAATAGTGACAATAAATTGAACCAATTTCCAAGACCGTGGTGGAAACGACACTGAATGTTTATCACATTTTGAATGAAATTCCTGAGAACTTAGTTCATCACATTTACGTTAACTAGCTGTCTTCTGATGAATATTCCAATATAATCGAGTAAATAAAAAACGTTTTTGTTATTATAATGTGTATTATTTAAAAAATGTGCGGCATTAAAACCTAAAAATCTGCTCCCAAATAAAGTCGTCTTGTACGCCATTGCCGAGGCAGAAGTTTGGCAAATCACTCGGTCTTTGTTGTTACAGAGTCATGTCTCCTTGCAAATATCTTCAATCTCAAGAACATGCCTAGCTAGCACCAATTTCTTGTCTTCATTCATAGTTTCCGGTCGGAAAATGATTTTTATCACAAGTTTTCACGAACATTATTTACAATCTCGATTGACAGCTGTGACATTATTGTTCTTAGGCCACCTGTCACGGTCCTCATTGCCAGACATAAAAAATGTAAATTAAAAACATTTTACAATTATTAGTGATAAGAAATCACACAAATTCAATAATAAGCTACTTTTTAAGCCTAAAATTATTAGTTGTAATGATGAAAATATTTGTTTAATGAAAACCGTTAAGTTTACAATTATTAGGCGCGACACTATTTTTTTTGGTGTAGCAATGTCGTCATCAAACTATGTCTAAGAGTCCAAGCCATGAAATAAATTTAAAAAAGAAAAATATGTCTAAGATATGAAATGTCAAGTAGGTGAAACACTTTTCATGTCGCCGTTTTACCGTTTTTAGCAATTCACCAGATGAAACGTCACTTAGATGATTCATATATGAAACACCTAAAATGTTGCCGTTTTAGCCCCCCAGATCGTAAGTGATGATGTGGTACCTACATGCCGGTTTAACAAATCAAATAGCTGTTTACTCTCTTCTTGAAGAGGACCAAGTTGGATTGCTGTGGAAACACTTCAGCAAGAAGCTCATTTGCTGTTCGCATTATGGATGTGTTACCAAAACGGTTAGTGCAAACCGCTGGGATGTCAACAACATTAAAATATAACACCTTTCTAACATTATGGTTTTGCAAAAAAATAATGAATTGAACGTAGGGGTACATAGCTACTCTGCGGTACGATGAATAAAAGGATGAAACTATGGCAGTAAATAATTTTATTTATGCATGACAAGGCATGTATACTATAATTATTACTAAGCAGAGGGGATGCGATGCGACAACACTATAAGAATGATAATCTTACTCAGGGTTATCGTATCATAAACTTTGGACTGCAACTATAAACATGAAAGTAATTACAACAATAAAATTTAATGAATTCAACAGTAAATTGTAATGATTTTCAAAATAACCGTAACAGAATACCTAAACACTCAATTTGTACCTATCTGTACACAAAGACCCACCCTATTTCATGTTGCATTTTTCTTCATTGTTTACCTAGAAAGTAGGTAAGTAGCCCATATTATAGTTCTGTCACAAATATTAGAAATAAAATCATTTAAAATAAATAACAAGTAAAAATAATTATTATAAAGATTTTTCCGCTTCTTACATTACTCAATACTAAAACACCGTGCTAAAACTGACTGCTTTTTCATTTTATTAGGTAACTAAACCGGTTCAAAGACCTTATAAACTCATATTGTCACTCTACCATCGATTCTCAAGCTCTCCTTTCATTTAGTTTTTAGTTACGTAGATCTTGTGGTTAACTGTGAAGGTAAATCTCAACCTGCAATTAAACTTGACCACTTTTCCGCCCGCCTAACCATGTTATTGTTGATAGTAAACATGTTATCAGCTGTTTATTTCGGTTCACCGTGAGCTTTCGTTGCGCTGCGCAGGAGTGGTGGCGCTGGTGGCGCCGTTCTAATTCCGTTGTCTGTTCAGGGCTATTTATACTGGACATTATGCTACGATAGAGAAAACAGTTCGGATTCCACTCGTGGGTTAAAAATGACTGATGGAATCGTCTATCGGTTGCAATGCGCGCTTGGACAAACGTTTGTGTTTGTTCTGCGTCTAGCCCCTTTACTAAGTACTAATATTTGACTGCTTGTAGTCAGATGGCCTTGGTAGGTATAAGATGTTCCAGTTTTTAATGATTGCAATTTGTAGGAAAATTATTATTGTATACTTTAAATAGGAAACAATTGAATAACATCTTGTATTCAATGTGCGCTGTAACATCTTAGTGAAGATTAATTTTGAAAGAAATTATGTCATCGCGTCGTTTGGCATCGTCAGGGGGTCATGGAATGTGAAAGAGCAAGCAAAAAGGCGGTTTACCACCATCGTTTGATGAACACTATAGTCTCACTATAGTCTCATACAGAGACAGCACTTCCCCGAGGTGTTTAAAGTGTGTTACGAGAACAGCATTTTTTGCAAGAATTTTGGAAAGATTCCCACGAGGGCGGTTATACTAGGATGTACTGTGTTGCGTTGCAAACGTTCATTTATTGCGGTAACCGTATGCCATTAGGTAACGGCATGAATGTCACACCGCCGTTTACCTTTACCATGTTTAGTGCGAGTCACATTGAAGTAGTTAAAGTTTTTACTTTGTGAGGTTGTTAAAACAATGCAAGTACCTACTTACTTACATAAGTACTTTGTCAAAGTACTAACTAGCTTCTCTTTTTGCTGCTTACATTACAGTAGGTACACATAACAAATCCCAGACCAACAGTGAATGTGCAGAGTTTAATGTTATAAATAGTGCATAATTTAGAATACCTAGAACACTATTTAAAGGCAGGTAATCGTAACTATATGTAGAGCTGAATCAATGTCATAGGTAACTAAGGCAAAACGGAAGGAAGCAAATAGTTTAGCCACAGTTCTAGGATAGAGCATAAAGCTGACTAGGAAGTAAGACATGGCGTCGGATATGTACTTGTATGATCTAATTACGCGTTAGAAATGATCTTACGTGATCTACATAGTACAGTCCTTAACGATTTCTAGAGGAGTTGCGTTCTTACTTTCAATCAAGTAAAAAAGACATGGTAAATTCAAGCTGAGTTAGTCTAAACAGATGAGTTACGATAACTTGTTCTGACTGCAAAAAAAAAAAAAGGGGAAGTGAAGGACATTTTCTTAGATGGTGTAGCTTTATGCATTTTCAATCGACACATAGAGAGCCATAGGAGTGTGATACGTGGCTATTAATGTTTGTACATACTTCAATTTAGCAGCTGCCTGCTGACGGATAGGTCTCGCTGAAGTTAAAGCCTTAAGAAAGTTCGATGTCCTGTATAAACCACTTTCGGAATGAATAGGAAACAGTAAACTCGTCTTGGTGCCCATGGCGCAGTTGTGACAGTGATCGGCGACGATCGCTGTTGTAAAGCAACTCACGCCGGGTAGGAAATGGGATATGTGAATACCCCGATTTCGGGGATTTCAGCACGAGGCACGAGGAGGCACGTTCAGCAGTTGGTCCCGGTTGACGTCGCTAGGTGTCAGTCGTTGAGCCTATTCAAAGGCCTTAGGGCTTCTTGATAACATCTCACATTAGGGTTGCTCACTAACCTTACACCCCTCTCCAACACTGAGCCTGCGTGTTGGAGTATGGCTCGTTCCACCTCATTTTTGAGGTGTGGCCTATCCCCAGCAGTGGGACGTATATAGGCCATTCATGTCAACTCATCTGCGAGAGCCCTTACCTTGTGTGCGCGCGCAGCGTCCTCGATCCTGAGCGGCGGCGGCAGGAACTGCTCCTCCCAGCGCGCGTGCGTCAGCTCCGCCGTGTGCGCAGAGTGCCCGTTGAGACGGAGACCCGCCACGCCGTTTTCTACCGCCGTGGACATTGTGTTGTTATCTGAAACCAATTAAAAAAGGAAATACTTCATTATTAATGTTAAAAAGTGTTGTTAATAAACTCATGGAACTTCGAAGTTTCTTTCCATATTATACGTCAAAACAATTTCAAATTTGCAAGCAGTATTGCTATCGGTTTATACGCATAGTCCTTCAAGCCGGATGAAGATATCTCGCTCTATTCGAAAGATCTAAGATGAAAATATTGTTTGCCCCATAACTTATTAAGTAATAGGGGAAAGGGGGGCACAACGGGGACGCGAGGCACGACGGGGTCACCCCCGCATACAAGTAACTATGCATTCTAGGCGCGTTTTGTTTTAGCCAATAAGAGGGTATTTCTCATCGACATTAAGTACGGCAGTGACCGGAGACCACAGTGCACGCGTTTCGTGTTGACGTTCAATTCTTTTTTTCCTCGACATTTCATATTATTTTGGGTTCATACCAAAACGGGTCTAATAAGATAAGTGTTTAGTTTACTACAATTTTTTCGTTTGGTGTGTTTAGCTACTAGCATTATGTATTGATGTGTTTTGAGCAAAATCACTCCAATCTTGAATTGTTTTTTTCGTAAATTATTTTAAATCATGTTAGACATGGGGGCATAACGGGGACGTGGCTAAAGGGCATAATGGGGTACCCCGTTGTGCCCCTGTATGGTCTGTTCATTTGCAAATATTACAATAATATTATTTGTTTTGTATTAGGTTTGTACGAAATTACAAAAATATAAGTTCTAGGCGCCGTTGGTCGGCTGAAAACATCAACAGTCAACCATCTCAGAACCTCAGCCTGAACCATCTATGCCAGATGAAATCTGCGTTTCCCAATCTCCAATTCGAAGAGTTTGTCGTGATTTGACAACTTTCTTTGAAAACGCTTCTCCTAAAGACATATTCTCCCTATCCCCTCTGTCGACCAAACGAACCTAGCGAGAAAAAACTATCGTAGAGGGAAGACAGTCTTCGGAGCGTTGGGTGGCCTGCGAGCGATGTGGACAGGCCCAAATAGCCTGTGCCGGAGTTGATGACGCAGATTTAGGAGAAATCCACACCTGCTCATTTTGTACCAGTTAAAATAGTGTACCCTGTACTGCCCCGAACTGGGTACCCCATGCTGCCCCTACCCTGGGGCACAATGGGGTTTTCGTAGAGGCTCCGTAAAATTTTAATAAAAAATATGAATTGCTTTTTTACCACACCAAATTCACTGCCAAATTATAAATGTATAAGTAAACAATAAGTTGTGATTACTTTTTAATAGAAATATTCTATACTCATTTTTTTATTGTTCATTTCCCTTAGCGTCCCCGTTATGCCCCCCTCTCCCCTAGAAGTTCTCACAATATACAATATTGAACAAATGGAATAAAGAAACGTATTTTTACCTAACCAAGGGGTAGGAACATCTCTAGAATGTTTAATCTGAATAAAAATGAGTCCTGTCTGGTGCCAGTCTCAAAAGCGAATTTTTGCACGTATCAAGAAAGGATAGCAGAGCAGATTAATTTAAGCATGGATTGAGATTAGGGATAATTTAGCATCGTTCGCGAGTAGTCTAAGATTTCTCGAATACTACCGGAGAAGTAGACATCTTATCAGCAGCCGTATCTGCCTCCACCGAGCCAGCTGATAACGGTGTTGTTGGCATTTCAGTAGCTTGGTATTCATGATGATTCGATCAGTGGTATCTGAATGACTTGGCATAAACAAATGTATTTTTTCACCATTATTACCATTTTTTGTATACCTATTTAGTAAATTAAGTATTATATTAATGCTTTCCATTTATGGGCCAAAACCAAGTTCCACCTTCTAGGAATGGCATATTTAGCTTTCCTAGAAGGTAGAGCTCGAGTTGATTTATAAAAGTCTTACTTTTTAAATATCTATCATATCATTGGGTATACTGATAAATATTTTTATGGACATCTATTTACTTCAGCAAGAAACAAGTATAATTATTGTAGCCCAATTGGATGACTTAAAATCCTTCTCTACACATTCATTAGCACTGTGAGACCTCACACTGTTTATGAAAACGGCGGTTTCAGTCTCTACTAAAAATAATAAGAGCAATCGATTCCCACGTGTATGAGCAAATACGTAGTAATCACAATACAAAGTGCATGCGCAACGTACCTGCGCAGTGGCGGGCGCGGCGTGACGGAGCGGCGCGCCCACCGCCCGCGCGCACCTTACTATGTCGGTAGACTATATGCAAATTACGTTTTCTCGAGGTATAATGAATAAAACATGCCATACTGTACGTTCTTGGTGACATAAACTTGGTGTGAGAGGATGTTCTACAGGTATTTATGAAGCCAATCGACATTGTTTTCGAGTCTAGTCCTTAGGACGGCTTGATAACAGACAGGTGAATGGGCCTTTCAGCCTTTCAGGCTTAAAAGGAAAAGCCTGACAGCTTATCTCTAGCCCATTCACTTTTTGCATTTTCATTAATTTATTATGTATTTTTGTATCACTATAAACTAGACAACACTGATTAATTAAAAAAGCATCCTCCGATACTCAACTGTGATCATCACTCGATCTATATACTTACAAAAAAAGGCAACTTTTGAACGAAATTCCATTTTTCCTCTCTTTTATTAAATTTTACTTCATTCCTAAAAAAATACCCGTTAGGTAGGTATCACATACGCAAATCACTTGATTTCTTTTTTAGTTATTTATTACATATTAAATTATTACGTTATCATAAGTAATAGATACAGTTAAGCTTGGATATCTAGAAATTTGGCGTTATCTTCCGACGTCGAGCGTGACCGACCACATTCTCGCTGGCTTGTGAGGCAAAGCCACTGGTTAGATGTCAACGTTACATTTATCTTGGATTCCATTTACATATTTAATCTAAATAAAAGAATGCTGTAGATTTTAAATTATGAATGCGAAAGAAACAAAAAATCTCCTCAAAACCATCATCTACATAAATTTTGATAGCAAAACAGATAAGAACATAGAAGAAAAGATGGGCAAAAGGATATTCACGGAAAAAACATTAGACAAACAGACAGACAGAACAACAGACTTATTCATAGTCAGAACTAGACCTAATCGAAACGGGACCACATGGGAAGTTACCAGCTTTCAAATTAAAAATCATCAACATCCAGACGAAAGCTGGTATTTTTTTTTAAAAGAACAGTCATCACCATCATTTCCTCCTTTTTGAAGGTATCTGAAGGATGTGCTTCAGCATAAGACGCAATACATCATCAGCGTCAAAGCCAGTCAAATCATCCACTACCTGAACATAGATCTCACTTATAATAAAATTTGTCACCAATTGTTGAGGAGAGGTAGTAGTAGAGCGTAGGAGGCCAGGGGGTGTTATAAAATACATATATGACGGCCGAAATTTATCTTAATTGTTGTATAATCTAATCGTAATATATTGTTGTACGAAATACACGTAAACTTATAAGAGTGATACTCGTTTACATCAGTTTTTCAGCCTTCGAGAGGTTTTCTCCAGGATCGGATGCTAATTCAACTCCTTGAGTATATTACAGATGGTTATCTCCTGTCATTGATCGGTCGCCAGAGCTTCAGCTATGGCACAAGGCGATGGCTAGGACTTTTTATTACTATTTCCACTGCATTTTTCCTCGTAAACATAAAGTGCCATAAATGTCCACACGTTTTCAGTCACGTCACGAGTAGGTATTGACAGTAACCCGCGGGAGGTCATCGCGCGGTATCGGCTGCCCCTGCCCTCTTGCCCTCTTGCCCTCATCTGCCGAGATATCTGCTACAACTTGGAACTAGAAGCCTCTGGTTTTTTCTGACAGTAGTTGTGACATGGTGTATTAATTTAAGATCTCGGACAAAATACATTTTTCTTTTCTGTTTCGGGTTTTCATTAAACACTATCACGTTTCATATTCTGAACTTTTTCATGACACGAGCTGTGTTGTGAACAACCCATCAGATGTAATTTGACATCCGACGTGCGCCTAGTGAAAATAACGATTGGTTATTTAAAACACGGCTTCACACGTCTCTTCTCCTCTTAGCTTCGGTGGACCCCCTAGAGGGGGGAGGGGCACGATCCTCGGCTTAGGGCGTTTCTCGCAGAGGGTAATCTGACATAAAGAGAAACGACTAACCCCCTTATTCATGAAAACGAACGCAACGCTAAAGCATATAGTTTAGTTTAGCCTATGGAAAACTGGAGAAGAAATGCCTTTCTTTCTTCTACTGTCTAACAAGCCTTGAACTCACGTTTGCATGTAGGTATAAGATAATTATATTTGTGATGTCCAAACAGTAGCTTAGTTTTGCACACAAACATAAGCTATCAGCCAGTTTACGTACATCAAATAAAAACAACAATTTAACACTACGATTCCGAGAAACAACTACGACACTGTCGTGAACTTACTGATAATGATGCCGAAGTAATCATTGTCAATTGACTGTACTGAACTAGCGACTTGACTCGGCTTCACTCCTTACAAACAAAGATTCATATCCACCAGCAAGGGATCTGGGGGGCTAAAAAGGCAACATTTTAGATGATTCATATTATGAAACATCTAAATGACGTTTCATCTAGAGCGCGGTCCGTTTCGAGTCAAAAATGATAATAGCGCGCTATTGTTGCGCTAAATGTTGCCTTTTTAGCCCCCCAGATTAGGGGGTCCGACCGTAATAACCCCATACGTGGATGACGCGAACGCGACTCGAAGGTTTGTAAACGATATGTTCAAAATATTATTTCGTCTGAACGACTTGTACCGAGTTGTAGAGCAGATTTTTGCATGTGTGATTCGAAAATGTATATAAGAGAGTTCTCACGAGAAGACCTTACTTATCAGCAGTAGATAACATATGAGATGCAAATATTTGTGTAACTGTCGCCAGAGGTGAAGACAGTGCAATTAATTAACTTCTGTGACAATCAGAATCGTTTACTTATCTCTAGAACTGAGCAAACACATTTATTGATGTCGACAGAACGTGAGAAACAATACAAGCTTCGCACCCTGACTGACTTGGCATGATTTAAGATTATGAAATAAATTATATTTGCATTTATGTGCTCGATTAAGATGCCTAGACATGACCTGAAACACAGGCACACAAAACACAAACAATAGGAAGAGCTGGAAAATGTTTAACGCCGAAATGTGCAAGTTTTATTAGCTAAGACATATGTTAGCCAGATTTTTTGGATCAATCGACAAATATTCTTACCTTATCAGAATATGTAAGAATTCTAAGATTTTATTAGAACAAGTTATTTCAGTTCCTTGCGCGTACTCGAGTCACAAACAACAAGTAAGCAACGCAATGGCCACGTCTCTGTTTGCCCAGCGCACACCTTCCACATCGCATACACAAACACCCCCGCAGACGTACCCCGCCCGCCCTGTGCTGACAAGGCGAGGGCGGGAAACTGACCTCCTTCACAATAATAACGGGTTATCAATTTATTCATAATTACTAGTACACATTAATTGATGGATATTTGTACAAGGAGATGATGAAGCTTTCGGAAGGAGAAGTTGTGAGAAGAAAGCTTTAAAAGATCACGATAACAAAATCAAAAGAGTTGTCACTCTAGTTTGCCAACTACTGAGTGTCTTGAGCATTCACTGTTACGATTTAGTTTAGATACGTATATTGTTTATTAATAATACTGAGTGATCATTTAATATACTGAGTGATTTCCCGACACCCGAGGAGGATTGACGGGTGTTTCGAATTAGGTTTTAATATGTTCTTACACTCGCCACCGCGATTGTGATATTGTTAGTGTTAGTTGTAACTGTTAGTTAAGTACATGGTATTATGGTATGTATAGCCTGCCATAACAACCGTTTACTATCAACTGGTCCGCATGCTTGTTGGCCACTGTCGTCGTATTCAATCAACAATTACTAAACAAAACATACATTTGAATGTTTAATGATTCGCCAATCAAAGTTTCTAGTGGGATCGGAATAACGATTTATTTGTCAATGTAGAATTAATTTGTCTAGTTGAGATTTTGATTTGGTAGTACTAGGTATATGAAACGACAATTTTAATCGAACTTGCAAATCGCTTTTAGGTTAATAAATTAGGTGAAAATGAACGTAAACGACCATCATATCTGCTTATCCACAGCCATGACATCACCGTTGTAGAAATCTGTGATGAGAAACTTATAAAGAACGTGAACAAAACCTATGCACATTCCTATGAGGTAACTTCGTAATCAAACGATTGCCATTTGGAATAACAAGATGAGATCTTCAAAGAACAAGTGAAAATTCCACCATGATGCACGGAAGCTAACGTAGTAAAGGCTGAACCCACTCTAAGTTGGTTCAGGGATCAAAGTCTTGTGAACAGTGTATCCCGTCATAGGAGATTTTTTGTCGAATCGAACGTGATTTACAAAGATGAAACAAGTAAAAAACTAAGCACTTCAGAAAGGCTAACTATTCTTAGTGTCAGTACTCATCATGACGTAGCTACCACCCGCAAACTCCGCTTGTCGAATATAGATAAAGACATCAATCGTTATCAACACCCACAAAATAATTACTCCTGAACTTAATAGTGCTGAACAGAAACCCCTCAAGGTCGTCAAACAACAACAAGTAATACACTCAACCACAACCATGGCTGTTGGGAAATAGCCTTTATTGGAATCTTATTAGGAGATAATAGGTCTTACAGCCATACAAACAATGGTAGACTGTACGTATGTGAAATGTGCTTGTAACTGCTGTTCAAGTGACCATGACATGACATTCACCTTTGAATGTTTTTCCGAGTCCATAGCGTTTGATTATGTTTACCAAATTGAACAAGACCAAAAGTCACCTACTTGTGTCTAGTAGGCGACTTTTGGTGGCCGAATATTTTATGTCGCTGATGTGTTAATGCAAAACCTTATAAAATCACAATCAAAATTAACTGGTCAGTGCATTGATTGACTCTAGATTGCGACCTGTTTTGCTACAACATTAGTGTATTGATCAAGATACCAAGCAAAGAAGACAGTAGGTAGGTACTTAGTAATTTCTGTGGAGTATTTTATTGGGATATCTTCACAAAACATTCAGAAAAAAACTAGGACCAGGCCAATTGTCATAAACCATTGTGAATCATTTGAGTTAAAATTGATTAAAATATTTTTACATATACTTGGTACCCACAACCGTTTTACTTGCTTGCTGAGCTGACATGGGTTCCGAATAGAAATCTCTATGTCTTAATGGCAATCAGCATTTACCATGACGCAAAGAACCAGCTGCGTGGTCTTCTAATAATGAACTTGACCTCCAATCAATCTTCTCCTTGAACGAAGAAATCTTCTGATCTGATCGAAAAGACGCGTCGGACCATTCGCTCAAATTGATTGCCATTAGGAAAGCAATTAGTGGAATTGTTGAGGCTACACACAACAGTATCAGTTTTCATTCACAATAACTGAGTTTCAATCTAATTTGAGAGAAAGATTTTTTTTATTTAACCTGATGTTAAAATTATTATGTTCTGATGGAACGGAGTGTATTAGGTGTCAAGCTGATAGATAGGATCAGGAACACCACCATTCGATCAAAAACCGGAATACGTGACGTGGGGGAGACCACTGTCAAATCGAAGTGGGAAACTGGGCAGGCCATGCATCCAGATAGATGGACCCATATTACCACCCAATGGCGCCCTAGACATGGGCATCGCCGTAGAGGAAAGCCCGGTGAACGATGGTGTGACGCCTTGAGCCATCACTCCAGCGAATGGCAAATATTGGCTCATAACAGGCATAGTTGGAGAGCTTTGGGGGAGACCTTTGTCCAGCAGTGGGACACATCAGTTAGAAATTATGGAAGAAAACTGTATTTAGTTTCCATATCGATTTGCAACGAAGTAGAAGTTTACCCAAGAACAACAAAAGATTTCAAAGATTTATTTATTTCAAAAACTAATTTCATCCTTAATTAGACAGTTGATTGTTACTTGAGTAGTTGAATGTTACTTGATACATGGATAAACATAAACAATTTCCAATGCAGTTACAATGGCAGAACTTTTGTGGCCGTGAAAAACTTGATATAGTTACAGTTTAAAAAAAAACTAGCCGTAAACCTCATCTCAAAATACAGTAAAAAATCTTAAACGCTAAAGCGAAAAATGCTTGAAGTATTCACAGAAAACTGAAGATGTCATAAAACACTGAACGAGTGTAATTTAAAAGATAATTAACATCGTAAACGTAACGATGGCAGATAGAATCTCGGCAATGAAAAGTGATTACAATGCAGAAACGGATGGCATAAACGATGTGTTTGCTGCAGCTGTGACGTCTGCGTCTGCGCAACTGCAGCGGCTAATGAATCCGTCGGATGTGCGCCGAGTGAGCAGCCGGCAGCTACTCGTGCACTCCACGGATTTATAGGCACACTCATGCTCACTTTTTATCTCTATCCTAATTTGCTACCGGTCTTCTTCACCAATTAGAGTGGAAAGGGAGCACGATGTATGCCAGGAACGCCTACATTAAGAGAGATGTGAGATGGCCTGACACAGTCAGGGAATAGTGAGATTGGACCTGAGGATAGATCTTAAGAACAATAAAAGAGAAGTCAAATGTCTGGACCGAGACAGCTAGAACAGATCCAGGATACCAAATAGAGTGAAATTGAAGAATTATTATTCTTTATTGAATTTTTCTTATATAGTTATTATTTTGCGCATCGATCAATAAGCAAAATTAAATGTGATTGCATCGACTTCTCAAAAGACAAGTCTCTGAAAAAGGTTGCTGACAATTTCAGTTTACAGGATCCACCATAAATATTTTTTCAACACACTTGCTCATAAAGTGGCTCTTATTTCACTGCAATTAGGCACATAATGACACCTATAATCAAACTGTGACTTTTTCATTACTATTACTCACTAGTGAGTTATAGAGTTTTTTTTTATTGGTTCAATTGCTTTGTTCTTAAAAAAAGTTTCGATACAAAAAAGCTCGTGCTTAATAATACAAATAAAAATATTTATTTCAAATTATAAGAATGAATAAGGGAAACATTAAGTATGTGCAAAGGTAAATTACATTCTTTGGAACATTAAATTTATCAGCATAGCTATTTGAGCGGTTGGCGCCTTTTTTATTTTACTGTCGTTTATTTTCTAAGACAATATTACAAGAATGCTCCAAGTCTATTTTATTAGTGGCCAGTTCGACATTCGAATGAATTGTCTTTGGTGAAAAGCTTTCATGTTTTTTTTTAATATGCAAAGAAAACGATAACATACAGCCTACCTCAGAATAAAATCTCATTGCACCTAAACATTTTTGACTACACGGCCTTGCATTCCAAATTCAAATCACTTTATGCCTTAGGACATAATGAAATCCAATACTTACAACATTATGTCCCGGCTTTTTATTTACTAAATAATATGAGTTTCTAACATTATTTTATTCACAATTGTGTTGAAAAACGTCGTATGATACACGTGTGTATTGATGATTACCGTCCTCGGCTCTCTTAAGACCCTCGCCTACGGCTCGGGTCTCAATAGCGCCTCAGCGGTAATCACCAACATTACACACTTGTACCATAATGTACTATAAAGGCTACAGTGGTGGAGATGTTAATGAAATATTTTTTACATCAAGTCTATAAAACCATACAATTCATTTAATAATTCAAACGTCGTAATGGCGATGGATATGAAGTTGGTTCATTCTTTCTCAAGTGATCGTATCTCCAGTCCGCAGAAATGTCCAGAACTTACAGAGCCAATTTGTATCATCATGAAGATTGACATGAAAATGATTTCAATTGACAACACGAAACCGCAAGATAAATGATGGAAGTGCTAGCAAATATAGCTACAAAGTACTCCTAGCTAACAGGATAGAAACAGAATGCATTTCAACAACTTATTCCGGATTCTTGAATACGTGTAAACTAGATTGTAAACAAATGCAATCTTAAGATGGAAATGAATTCGTTTGCATCCGTCAGTCAGGTTTATCTGTGATCTATGCTCCAAGTCCCCTGAGGTCGTCTGTTGATATATGGGACGATTATCTACTGCAGGAGGATGCGGCTGGTTCCCATTCAGCCAGCTCGTCTCACGTTTTATTTATAGCTTTACAAAGACGAGGTCCAACATTATACAACAAGAATACCTCCTGCATCTTATAAAATTGAATTCGGCCCCATTATACGTCAATTGGTGAACTAGAATTGCAAATCGAGAAGCAGGTAGGCATTTGTAGGCAGTTATAAAATGTACGAAAATTTAACTGATAACGGCAAATACATAATCTGTTTATGCTCTGGATATTTTACATACACTTTATGATAAAATATAGTGCGCGAAATATTAAAACTAAAATAAATCAGTTTGTTTTGAAGTCTTCAAGGTTACGTCGTAAATAAAGAAGTTCGAAACGGATGGAAAAAATTGTTTGTTGATTGTGGTGAGATGTTTGGGGAATTCAAAACATTACAAACTTTTTTGTTCACAGACACTCTTTGGATATAATTTGTTAGCGTTAATTAGAGTTAGTATCTATTTAATTACGACCAACGTGATTGACCATCATCGTATCTAATGATATAATGTCGTTGAAACAACGAAAATTTCGTCTGATAGCGATAAAATAATTTGAAATGAGTAGGTATTCAATGTAATGTGGCAATCTAAGAAGATGGTTGAAAAACTTTTGGTTTTTTATTTCAACTTAAGTCCAATGTGAGCAACAGAATTAAAAACATCAACAATGCGTAAATCTGTGTATTATTACCGCAATTATTATTGATTAGGTATATTGTATAAAGTATGGCAGTCTTCAAAAAGATCTGCCCAAATATTTTCGGACAAAGTTTAATGTTGTTAAACATAGACACATCAACATTAGGTAGTTATTTTTGCCTATACCGGAATCGAGAATGCCGTAATCGTTAAGTAAACAGCTTCCGTCGCTTAATGAATAAATTAAATACTACTCTGTAGTCATTACATTATAGTAAACACACACTGTTTTTTTTTGATTTGCAAAATATCTAAGTGATAATCATCCCAAAGAGAGATAGATTGAACTTTTGACCTGTAAATTAGAATTAAATTTTTGGATGCAAGCATTGGTAATAGTAAAATACTCACATGTGCGTGTTTGAACTGTTGTTATCGTAAACAGCGAGG
The DNA here is from genome assembly GCA_950022985.1 of Udea ferrugalis. Classification (NCBI taxonomy): domain Eukaryota; kingdom Metazoa; phylum Arthropoda; class Insecta; order Lepidoptera; family Crambidae; genus Udea; species Udea ferrugalis. The sequence goes on along the minus strand of OX465541.1, from coordinate 10,757,535 downwards.
TAAGTGTAGAATTCGCGGACGTACGTTCACTGCGACTGGTGGGTCGGCACTGGCGATGGCGGCGCGGCGTGATGTGACAAGAGAAACTGTGTGTGATAGGTTGATAGCGCGTTGATGCGACGACGATTTGTGCTGTATCGGTGAGATCCAGAGGCGCGTCGACACACCCGCGCCGCTTGATGTTTGTTTCCTTACCTTTCCTGGATTCTCGTTCTCTTGTGGACACCATAAGGTTTTCGCAGCACAATACTTTCATAGAATTTTATTTACGCAGTTTGCCTAAGTTTTTGACGACACTAGAGTTAGCGGGTTCGATCCCTGCACAGTACCTACAAACGTTCATGTGTATGATCATGTTTGTTTGTATTTGTCTGCGTGTTTCCTACGTATGTTATGTATGTATCTATGTGCTTGCTAAACAAGGAAATATTTGAGTATCTATGTTAATAAACAGTCTAGTATCCCACAATTTAATACAAACTTTAGTTAGTGTTAGTTTGGGGCTAGATGGCGCTGTGTGAAATAATGTTTTTTTGACCATTTGACCGCGATCTCACCTGATGGAAAGCGACGATGCGGTCTACGATGGAGCATGCTTGTCTAGAAGAAATCTATTCACTCTTCGCTTGAAGACTCCTTAATTCTACTCATCGATAAACACAGACGCCGGTAAGGCGTTCCACCCCTTAGCGGAACGCATGAATATCCAGTGATATTTGTTTAATTAAAACTACAGAATTGTAGTAGGTGCACGAAGCAAAAGAAGGAACACTTATAGTTAGAAAAGGGAACATATTTTTTCTATATTCATATTCTCAAAATTCACATAATTAATATTGGCTGCACCAATTGCTCCAATAATTACTACACACCTACCTCTATCCTGTGATGCAGTAATGCACTCTGCAGTGCAAACAGGATTGTCTCGAACAGCTCTCTCCAACATTCCAGCAACTTGACAGGAACCAGTTGTAGGCCACCAGAGCTACACGTGGCAAGATTTCTTGCGGCTTGCGTGTACGAGACTGCTAATACCTAATGATTACTCTTGCAAATTAAGTAAACTTGATTGGAAGTATCATAAAAAATATAAAAAAAGTATGACTTGCAGCGGTTTCCTTTCACCACAAAAAGTTGTGGGGTCTTTAGATATACCTAAATAAAAAACCCTCACGACCATATCCCAAAAGGGGTAGTCAGAGGCACACTGATTCATAGTGAACGGAACATTCAGAAGCCCAAGCCCAAAGGATTCGAATCCAACGCGGCAGGGGTGAGCCTACCTCTGTTATCCGGGTTGCTCGGGTTCTTTTTCGGTGTTTTCTATAACCGGAGAGTTGGCCGCAAATTTTACAATTATTTAAAGGCAGTGTTGCGCCCAATCTCGAGCTCGGGACTACCGGGTTCCCAGCCAGTGTTTTTTAACCACTGGGCCACGACGACTACGATGATCTTTAGATATACCTACCTACATAAATAAATCAACTGATTTAGTTTTAAGAGATTTGATAACGAACTGACTAAGTAGGGATACCTACTGTTGTAACTTGTAAAATCAACGAGATTTTTGTCTAAAGAAATAGTTCTTACTTTTTCGAACATCTAAGTGAACGTTTTAGCCATTTCGGCCTGTAACATTTTGGGATTCATCCCAACCAAGTTCATATGTAGCTGCAGTCGCAGTAGCCTAACCCCCTTATTCATGAAAACATAAACAGCTCTTCAACATCACGTAGACTTTTGTATCGCTTTGTCCCGCCTTCATTCTTGTTGCTGCTGCCATTTGCAAGTAAGTGGTATAACACGTCAATTGCTTAAACTTTGCTTTAGCTTGTGTTCGTTTTTATGAATAAGGGGGTTAATCAGTAAGGTAACAGTAAAGATGATTATTTACAAGTACTCCTTTTTGATAATAGGTATACCAAACGCCAGGTCTCTTATAAATACATAGGTATGTATCCTAGAAATAAGTAAATTCGAATGTTGCGCCACTTCTCCCTCTCCAATTCAACAAGGCGACCACCGAAAACCAGCGTCGTGGTGCTCTTGTGCCACCGCGGCATATGCTGAGTGGGAGCCTTTTTGACACATTTGATATGAAATTATTTGTATGTTTTATGTGTCGAATAAATTTATCTTTCTTTCTTTCTTTCTTTCTTGGCCAGGAACGTTTGTTGCTGGGCTACCATACCTACTTTGGGTAGATAAACAAGATCATACGCAAGCGTGGTACGAATGACACAAGTAAATGAGTATGTTTCTGACGAGTGGTGTCGTGTTATGTAGATATAAACAATTAACATGTAATGATGTGGCGCCGGTGATGGACGACTGCGGTCCTGTTTGAATAAAATAATCGTATATTAACACATACTGTATCACGTGGGCTTACATACAAGCAGATTACATTATGCAGTTCACATAAGAATGATGGGCATTGCAACTTATTGTTCTTAACAAATTATGGGCAAGTGTTTCATTTGTATGTATTATTATTTTTAACATTTTCCATTCGGTTTTGGCTTCAGGCTGGAATCGAACCTGCGTCTTTCGCAAACTGGGCGACTGCACTAATCCGGCCCGTCTGTTAGTAGTATCGTTAGCACAGCGATACTATTAACAGACGGGCCGGATCTTTTTACAATACTATCCAGGGTGATTCCATCAATGTTAAAGGCCTACAACACTCTGAAGGAATATTATATTTCATTTGTATTATTTATTAAGTATTACGATGAATTACACGACGAGCATGTATGAAAGGGCTCATGAAAGTAGAGGAGGCGCAAAGTGTGTGTCAGGATCGTAACAAGTGGAAAGAAGTGGTCTCTGCCTACCCCGTTGGGAAAGAGGCGTGATGGTATGTATGTATGTACGATGAATTAAATAAAAAGTTAAGTTTTGCAATTGTTTTTGGCGCAGTCTGGGCTCTTGAATGTTCCGTTCAGCATAATGACAGTCAGCGTAGCTTTGATTACCCCGCTTCGGATAGTAATAATATAGACGTGAAGTTATGTAAGTCAAACTAAACAACCACAACAGCCTTCTATCCCACTGCTGGGCACGGGCCATTGGGCGTCACCTGAACTATAAGCTAGTACCTACCTATGAGCTATACTTTGACATGGGGGGTGTCAGTTATGAGGGAACAAGCGGTTTTGTCAACGTTGACACTGTTTAAAAAAGAAAACCATAAGTAGAGAGGGCGCTCACTTCAACCTTTACATAGGGGCACCTTATGCTGCTGACGTAAGAGCCATTTTTCAACGGTTGTGTAAAGGTTGATGTGTGCGCATCTGTACATATGTGAATCTGTTAATAGTAAACAATGTCTTATGTCTATTTTGTATTTATGTCTAGGTATGTTGTATTTCGTTGAAAAGTGCAGAAATAAAATAAAAGTCTGTCGTCAGTACTGATAGGTTTATTGTGGTGAAAAGAGAACGGCTACGGCTAACTAAAGTTGTATCACATCCTGAGGCACTTGTGAATATGCTGCGCGCGCGTCTGTTGGGCAAAGACAATAACATAGTTTTTTATAATGAATTACCCCTTTACTTATAAAAACTAACACCCTTATTCATAAAAACTCGAACAGCGCTACAGCATCACGTAAACTTTTGGTAACGCTTTGTACAGTTGCGGAATATAAAGGTTGACCACCTTAAGATCTGTCTTTGCTTGCTCAATGATGACATTGACAGGAATTGTTAATCACATTTGTAGTTTCGATCAATATAAGCAAAAAGGATGTAAGAATTCAATTTGTCGAGCTTGACACTGCAGCAAGCAGCAGATGGCGAGATCAAACTAATAAAAAGTATTGGTTCGACTGTCAATCGTGAAGGAACATACGTCTAATCGAATTTGAATTTTATTGTGAAACAATAAAGCATTCTTTTCGACACAACACTCTAGCCTGTTACTCAGTTTAAAAAGGTAACATGTGCTTGCAACGCGAAACAAGTCAACCATTTCATTCCGCGACTGCACCTTTCAATTTAGTTGCTGTCGCCATTCGCGAGTCAGTGACAAGACACGTCAATCGCTAAGTAAATGTGACGCGTTGCATTAATTTTTATGAATAAGGGGGTTAATCAGAGCAACATTGGTGGGCTTGCATTTCCTCATAAACAATATCCGTTTATCGTTAATAAATTTATTTAAACTTACAAGATACAAACATCGAGATATTTCAACAATATTTACATAAAATATTTCATAGACACGAACTGGTGCTGCCCCTCCACTATAGCCCAAAGCTATCGATACTGTGGATTCTTAAGTGAAAGCAGTGGTATTGTTTGGACCAACTACTGTCGATAGTATTAATACTAACAATAGTTCATGATTTTTTAGGTTTGGATACTATCGACGGAGTTACTGCTGCGTATCAAGTCTAGTAAGGTAAAGTCATTTCTGCAAATCGATTACAATGTCGACCACTGCCTTCAGTCAAACCATTGATAGTTCTATAACTTTACAAGCCACTTCATGAAAAATTTTCATGAGATTCTAGTACTTACATACTTGATTCTGGTTTCGTAAGTAAGTAAGTTTTTATTTGCTGTAAATGTGATACAATATCAATATTTTTACAAAGAACTAAATAAAAAATGTTACACAAGTTAAAAGATCAACAAATTTTCTGATACCTCAACAGACACGCTACACATATAAAATAAAGCTAAAACTATTAAATAACACTTTACGTACAGCAAGACATAATAAATTAGGACATTCAATCTTCGCGAATGCTTAAAAAAATTACTATGACTTAGCTGAAAGACTGATCATCCATCAATTTTTAAATACCTAATCAATTTTGGTTGTTTTAATCTTTATACAAATAAGAAAAAAATAGATCTTTCTATTCACCAGTCAGTCCTAATAAAAATATTTATAGGGATAATTCCTTGATCTGTCTTAAACTTTACATTAATTGACGTAATATTAACCGCCTTATTCATAAAAACCAACGCAACGCTAAAGCATAGAATAAGCTATTGACGTATTTTGTCACTCGCAAATGGCGACAGCAACAAGAATGAAAGGGACAAGGCATTATAAAAGTTAACATCATGATAAAGCGCTGTTGAGGTGTTTATGAATAAGGGGGTTAACTTTTATTAAATTGTATCAAATAATTTATATACTGACCCCCTTATTCATAAAAACGAACGCTACGCTAACGCATCGTTTAAGCTATTGACGTGTTCTGTCACTCACTCGCAAATGGCGGCAGCAACAAGAATGACAGTGACAAAGCGATACAAAAGTTATCGTGTTCTATAAGAGCTGTTTAAGTTTTTATGAATAAGGGGGTTATTCTCTAATAAACGAAAAAAAATGTTCAATGTGCGGACTTAACAAATAAGTAAATTCAATCTTTCAGCTAAGTCACTTTTTAAAAAACATACAAACACAATCCGATATACATACATTTGTACTTATAAGGCAGTACCTACCTACTAAATTGAAAGAATAACTATCTAATAATAACATAATTCAGTTTTTTTTATAATTACAATTGACTTATGAAGTTGTGATATGGATACTGTGATGTAGAAAGCTGGCAAGTAATATTATCGTCTAAGAACAAAGGTGCGGTTTTGAATGCGAGCAGGTATTTTTTTTAATTTTGTAGGTATAATATTATTTTGTCTCAATGTTTACAAAGTAAAACAAGAGATTCGACTTTTAACCATAAAATACGTACTCGCAGTTATTACAAAAGATCATCGTTGTAAACTTATGTATATGTTCATTAATGTATATCTGTAAATAATAGTAAAATACATTTTAGGTATACAAAAGCTATGATTTCACCGAAGAAATTGAAAACAACGACTTTTAGACACATTTTAGAAGCTTTAATTCACTTAAACAATTTATACAATGTTATTACAAAAATAAATTACGACCGCTAAACACAATTAAAATAATTTAAAAATTCATGCGGCCTGAAATGCGATTTGAATACGCAGACGTAAACGACTGCTAACATCAGTTCAATTAAATGAAGTTGAAGTCTTTTTCACATAGGATGGGTACGGTGACGTTTGGTCTTTCAAGTTCCTAGTGATGTGGTAACGGTAAGATCGGTGACGATGCTCTCAGCACTGCACACAGCACTTGAGGACTGCGGATTACCGTCACATAACTCACAATTGTAATATCAAGCAATCTTATACAAGATATTGTCGCTATCTTTTGTGTGAAGTTTGTGAAGAACTACACATTCGCGAACAAAAGTTTAAAATCACTTACTTGACATTGGTTCAAGTAAGTGATTCCAAAGCTTTTGCTCGCGAATATATATATTTCTTTACAAAAATGATTTACCTAATGTCAATTAGACGTTTCATAAAAATCGTTGTAATATGGCGTCGTTAGTGACGTCATTCGTGACGCCGCACTGTCTGGGCATCTGCACACTAGGATCTTCCGTGCTATTCCGGCGGTGCACATCGGACATCACTTCACATCTCGTTGCTTCACGCTTACCTCAATCATCAATACGCTTTACTTTGAATTAGTATTTTCTCTCATTTTGTATGTAAATAATTAAAAAATGTTATTTGGCTTAGTTCTTTTCGTTCGTTTTCGTTCTCGGTAACGACCACAGTTGCAAAGAAATTGAATTTTAAAGTTCACTTACACGAGCGAAGGGAGTTTTGGCGTCCGCCGGAATAGCATAGCGATATGCTATGCTATTCCGGCGGACGCCAAACAGCATTTCAAATTGGTCATTTAGCATAAAACAGCGTTTAGCGAAAGTCTGCTATTTGTGTAATAACTAGTAACGAGTGCCACAGTCAGCGTCAAAAATAACTAGACACTTTCGTACTGTCACATTAACTTTGTTGACATTGCTCTGAGCATGAAGATGCTGTCAAATTTGCCAATACCACAAAGTTCTAAAGTGCTTTGATATTTTTGACGCTGACTGTACATATCTAATAATAATTGTGCGCACACAAATATTTAAATGAAATTATCACATTCAACACTCCGTGAGATTTCCATCGTGTACACATACAACTCCCATATGCGCGTTTGGATTACCCAGACCCAACTAAAGAGCTGATCAAAATATACATTTCAATATTGTTTCATTTGGAAACTAAATATCACATTGTAACTCGTGAACTGTCAAAATATGTATAAAAGTAACCAACCACATTAAGTTGAGTACTTTAAAAAAGTATAAGCTCGATGTACCGACTGAGAGAAACCAAGCAAACTTTATTTACAAACGAAATTTCTTACCGGTTCTTCTCAGTATAGAAAGCACATCTCTAACTTGACTTGTTATTTTTGATTTGAAACGCTTTTGGCGGCTGATATATTAACTAATTTTGACAGCTAAAACTTTGACAATGCATAAAAGTTATGATTAGTGCCGTTTTGGACTCTATCTGATATTGAATACCATTAATTAAAATAGGTACTCAATAATATTTAGGTTTCCGCGCAATTTACAACCAAACGAGATATAATGGATGGCTCAATAAAAATATTTTGCTACAGGGTAAACCAAACATGGGCACGTTCCACCAGGAAACTTAACCTAAAACTCAGTCTATTCACTGTCCGCACTTAACTGGCCGAGATGCGTCGCTGCGAAGGGTTCCTGAAGACACATTATAAGGTAATTAAGGAATGTAACCAAATACTGGTGTTGGTAAAACAGGGTTCTCGTTCTCCTAGAATAGTCATATTAATTTATTCATTATTACATGTGGTGTGCAATAGTACATTGTTATCCTAGGGGTGAAAGTAACTTATTTAGTCCCGAGACGGGGTTTGGCGCCCGGAACGAAGTGAGGGCGCCAATAGTTCGAGGGACTAAATAAGCCTTTGACCCGAGGTAAACACTGTGCTTTTCTTCATTTATTTTTCTATCTTTTTCTTTGGAAAAATGGTAAATATTTTGCTCTAAGCTAAGTTATTTTGAAGAAATTGTTGAAACTGAATTATAATAAAGTTATTTATAAAATATACATTCTCTAATCAATACTTAACTTTAAGTTATTTCAATTTTACATCGTGGCTGTATAGAAAGTTGGAACATGGTTCAATAGATATGTGAAAAAAAACGAGTTTTTAAAAAAAATATATTTGACAGCTGTCAGTTGAAAGTGATTCTCCCTAGGGATGAAAAGTGTTACTTTCAGCCCGCTTCTCAGGTCAGTAATGACCCACTTTCAGAGTATGAGTAATGAAAAGATCTTAATTCACCATTTATCATTTATTTTTCATATTCACGAGTAATAACTTCAAATATTTATATTTCACAAGAGTTACTTTTCTAATACAAATTCCTTCGGCGATAATGCCGCCTAAATTGTCATTGCTTTACTTGAAATTCCCATATGTAATTTGATTTTTATCAAGTGCAATAAACAATATGACTAACGTTGTATTTCTAACACAAAAATTGCATGTTAATGTACTTTGGCAGAGAGCACTAAATGATAATATGATTCATATCACAACTTTTGTGAACATCTGATTTTATTCAGCTATTAGGATCCGCTATTAGGTTCAGCTATTAGGTTCCGTGGGCAGGCCCTCCACAAGGTGGACCGACGTTCTTGTCAAGGTCGCGGGAAGCCGCTGGATGCGGACAGCGCAGGACCGAGCGTTGTGGAGATCCCTGGGGGAGGCCTATGTCAAGCAGTGGGCGTCGTTCGGCTGACATGATGATGATGATGATTAGGATCCCACTGCTGGGCGTCCGTTCCCCTCCTCCAAGTAAGTCTATTCATGCCTACTTATTACATGCAAATAAATACTTTGATTCATTTTCAGTCACCAGCAATGGACGATAACAAACAAAGACACAAAAGAAACTAAATCTTATTGAGTTAATTCGTACCATCTAAGACGCCTCTGACAGTAATGCTATGTCATACAAGTATCACCTTCTTTTGCGTCAGGGGTAACAGAAGAGTGTAAGGGCGAGTGCGGATAAATTAAGGTAAGTGTGGTAAGTAAGGGTAAGTGCGTCTTAGTTCGGGGAAGTAAAGCTAAGGTCGGCTGAGTGTGAGTAAGTGAGGGGTAAGCGTGGTTACCTCGTGCTATATGCAGGTGGTCTTGAGATGCATGGAGAGCAGCCCCTTGGCCACGAAGCCGCGCCCGCACAGCCCGCACACGTACGGCCGCGCGCCGCTGTGGTACCTGGGAGACACATTATATACTATACTCCGACTAATATGATAAATACATTTTACAGCTGTCATTAGTAATTGAACTTTATGCAATACTTAGAGGGTTCAAGTATACTGTCAGGCTCAGAAGTCGAGCAAATGGAACGTATTTCTATTGGATTGAAGTACAACTTCCCATGACGCTGGTAGCTGTCAAAATGTATTTATTAAATCTGTGGGCTGTAATTAAAAAATCCAAACACTGTTACGGAAAGCGCGGTGCACTCCGCTCTGTAGGTATAATGCTACAAGTACAGCCAACAGCACTTCAGGATATTCTTTTCCCTTCCCGCAGTGGGAGCAGCCGCGTGGCTTGCTGAAGGAATGTGGCCCTTGGGTGGTCGGCACAGAGTCCGCTATGGCGCGTACCTCTCGTGTATGACGAGGGTGGAGCGCTGGCTGAAGGCCTTCCCGCAGTGGGAGCAGCCGCGTGGCTTGCTGAAGGAATGTGGCCCTTGGGTGGTCGGCACAGAGTCCGCTATGGCGCGTACCTCTCGTGTATGACGAGGGTGGAGCGCTGGCTGAAGGAATGTGGCCCTTGGGTGGTCGGCACAGAGTCCGCTATGGCGCGTACCTCTCGTGTATGACGAGGGTGGAGCGTTGGCTGAAGGCCTTCCCGCAGTGGGAGCAGCCGCGTGGCTTGCTGAAGGAATGTGGCCCTTGGGTGGTCGGCACAGAGTCCGCTATGGCGCGTACCTCTCGTGTATGACGAGGGTGGAGCGTTGGCTGAAGGCCTTCCCGCAGTGGGAGCAGCCGCGTGGCTTGCTGAAGGAATGTGGCCCTTGGGTGGTCGGCACAGAGTCCGCTATGGCGCGTACCTCTCGTGTATGACGAGGGTGGAGCGTTGGCTGAAGGCCTTCCCGCAGTGGGAGCAGCCGCGTGGCTTGCTGAAGGAATGTGGCCCTTGGGTGGTCGGCACAGAGTCCGCTATGGCGCGTACCTCTCGTGTATGACGAGGGTGGAGCGTTGGCTGAAGGCCTTCCCGCAGTGGGAGCAGACGTGGGGTTTCTCTCCGGAGTGCACGCGCTCGTGGAGGGTCAGGTTGCACTTCTTCACGAACCCCTTGCCGCATGTTCTGCAACATAACAAATAGAATATTGAACGATACGGAAAATGGCAATTACTGTAAGCGGTATAAATTACTTTCATAAGTTGAAAATAACGGAGGTAAAAGAAAGACGGAACATCACACTAAAAAAATGTGAAGCACGCAAAGTGCTATCATTTCGTTTGTCGTACACGACCCGCTATACTGACACAAACACACTAGGTGCGACAAACTACGCCATTTTACCCCGTGTGACAGCGCCAATGACACGTGCTAGTCACGCACACACCCTAAACTGGCAGCTGATAATATGCTTCACTCATGATCAGACGAGGTGACGTCCTTCTTACTTTTACGTTCGCGTTGAAAATATTAACAGATATAGAAATAAAACGTTTGTCACGTGACACAAAACGCTGCTGGGGTGGCATTCCAGCTGACATCATTTCACATCTCGGTGCTCAACGCTTACTTCAATCAGCAATACGCTTCACTCTGCATTAATATTTTATCTCATTTTGAATGTAATAATTAATTAAATAATGTGATTTGGCTTAAGTTCTTTTCCTTCAAACGACCACAGTCGGAAAGAAATTAAATTTTAAAGTTAACTTACCACAAGCAAAGTGGGTTTCGAAGCCAACCGGAATACCATGGCTGATTGGTCGAATGCATATGACTTCACTTACTTGTAAACCTCATTTGCCTACTCATAATGAATGACATTTGCCACAGACTATAAAACATGTAAATGACGTTTGTAAATTGTGGGGGGTAGATAGGCTGAAATTTAAAGCATGTGTCACGTTAGATCTTTTTCAATTGTGTGCAGTGCTGTGTCCGTATGTATTACAGGGTGTCACGAAACCTAACGTCAAGCGGGCACAGGGTGGTAGGCTAGGTTATACCGGTTCTGGGAAAAATAAGGAAAGTAAACTATATCAGATAGATAGATAGATAGATCAGTTGGTTTAGTAATAATAACAATATTTTTGAAAATCGACTTGGCCGCGGTTTTATGTACTGTGCTTACAAATTCCCTAATTTCGCAAAGTTCTATTTATTTTGTCATCCTTGAAAACTATGCTATTGATTGTAGCCACTTATGTGAAAAAAAAAACATAAATTTCATAAAAAAAAAACTTAGCCTGAGTCGTGGTTAACAATTTTTATGTCAGCTAACATTATCTCTTATTTCATAAAAAAATATTACAGTAGCATCCTTGACAAGGCCCATTTAATCAAGATTTCAAAATGGTGAAACACTTACTATTTAGGTACTTGTCTTATGTTTCCATGAAAAATATTATAAACCATAATGGGTCATTCAAAACTTGAACTACGTGAAGTCTAAAGAATGCCATTGATGGATTGTGAAACAAAAATTTGCCGTAAGTTAGTAGCGGTAGTTAATTGGGAACGATTGCTGGTGCTAAGCATCTTATGCTTGGTCAGTTAATGTGATGGGTGACCACGTGAACCTTTACAATTTTTTAAATATTTTCTGAAGCATCTCCGTGCTCGTGAAGGAGTTGTTTCCAGCTGTAGGTGCTAGAAGTCAGTCGCTTACTTAGTTAACAACTTCTGACAACATGGTTCAACAGAAGCCCTTGTATCTTACTCGAACAGTAAGGCGCTTTTCAGACGGCCGGGCGGGGAAGGCCAGTCTTTCTGACGGCGAACATAGCGCAAAGGGAATTCTTTACGCTTGACGTTATGTTTCGGGACAACCTGTAGAAGGTGAACGGTGTCAGTACGTACTTGCAGACGTTGGGTTTGTAGCCGGTGTGTATGCGGATGTGGAACTTGAGGTGTTCGCGGCTGGTGAGCGCCTTGCCGCACATGTTGCAGAGGTAGTTCCGCTCGCCGGAGTGCGCGCGCAGATGCCGCCGGAGCGAGTTGAGATGCGCGAATGTGCGCGCGCAGACGGCGCAGCGGAGGGCTAGTGCGCGTGCTGCGGCCTCCGGGTGCGCGCGGAGGCGGTGCGAGAGGAGGTATCTGGACAATAGACAAGCTTCTTACTATTTGTACAAGACAACCTAATGATTATCTTAAAAATGAAGATTATTTCTTTACTTTAACATACCCGCTATGCTGAATGCAGAGGGCGTTAAATATGTTATTGGCCTCTAACCCCAAATTGGATATATTAAATTACAGTCCGCAATCGATATTCTTCTTCTTCTTTGCGTGTCGATGGTAATGCTCTAAATCTGATATTAAAACATGTTGAGGAATCATTGTTATGGAACTACATAATTATGTTACTGAGTTAAACCCGTTAAATTGTGTCAGGTAATGTAATAAATAAACATGGTGATACAAGGATGGAAAGAAGATGCGGCAAAATGACCCCAGCTTCGGCGCCAAAGCAATGTATTTCAGCTTTTAGAGAAAAACTAGCAAAAATCCTATTGATATAATAAATGCGATAGTTTCTATGTGTGGATGGATGTATGTGCCGTGTTGCTCTTTCACGTAAAACTACTAATTAAATTTCAATGCGACTTTACAATGATATAGTTTATGCATCTGAATAGGATACAGGCTACAATTTATAAAAATATCAGTTTTTTTTAAAAATCTAATTCCACGCGGACGAAATCGCATGCGGCCGCTAGTATTTTATAGTTTCAGAATTGTTTCTTAATGGAAATGACGCCCTGAAAGTTTCTTCCTAGCACAAGAACCGTCTAGAATTAACCCTTAGACTGCTATTTGAGTTTGAAAATAAAAAATAATTATTATTTCCCAGGATTAATGGATGAACGGATTTCAGCTTGTGAGGTGTCTATAGATTCGCATTTACAGTGAGAATGACACTGGGTATTTAAATAAAACAAAATGGCGTATTTTTGGCGCCTAGTTCAATGTTTTTACGCTCGGCAGCCTGAACGGCTTGACGAACTTTAACTGGAAAGGTGTCGTCTGATGTCGCATTTACTTGTGAGTTTGGTTGCTGCATTCAGCTTCTAAAAAGTGGCTAAATCGGCGGTCACCGATGCTAAAAGTAGCATGTCTGCTGTGGCCCTGTGGTGTAACTTTACAGAAGTTGAAGTGATGCTGTTTCAGTAAAGTCTAAATCGCTACTGTAGGCCTAGCACGAACCGATAACGTTTCGGTAATCGAAAAGTAAACGATTTTTTTTTCTTAAAGACAAAGGCCTACTGGTACCACTAAAATGACTAACCTCATGTAAACGAACCCTTCTGGACAAAGATCGCAGACAAACCGCTTGTTGAGTTCCTGTGAGTCCCCGCCGCCCTCGCCCAACTTGTGCGTCTGGCCTGCAACAGAACACACCTTGTGCTGAACAATGGAAGCAAATGGAGTACTATCCAGTGTCAAGTTAATTCAAAAACATATGTACACACACTTGTGCACTACAATATCTCCACGGTTGATTTTATTCAGATTAGCCGCTGTTTCAGAAGTCAACTGGGACAGTCCTAAAAATTACATTTATTTAATGTTTTTCAATATAAGTGAATATCATTCTGTTCTGTCCTCATCATCAAGAACAGCCACACGACAACCACTGCTGAACATGATCTTCCGCTTAGATTTCCAGAGCGGCCGCTTGTAGGTGGCCTGCATCCACCGGAACCTGCAATCATTCTTGGACCTCCGGTATTCCGGTTGGCGCCAAAACTCACTTCGCTCGTGGTGGGTTATCTTTAACATTCAATTTCTTTTGTGGTCGTTCGAGAGAAAAGAACTAAGCCTAATAACTTTTAATTATTTAGATACAAAATGAGAGAAAATACTAATTCAAAGTGAAGCGTATTGATGATTGAAGTAAGGGTGAAGCACCGGGATGTGGAAGTTAGCCGGAGTGCCACCCCAGGTGGGCATCTCAAGCTGCGTTTGCCGTCAAATGGTTTCCACTTGATATGTTTTAAGAAAACAACCAAATAATGTTAAATGGTTTGTATTGTGCTAGGTAGCAAATACAAGTGCAGCTTGAAAGATTATATGAAACTACCTACATACTTGCTATAATGAAGCTACAATGCATTGTAATGACCTATTACCAGATAAATAGCATCGCAAATAAACATTTGAATTTGAAGTCGGTGTCAGATTTCTATATAAGACACCACTTGAGAACTTTCCGGCCCCAACGGCCATCATTTGTTAATGATATGTGCTGTGTTGTTATGTTTGGTGGTGCAGTACCGTGTTTGAGTATCTGGTGCGCGTCGCGGAAGGTCTTCTCGCAGAGGGAGCAGCGGTAGGGCCGCTTGTCGCGCTCCCAGTGCCGCGCCCAGTGCCGCGCCCACTCGCTCGCCTCCACCTCCTGGAGAACAAATATTTGTTCATTCAATAAAATATTACATAAACGGCCTATATACGTCTCACAGCTGGGCACAGGCCTCACCTCAACTATGAGGTGGAACGAGCCATACTCCAACACGCGGGCTCAGTGCGGATTGTTGGAGGGGTGTAAGGTTAGTGAGCAACTTTAATGTCAGATGTTATCAAGCCGCCCTAAGGCCTTTGACTAGGCTTAACGACTGCCATCTAGCGATGTGAACCGGGACCAACTGCTTGACGTGCCCTCCGAAGCACGGAGATGCCCGAAAAATGCATCACAAAATTTCGGTCAGGGTGGTCACCCATCCCATCCCCGCCCCGGAGTGTGTTGCTTTACAACAGCGATCGTCGCCGATCATTGTCACAACTGCGCGACGGGCACCTTCAATAAAATGTTGGACGGGGTAGTCGAAGGCATATTGATTGTTGCCGTCATGGAGAACGGAACAATCAGAAGCCCAAATTCCGCCAAGGGAATTTGAATCCAACGTGGTAGAGGGCGAGTCCACCGCCGTTAAATTACCTACCCACTTTTTAAATGTATTTTTTTTAAGTAGCACAGTATGTTCCAGTAATTGCCTTATGTTCAAGAAACTTGTCCTTCTGTTATTTATGAACAAATATCCTGTTGAAATATTGTGTTAAAAAATAAATAAACAAAGTGTCAGTAACACACGAAGAAATATCAGCATTTAGTAGTATTAGAACATTCTTATTAAAATGAGAATTCTTCTTTTCTTCTTGAAGTTGTTCTCAGTCAAGTAGATTATTTTTCTCTAGTCCCGGTCCCTTTTGCCATATTTAGTAGGCACCTAAAACAAAATTTTGTTTTCGTTTTTAATTTTTATGGAGGCCGCGGTGGACAATCGGTTGGTGGGGGCCAATGATCCGTGACTGATGATCCCCCTGTGCGTCGCGGCCCGGCGGGGCCGTACCACCGGTTGCGGCAGCGGAGCCGCCCGCCGGGTGGCTCGTGGTTGCGGGCAGTAAGGTCTGCGTACGGTGGGAGCGAGCAGGCCGGAGTACGGGGGTGCTCTAGCTTGTATTGCACGGCGTCCACCGAGACGGCGGAAGTGCCTGTCCTCCAGGCGCTTTCGTGGCCTCCCCCCTTTGTTGGGAGGTCAGTTGGCCCCACCAGAGGCTAGCACTGGCGGCGGAGCAGTGCGGTATTACCTTCGGTAGGACTCAGCTTCGCCGCCAAAGGTTGTGTGCCGTGGGGTTTAGTCGGTAGGAGTCCGACATAACCTCATTGTCGTCTCAGGCGGCGAAGTATCCATAAGGATTTCCCACGAAAAAAAACAAAAAGTGTTGACTACTTAAACAATGCTCTAAGGTTGGCTAAGACCAAGACGCCTAGATAAAGCTCGCGTTCCGCGCGTTTGTATGAAGACACAATACTGTATAATAGATAATGTTACCATTACTGAAAAAGGAAAAGTCGAATATGTTTGGGGATAAAAGCGCCCCGGCACGTGCCGAAAACGCAAAATATATCAACTTGCCTTTTTGCAGCGCACGCAGCGGAGGGGGCTGGTGTCGGGCGCGGGCGGGGGCGGCGGCGGCGCCTCGGCCCACGGCTCCGCTTCGCTCACGTGCTGTCTGCAACCACACCGCGACACTTGTACACAATGAATCTTAATCCATATTCATAAACCTAACTATAGTCCCACTGATCTAATAAGAACTTCATTATGTCAGCTGTCAGTTTAATTGAAAATTGTACTTCAATCCTACAGAAATATGATTTATGAGCTGTGGCTTGAGCTTTGAGCCTGTAAGAAAACTTGGACTCTTTAGCATTGCGTAAAGTTTAATTTCCAATGACACTGGCAGCTGTCTAAATTCATTCCTTATAATTGTTTGAAAAAGCAGTTCTTTGTATTTGAGACTGAAAGCCTAGAAGCCAGCATTGTATTGCAGATAGTCTTTTTGAAAAATGTATAGCATATTTACTTAATTTGGAAATATAAAACAGTATTTTCTTCAAAATGAGACTTCTACTTAAAAATACATCACATAATTTGATCCTTCTAAGCGTTAAGGGATAGAAAAACGTTTAAATAGCTGAACACATCAGATTGACAGAACACTGATGATGTCTTGTAGTTGTTGTCTTGGAGCATAAATAGTTGTGAGTGCAAAAGGGTGTCATAGCAAGCAATGTCACGTTTGCTGATTAAGCACTCTCATTATTTGGCCTGCCTTTAAGGACCTGAATGGATTTAAAATGTAAAAACTAGCAACAATAAAGGCTTATTTTATTGTATGGGCTTGGAATCACTTTTGGGGTATTTAATAACTGTAGGTGTTAGATATCAAGAAGTGTCAAAGATGACCACTGGCAACCCTAGTTCTCAGCACGTGAAGTAAGTACCTATGTAACAGAGAAATTCACTTTAAAAATTGACATCACCAAAAACTGGAATTTTGGTTTTCTTTACCTGTCAAGTCAGGGACACATGTTTTAGGGTGACAGTTAATTTAGTCTATAAGTTACGTTCATGCTTAAATGTATAATTGTTCTTTAACTGTTACCTGTTATGTGTTCATAAATAAAGAAACTTAAAGCCCAAAATGTGTAAAAGTAGGTATAACCCAAGCATACTTGTAATGAGTTAGCATTTCACTTCTGCAGATGAACTGTGTGAAGCAAATGCAGCACTGGAAGGTGTCCATCTCCCCTGGCTCCTTCTTCACCTGCACATCGTCCGGCTCCCGGTAACCAAAGTCCATTTCCTCCTTCATCACATCTATGGTCACTGGAACATCTAGTGGTTTTTCTACCAGTTTCACTGCTGTGGCTTCAGGCAACGTACTGATGAGTGATTGCCAATCCTCTAGTTTCGGTTTTTTCTTCCTACCCCTCTTTGGTACCTCTCCATTACTATTTGGTTTACGGCTGCGTTTCTTTTTTTGGAGTGACACAAGAGATATGTTGTCTTCACTGTTATCGGAGAGGATATCATCAGGGACATCAAAGTTGTCAGACTCAACAGTGTCTTCTACCATTTCTGTTTTAACTATAATTGGACTAAATGGTTTCTCATCTTTGACTTTAATTTCAACCTGTAACTGGGGTGGTTCAGCAGCTGCTATCAACTCCGTCTGAGTACTTTGTTCACATTTACTGTTCATGTAGGGTGTGGAGGTGACTTCCTGTTTTGTAAGTGTAAGGTCTACAGAGGATTCAGTCACTGTAGAATCTACATGTTGTAACATCACACGTAACCTGGAAGTTAAATTTCAAATACTGATTTAAAAAAATAGGGTACTTACTGTGGACATTATCAATAACAATCAAAAGAAATAAACAATAATTAGTCATTGTTCCTGTTCCTAGGCTGATCAGTTTAATTATAACATTAAACAACAATGTTTCAGTTAATCAATAATGTTTATATTAATATTGCTAGCCAGGGGGCTAGCGTAAAGATAGTAGTAGATGAGTATTAACGTCTGTAAGGGTACAGACGTTAATACTTATCATAATAGCAAAGAAGGTTCGTAAGTCCTTATTACTAGGTAAAATAATATACCCTTTAATTAGAGGCAAATGACAGAGCTCATAAAATATTCAGAATGACTAGACGGACCGACCGACATTTACAACCACAAGGCATTGTAATTGTAGGCAGCAGCAGGTCAATTCTCGACATATTATAGCGTGGAATGAATAATTAAGTGTGGGAAACTAACCTGGCCTGGGCTTCAATCGCTTCGTTGCAGAACTGGTAAAGATCGTTGACTCTGCAGCTGCAGCGGTCGCACACCTTCTGCGGCAGCCGGTCCATCTTCTTCACCTGCCACAAACACCAAAACACATCGTAAAATAGGTTAAAACAACAAATTAAAAAGATGATAACCAACAACCGACTATTACTTTGATTGGCAAGTATAACTCCATCTTTAGGTACAGTGCATTTTCCTCATCGAACAAATGGTTGTTGACAAATTTTGTAGAACAACACAATCGACAAACCGACTCCATAATTTATATAAAAATTGATAAATGCTTCGATGTTTATGCCTTCAGCCTTTGCAAAGAAAGTGACAGATTGTTCAGCCATTTGTCAAATATTGACCTTCCAAAACGAGTGTTGCCATAAACCAAAGAGTCTGTTTTGAGACCCAAAAAATATTTAATGTAGCTCGACTAGGTAGAGGTATATCGACGAAAGGGCAGCGGGTGGGCGGACTCGGAGATGAGGGCGGAGAGCCGCTGCGCCAAACTTTTGATTAATGAACACACAATGTTTGTGAAGTTAACTTACTTCACAGAAATTGCAGATATTCAAAACATTGAACTTTGCGAACGTATAGATAAGATTAATTTCTGTTTTTTTCACGATTACGAATATTAAAATAACTAAACGTTGAAAATACTGAAATGTTCATTGGATTAGTATGATTGATTAACCATAATATAACAATTATGCTTATAGGGTAATAAAAGGGAACGAACTCAAAACAGAGAATTTAAGAGGTAGGTGTAGAACATTAATGATCCTTTTTCAAATAGCTTCTGCTGTTTAGCCACTGATGACTTTGACAGTTTTACAGGAATATACGATGATCGCAGGTGGGGTGGCTCTCAAGCAACCTTAATCTTAAAAATGAATAATGTTATAATGTTGTAGCTGATTTTGTGGCAGAAAATTAAAAAACTACCCAGTACATTTAGAAATGGCCTTGCCGTGGGTATAATCTTAGCTTAATGCAGTGAATTTAAAGCCAGCAGGCTACAGAGCCCAAATGTTCATTTAAAAGCCGTTGAACTATTTTAAAAATGAACAACCACTAACAAGAGCGGTACCACTTTACAGTACAACCTGTGCCAAATCAAACTAGATGGCGCTATCAATCTTACATAAAAGAAACGTCTACCACTATTCACATAGTTCCTGACAACTACAGAGTTGAACAATTTGGATTTATTTATTATATTTTATTACTACTTATTGTTTATATTTAAAATCATGCGTAATAATAGTAAACGTTATTACAGGTCAAACAGCCTAACAAACTCCTAAGGCGAATACTTTTCGCGCGATAGTCAGCGATAAAAATGTCGCCTGGCACTTATCTTTATCTTTATCGTGCTCCTTCAACAAATAAAGTATAAAAAACGAGATAAAGGTAAGGTACCATTGTAACTGACTAATACCTATACATATGTACACATTTCTTTTACATTTGAATGACTTCCAAAATTGCCTTAGGTGGATCATTTGAGGGGTTAGGTATATCTTTTATGTTTAAATTATTAGCAAGGGCTGATTAAACAATAGCTCTACTATAACTATAGAGCATCATGGGTACTCAGTAAAGGTATTACCGAGTAGTGGTAACTCGGCAAATGCTGAAGGATCTTTGCATGGGAGTTTTATTCTGTTCTTCGCATTTTCATATACCATGTACTGGGTAATTTGTTTTCTTTTGTATTTGTGACATCCTGTAATGTTTTGATTAATCTTAAGCGGCGACTACTTCTCAAGGGGGAGTGTACCTAACCCTTTCCACCACAGTTGTTATCATGACATAATTGACTTCTTACTGATTTGCTACGCTTTATATGTGTTCGACTTTACATAGTTACATCAGTCAAATAAAACAAAAGCTGCAAAAGTTATTATTTTTTGCTAAGTTCCCGAAGCAGGAAAACAAGCTTAAGGCCCTCCCAAATGAAAGTGGTTACCGCAGTTAGTAACACCAAAGAAGGTATAACTCTTATTGAAGGTATAACAGTTGGTTTCTTCAAATCTCTCTTATAGACTACTAGACCCCCGCAACGCTGGGTGGACACGGAGGTCGAGACTGGATGCTTCGGGCAGAGAATCGCCAAGAATGGAAGAAGTGGGAAGAGGCCCACATCCAATTTCAGATAAACTAAGGCTACCATGATGATGATGATAGACTGCTGATTCTTAAAACCCCATAAGATCATTATCAATACAAGCGGTGGGATTATCATCGCAGCCGTGGACATCGTATCAAAGTTTCATCAGAAAACAGTTAGATTCAGTTTCAAAGTTTTACTAACGTAAGTTTAATTTAGTGTTTAGGTACCTCTATCATTATGAGCAATATCGTTTCTGGTCGATATCAACCCACGAGAGATTAAGATACGGATATTGTTTGGTAGATATCGGTTGTAAAAATACAGTCCGTTAATAGATTATCGAAAAATAAGGTCACTTCGTGCCTAGCTACAAAATGATATAGGTAGGTACTCACAGGAAAAATATTTGTCATGTGAAAACTTATCAGGAACAAGTTTTTGATAACAAAATGGGTTCAGGTGTGGCCGGTGGACCATATCAGGAACCGCGTATGGGTTTGAAATTTCAATTCAACTTAAATATAGAGGTGATTATTTGTGGCGGTTTGATCAGGTGGATTCATTGGCTTCACCACCATCACCACTGTAGCAATCCGCACTGATCGTGTGCGGTAGAGTATGGCTCGCATCATTTCATAATTTGAGGTGCCCTCTGCCGATGCTGATAGGACAAAGAAGTTTTTTTAAAAGAACAAGGAGTTTCGTTCCTAAGTTTTAGCTTTCCCAGTTTTAAAGGACAACGGGGTGAACGGAAGGCTCCTCCTAACAAACTCCTAATATGGTAGTAACATGCCTAAGGGTACGTACAGTGGGAGGCTGGGCCTCGGCTTAGGGGATTACCTGTTTGGACCTATTTGGAAGTTGTGTAATGAACTTGTCAGTACAAAATCGAAAAGACTCGGGTTCGAATCACAATATGTAGTGGTCGTTCCATTTAATAATTTATTTTGTATTGCACATAAAAACGTACAAATATCTTGGACTTAATGCCAGGAGTCATTTTCTACCAGCCTAAAGTTTCTCAAGAGGAGTATTGAAAAGGTTTTTACAGGGTTCGGCAACACGCACGCAAGCAAGTGACTTCTATGTTGTTACATGTGTGCTGCGGTAACCGCTTACAAAGTAAGTATATTTCCTTAAATACATTTTTGTTATTCTGTTGTTCCAAGTCCGCAATTTAAGCAGCTATTCACGCGACTGAGCCAATAGGAGGGTTATGTTTTAAGAGTATTTCCAGCTCATCCCGCTGTACTTCGTCCCCGTTAACGTCTAGCACACTACACCAGGTTCACGCATTTCTTTGTTGGTCTACTGATTGCTTTCAAGTTTTTTTATGGTATACCAAAAGACTCAATGCTGACTTGCTTTAGCCAACAAGTACACATAACGCACAACTACCTAGAGGTTGAGAGTTATTGCGTAGTTGAGAGAGCGGAGGGCACGGCCTCATCCTACGCACTTCGGCTTGTGAAACCTGCTAATTTTAATCACTCGTCTAGTAATTTGAAGACGCTGACCTGTCTAGATTGAGGTGTGGGCGCTTCGTTTTGATAAAAAACCAAATCAAGACCTTTTCTGCGATTGCTAATTTCTCATTATAAATGCGATGTTAAAGTGCCGCTGTAACTACCAGTAGGTACTATTACTTACGAGAGAGTGGTCACTTCCCAGGTACATTGTTACATTCAATATTTGGTCAACTGTACGCATACATCACAACTAGTTGGCCAGTTTACACAATACCGAACACATATAGACAATAATCAACACAAACAACCTTGAAACATTTGATAAACATGAGATGAAAATCGATACTCCAAACTTGAGAGTGAACTTTGCAATTGAGTAAAACGAGCGCCACATACGCCGGTGAACTCTGGCTTAACTTTAACCCACATAACAAAGTTCAATGTAAACACAATACGGCAGAAGTTTCCGAAGTTTCAGTTCACGGCCGCGAGGCGCCGGGCGGCTCCCCGCCCCCCTCTCCGCGCGGCCCCCGCGCTCCCGTGCTGCCACCCCGACGCGGCGCGCCCCCTACGCTCAACTCCGGCTGAGCCTCAAACTTCTGCGCCACGATGACAGACGACACCGCCGCTCGAAACTCTGAAGTCTGGGATAGATGCGTACTTGGATAAAATTTCTGAATAGGACGAACTGTTTTTGGAAAAACTGTGTATGAGTAGGTAATAAGTTTACAGGTAGCACCCTGTATAAAGACCACCAATCAACCTTCTAGTACTGCTACACTCGTAAGGGTAACCACCCTCACGGCTCTCACCACGTTTTCCTTGTTAGAGAAACCAACATTGGGGATTACTTCAATCATTTATTTATTGACCAATTTCGTCGCTGATGTTTCACAGATTAAGTAGACTTATCATTAAGTAGATACTGGAAGTCATAAAAATCACTCTTAGAAACCACTAGTGAACTCACAAGGACAAGACTTACCAGTTCTGAAACTGTGTGAAACGAGAATAATTCTTCCCAACCCAAACAGCCTCAGGCCTCACACACTCTAAGCCCTCAATTTCGGATCCTAGAATATCCAAATGAAGTTTTTATTAAAGAAACACTTCAAGTTTGAAAAATACATTATTACGTTTTTATGCTTTGCTACAAGAGTAGAGTTGGCCGGCCGTAGTACCTCCTCTACTACTAGAGTATAGCATACAGTAGTGTAATCTGCTACTAGAAGCTGCTAGTTGAACTGTAGAGTGATTGACTCGAGTACGTTTTATTTAGTTAAGTAATTAAAAACCGTAATGGTTCATAAAATAAAGACAGTCATGACAGGGTTAATGTTGGACCTAATAATAATTTAAATAGCATTTTCTCAATCACAGTTAAATATTTTGACTTTGAGGTATTTGATGCTACTAACTAATAGAGTAGAGCAGCAGGCGGTAGTATCTTGTACTACTAGACTAGAGCAAAGCAGACAGTAGTGTCTTCTGGTAACTGGAGCAGAGCAGACAGTATGGTATTTTTAATGATTTATTTATTCCCTTATTCTTTCTAAACAGAAAAGTAAGTACGATGCGTCAGTAGTACAAATATAAACTAACAACTGAAAATACTTATGAATTAAACAATAAAAAAGGGGGTCACAATAAAACACTTTACTACTGGAATAGAGCACGCAGTAGTATGTAGTAGTACTACTACTACTAGAGCAAAACTAGCAGTAGTATTTTCTAAAAACTAAACAGCATAACAGAGTAATGTAGACTGTAGTACTTATGACATACTATTACAGTACAGCGGACAGTAGGTTGTGCTAGAGGCAATTAATTTAAATGGCTATTAAGATACCTCTAACATCTATCCATCCGTCTCCTTTTGTGCAGGCAAATTGTGATGTTAAAATATTATTTTAAGGATAAACCAAGAGTAATGAATGCTGAAAGCTGCATTCAACCTACCTACAAACGACCACCACACGAGCATGTATGATAGGACTCTTTAAAGTAGAGAAAGCGCATGGTGAGTGTCAGGATAGTAGCAGGTGGAAAAAAGTGGTCTCTGCCTACCCCTTTGGGAAAGAGGCGTGGTGGTATATATGTAGCGCCTACCTATAGTTTCGTTTTATAAGCCAAGTATTATTCATATGATATGAATCATATCCAAAATAGCGCGATTCAGAATCACATAGTTAGCCGTATCTGTGCTGTTTAAAGTTTCCATTCAATTCAAAATATGTATATTTAAATAGACCTGTTACAAGTGCTATTCAAAGAAGACGTGTTATACAGTGTGTTTGGGAACCGGTGTCCGACCCGTTAAGGTGAAGTAATATGATCTATTTTATGAATAAATCCACCATAATTAAGCACTTTGCCCCAGTTGTTTTAAAATGGCCGCCATTTTATTTATTTTTTCTCGGGAGTACGGGTGGGTTATTTTAGTTTGCAATATCTGCCGATTTAGAGGTCCTACAGTCACAAAAGTGGTATCGTTGGACAGCTACAAAAGTAGGCAATAAGCTGACAAAAAAGCATTTTTTCATAACTCCCTTAAAATACCTCAAAAAAATGTTTGAACTTGAAAATTGTGATAGAATTTGTTAGTTTTTTTTACATTTATTTTTTTTTCAGAAAAACTAAACTGTCAACATACATTTATTTTTAACTTTTTGGATACCCAAAGATATCACCTCAGCACTGAAGCAAAAATCAAAGTTCCAAGTAAAATGGTTTAGAAGTTGTGACAAATTGAATATCACCCTGTCATCAGAGACCCTTTGAAACGCAGGTAAAATTTACCTGAAATAAATTAAAAAAAAAATTAAAAAAATTAATTAAAAGTGCTTAAATTATGGTGGATTTATTCATAAAATAGATCATATTACTTCACCTTAACGGGTCGGACACCGGTTCCCAAACACACTGTATAAACATGAAAGTAAAGGCCTAATTGTCATTCTGCAGGGCAAAAGTCTCCACATTTCTACCATTGACCTCGCTAACGAAAATAAATGAATAACAGTGAAAATGATTTGAGCGTTTTGCGTTAATGAAATATGTAATGAAATGAAATAGGCACAAATCATTGCAAAAACACAGATCGTACAGTATCTACGTAGAGAAAAATCGAAGTCCCTAAGGCGGTAGGGTGTGGGTTCTGATTTGAAATGAGGTAAAAACACTTGGGACAGTGCGTATAAGAGCCAGCTGAAAGTAACTAAGATTTGATTGAACCCCATGCTCTACTACACTTTATTTGGCAAAATTGTCTTGGTTAGCGGAAGCTTGGATGTTATGAATAGGCATGATGACTGTATTTTTTTTTTGTTTATTATCGAAAGACCTTACATTTATGTAAACAATCCTCAAAGAATCACTTCATCTGGATCAATACCACCAGAGATATCACAATTTGAAATGCACATTTTTTGGACTTGCCCAAAAACGCTCCATACAAAAGCGACAGTGACGTCACTATCGCTGTCACTTTTGTATGGAGCGTTTTTGGGCAAGTCCAAAAATGTGCATTTCAAATTGTGATATCTCTGGTGGTATTGATCCAGATGAAGTGATTCTTTGAGGATTGTTTACATAAATGTAAGGTCTTTCGATAATAAACAAAAAAAAAATACAGTCATCATGCCTATTCGAAGATGTAAATACCCATTATAGCTCCGCAACGAATTGCTAATAACTTGCACCTTAACAACCTAAATAAGTAAGTGGAACCTTTAATAATACAGTTGTATTTGCATAAACAACAATTCTTTATAGTTTTCGAGTGCTTGTATTACACCTGTCTATAAGTGTTCCAGTAAGCGCACACCTCGCCTCTTATCAAATGACACCGTTTGATATGCGTCTTTGTCACCTTATCTATCATGTCGAAATTCTTCCACGTATCACGTATCCTAGCCTAGTTGCGCTGCTCTACCTACCGTTAGTAATCATACAATTTAATACGTTTTGAGAAGCCAGTTAAAATTAATAGCCCCTAAAACCAGTGCAATATTTTTAGAATCAGCACACCCCAATTTCCTGCTCCCTAATCATTTGTTTATAATTGCAACTTTGTAATTTATTAAACAAGCGTGTTTTTAATAAATACACGGCGTTCGTCGGTTCACTCATTCGCCCACATGTTTCATCTCTAATGTTTGTGTTGCATTCAGTTATGAGAATAGTGGATTTATCTGTCACCGTAGATATAACGTAATAAAGGTGTATCTCGGTGTACTGTAAACAATACTTGTAGTGATCGTGATGGCGACGCAGGCAGCAGATAGCGGCGTGGTGGCGGCGGCCCCGGTCGTTGGGAGCCCTCGCTGCCTCGCGGCCTCCGCAGCGCCAGCCCGGTATCTGGATCGCTGACTCAGCGCGTTATCAGCGATGCCTTGCCGATTGGTGGAGTGGAGTGTTTGCGCGGCTGATACGCACCGCAGGGACCAATCGATTCCCCGTTCCGTCGAATCTTATCACGATCATGGTGGACATTCGTACCTAGTGTCAGTTCCCTGATACGGTA
Organism: Udea ferrugalis; assembly: GCA_950022985.1. Lineage (NCBI taxonomy): Eukaryota > Metazoa > Arthropoda > Insecta > Lepidoptera > Crambidae > Udea > Udea ferrugalis. Next base: position 10,731,122 of record OX465541.1, on the reverse strand, counting down.
TCTGAAGATATCATCGAAGGTATAAATATGGGCCCATCAATCGATCGGGTCTCTATCGAACTGTGAGCTGTGATTCTGATTGACTGTGCGTCCCCGCGAGTTTTAGTGCTTATCCTTTTCCTGGTCTTCATTTTGTCTGAGGGTAAATTCTTCAGCAGGTTTCGGTTAATATTGGTAAAAAGTGTCGTTTATTTTAGTATTTGCTGGCTAGTTTGTGAATATTTTAAATACCTTTTTGTTATCAGTTGGAGTAACGCGTCTGTCGACGTGGCAGACGAGATTTGCCGATGTGCTGAAAAGTTTATTTGCCCAATTTCCATAGTTTCATTAACCTCATTAGGCATATCAAATTGGCCAAATGTTAAGCAGCTGAGTTAGTGTCTCTGTTAATACAACAAGATAATGATTACGTAACAACATATGGTGGTCCAATAGCACATGTGTTTGCTCGTTTCGTGTGATTCGTATGTCGCACGCTCATAAGTATGTTAAATTATCCTCTAAATATTCCATCATTAAATTGCCGGTACATTCGCCACAGAGCTATGTAGGATCGTTGACGCGACAGGGAAAAGCGGTGCTCTTATCAGAGAACGTTAGCCGCACCTTTTTGAGCGGTGATAGCGAGTTGCGTGACTCCGCTTCGAGCGCGCGCACTTCGATTGTCACACCGAACAAACACATTAGACATAACTCGTGATTAAAATATTGTTTCTTTTTCAGATCGCAGTCAACTGCTTCTCAAGGCTTCACGTCTGAGTTGGACAGGGGATCTTGACAGTTTGATGTCATATGCTGCCAGATCTATCTTTCCAGCTCACGCGTGGAGCCGCTTCACACCACGCCGCGTGCGCCGCCGGCCAGACATTTCGATCACCGGCGCAGTCGAAGAAGAACTAAGCGTGAAGGATTAAGTGGAGGTGTGATCTCTTCACTTTTTTTGCTTAAAGTGAGATTCAACTCCTCCAACTTAACCCTGAATCGCACTAGCTTCGCAGACGAGGCGAGATGAACTCATTAATGACTATTTATTAGAATTATATCATTATGTCTGAATTATTATACCATGTATGTCTTATGTTAAGGTACTTATAGGTACAAGGAAATAAAAAATACGTACTTTGTTGATTTCGTTTGTTTTATTAACAATCCTAATAGAAAGAAATTAAAACTTGTTCAGATAATTCCTAATTCAGTCTTCCTAATCAGTAGTGAACACTCAGAATAGGTTGTACACAACCACAGAAACAGAGTAAATACAAAACGACTCTTGAAGCTAGTCAAACATTGGCGCCACTGTGCGCGCGACGGGGTATTATGAGAGACCCAACAACGCAGACTGGTCTGAAGTGCGACGCGAATCACTTTAAAAAAAATCACAACACCCAAAACAAAAAATGGGCAAAAAAATGTTGGTAACACCGGTGCGCTAAAAAAGCTTGCAAACTTCACGCACCTAACCTGCGCTGGACATCGACTCGTCCGTATCTCTAAACTCTGGGAAAATGTATATTGATTTTTCAAAGAAAAGTCAACCGATGTAACAAAACACCGTTCGTGAAGTGTTTATACGCGTATAGAAGCGCCGCGGTCGATGTGCAGTGTCGTCAAGATGGTGCGACGGTGTTTTTCGTCGCGTTTCGAGTGAGATTGGAGAGAGTGTTGCGTCGCTCGGCCGACGGCCCGGAGCCCGGCTGCGGCCAGGGCCTGGGCGCGCCATGGACGCCGGCGCTGCTGACCCGCTGCGAGCGGCCAGGCCGTGAGTATCGCGTCCTCAACTCCCGCTCTACGCTGCGGCGCTCCGCCCGCAGTCTTACGTCGCAGGATTATTTCGGTCCCTGTGAGCCCGTCTGAGGTTGCGAAACGTTTCGTCCGCGCTCGGTTCTCGCTCACGGCGGACATTCTCTCGCTCGTGCAGCGTCACGGCCCCCGTCGCGTTGCGCCATTTCGAAACGGTCGCATCGTCCGCGAGCGCGAGCGAAGCGAGGACACGACGACGTCGCCTCACCGCGGGCAGGGCGCCGCCGCCGATAGAGATCTCGCGGCGCGGCGGCCGAGCGTGACCGCCTCCGCTCGCACTAACCAGTGCCACCCGTGTATGAATGACTCGAACGGCCGGGATCGTAAATCAGAATCGTGTTTACAGTTTTTGCGGAGTGCACGAAACCTGTCGCGCTGCCCTTTGTCTGGGGGGCGGCGCGAGAGGCGCGGGCTCAGTCCTCGGGCTCGCGGTGGCGCTCACGAAACGCCCGAGTGAATTATGGCTAGGTGCATATACACCATGCACTACACATACCTAACATACGCGCCTACCTATCTATAGCTACGTGCAGTGAAGGCTGCGAGTACCTACCTACTCAAACAAAGCATTTTGCCCACAAATCCATACTGGTGGCCTCACACAGCTAGCTTTTGCGTTCTTTGTGAAATTTCGTGCGACACATCTGTAGGGGTGATGTCATGTTGTAAATAGTGGATTCAAAACATCTCTGATTGTCAATTGTTAATTTTATTGTGCATTTTGAGGTTAGGTTGTGATTTGGAACATTAGGTGCGCACCCTAGAGTGCAGAGGGACAATTTAGTAAGAAGAAGCATTCCAAGAAGACTGTGGGCTGTATTTCAGTGTTCAGTGTGTGTAATAGTGGTGTGTGCACTTAGTGAGAGTGGCTGAGAGTGGTATGTGTGTGTGTGGTTTGTTGTCTCACTGCAGTCACAAGGTTTAAGCTCATTGAACAGTGTTTGATGCCAGTGGATGTAATTGTGAGCACTACAGAGAGAAGTTGGCTCGGTGGAAGTGGCTGAGATCCATGTAAACACAGGCGGCCTCATGATCAGGTGATGTTTTACGTTGCAAATTACACTACTGAATAAAACCTTCTTTACATTTGTTGTTGCAACTAAAAACTCTATAAATGTGCTCTAACAATCCCAATGCAGCAATGAAGCATGTAAAAGAATGGTTAGACAGTCATTTGTTTGCACTCATACATTAATTCGGACTCCCTATCCTAAGTTGGAATATAACAAGTTCCTATTCAGTAAATCTCTGATTTTGTCTCGTTTATTTGTTTTCTTTTAAAATACAACATGAATGTTTATATTGCTTTAGGTATCATGAACAAGAATTATCATGTTGATTAACAATCTGGCAAATATTGCTTTGCTTAATCACCCAATAAATGCTATTTATACTCTTGAATACCTACTGCCTATACTATAGTTATCACTCTGAAACATAAGCCTACAGGAAAAAGACCTTTTTAGTTTCAAACGTAGGACTGGCTATTGTGCAGTTGGCTCAGGGCAATTACACTATAATAATTATAAATGTCCTTTAAACGGGTATTGTAAAGATATTAATTAATGAAATGTTCACTTTTAATTGCCTACTTTTACTTATTTTATATTTTTGTTATTAAATTTTGATGATAATATTGCTTAGTCTATGAATTTGTTTTCTGCACCGACTGATCTTGGTTTGAGCTTTGTGTTGTGGTTCTGTTTCTTCTGTTGTCTGGTTACCATAACACAAGAGAAAACTTACTTTCAACGAAGGCAATGTAACAAATAGTTTTGTGTGTCTCTGTAAAGCCATTATTACTCCAGCCCAGAACTCCATTGGCTACTGCATTTGTGGCTATATTCTAAAATAAGGGGATTCATGAAAGCTAAATCAATGCCATAGCATTGTTTTAGTGATTGAAGTGACCTCTTACTATGAATGTTGACACCCATAAGAATGAAAGACATTCTAGTAATGATGATGTAGGGCTGTTAAGCACCAGATACTGTAGTAGGCTAGCTGCTAGAAACTGTCTAAAAACTTATGTATGTGTACAAAATAAATAGGTAGTCACTTTGAAAGAAAATAATCATCTTAGCAGGTTAGCCTGCCTATGACCAGAGTAGGTACAGCTTTTCTCTAGATCTAGTGCTGGTAGGTTGTGGAATCTAAACTTAGTCAGGTTTTGTGCAAACTTGTTGTTGGTGCTGAACTCAGAGTCATGTGACTTAATTACAATGCAGAATTGCTAATTACTCTTAAGCAATGACATTTTCTTTATTTGAGAATACTTGTCCATTTAGTGAATTAGATTGTGAAGGAATAAATAGATTTCAGCTTATAAAATAATGTTAGTACTCAAGACTTATTGTTGGTCAGAGACTCAGAACACCATCAGTACTTGTCAGGCACAATTCAACATGATAGCTAATATCTGACTGGCCAGAATTTAAGCTCTAAATTACAATAAACCTTTCAAAATTGTATACTTATCAGTACAAGAAGTATTATTCACAATTTCAATCAAAATTAACTTGGACACCTGTACCACCATTACAGCAATTTTAAGCATAAAATAAAGTAAAGCTAAAACTATGTTTTCATTTGGTCTGTTAAGGTACAGACTGATTCATTGACCATAGCACTAACAGGTCAGTTGGGTAAATAAAAAAGCTGTTGTTTACAAGATACCAGAGTTATTTCTGAAAACAAAGCACTTCATTCATTGTGTTTCTTCTATCTAAACTGGTTTTATCAGGCATGATGAAACCAAGATATGAAAATATTGCTAAATCATTACAAATACTGTATGTATCTTGAATCTTCACAATGGGACTGTCACACCTTTTTGATAATTTGAACAGAGGTATTTAGAATAAATTATTTCAATTATAATTTCTCAATACATACCATCTTTATTTAAGTAGACCATTACACAGTACTTTGGAATCATCTAAAATCTTATTTTCATACTACAAAATATGTGTAAACAATACATAAAATACATGTAAAGTGACTGCCACTGGTGTCGAAAGGTTGCTTCTACTGAGAATACCCGGAGTGAAGCTCAAATAGTCTCTAGTGCTTAAAGCATAGCCTATTGGCAATCTAGGCCTTTTAGATCTAGACAAATAGTGGTAAATTGCTCAAAAAAATAATTATTGTCTCAATAGTCAAATGCCTTTTTTGTGGGACACAGATTGATCAACCTCTCTGATTGGCACTGACATCTTATTCCATTAGCACTGCTCATTCAAGGCATGGTGAGCTACAACTTCATCATAATATGAGAGCATGCTTGAAAGCATGTTCAGTATGCAAGCATTTTCTTTAAAGTTACTCATAAGAACTAGTATACTCTCCAAGGTTTTCTTCAGTCATGATGTTTTTGAATGCTTGTAGCATGCATATTCAGGAGCATGCTTTTATGAGCATGCAATGCAAACCTAAAGCAAACGTATGCTGTATCATTCTTATTGGCCTGTTCCTAAGAATGTGTATCTCTTTAGGCTTTTTCTAGCAATAGTCTACCATAATTCTTACATGAGGTACAACAGGTATACTGTCAGTTTTCCTGAACAGAAATATGAATAATACAGAATTGACAAAGCGCAAACTATGGTGCCCAAATTTCTGTAAGCTGGTAAACAGTCACTCCATACTCCACCTGGCAGCCCACATGATAGCGTGTGACCAACTTTATATGTTTAAATGCAGTTTCATAATTCAATGACAATCGAATTACTATTTCAGTGGCAGATACACCCTATTTTGAAAAGTTACTCATTAATCTTAATCAGTGTGAGACTAAGCAAAATTACAAATGCACAAAAACCCAGGCCTGTGACTTCATGAGCCAGATGCAGGTCAATATTTCCGCATTTAAATTTAACCAACACTTCAGTAGTTCAACATTGAACTCTGAACCAATATAATTAGGGCTGTCAAAAAGACGTTTCATGAATTTTTTCACATTTCATATTAAACCTTTCATTGGAAGGCTAATGTGGCAAAGGGTTAAGGCCCGAAGGTCGTGGGTTCGGACCCCACCTAGGACAAACATTTTTGTGACGGACATTTGTGCACTGGTGGCCGTGGATGTACAGATGTTAAAAATATTATATATTTTCAGTTTTTCACTAATCACAAAATGTTTCATTCATTTATTTATTTACTAAACCTATCTAGCCAGTTCTAAGCAGCATAGGATTTCCATGTAGCTTCCACCATGTCATCATATTTTATTTTATTTGTAGTGTCATAGTAGTTTGTGGTATGTTGACGTTATGGATTATTATATTTTTCCTGTTCAATGAAGTATTTAGTATAATTAATGGGTAAAAATCTCAAATGAGTGGATAAATCTGAATGAGTGGGTAATATGGGCTAAATATCTTGATCCGTCAGTATATATTGACGGATCACAATATGGATCTAGCGTGTAGCGTTCGCCTACGTCTTTGGTTTTCTAAAACTCAGCTCCATACATCTTTGTCCATCTTTGTGTCAAAACGTTGCGTACAGTCAATCTAGAAAAACACAGAGCATACCTAAGTTGAGCCCCAATTTCCGTGTAGATCGGTAACGGTAGCACGGTAACGATGTTCACTGCTTGCGTAGCGGTTTACTGTACAGTCAGGATCAGCTATGCTATTCTGTATAACGCCAAATCTATCGTCAGGAAAAACGCCAACTTTAATCGTATATTGCCTTCAACTCGAATTGGTATTCTCCCTCATTTACATAGAAATAATTTTAAAAAGTTATTAATATGTAGTTCTAGTCACTCAAACGAGCACATTCGTGTAGTTATTGAGTTTAACAAAACGCCAAAATACAATCTCACTTTGAACTCGTTGGACGTGCTAATGCAGAATGCCACCCCAGAACCAGAGTTTTCATAGTGGCCAAAATTATCTTGAGAAAAGCAATCTACAGCAAGTGAAAAAGTAATAAGGTTGCTTTGCATGTTTTTTAAACACACCTTATGATGACCTCCTGTTTTTGATGCTGACTGTATTTAGAAGTTAACTATCTCAGCGTCATTTGACACGTTCCAAACAAGGAAACAATATTGAATGTAATTTCAAGTGTTAAATTACATGATTATTACAGAAAATTTCGTATCGTACCTTTTAGTAGTAGTTGTGAGTACCATCGGCCGGCGTGGTTGCGCCACGCGATCTGTGTTCCGCCGCCATCTTTCAAAATTAAGTCCGTTGCGACACCCACAGGCATTATGTGACACGCCTCCAGGTCCGCTAGCTAAATTAATTTTATGTCAGCGAAAGATCTGTGAAAGTTGTCGTTAGTGCAATAAAATTTAACGTATTTTTGAAAAGGTACATACTGCAAGTTTTTTGCCTGTGTGATTTACCGCTAGATCTATCTAGCGGTAACTCGAATATATCTTTTACTAATTTGTTCTTGAGAAAAATTACGTCATTTGATGTAGCGCAAATCCCTGACCTCAACCTCTTAAACAGGTGGCTCTTAAATGACTTCATATTTATGAAGTTAGGACTATAACTATTAATAATACGCTAGAATCTCTAACTGATTCTTTGAAACTGTTCGTTTGAAAGTTCAATAGAATTTCTCGCACTGTACCTGCGACCCTGGCGTTTTGTCATAACTCTAAAGTTATGTGGTTTTTCAACTTGGATATCATTCAAAATAAATAATTGCAGCAATTCAATTCCTAGTCGTAGTGCCTAAGAGTGAGTGGTTGAAGGAATCAGTCTCATATTACCTAATTCTAAATCACTCTTTCCAGTCCACATCAGGCCAGCGATAACTTTGAACAGATCCTTCAAAAGCTACGATCACCCAACCCTGAAATTCCTGGCTGTCGGCTGGCCGACCTAAAACTAAGGCATGCCAAAGTTCATAGACAGCCTAGAGACCTTTAACACCAAACCAGGTTCCTTATCCAGGAGTTTAATAAACCCAAAGAAATTGGAGAAGAAATAGTAAACTTAGTAGACTGATTAATCGAGCAAACTATAAAAGTTTCAATTTCTGATCAAAACATCGGCTGTCTTGTCTGCAAAATTACTAAAGCTTTCTGTTCTCCACACTCTATTTTGCTCTTTTGAGTAATAGGGTGATAAAACATGATACTAAAATACGTCGCCAGGTTCGTGTGGCACTAACTTAAATAGCTAGTTAGACGAGGAATTTTCACGTTAGCGTGGCGGGGCACGTGACACAATAAAATTACCCTCCTGGTAAAATACTCTGCGTCGAGTTCGATTTCCTGTGTTGCGATTTTTGACACTCTTCTCAGCCTTGTGTTGATGTTTGTGACACTCCCCCAAGCCTTGCGTCGTATTCCTACCTTGAGGTTTATGACACCTCCCGGAGAACCACCTATTTGGACCTGGCTTATAGCTCAGGTGGTATCTGACCAAATCTTGGTGTGAAGAGCCGAGAGAATCTGATTGGAGCAACGACGCAAGGGCTCCGTCCACTAGGCCTCCAACCGTCTCTAACTTTGTCAAAGTTTAAAAGTTTTACCGATCGCCGTCTCGCTTCCTGGTGTAGAGTACGAAGAACTCCAAAAACAGAATTTAATAAATAAATAGATCGCTGTATCTCTTGCAAACTCCCATATTTGACTAAGCCAGGAGAGAATAACGCCAGTGGAAAATTAGGCCAGTCCGTTAAGGGTACTATGGTTAAAGTCTCGGTACTCGATTGCGGAAAATGTAGTTTCGAATCGCGCCTTTCGACTCTACAATCGCTTTGCTGGGTCTTTTTTCTCCCCAAAATTCGAGTACTTTCAACCGTAAAATCTTCCATTGACAAATTCATGAAGAGCCTGGTCCTGCTTGGCATCTAATCGTTTAGGATTATTATAGGCCCAATGTGTCTTAATTCGTGGAATCGGGAGTATTCTCCACCAGCACATCTGGGGAGCATCGGTGTGTTAAGCGTCGCGTTAGTACATCTAGTTATTTTCTCATTGCGAAATACTTTGCAGGATCGCCAACGCGTGAGTAATACAAGTATCGGCAACCGTTCTTTTGAGAAGACATATTATTGTGCCCTGAATTGTATGATTAGGAATTGACTGTTTTTAAATTTGTCTCATTGCAATGTCTTATAAGCGCCTATACATTTCATTCGCAGGATTATCCACCCGTGTTCAAATTATATTTATTCCATTTTTTATTAGGTTGCATAGTAAGTAATAGTCTTCGAAAACTGTCGTCCGCGTCAAAAGATACTTAAAACAGAGACAGATAATACGAGTAACACGGATAACTGTTCTTCAAATATCTTGATTCTGTGCAAATTTTTCAATCACATTCGCGTCGTAACATATCCGCTCCTTCTCACCTATTATTTAATCATTGCATCGTTTACAAAACAAGAACATAATAATATCGTTTTTTTATTGCCTGGCAAATACAAAAACAAAATAAAAATACCAATAGTAAATACGAAGCGTAGTTGTAGTCGACTCCTGCGCAGCGTGTCAGCCCTATCCTTGACATTTGACATACTCGTATCGTACCAACTTCAGTTCTTGCGTGTAGAATTACTATCTAATCTTCGTTTTTACGCATGTTTGTAATCAAACGTACGGTTCAGATTGTAATTCGTATTTTAATTGATATCTTGGCGCATTAAACAGTATGAGTTTCCTAATTGCAACACATACAAAATATAATGCAACACCCAGCCTCAAAAGATAAACCAAACTTTCAAAAATTCAAATAACAAGACCACAATTTCGTTTGGTTGAAAACATTTGAAACAAAGCTTCTGGCTTTCGTTGTTTCGTATTTGTTTTCGCGTTTCGTTTTTGTATATTTCTTAGCAAAAATGTTTACTGGAACGTTAAGTGCAATAGGTAGAGGTCTTGCTTAAAGCGCCGAAAGTCGGGTTCGAGTCCTATACAGTACAGTCACGTGGTGAGCATTATGTATATGTGTCTGGGTCTGGGTGGTATTATTCTGTATTTACATACGAGTAATTCTAATTAGAAATATTTATTTATTTATCTTACTCTTACATTAAGTATGTTATTTATCAATCTCCGTCGCCCATAGTAGGTACACGGTTGACATAGTTGGGGGTCAGATGATCTTATTGTTAGATATTCCAGCTACATACTTGTTTAATATTTCAATAACGTATTTGCTTAGCAAGCACTTGGAGCTTGTCCTACTAAGTTTGTGGGCTTTTGCTGACTTCAACATATTTAGATTTTATACATACAAAACATACACTCACGACTATACCCCAAACAGGTAGTCAGAGAACACATTGTTTTTTGCCGTCATGATGAACGGAACATTCAAAAGCACACACTTCGCGCGCATTTGAACCCAGCAATGTGGTAAGGGTCGAGCCGGGTTTCTTGGGTTTTTATTAGTGTTTTCCATTACGGGAGAGGAACGTAAATTGTACAATGAACGAAAGTAGGTGTTCCGGCCAAACTGGAACTCGGTACCCAGGTTCGGAGTTTTCACGAAAAAAACACTTTTTCAATTTAATAAATATTTATAGGTAGTTTGTGTTAGAGAAATCTATAACATACAAAACGTTTGAACAATTTTTTTCATGAATGCTAAAGCGACATATGAAATCCGTAAAGAATTTGAGAACTAAATGCACAATAATAGGTATTTTACTGTGCATTTAGTTATCAAATTCTTTGAGTATTATTGGAAATTTATTTCTCTGCCATCTTTATCTTTCAGTGCATTGTTTATAATCAAGTAACAGAACTACTAAATTCTTCAGAATGTCGACTAAATTCTAATTATCTATCTCTAATTTTATCGTGTAGTCTAAGAATAGCTTGTATTCGATTCGTAGATAGTATTCTGCTTTACAATTAGTATGAAGTTTTCTGATGAAACCTAAGTACCTACCTATTTATTGGAAAGATTGCTATGCTGTATGTGTCTTTATTTCCCTGTTTGGTTAAAGGGCTCAATTTGACAGGCCACAAGTCAAATTAATACACTGTAAGTAGGTACTCTAACAGTTCGCATCTACAAATAAAGTCTTATTGGGTCTAACTCATCTTCATTTTACATTTTTTTTAATACCTACAAATTGCAGTTTTCTAACTCTGTAAAATAACCTGCTTGAAAAGTATAATTGCAGAGTTTCTTGCGAGTTCTTTTCAGTATCACAAAACTTTCTGAGGTCGGTGATAGAGCCAAACCATGTTTGTATACTATGTATTCAACCTAGTAGTATTTTTTTTCTCATCTAATTTTTTACTTTCAAATGAGAATTATATTTCTAAACTTGCGTATATTCTGCGTGGTCAAAGAGGCATACAAGTCCGGTACGTTGATTACATTTAGTCGGTTCAGTTTTAGTGCAGAGATCCGTACATTCGGCGCCCAGGACGAGGCGTTACGCCGCCGGTGCTTTGTGTAGACCCGAGCTCGTCTCCATTTTCCTCTTCCAACGACCTCCGTCCTTATTCCCACAGACGTAAGGTCGATATAGCTGTTGCCACGCTATATGCGTACCCGTCTATCTATAGCAGTATGTGTATGTGCTACATACGTAGTACATACGCCCCCAGTACTACCTAATTCTAGTTGCTGTTTTCTGACGGAGTATGAACCGAGTTTTCCTGAATTAAATCGTCGCTTCTACTATATTTATATTTTAACAGGTGCAGTTTTTGTCGTGAAATGACGCATTATCTCATTAGCGCATTGGAGTGCTCGGCTAACACACGCAAGGTCCCGAGTTCGATTCCCCGCAGGGTCAACGTACGCGCGGATCTGTTTAGGTCGCCCCTCGTAATCATGGTGTTTGTGCGTTGCAAGGTTGCAAGCGAAAATAACCCTTGTCATTGAGTTACACTTACACGCACATTGTGGCTGAAAGGATTTCGGTGACGTACTTATTTCTGTTGTTTAGACCTTTAGATAATAATGGTTTGTTTTTTTACGATTTGTCTTTTATGCAAGTTCTCGGAGTTCATTCCCAGAGTAAGTTTTTTATTATTGTATACCTCATAACTTCATAACAATTCCGCCCCATACATAAATTGTCATATTTTGAATTTTCATTTGTTACATGCACGTGTTTGTCACGTGTTTAGCTCACAAGTGCAAGAAAACGGACGAGTTTGAAACTATTCTAAACGATATGATCAACAGATCCAATTGCGAATTGGGTTCTTTATTTTACGCAGAACAAATAAAGAAACGAGAAGACACAATTTGTACGTAGAATAACCTCATACAGAAAAACAATACAATAACATACACAACAGGACTAAAAATTCACTGAGAAATAGTGAATTTAGTACTAGTACGTTAACGTGTAAGTTACAAAAAACTATCCATTCTTTCCATTATCCAGTTTTTTTCATGCTAAAATTCAAAAGATTTAACGAGAATTGAAATCCGATGAATTATTGATGATGATTTCAATTACCTCGAAATTACCTAGTATTGGATTATCAAATACTCGCAGCAACCTTCTTTACTTCGAAACACTCGCTTAAAATCTTTCCAAAGGCTTTGCAAGGTGCAGGTGAGGGTTTCTGGCCGAGCTAACGTTTTCCGCACACAACCTGCGTTAGCCGAAGGGCAGTGCTATTTAATATTAGATGCCGGCCGACTCACTGTAAGCCACCTCAAGCGTAACCCGGGGACTTAGGGCCCGACCCCAACCAACCAGAGAAGTGGCGTGGAACTGGATATGGAGTTAAAGTGCCGAGAATTTCCTCGGTATATGCCACGACGTCGACGCAAGGTTAGCGCGTATTATGAGTTTGAAACAAGAATTAGATCGCCATGACCCAGTGGTAAAGCTCTCTGGCTCGGAACCCTTGTGGTCTTGAGTTTGAATCGGGCAGGAACACCTTTGTGTACATAATACAACTCCGATGTGATGGAAAAAACAGTTAAAACCCTAAGCAACCCAGGTAAATGCGTTGGGGTCGCTCTAACCACGCTGAGTTTAACTCTGGGAAAATGTGGGCCTCAGAATGTTCTGTTCGCCATGACGGAAACAGTCAGCATGTCTCCGACTGCCTCGTTTGGGTAGTCTTTATTGTTTTTATGTTATGTCAAAGCTGGCCCGTTGCCGCAATGGGTAGAGGTTATGCCTAAAGGGCCGAAGGTTACTACAAAGAATGTGTTCATCCTGTATTTGCGCGTTTATTAATCCATGAAACTATGTTCTTAGGAATAGTTGAGTATGCTTGCTAGTCTCTGGCACTCATAAAGTCTGCTCAGTTTGTGGTCTGATGATCTGTGGTATAAAATGTGCATGTGATAGATACATGCTATCACGCATTTTCCTCACGGTGTGAACAGATACCCGCCACATCTTCAAACTTCAAACTTGAAACTTTATTGCCACCTCGTCGTCGCTACTCTCAAACTTAGTCTGAGAACATTTGACATATTCGAAGATGTCCCTAATATTTATGTATTTATTACAAGTGATGAAGGTTTAACTTATGCTAGGAAGGCTACACTAGCTATGGTTGAGTGTGCCTCCAGTTGTATAGTTAATTGTAAGGTAGCACGCCTTTTGAACATGGCTTGAACGTAATACGCGTCTAGCTCAGAATTCCCCTTCAGGCGTGTAAATTCCTTTATAGTTTGATAAAGGTAATCACGTCCAATGGTATGCTTTGGTGCGGTGCTCTGGTGCGAGGGCGCGCCGCCAATCAAACATCCGCTATGACGAATGATGGTGATGCCTCCTTTGCTGATTTTGAATTTGAACTATTTGAAACACTGCTGCACCGCCTACTATATTTTTCTGCTTAGCCCTATGGTTGACTGGTAGAGAATGCCTTTTTCGGCATTAAGTCCGCCCTTTGTAACAATCACGTTGTGCAAGAATAAATAAAAGTGCTCTGTAACATTTTGCATTCCTGGGGTGAATAGTCTTTGACAGTTTTTTTTTATTACGTCACATTATGTTCCGGTTTTCAAGGTTTGGTCTGGATTAGTCTGGAAAGTATTTCAAAGTTGATAAATATAGAAAGTTTTACTCGACGGCTCGTTTTTCTGTATGGTTTCAAATTGAAAGATTGCTATAATGGTGAAGGGCCAATCCTAACATTTGTGTAACAGCATTCGAAACAGAACTGCCTGATCCGGTAAAGGCATCGTCAATGTAAAAATATTAGGTTCATTCGGCAACTTGATGCAACTCGTCAGCTTTCATTATCCTTGAAGTGTTTATTTTGCTTTTGCCTTCTGTAATTCATCATTGTCGTGTCTCTGGCACTAGTTGACTAACGTAGATATAGTAATGGAAGGATGTTTTATTATTTTGTCATGTCTTTCTGGCTAGACAGACTAACCTTTTTGTCTTTTACCCCTGTTCACAAAATAAAGGATCCCCTTAATGGATCAGTTTACGATAAGCAGCGGTAATTAGGCGCAATTAATATAATTAGAATGCAAATCTATTACTGTACGTAGTTAGCATTTGCATATAATCATCTAGCCGACAGCTTTTAATTTCAGTTGGACCAATCGAACGCGTTCCCCAATTCGTGTGCGCGGTGATAGTGATGATAGTTGAGTGACACATAGTTTCAAGGTGTGCTAGAATAATTAGATGCACACTTGCAATTAGGGAAACGGCTTAAAATATCCCCAAATTCTCTTTGGATAAGTTTTCATTTATCTACAATTGCGTGATCGATATAGCGAGCCCTTTTGCTCGGTTTAAAACATTCGAAATGAAGCTGTGTAGCCAGAGGAAACCATTTAAAATAGTTTTATTTATTTCACGTAGAATAAGCTTCGGATTTGTGAATACCATACGATGAAACGGAAAATACGGCATGTACAATAAAATTAAAGTGCCTGATTTTTTCATTGTTTTTTTTAATTTTCTTTTGAGTGCTTTCAATTCGAGGATAAATACCACTGATTTTATTGGTCGTCGATGCCATAGTCAGGAAATCGGAGGTTTACAATTTGAATGGTTTTTTATTAATTTACAATTATTTGACAAAATAATACAAAGTTCAAAAACATATATCAAATATACACACGGATAATCAATCATACATTTTGTATGCACTTTGGAAATCTCTGTAAGCATGCTTGAAACTGAATAAATGAAATCAACCAATAGAGTTTCCGTTTAAATTACGTTTTCAAATTCCAAAAATCAAAAATGTATACTCTTGAGAATTAGGTTACAGTCCTCCGTTAAGCGTTTTATCAAGTGTACATGAATTATTAACAAAAACATTCGTCCGTTTGTCCGTAGCCGGCACCAGTCTGTTCCCATATTGTTTTCATTCATACGCCTATGGACACGTGTTGATGTTTTATTGAATAACCAAGTACTAGTTTAAATGTATGTACAGATACTACTACTTGATTCTTTCAAAGTAACCCGATGGTTACTTTCAAATGTTCGGGAACAGGGCATTTTCGTAAACTTGTATTGAATCTGAATTCGGATAATTAATGAAATTATGGAACACTAGCGGCCGCCCGCGACTTCGTCCGCTTGGACTTAAGTTGAAAAACAAAAAGTAATATTTCTTTTAAATTGTAGCCTATGTGCGATTCAGATGTATCAGATGCCATTCAGTAGTTTTTGCGTGAAAGAGCAACACATCCACAAATACAAACTTACGCCTTCACAAAATTAGTAGGATTAGTTCGCGTTGGTAACAAGTTAACATCGCCATGCTGTTCCAAAAGTAAATCAAACATCAATAGGTAATTAATTACGTTCATAGCAAAAAAAAAACGGATAGTATCCCACAGTAAAGTAAATCCAGTACGTCTACTTGAAAGAAACCGACGAGCGGTGATGAAACGCGCTACAGCTGCATCCTAGCGGGTAGGCTTGCAAAACCTATCAAAGAGGCCGACGAGCCTGCCATTAAAAACCCTTAATTAGCCTTTCATGAATTTTCATGTCGCCAAAGGGCAGTAATGAAACGTATTAATAAACCGGTATCGGAGCCGGCGAGTCGGAGCACTCGGAAGCCGCGATTTGACACACATTTTCGTAGTTTAATAATTGTAATTGAATATGGCTTCTTGGCGCAGTGACAGTAATAGCTAATTATGGCGAAAGGTGCAATCTGATTCCGGGTGCGTCTTGGATTAATTTAGAAATCTTGATCGCTACTGGGATATGTTGGTAAAGTTACTTCTCAGGAAGTAGGAACAGCGCAGTCTGTTCCCAAATTACCTCTTCTAATCGTCTTTTACCTATTATACAACGAGTTCTGAAATACTTTTTGATATGACATTCTCTGCTACGTCACACACCTTAAAACCACTGTTTTCTTGTAGGGTTCGGGGTCTGAGATGCTTCCTTCCAAGGATGCTATTGTAGAGTAAACTATTGTTAAATGAGTTTACCTGCCATAAGTGTGTTTGAATGGATCTTGAAGAGTATTTCGGCAGAGGTTATTTCCGTAAAGCGAACTAAACGACCACGATTGATTTCAATGAAACTACGAGGCACTATCTTTCGTCGAAGATTGTTCCGATACACCATTTAAAGTTCGTTTGCCAAAGACTTTGGTTTAACAAGATTAATTATTTCGTCTACAATTGGCTAATTTCTAAGTTTTCGAGTCTAGTTTTCCTTTGAACGTTGACCTTTCTCTACCTAACATTCCTCTTAAACTAAATGGTTCCACCGTCAGTTTGGCGGTTTTTTGTTTCAGCCATAGACCTCCGGCTTTGCCTCAGACTGGTATCGATCTGCACTCCACTGGGGCCTGGGTGCCGCGGCAACGCTCCGCACTGCCCAAACTTACGTCTCAAATGGCTACAATTTCAGCAGTTTTCTTTTGTTTATTTAATAACAATTCCCATGATCTTTCTGACTCTCTGTTTACGTATGATACGATATTTCACACATTTTGGGTCCAATTTACCGTCTTGACTTGTGCTTTTAAAAAACAATAAACTGTCAGTAGTGTGTCACATACATTGAATACTCGTATGCTCGTGAAACGGTTAAGGTACAACAAACACCTAGACAAACACAAATATCTGTTGATGAAACGCACGGGGATCGAATCCACGACTCTGCGTCTCAACGAACGTAACCACTGCGCCAAATGTGTCAGTTCTTGGCTGTCATTGATCTTAATACATTATTTGAAGTCCCGGTAAAGCTGTCTTGTTTGGACTGCTGATTAGTTAATATGTCAGAAATATACATTTAATTTTGAAAATGCGTCAACCTGCCACCCGTTGCATTCAATATCAAATTCATAATCATCTTAACCCTGGGTTGTAGTTTCCAAAATATGGTGCACGATTCAAAATGCAGATAGCATTGTATGATCGGGATTTCGTCGTTATCTCATTATTGTGTTCACCAGACCCCTGAACGCAAAAGGGGTATCGTTGACCATCCACCGACCCACCGCTTATCATGGTAATATCCCAAGATGGGTGTTGTAAATACGCTCAAAGGACAACATAACAGCATCTATCACAGCATAGCCAAAGATCGAGGGCCAAAAAAACTTCTATTGCATTTATTGTTCGCAGAAATGACAAAAATAAAACTTTTTAGAACTCCATTTCATGCACGACGTTGTAATTTTATTTTAACTAGAATAACAGTTTAGATATTGAACAAAAAGTTTCTACTAAAGCCGGGCGATTGAAAAGATACCCATTCAGTCGTGTAGTTATGATTTTACTTTTGTGAATAGCTACGCATGCTAGTCCAATGTGAGGATAAGGTAACCGTAATCTTTTCGCGTGGTTGAGTTAGAAATTAAAAGACCGAGTAGTTTCTTAACTACTTGGCCTTTTAATTTCAGATTTTCTGTCAAATCTGTCATTTCACTGCGGCTCTTAGTCCGGTTCTCGTGTCCTGAATGGACATGGTTTCAAAATCTCTTATGGCTAGTTTCACTAAGTAACTGCTATTTAACAAAAACCACCGGAAAGTCAATTTTCAATTAATTATCGTCATCGTTATGATTTGAAACATGAGGTATTTATTTATTCTCCTTCCAAATTGAGCCTTTGGAACTCCTGAGTGTCTTCTTTGTTGATGAGTCTGGTTAACCTCATTCCCTTCCATGCTCTTAACATAAGCTCTACTGATTCTTAGGAGCTCAATTTTCAGTGTTTACTTGCCAAATATTCCTAAAGATCTGTTGGCGAATTTCAAGGAAAGTAACGAAACCTACACTATTATCACTAGTAGAACAAATCACAGCTATTATTATCAAGGAGTCTATTTTCGAGAGTGGCTTCTAACCTCCCAAGTCGATCGTCCTAGTATCTGCGTTTCCTTGGCCTCTTTCCGGTTAGAACGGTGATCTCCGAAGAGTAGAGATCAACCAAAAAGGTCGTCATTTGCATGCAATAAAAACTTGCCTTTAGTCTAACTTGGCAGAGGTTAGAAATTGAACTGTGACAGGTGGGCTTTGGCTTAAGGCGATGTGGGGCTCTAGAGTAAGAATTATGTGAAACACTGTGATGATCTAGTGGTTAATCTTATGATGTGGCCTCAACTACTCACAGTACTGTATTTCTTGTCGGACAAAAAATGACAATTGATCATATATCAAATAATCAATAAAATTAGGTTAAAAAAAAACCTCTTTTGAGTAGAAATATGAGCAACTGACTGCACAGAATGAAGTTTTGACGATGTTTTTTTTTATCTCTTTTAGCTAGTTCTTTAGCTACCCTTAACACTACGCAAACTTCAATAGTTTAGTCTTCTAACAATCAAACCACTACTGTAGTAACAATGTAGTTATATTTTATTTAAATCGTCTATTCGGGCTGTAATATGAATTACTTATTTGGAAATATTTGTAATGCCATAGGTTTTTTTTTAAATAACTGTTTTAAATTCCAAAAAAAAAACAAACAACGTGACTCATAACGCTTCATCCGCTATGTTTTTTATCGTCCCATTCATAATGGCATTACTGGCTAAGCCGTTGAACCGCACAGCCTGATGGCAGAAAAAGTGAGTCTTTATTGACTGCCGAAAGGGCGTCACCTTAATGTTTGCGCAGGCTGCGGTGCGCGGACGCAATCTGCGCAAGACGCGAGTCGTCGACCCAGTTGCGAGATAACGCGTGATATTGACTCGCGATTAGCGCACGTTAGTCACGCCGCTTATCAGTATCACTGCGCGGACTGCGCATGCACATGCGCACTACACATTGCAGCCAGAACTAAAGCCACTTGTACGTGACTGTACATTTCTAAGGTAATTGGTGAACAAAGAGTTGAAAAGTTAACTGTCTAGTGGTCATTCTTCTGGATTTCATTCGTTACACATGTAACAGCAAGAAACTACTTTACGACGTTGAATTTAATTTACTTTTTAATATTTATTATTCTCTTATCATTTATTTTTGCCGCTTTTCGGAGTTCACCACCCATGCAGTGATTCCAATTTTTCAGGCTCACTTTGGGCTGAATGTCTGTCTCTTTTCCTCTTAGGTGATATCCTAATAGCGCTGTCTCTTTTAGCCACTGTGTTGTTAGGCTACAGCTTGGCGCACGCGATTCTAATATAAGTTTGTGTGCGTGTTGCTGTCCTTGCATTTGACACCACAATGCACTGTTACGAAGATGTTTTTTTTTTAACTAAATTCTCCATTGTATGTCAATTAGATCGTCTCCTATTTCCAATGGGTTGCGATTTGTCAAGTTATCCATAAAGATCCATTTGGCATGCGCAATTACTGTGTATCAGTTATCCGACTCTGTTTTGATTGCATTTTCCTCCTACAACCATATTGAATCTTACAACAATAGATTTACCCTTTGCTCTCTGTTCGATAGTGTTCGTGTTTGTATTACATTTTTCACTATTGCAGTATACATCAACTCGAGTTTAACGAGTAAAAACCAAAGCGTGACTATGAGATCGCTTTTAGAAGGGGTTCTTCAGTCACAGACGAGTTTAGTTCGGTCTAGGTTTTCGTCTCGCTCTAGTCAGCTCAAAAAGCGTGCCCCGCATGACCTATACCAAAATTATCGATCTGGTTTAGACGCTAACCGTATCCCCGGGGAGCGCCGTGGCGTCCATGACCTGAAACTGTACGGCATTTGTGCGTCCTTATGTGCGGACGCGGCTGTGCGGGAGCGGGGAACAGAGCGACTTAGAACCCTGTTTTGTCTAGCGGAGGCTTTGTATTTGAGTGGAAGAACTGCATGGTAACAAGAGAAGCCTTCTCGGTACCGTGCAGCTTAAGGTGCCTTAGTGAGGGAAATGCCCGATTCTTATTCTCTCATAACTTTATTTACAAAAAACAGTTCTATTGTACTAAATTATAATATTTATAATACAGTATGGGTGCAGAAGAATCTGTCTCTAGACCACATAAACGCCCCTCATCTGGACACGGTCGTAACGATAACTAAGCCGTGAAAATTGCTTGGTTCCGAATATGCATGCACCGTCAGTTACGGCTATTTTCCGCCTTGTCTTGGGTCGAACTGAATCCACCCCACACTTCTAGCTTTCGAGTTCATTCCACATCAGTACGTGGCAGCAAGTAGCCATATGCAATACTATGGAAAGCGTTGAATGACAGTTTTTTTATACAAGCTGATAGTAACACGTTTTATGGATTTCGAAATACCTTGTGTTAGGAGACTTATAAACTTGATTATCACCATCATAATCAACCATATAATCCACTGACGAACATCTGCGATTTGGTTAACTTAAAAGGTGTACACTGTGTTGATGAACATAATAATTATTATTAGGAGCCTGTCATTTCCCACTGCAGAGCAAAGGCCTCCCCATCCCGTTTCCACTGCTGCCGATTCTGTGCTTCTTCCCGCCAATTGCGCAAAAATGAGTCCAGCTCGTCTCGCCATCGCATTTTCGGCCTGCCACGAGGACGCCTAACGTCTTGAGGCACCCAGTCTGTGACCCTCTTAGCCCAGAGTTCTCGCGGCATGCGACAAACGTGGCCAGCCCAGTTCCACTTCAGCTGAGCAATTTTTTGGGTTACGTCGGTAATGCCGGTTCTGGAACGCAATTCGCTATTACGGATGTGGTCTGCGAGTTTCACGCCCTACATACTGCGTTCCATAGCTCTCTGACAAACTTCGAGGGTGGACCTCTGACGACACGTCAAGGACCAAGTTTGAGCGCCATACGTGAGAACGGGAAGGATGCACATGTCCATGAGCCTGCGCTTCAAAGAAATTGTTGCATTGCTCTTCAAAAGATGTTTGAGGGACCAAAAGCATAGGCCAACCCCAAGACTTGCGGTGTTAAGTTCCTCGAGCATAACTTCTAGTTGGCTGGGAGAGGAGGCAAATAATACGAGAGCCGCAGCCTAGAGCGGTGTACACACAGTAACACTCCGCTGCTCTCCCCGCTTTCGCAGAGCCACAGCCTAGAGCGGTGTACACACAGTAACACTCCGCTGCTCTCCCCGCTATCGTAGAGCCACAGCCTAGAGCGGTGTACACACAGTAACACTCCGCTGTTCTCCCCGCTATCGCAGAGCCGCAGCCTAGAGCGGTGTACACACAGTAAGACTCCGCTGCTCTCCCCGCTCTTGCAGAGCCGCAGCCTAGAGTGGTGTACACACAGTACACATAGAATCATGGCTCCGCTGCTCTCTCCGCTCTCGCAGAGCCACAGCCTAGACTCCGCTGCTCTCCCCGCTCTCGCAGAGCCGCAGCCTAGAGCGGTGTACACACAGTAACACTCCGCTGCTCTCCCCGCTATCGTAGAGCCGCAGCCTAGAGCGGTGTTGGTACGGTAACACGATCCGGCGATCATGTAGGTCGTGAAAAAGTCCGCGCTGACGCCTCGGGGATATTCGCCACGGAGCTATACTACTATACTGCTGCTACATTTCTTACCTACCCACGGTTTCCAGACACTTTGCGTGGGAAATACGAATTTTCGTAAATACTCGTAGGTACTGTTTGCGTTAGAACCATGTGTAAGACCTGTCAGAGATAAGCCATTCGAATGCCTACTAAAATTATATTCTTACGCTGCGTATACGGTTAAAGTTACAAAAATCGTGTATGATGGCATTGTTCCTCATTTAAAGTTCTGCAAAAAGTCCGCGACAGCATAAATATATTAGAAAATATCATAGTTTTTTGAAACAAAAAATTATCAAACTAAATGTAATGTCGAAAAATGAAAGCTGGTATTAGCTATGAAAGTAAGATTATTGATAGATCACTTGCGGATCAAAGTATAACATCTAGGCAGACCAAGTCGCTGGCAAAAACTACTCATTGATAATAGCGAATATCCCAGCCAGTCAAAACATAGGCAAACAAGCGCAGTCATTGACAAGTAGCTATCTCTTTTACTCGAGTCCACTAGTCGTTGTTACTGCTTGAATGCTTTGAATATGTACAGACTGGCGGGGAAGTTTTTAAACGGCTTCTTACTACTAACTTAACATTTGTAAGCCCCTAAAAATGTATGCAGCATCCTCTATAAGGCACGTGTTAACAATTAACCCTCGTACTCCAGATTTCAATCAAGAGTTCAAGACTGAACTTCACCGAGTCAATAAACGCTAAGCACCCGTTCATGCTCACGCTGTCCCGTGAAATTTAGAGAAAGAGAAATTTAATAGAACTAAAAGGGACAGCTATACTTCTGAGGGATGCTCATCGTTAATTTGCGTTTGTGAATTCGGAGGTAAGAGTAACAGCTATACTGCAATAGGATAAGAAGCAAATCACTTACAACATGTAGTTGTGCACAATGGCAACCTGGAAAACATGCCTATTTTCAAAATATATTTTTTTCAATACCTTTCATGCTTTCATGGCGCTAAATATAAAAAATAATATTTCTACCTCTGCGATGGATGGACGTTGTAGCCTTTTTCCAAATCGCGCATCGAAATATCTACAAAATAGGCGGATGGCGTCGTTCTAGCTATGTTAGTTGTGTAGAGATGCTTTTCAAGGAATACCTGTCCTTAATTTTAACAATATTTTTTGTCAGTTGTCATAAAAGCTATTATTTGAGTAAAATTGTGATATTAAAGCTTAAATTGGCGACTAACAATTACGTTTAACAAGCGTAAATTACTGCTTAAAAACTCAACTAGTTCAGCGTGGGCTATCAAATAATAAACAACGTAAATTGCTTCCACATATCGTGAATCACTTGATATCGTAATAAAACCATTAACTGTATTCCCCAAGTTCATTAGGCTAATTATCAGCCAATGTCCGACAATTGAATAACCAGCGAATTATAAAAACAAACATCAGTATGCAATTACAGTGCAGACTGCAGCCATAACGCGATGGCAACTAGCATTATTTACATAGTTTCATAAATACAACTACTATTTACGTGCACTCACTATGTCTTGTTTACTATATCGGGTCCAATAATAGTCAGTAATAATTCAAGTGAGCAGTTTTATGAATGGAAGTCATTCAATGCGCATGTTTATTACATGTAGCATAATGTCCGATGAATACTTAAAATAGATCGAAACGATCAGCTGTTGAACGCTCGCGGTCGCACTTTGGGCAGGCAGGGGTCGATTTTTAAATTTAAATTTCTCAAATTCGCATACGAGACTTTGAGCTTCTGAATTATTATACCAATCTTTAATGAATTTTTCAACTTCCGAAACTGGTTAGATAGCAAGCAGCCCGGTTGTTATTTTTTTATTTTCTTGTGAGTTCGAGTGGTGTGAAGCTTTTGATGAAGCTTGTTATCAAACGGAACTTAGCTGGTTTTCCTAATTTGAACTGATATTGTCAGGCCTTACAAACTTTGTCTCTTAAGAATAGTCCAAAACGGTTCTGTTTTATTCCAAGTGAAGTTCATGGTGGTTCTTTTTATCACTCAATCGTGTCCTTTTCTTAACCTTACGTCTATTTTAACTATTCTCTAGAACGATTTGAGTGCTAAGGACTTACTCGGTTAAAAACCCTTTTTCATCTGCCCAATCCTTCCTACAGTTGGGAATCAGCAGCACCGCATGATACGAATGAATTAAGAAAATGGTATTTATTTATTTATTGTTTGTTGCACAAAACAACAAAAGTACTACTGGCGTACTTAATGCCTAGAGGCATTCTCTACCAGTAAGTGAGTGTGAGTTCATCTTGACGAAAAACAGTACAATAAATTAAAAGCACATTTATGGTCACTCAAAACATGCATAGACTGACCCAGTCTAGTCGTATACGCTTCAACACTTCTCATACGTGTTTAAAAGTTTAAAAATCGACCCCCAGATAAATAATTCATAGAAAAACAATCGTAAACGGGCATGGCTATCGTATTTGACCGTAAGCCCTTCGCGGAGTTTGATTCCCGCGATCATTTGCCTAAGCGGAGTTGCGAACAAACTTTCCGAACGCGGCCTTGACCTTCCTTTGGATAACGTACGAATATCTTTGACTGGGGAATATCTTCTTCCGGTTTTCAAGTTTCTTTGTTTAATTTTGTTTTATAATCGGTTTTAAAGCTTTGGAATTAATGTGGCTTTACGATACTTTTGTAAATTACTCAAATGACTAACAATTTAAAGGTTTTTGACTTTGACATATAATCATTAGACATCCACTGGTTGGGATGGATTCTCTTAGCTTTCAATTTCAAAAAGCCTATATTTACTGAAATTCAGTCCCCTTTACTCACGTCAATTACATCTTCCGGTTGGGCGACTTCCGCTGCATTTGCCTTCAAATCTTAATTTCAAAACTATTCTGCTCAACTGCATTCAGATTTTTGTGATAATGTGAAATATCCAAAAATGATTTTGAGGATTCCAGCTTATGGCACCCTATTAGTAAAGGACCAACGAGATCGTACCTGAATGACTATAAACATTCAAATATTTCCGCTGCACATAACTCTGTCTCCTCTTGATGTCTTCTTCTCTCTTCTTGTCGAATTTAAATAACAAATGACACCATGGCTAGCATATCTGACCCTCACGTCACGGCCGCTTACCATCAGGTGGGGTCATCTTGTAGAGGAGAACAATTGCCATGGCCTAAGAAAAGCGCTATGTAATAAGATTCTACCTTTGCCATACTTTCATAATGCTTTCCCACTCAAATTGTCGCATGACATGAGGGGTCTAGGTCGCTAATACTGTCAAAAGTGGAACGCGCTGTCATGCTGACAGCCTTGTGAAATTTTGAAAGCTACTATATGCCTATGCTTGAAATATCTTAACATTGTCACTTGCAGGTATAGTACGATTAATAATTGTAGTCAGCGAAATGACAACTTCAACAGTGACTGATACAAAAAAGGGTGACCCGCTACAATAGTGACGTTCGGCAATCACTAGACTAAGACATTTAGTCATGATTTATTTTATGAGGTATCAAAGCCTTTTTTAAATAATTGTAAATATTTAATAGTGTACAAAACGAATTAAATAATTACGATTTAAGAAATATGGGCCCTACCTCCATATTAAAACTTCTCACTAAAAAATTATAACCATAGCTGGAAAAAAAATGTTCAAAGAGGTTCAGGGGAATTAACACTTGAAAGTCAGCAAAATACAAGTAATTATATACGTTTTTATTCGTTACGGTTGCTATTGATTCCGACTCCGATTCTGAATTCATCTCTTCATGATAGTCCATACTATTATTATTTGATTCAAAAATAAGTAAACCGGAATCTACAAAACCTTCATCACTGCCTATATATGAAATTATAAGGCGTCGTCCTTTGCCGGTTGGGCCCTTTAGGCCTGTAGTCAAACCTTTAGAAAACACTTGTATGGAAGATTCTACTGTTGTATCCTCCCAAACTTTTCCAGTTGTATGACCTGTTAATAAACGAAATTCTTACCTGTAAATAATATAATACAGAAACAAAACATTTTGAAACTGAAAATCTATTTACTAAATACAGTTTACCGAAATACCTCTATGTCTCAAAACGAAAGTCTGACCAGTGTGTGTTGCCAGTAATGACATATGGAAGTGGGACGTGGTCATTCACTACGACTTTTTTGCCAGGCTGTAATGTCGACTAACTTTTAATTGTAAAAACTCGATTTACCACATCACTATTTATTTGGGACTGAAAACCTGCCACACTGAAAATGTCATTTCACTGACTACAATTAAAAATCCGAGTATAGTACTGCTGTTTTAGTGTCATGTAACTGGAGGTTAAAAGTAATTAATTGTGTGTAATGTACGGAATAAGGATATGTTGTCCCCAATAAATCCAAAATGGAAGTTTCCTTACTCACTTGTTTTAAGTGGCTAATTTGAATTTGAGTACACTTACAGTACGCTGTTGCAGTTTCTTAAGAGAAATAAAATAATTAGCCTACTTTTAAGTAAAATTTCAGAGATCGGTGAAAGGAATATTAGCCTTACCATTATTATGTAGGTTTAAGTTAGTTGATTCGCTTTCAGAATACACTGAAAGCCATCGTAGCCACCTGAGCCTATTCAATATACTAACTTAGAGAGAGATTCAGTGTTTGTCGCCCTTCGTAGCCAACTTATTTCGACATCTTTATAGGCTATATTTCATGATAAAAACTATCCTATGTCCTCTTTCAAGGTCCACTCTAGCTGTGTACCAAATTTCAGTAAAGTTGGTTCAGAAGTTGGAGTGTTAACGTTACTGAAACACATACAGACAGGGATACTTTCGCGTTTTTAATATTCATATGGATAGTATGGATAATTTGTCATCTTCGCGGCACTTGGATATCAAACTAACGATCCTCATCCTTGCAGGGAGGAGGGCGAAGACAAGCCGAAGCCGACGGAGAACCAAGACGACGGTTACGAGACGAGCAACAGCGGAGAGGCGGCGCGCCGCAAGCCCTCCAGCGCGGAGGGGTCGCCCGCGCCGCCCGCGCCCCCCTCGCCGCCGCCCGCGCCCGACCCGCCCGACGCGCCGGACGTGCCCGACGTGCCCGACGTGCCGGACGTGCCGGACGGGCCTGACCCACACGAACAGCATGAGCCGCCGTACGAGCCGCTGATGCGACCCTATCAGGAGCCCGAGCCTGATTACAGGTACCCTCATAACAGCAATCCACTTAAATATTGGCCTCCCTCATAGATACCCAAAGTGGCCAGTTATAGCTACCCTAAAATCCTGAAACTAATCAGGTCAGTCGCCCACTTTGCAAAAAGTCACACTTCTTTCGCAGAAACTGGTTAATGGAACACCTCCAGTCAGAAATCACGCGGACAGATCAGATCAAAATGATCTCAGCCTGAGAGGTCCAGCTTAAAAGTATGTTATCTTGGGAAGCGGTTGCCGATATGTGTGACCGTATCACCGTACCGAAACGTAAATAATTACTGACGTCATAATTTGGCAACGCCTGGCAAAAAAGTTCCACGTGGCCAGACAGATCCCCTTTTCATTTGTTTGTGTGATAAGTATTTATCGAAAAGCTGTAGTACGGTTCTGAATATGTAGACTTTGGAGCATCCTAAGCCAGAACACTATCTTTGAAACGACGTTAAGAGCTTTTTTCGGCATAGATAACCACCTCAACGTTCGAACCTCTGGTTTCCGATGGTGCTCAAGGTGGATGGCATTGAACTCCTGCAGTAACCCTCTCGATTGTTCCAGGCACTTCGAGCCCCCGCCGCCGCTGCCGGCCCACGTGCAGCACCCTGCTCACCAGCAGCATCCAGACCCTCATCCATACCAGCACTTCCCCTTTCCCAAATATTCGGAGCCGTACGCGTTCAAGCGTGAACCCGAGGCGCCGTACGACATGAGCCAGCATGGCCACCACCAACACTACGCGAAGAGGGACGAGGACATGTACAATGGAGTCAAAAGGTATGCATTCTGTATGCAGACACACTGTGAGTGCGACCACAAGGGTCCAGCCACAAAAACAAGGGAGAAGTACGCGTCGCCTTTTAAAAATTTAAAAATTGTTCAGGAGTTCATTTTGTGTGTCACCTACTGACGGTTTACTATTCCGGGCCTGTGTTAGTTACTACACACATGAAAACTGTCTAGGGATATCATAGGGATATCATTTTTCAAATATTTCATAAAGTTAAGTTTGTTCACAAGTTGAGCATTATCTTAGAATAACGCGAGGACAGAGGCATAAGATAAAGGTTAAGAATATTACAAAAAAAAGTTCGATTTTGCTAAAATTTTGACACCTTTTAAAAGAAAAATTTGTATTTTTTTAACGTCCTTACGATTGTACAATAATGCTACTACAATGAATTTATTTATACAATCTGAAAGGGCAGATATAGCAGTTTCTGTGTTCTAAAAATTTCTACGTTGGTATCAATATTTTAATTTATACAGCCTCCCAAATAGCTATACTTTGTATGAAAATGCTTGAGATATCCCTAGACACTTTTGAGCAGTGTAGTTAGACATTTCGTATCACCTTTTCCCAATGCATGCGTCCGTTTTCTATCTACTATTAGATGCTGGACGTATCGCCCACTGTAGGTACAAGGCAAGCCAATTTCCTTGACAAGCAAACATATAATGTTGCTATTTTTCTCTTTGGAAATGTAGTCCTCATTAATTCCTACGTTCTTATCTTTTCTTCTTCTTTGGGTCGATAATCTTGATCTTATTGGGAATTACGTTAGCAGCCCTAAATGGTATGCTAATTTCTTCTCGAATCTTGATATTGTTAACCTTATCAGCAGCCCTTAATGGTATGCTAATGTCTTCTCAAAAGAAGAGACTTTCAAGATATCTTCAAGTGAGAAGACACTGGAGGTAGATCATTGCATGGTTTGTTCCTCGGCGCCACACTCACACACCACTTTGTTGAACAGGGAATGCGAAGACCCCTACTCATTCGTGGAAGAGGACGCGATGTGCGCGATGCTGGGCCAGCCCCCCCACCACGCGCCGCACATGCACCACGACCAGCACGCGCACCTCATGCACCCGCAGCAGCTCATGCTGAACCAGCCCAAGAAGAGAGGGAGGAAGAAGAAAGTCAAAGACGAGAATGGGTAAGTGCTTACTTGTCTTGTTAGTTGGAAGCGTAGACTCGCTTTGTTTGTGTCATTGTTAGTCATCATCATTCATTGATCATTGTCATTATGGATAGCCCGTATTCGTCCACAGCTGGGTATAGGCCTCTATCAATCCTTTCCACACTTGACCGCATTATGTTACGCATAACCTAGTTAGGCTTACGGATGGATTTGCCATTGGCCACCTTGCTGCCCAACACGAACCTAATGTTTACTGACCAGCGTTATTCCGACAAAGCCCTGCTCCACCTCACCTCACTTCTATGATCAAGGTGTTCCAACAACCACCTTCTGGTGCCACCACCACTTCAGTTTCTCTTTTTTCGATGCCGACTACTTTAGTATTTTGTCCAGTTGTCACTGCTTGAAATCTAGGAGCAAAAAGATAGCTATGCTATAAAGATCTAAATTTTGCACATTCCTTCTCGAATAAGTATAGTATAGGTAGCACTAGTACGGTATGATGAAAAGCACTGCCCAAATAGATAGACAGAAGAAGCATGTATACTATGTGTATTTTCGTCATACCACCCACAACTAAACAAAGTCTCACAGAAGGCTTCACTCCTCATCTCGAAGACCCTTGATCCCATTCCGCCCTGTACCTACAGCACCTTAGCATCATAAGTGTCCCCTCGCGATAATCATCACACACGCGCCAGGCGTGTGGTGAGCGTGGCATAACTGTTTCGTTAATTGTTCAGCTAACGAATAGAGTGGAAAGTCAACGTTCGCGCAAGTCGACCGTGACAGCGCGGCTAACTCGAGATTTATCGATCGGTTGGACAGTAAAAAGTGTCGACCGGACAGGGTAGGGTTGAGCAAAACTGGCGCTAATGAAGCCTTTGTCATTTCAATCTAATTATCACTGCGGAATTGCTGCTTAATCCTCACCCTTGTCAATTGATTGTTAGTGACGGTCACAAATCTATTTTTCGCCAAATGGATAAGTCACAAAAGAAATAGCTTATCTTCTCACGAATCTCATGCTTTAGTTTTTTTGGCAAATCTTTGACCATCTGTAAATCTTGGGAAGGAATTATCTCAAAACACAACGGGCTTGAGTCATCGTGCTCTAGGCAGACATGGAATTTGTGTAAAATGAAAGAGGTTTGAAGCAACCAATCAGAGCAGTTGTACATACCCCGCACTTTTTAAGGCAAACATGCGGGCCGAATAAGCGTTTACTTTTATGAACAACTAGCTGTCCCGACAGACTTCGTTCTGTTGTCAAACATTTAGAAATCATTGCTAAAGAAAACTAAATTGTTCTCTGGCATACTCTCATGTTTACTCACCTTTTAAACCTTCCCTGAACTTCCAAAATTAGTCAAATCGGTCCAGTGGTTCTCGAGTTTTAGCGAGACTAACGTACAGCAGTCCATTTCTATAGCTAAGAAGATGACGAGGCTCGGGCCTTAGCTGACCACATGGCAGCTTCCGATGAACTTTCATGATGAACTCCTCTGAGTACGAACACCCCACTGCATGAGGATTGAGCATTACTTTTAATTTTACGCTAGAAAATAACACGCTTCTTGCATCAAACTTTAGGGGACGAACTTTTATTCTCTTTATGACATTCGTAGCCCAAGCTCTTTTCAGTTCAAGGTCAGGGGGCTGTGTCAGATTTTTTATTGAAATATTATTCTCAATTATTGTAGTTACTTTTCAAAGGTTTTCTTTTATTCTACCCACTGGTTGCCCGACAACTTTGCCAGCCCTACGCAGGCTGCACGCATGCCGCGATACACCCGCTCGTTTCGGCACCGACTCCCAAAGTACCTCCGAATTAAGAGATTATTCAAAAACATTACATTTAATTAAATGATCAAAGTAATTAAAGTCTTATAAAGCAATTACGAATGAAAAACCCGCCATACGTTTGCAGCAATCACATGATCTGGACATAACACTCACTCACACCTTTACTGCCTTTATGAGGTAGCCTGAGGCCAGCGGAACACTCAATTGCCCACACATTGCCGAACTTTGACCTCCATACATTGTATTCAGTCATGAATACACCTTGAAGGTGGTTACTATTCCAGATTGCAGCCCCATCTACAATACATAGATGTATTGTTTTGATGATGCCTGCTAATTAAAAGTAGGAATGAAATAGGTAGTATAGTTTTTATTGCCAGGCATTTTCTTCCAGATAAACCATTTCAATAGTTATTTTAGGAGTCTAAAAAATCTATAACAATTCATGCATCGGTACAGACAGCAAAAAAGTTATGCTTTTGCGCCACACCACGCGCATCGCGTGTCAAGTACAGTCAGCGCGGAAGCGTTCAATACTTAACCTTATTCGTGTAGACATAAGAACTGGAGCGGTATACTTCTCTCGTGGTCGTATAGCTGGCCTACAAACAGCTGAATGAATTAACCATACCGTAAGTTTTTTTGCCAAGTTTAAAGTAAATAAAAATTAAGTGATAGTATTTGCAACTTCGCCACAGTGCGTCTTATGATACAAACTGATTGTTTTCTTAATTTTTGTCCGACTTGCCACTCAGTGCAAACTTACTGTAAAAGTGTAAAATAAACTGGAGTGGTTCTGCAGTTGTAATTTACTTTTCCTTTTTAGTTTTGAACGATTTAGCGCTCATAACAATATTCAAGTAGGTATATGCATTCAGAAACGTCACTTTCAACAACAGTCGTGTTGATTGATCTGAGAATTTATGACTACCTATTGAAAAATACATGAAAATGGTTGCTAACCTCAGGTGGCAATGGACAACGTTATCAATTTTATGGTGAGATGCGAAAGGTACCCGAAACTTCAAATAGCTTATCACTAGCCCCATTGTTCTACGGTTAAGACGCTATAAAACATGATTTGTGGTAAACTACTAAAAATACTTACTACAAAAACAAAAAACCACTGCAAGTGCAAACAAATGGTCACTTGCCCAAATATTTGCAAATATGATACAAATTGTGTTTCTAACTGAAAAAATGAAAAAACGGTTTATTTCGATAATTGTAGAGTTTTACAATAAATAAGGTTGACCTCTCCTTTTAAGTGTGATAAACACTTGTAACAGGAGAGGCCGCTCTCTCGTAACAATAAAATTTTCCTAAAGCTTATTATCTAATACATTACATTTTTTTTAACTGTGTAACTTACATTACATTAAAAACTCAAAAGCACGCCAAGCGCTGAAGACGAGCAGCAACGCCACCTCAGCAGCGCCAGAACATCAACAAACAGTCTAATTGAAGACTCGGAATGACACTAATACAACACCTGGAGCCACGCCAATTCCTCTCGTAGATACGCCAGTCTCAGCTTTTTTGTATAGCAACTGAATTTGTCAACAAACATTCTTATTGTTTGGTTTGCCGTGCCATTACACAGGACAACAACAGTGAATCATGATTGTACGAATTTTAATTGAATAGTTAACAAACATTGTGGCCACCACAATCATTTGGATTTATCACAAATCTGGTAATAACATAACATACCCTCACGACCATATACCTAATGGGTTAGTCAGAGCCAGTGATTGTTGCCGTCATGGCGAACAGAACATTCAGGAGCCCATTCAGAGCCCACATTTCGCCTAGGGAATTTGAACCCAACGTGGTAAAGGGCGAGCCTATCGGCGTTATCCGGGTTGCTTGGGTTTTATATCGGAGTTTTCCATCACCAGAGAGTTAGCCAAATTGTACAATGAACACAAAGTAGGTGAGTTCCGGCCAGAATTGATCTCGGGACCTCCAGGTTCCGTGCCAAAGTGTTTGACCACTGGGCCGCCGCTCTCCTGGCCTGAACTTGGTAATGGTGAACACAAACCCTGCCTGGCATCCGAAACATACCTCAATGCCTCGATTGGCGAGTGGCAAAGCCCTCAGCCCGCAACCCCGAAGTCCTGAGTTCTATTTATGCAGTAGTGTGTTTTACTAATATAACAATGAGTTAACTATTTCATAAAAAAGGCCTTAGCCTTAGTGTCTTCAAGGCTAGAGTGAATAGGCATTTTCGGGGTACGCGTGTTCCTGCGTCGGACTCGTCATCTCTGACCACCAGGCCAGACTGAGGTCAAACGCGAACCATTCTTGGTAAGACATACATACATACCCTCACGACCATATCAAAGTTAGTCAGAGGCGCACTAACTGTTGCCGTCATGGTGAACGGAACATTCAGGAGCCCACATTTCGCCGAAGGAATTTGAACCCAACGTGGCAAGGGGCGAGCCTACCGCCGTTATCCGGGTTGCTTGGGTTTTATATCGGTGTTTTCCATCACCGGAGAGTTAGCCGCAAATTTTACAATGAACACAAAGTAAGTGTGTTCCGGCCGGATTCGATCTCGGGACCATCGGGCTCCGAGTCGGAGTGTTTAACCACTAGGCCACGACGCTCTCAGAAGAAAGATTCCTATTCAAGCCATAAAACATTCTCATAATTTGACACATTTCAATCTTAATTTTTGCTTAAAAAAAAATAAAAGACCCAACCAGGAATGAAACCCGCGGCCTATGGCGTGGCAGGTGAGTGCTGGCCCGGGGCCAACGAGGTCGTCAAACCCGGCCGGCCCAGCATCCACATTGAACGTGCGACGCGGCCAATCGGCGGAATTTCGTATATCGCCTACTATCATAGAAGTTATTAATACCATAGTCATTCTTAACTGCTGAGGTCTACTGTATTTACCTATTTGCTAGAGGCATATATTATTTGTATGGAATTTAGTTCAGCTCTTCTAGCGGATAGATGCAATGATATTTAAAAGAGGTACAGATGCGTTATGTCAGTACTGACACGAAACCAAAAATTTACCCCTGGCGTACGTACCTATGATTTGACCGTGTGTACGAGATAGCATGATTATTTACTAGAGTGTAAACGAGACAGATACATGTTGCGCAGTGTTGTCTCAAACTGTCAATGCTTTGCTCAGGTGCTCGAAAGTCCTGATTTCGGGTGCCATTTTTTTAGCACAAGTAACCTATCTACGTCTTTTTATTATACTCGTAATATCATTGGATAGATGGTAATGACACTCACGAAATCCCTCAAATATGTACTAGATAAAAAAAAAAATCATTAGACGTTACTCCATACAGCTTAGTCTAACCCGAATTAAGCAACGCTTGTGCTACGGGTAGACAATGGATTATTGATGTACCTATCTAATTATTTCCTTTTTGGTAGATAGAAAACAGCCAGACCAATTCAAACAGGCATGTTCATGACCACGAAAGTTTGTACTGTGCGGGGATTAAACCCACTAGTGTAGTAGCCAGGTCCTTAACTTTCACACCAAATCGATCGTCAATTACATAAAAATAAACGCAATAACTAGTTTACTAGAGTGTGTTTTGATTCCGGCCAAGCCACCTTTGAAAATTTTGCAGGTTTGAAAACGATCACCTGTAAAGGTACACACTTACTAGAAAATCCAAATAAAACCATATAAAATGTCTGAAACGTAAGCTATGATCAAAATAGCATTTAGAAAAATTTTGTGATTGATTGTTTGGTTATCAAGTGCGTAAATGAGATGGGTAAGCACCCATGACAATCCATGGCAATCATGATTTAATTTAATTAAATCTTTTAAGTGATTTGGATGGTAGGTCTGTTAACTTTTAAGATGACTTTAATAAATAAGTAAATCCGAAAATAAACAAGAATAGTTAAAGATGGCGTTTTTCTAACACACAGTTACACTTAGTTAATCGCCCTGACCGGGAACAGAACTACAATAGTTGCTAAGCAATCAAAAGACCTCCCTCTCATCCCACCATCCCTGGTCCTTATGTGCGTGTAACACCGCAGCGGGTCTCCCTCACTACCGCTCGCAGCAAAAGTTTCGCAAGCAAGGGCTCTTATGGGCTAGTGGATAAGGTCGGAAAGGGCTTGGGTTGGTTTTGCCGGTAGGGTACAGCCCCGTGTGCAGTGCGGCGGATGACACAATGAGTGCGAGCGGGCGGCGACCCCGCGCCCGAATTAACTGACGTGCTCCAACAGGCGACACGACCGCCGCACGACGGCGACACGACTGGCACATGACATCGGAACGCCTATCTAGAACTAGTTACGAGTTGAAACGGACGAAAATCCTTCTTCATACTGGAAACAGCTTCCAGCGACCCTGGTAGCACGGCGGGTACGCTCAGAAATCGCTCGATTCCTGTTTCATTTATAAAAGATATACAAAAAAGGTCAACCCATAAATTGTTAACAGTTCAGCTATACAGAACATACAGACTAGGTGCTAGGTGTTTTGCTTTATACCTGTGTGATCAACAGGCGAGAGACGGTTTGGTCAAATGGCACTCTGCTGACTGTATCGGTGTTTTACATTACCGAAGAGTTAGCCGCAAGTCCCGGCCAGATAAGAACTCTGGGACATACGGGCTCCGATCATGAGTACTCAAACTACCACCACCAAGCACAGAAAAATCCAAATACAGTGACCGTACCTAGGTCCTCTGCTGAACAGTTCGAGAGCTCTGACCTTCTCTCAACGTATGAGGTCCAGGAGGTTAGGAAAAACACAGTAGGTACTTAATTGTTTTTAATATACTTATCAATACTGGTTAAAATGCTAAGTAAATGCAAATAAAGAGCTATTCCGCTTCAACAGCCCTATTAGCGCAAAATTAATCATTCCGACGCCATGTTTTTCTTTCCAGTCCAAAAGTGTCTCAAACCCTCTAATTATGCATCCATAAATAACCAGTAATTTTCCATGACCGTGGGCGGTTTCCCGTTGCAAGGGATGCTGGCTTGGCCTTGGCAGGGACACAGTATAAACCATACAGTAGAACATCTAAATACAAACGTGCCACTCTCGGTTTGAATGTGTGCGTGCGCGTCGCGCGCCGTGTCGCGATATCACACACACGCAATTTCACGCACACGCTAGCATAAAAATAGGGAGGCATAGGGAGGCGGCAGTAAGGACGGGCTGTGCCGCGTGTCTGTGTGCACGCTAGGCTAATAACTCGGCGGGCGGCCTTAGATAGCCTACTGTATGGTTTATACTTTGGCAGGGACGTTGCCCTCCCCACCCCTCTTCCCTCCCCTGGTCTCCTCGCCATATCTGCGCAGGCGTCGCTGATAAAACGACACTTAACATATTTAAAGCCTAATATAGGCATTGTTGAAGATCTGATAGATAGCTAGCCGAATATGCTAAACGTGGGACAAGGCCAAGTTTGGTGAAAATTATAATCAGTTATGAAAATTCATCGTGTTGATGAGCGAAACGAGATTTTTTAAAATGTTCGGCGTATAAATGTGAACGCCAAATAAATATCAATCTGAAGATCTTCCTCCTCCTTTAAAACCTCTAATCATTTGTTTGTTTTTGTTGATCGGGACTTTGGACAGCCCTAAAATGGATGAATCGTCTAGCGCAGTGGTTACGAGAGCCAGTTGAGTGGCGAAAGGGTCGCGGGTTTAATTTCTGCACAAGCAAAATTTTTTTGTTGATGAAACAGATACTTTTAACACCGATCCTTAAGTTATACTGTGAATCGCAATCAATGATTGAGTATCGTTTCTGAATTTGACAGTTATTCTTTTTATTAAGACATCAGTGAAACTGCTGCAGACCCTTTAGATGCCGGTAATCATCGATAGGTGTTAAAATGCATACTACCTGAACAGAAGTCGCCATACTTCGTTACGTGCACGCTACCGGTCTTGTATTAATTGCTTTAATTGGCTTTAAAAACAGTATCGTTGGAGCTTGGCCGGGCACACCGCCGCGCGCCAGATCATAGGCTCAATAAAAAGTTAATTAGTCAGCGCGTCTAGAACTCGTAGACAATCCGCGAGCGCCGCTCGTGGAAAGTGTTGGAACTTATGCAACAGCTTTTCTCGACACTGCGCTGGTAGTGGAGGAGCTACGGAACATTTCAATGTCGTGAATTGATCCTTTCTTCATTGTCTTAGGCAGCGAATGACGTCCAGGCCCCTTCCATAACTTTCCAGAACGTATGTGGCTACCGAACTCCGCAAAACCTTGTGTCGTTAATATAATACAGAAACGAACTGCCGCACTCACGGACGTCTGACGACGAAAGAAAAAGGTTCTTTAGTGTCAAAACTTGACATTCTGAAAGTCAGTCGATTTGACTCAGTAACCGAATAACTGAGTGCGGCAGTAAGACCATTATGTGGGCAAGTGTCTCCCGTTTCACAGAATTGTACGAGTATAAACTGTTATCTTTCCAGGCATAGACTGATTCCGTCTCATAGTCTTCACAGGGGCCTCACCCATCGCATGAATGACCATTGCAGTACATTCCCACGGTTCCTCTCGGTGCCTTGTTCGTCTATAGCTAGACTCTAGCTCTTAGCCTAGCGTAAATTCATCAGGAGAAACGGCTATGCACGTCGATCGGGCGCGCGTGTTTACGTCGGCGCGGGTATTTCGGTACCGGAACCGAAGGCGCACTATCGCTAGCCAAAAATCCCACAATAATCAGATCAAGGTGGAATCTCCACTAGAAGACGACCACAACTGCTTCTGAGTTTTATTAGTCGCCGAATTCATTCAGCTTTCCCCAGGACTGCTTGGACTTTGGATGTTGCAACATCTAAATATAGCTCAATTAGTTCAGATATTTCGGAGCATAATTTGCGTTTGTGATCACCGTGCGCATTCAGCGTCAGTTCCTATGAGTGAAGCAATTGCGCTACTGCAGGTGTCCGTAAATGTTTACATCTTAGGATTTAGAATTTAACATCTAGCAGTTTATTCGTTTTCTTCTTTCGAGAGCCGGTTCTAGGCTTCGCGTGCTTCGTAAGTACTATCAACTCCAAACATCAGTATCTTTCTTGTTAAATTGTAATTGGTAATCCTAACATAAACATCTAACTAATGTATTTTTTCTGTCATAAGGTCTTTATTTGATAATAACATGTAAATAAGATAACTATTTTAGATACTGAGTTTTGCTAATCAACAAATAAAAGGGTATTTTAATAAAAATGAGAATAAATCCTATGGTAGCGTTAAGCGTATATTTGCATGTAGTTCGTTTCGCTCCTATAGGCCTCACGTCCGGTCTCAGGGTTCACTCTAGTAATTGCCGTAGCCCCTTAGGTGGTCCTACTTCGAACTGGGAATAGCTATAGAACGATGTGAGCTAAATACTGCTTTTAGACAAAATCGAAACTTGAAGTAAACTTATTTATAAAAATGGGAAAAAATACTGTTTCCTGGAAATAACTAGAAACAGGAAATTCAAATTTTCTTGTATTATAATGACATCAATATTTGTTGAGAGGTGAAGAGTAAAATTTGAATGACAGTACTTTTTTTAAAGACAGGACCAGGCTAGAAACTCTTCGCGCGTGCAAAGCCGCGAGCTATGTTGATAACATAATAAAAAAACAGTTTTTTTTTCACTTTGTGTTAAGTCAATGTTTTATTCTTTATCTAGATGGCAGTAATCATTCGCAAAAGCCAGTACATAATAAAAAAAAACACATCAAGCTGCGGTTATCTAAATATCTTACATAAAACTCGTCCCTAGGGAAAAATGTTCATTAAAATATGAAAACAAAATCAAGAAGTTCTCCCCTGCCGAGCGTGCTAAATACCGGCCTTGAATTAATAAGCGAAATATTTTGCATCAAGCGTACGGTGTGGGCACAGGTGCCGTGCGCAGGCGCGCCGTGAAAGCGACGCGCGCGCAGCCTTGGGGAGACAACGGGTCGCGTTGCGTTTGCGAACGTTGCGTGAACTCGCATTCGCCAGTCGGAGCCACAACTGCGGTTCAAAGAGCACGTTTTCTATTGTCATGTAAACAGTTTCGAAAATAAACAAAAGGATGGAGCTGCGAGTGTGTCAGCTAACGACGCCATGTGACCGATGCGTTAACACAAAATTGTGAATGAAGCACAATGTTTGTCAATTGAAATGATGTATTCTAGTAGTTTTCTTCAAGCACCAGTTTCCAATTTCCCACCTAGTCTAAAGTGCATCTCCCACTTCAACAATTATTGACACTAGTATACGATTACGCTAGTTTAGAATGCAGCCCTTTTTGTAACTGAAAAACAATCATGCTGACCTGCCTCACTGGTTTATGTTTGCATGTCTAGTTTTTTTAAAATTAGGATTTCCACTACTACTCTATTCTTGCTTTCAACAGGGAGCTTGTGGCTCAGTTGTGAGAACTGTCTCCCAACTGAGCCACAAGCTGTCTGTCCCTGTCTTTACAACGTCGATTGTTGCCAATCTACTGAGATTGATCGAAAGTCAATGATGTATTTTTCGGGCGTGTCCGTGCTTCGAAATGCACTTTAAGCAATAATTGGTCCCTACTGACGTCACTACATGTCATTCGTTGAACCGTAGCCCCTCGTTGAGATGAGGCTGACCTCTGAGGCCCGTGCCCAGCAGTGGGACGTGTGAAGGCTATTGTTTGTATTGTAATCCCGATCATACCGGAAGAACCCATTCCATTATGTGACCTAGTGTATCTTACCATCAGTGATCGATCCCGATCTGCCTTGCACCGTTGCCGTCGAGGCAGGAGCACCACATTGCAGAAATAAACAACTAATTAAGTTTTAATCACTGTTAATGTTAAACATTAAAAACAAGCCCTGCAATGACGAGACCGTCTGATACTCGCTAAAATTATCATTAATTTGCCTCTTTCCTCTTCCTCGTTGCGCTCTTCCTTATAATTCTTGTTGGAAATAAAATAGTTGAATTGCCTCTGTGAAGTGATGCGGGTAGACAAATGGCGCGCCTGAAAGAGTCGTGCCAGATCTGCCGCTAGGGGTGGGAAGGCGTCGATGATTGGACCGAGCTTATGCATATCGATAACCAATCGCCTAAAAAAAATAATCAACAAGATACATACTGTAAAAACTTGTATTCAATGCAAAATGAATACGGCCTAACTTTAGATATAATGAAATACCTGTGCCAAAAGACCTTGTTCTTCAAACAGCACATCATCAAATTGTAACGCATTACCAAGCCTTAACAAGTTACATAAAAAAGAGAGAAAAATCGATATTTAACATTATTAGATCCCAAATTCTGGGAGTCATAGACAAACTGACTATTGATAACAGATAGAAGTCAACAATCGCTGAGCGTATTTGAACCCTAACCACAGCTATAACCCTAGGTTGCGTCTAGTGGCCATCATACCGCCGCTGTCTCAGTTCTTTGGTGTTTTTATTGCGCATCTTACGACGCAAAGAAAAATGCCATGATTCGCAAATTCATCGACTTTACAAAAACGTTGACACAGCCCATCCCTACGCGATTCCTTCAGTCCGGCCGCCCACGTGCCGCAATAACGACTAGACTTTAGTTCCAGATACAAAAATCGGTCAAATGCCACTTTGATCATCTCTTGATGATTTCTCACTTTCGCCTTTTGGGGCCAAGTTAATTAATGAAGCTTTTACCATCCACATTAAAACTATAGCTCAAATGGGCCTCATTGTAGTTATTACTTTAAGTCATAAAATACTCGTACAATGTGATTTGACTTCCTTTTTTTTGATGCAATGAGTAGACCCCTGTCTATAGCGCTGAAGGTCGGGTGTTCGATCGTGAGGATCGAACTTTTAGGTTACCAACAGGATAGCCTGTTCAATTCTGCTCTCAACTCAACCCCCTCGATTTTATCTTCCTTCCTAATGGAGCAAACGCTGCAAATTATCATTAAGTAAGTGATTAGAATAGTTTGCAAAAACCTTCACTGCACATCAGTATTTCACCAAGCAGAGATAAGTGTCGTGAAGGACATATCTCGTTACCTACTAA
The DNA here is from genome assembly GCA_950022985.1 of Udea ferrugalis. Taxonomy (NCBI): domain Eukaryota; kingdom Metazoa; phylum Arthropoda; class Insecta; order Lepidoptera; family Crambidae; genus Udea; species Udea ferrugalis. The sequence continues at coordinate 10,690,613 of OX465541.1, read as the reverse complement.
TTTGTAACGTATTTGATAGCACCCCTATGCGATTCGCTATTTTTTGTATATTTCGAAAAAAAAGTTCTGCAAACATATGGCTCAAAAGATCTCAACACGTCATGTAATTGTTACGTAAAATGGAAACTAGGGTAATACGAGCTGGGCTTCTTTTCTATATATTTTTGATACCCAATTACCCCCGTAGAGGTAAGGTTAGATGCAAGTTAATCTCATACGCTACTTTTGTCTTAAGAATAATAGTGGTGAAATTTTCTACTTGGGTAGGTATCTCCAGTTGCGTAAACTGAAGGTTTTGAAGATATGGTAAAAACGTTACTTTCGGGCTGGCTCGCTTCATCTTCGACAACATCTCCTCCCTTGGAGCAAGCTCATAAAAGTTGGGGTCAAATAAATTAGCGTTAATATATTTTAGAAAAGCAATACATGGTCACTGATCTATCATTATTTAGATCACTGTGTACTCATTTAAGTGATCCGATCAGCGGCCTGTTTTAAAGCCATAACCATTTATTGTAGAGAATTTCATTGATGGAGGCCTCTGCTCTGCAGTGAGGCGGGAAAATGCATTTGCCAATAGAGAAATATTAATTAAATGACTTAAAACAATCGTTGCGCTGCGAACGACGCGGTTCACAACAGGCGATTGGCTATTACCTGTCACATAACAACTCCCAAACCTCAAAAGTCATCATTTCATCCCACGTTATCCCTTAATAGCGCGCGTTACGTCCAAATTTACATTATCCTTCGCCTGTATGTATGGACTTATAGGCAATCACTTAAATCTGGCAACCATGTTCCCGTTGCACAATTAAGGGTTAACTACTTCATCTTCACCATTCCATTTTAACGTAGTGTACCACAGTCCCATCATTTGCTACTCTGTCAGCAGATGCTCTCTTTGCAGGTATCTTTCGTTCCCTCGGCAGTTCCCTTTCGGAGAGGAGCACGGAATGCTTGACTTTAAGTGCATGCAGGCGGGCCCCAAGGACTTTGGCCGGTAAGAGGCATAGCCATACGTATCGACCCGGGGGTCGTCTATTGGTATGAGGAATTCTGCTATCAAAATAATCTCTTTATTTTTTTCTTTGGTTAGGTATCGCTTCTGATAACTAGGCAACTGACATAGTGTCCGACCGTAACCAGTTTTTACAAACGAAACCGAATTACAGTTTTTATTTCAATTTCAACAACTCTTTTATAATATTTTTGAGTTTTTGTTCGTTGAGGAGAAAGATGAGCGTACGAGCGCTGTCTAGAACTCCACACTCCTTGCTACGCCGACCGTTCCCGAAGGTCGGCGAAAGTTCGCGAACATAGTTTTGATTTCGGTCGTAGTTTCGCCCGATTTTCTCTTCATATCTAAAGTAAACCGTAGCTCCAATTCAGCGCGGAAACTTGTTGAAACCTAAATCTCGGTCGGACACTACAACTAACTAACTTGGTTTAATCTGACTTCCTGCCTTACTGTATTACCTATAAGTGAAGCTGAGTTATATTCTTCAATGAAGGCTGTGACATCATGCTGCAAGGTCCCTACCAATTGTTGTCACGACACACGTGGTGGTTCTCGTTTTATTTTGTTGTTGTTTTCTTTCAAAAACTATTTTATTTATGTTAATGACCTGGTGAGCTTTGGGTACCGCGCTGAGGGATGACTGGGTTCCTATGGTAGTGGTCTTAGCGCAGCTGTGGGACAATATTGGCTAATTACTTACTTTTACTTTTTTTAACCTTAATTTCAGTTTGTTCTTTTTCGTTTGTAATTTAGTAAAAATATCTTTTTAAAATGGTTTGTTTACTTGTATTTCATACTGTACGGTGGACGGTACATCACTCTACACATTTCCGGTCAGTCCGAGGCAAGGCTCTATTGCAAAGAAATGACATTTGGCAAGAGCCAGAGAAAAACGAAAATGGGGTAACCTGATGTATTGTTGACTGTACTTTTTGTGTGTCTAAATATTTAATAATATACAAACAATTCTTCTTCTATGACTTAGATAGGTACATACCACGTCTCCTTATATCAAGCCGCCTTTTGCTGATTACTTTACCTTTTTTTTACGAAGTATTCCTTGTTCTCGAATTCATTCACAAACGCCAATCAAAATTACCAATCCCTTTTATTTCATGTTAAGTGTCAATAGTACTCAAAGTGACAGCCATACTTGTGAGGGCTGCTTAACTTTAATTGACGTTTGTAAATTCGACGACCACTGTGTGCAATAATCCTTGCACTTGAGTTTGTTGTGTGAAAATGTCTTGGGATTTGGACCTAAAACCTACGCCGACTACAACGCCATCTCTTGTTACAGCATGGAGATAAAAGCCGACGGCGTGATGGACGGCAGCGTGCCGCGGCCGGTCAAGGAGCGCAAGAAACACGACCGGTTCAACGGCATGAGCGAGGAGGAGGTGGCGCGCCGCACGCTGCCCGACCACCTGGCGGAGAACCTCGACATCATCATTGTGAGTATGATCGCACCCATACATACGTACATGTATTGTATTCATAGATCTAAGAGTTTTCATGTACGCAGTCGCTAGTGTCTGCAAGTTTTCGTGATTTTAGAGTAAGAGTAAGTTCTAAAATATGGCTGATATTGTTCCAGCCTAGCAGTCGTTGAGAGCAAAATATATGATCATGGTGACCACCTTTTTTCAAAAAAGATGTGATTAGAAATATTTCTGTTCGATCTAAATGCCTGAAGATTCAATCTCGGACACCTATTCTTTCCGGTTCAGGTGACGTTTTTGTTAAATATCTTTTTTTAATCAGCTAAAGGAGTAAAAACCCTGAATAAGCAGAGAGTATTCGAGCAGACGCTAACGACTGCGTGAGCTAAGATTAACATTCTTCATTCGCGTGCCTAATGTTGTGATTGTAGAAGAATAATAGTTTAACAGGGAATATTAATTCGTCTTTTCCTCCATAATTCTGTGTAGTATTGATTTCGTAATTGTTTTATGATGGTTACATAGCCAGTTTACCTCCTTCATTAGAAGTTCGTTGAATTAGTAAAAATGTTTGCATCTTCCAAAGAAAAAAAAACATTTTACGTCTGTAACAATACATATAAAATAATCCGTTGTCAAACTGTACTTACATGAAACATCTTACATTACATGTTTTGAAAATCCCTTTCGAAAAAAAATAGACCATCGTAGGATGTTTCCGCAGTGGCTGTATACTTGAGTATACATATTGAATAGCAATGATTGCTACATAATAAAAATACTATTGTTAAGTATATTGTTCTTTAATTAATTTGATAAACTAAGAACTTGTAACAGATCTATTTCAATAAAGACATGATTGATTTAATTTATAACAGGCATTAAGTCCGCCAATTGTACTTTTTCTTTGTGCAATAAAGAATAAGTAAATAAATATAACGCTGACTGAAGCACTCATTTAACTTTTTGAATTTTATCAAGTAATGTAACACCTCTTTTTAAATTTTATTGATTGGAAATCTTCACCAGGCTACCACGTGACTAGGCTGACTAGACACGTACTTCAATCTATTCAATGACCAGTGTTTTCCCGGATATTGTCTGGCGTCCTTACTCCTATTTAATTCAAGTCAGGAATGTATTTCATGAACGTCAATCTCTGCCAGTTCACGCTCAACTGCCTTATAGTAATGATATTTATGTATATTTAATCCAATTTAAAATTATAATTACCTATTGAAATGCAATATTATTCATGAAAATTCAAATAGTAGTAATTCGAAGCAATTAAGTAATTTGAAGGAAATAAATTATTTTAATATGATCTACATTACTTTAACATGATTTTATGAGTGTAATAAATGTCGTTTATGCGTAAAACGCTTTATTAATACCGAATGGCGGACTATCGGTCGTAACCACACCGCACTCACTTAATGTCAATCATAAAAAGTATCGTTGAACAGAGAATCAAGGCCAGATGCATTTATTATACAGGGTGAACTTATCAACTAGGTAGGCGAAATCTTAAAGTAATAGCGTAAAATCGACAAAGATGCCTTGAAGTCGATTATGACAAAAACGAAAACTGAAGTCTTGTTTACTATTGTTGACACCTGTTTGTGTCGAACAAATCAATAAATAAAAAAATAATATATTGCCCCTCCATAGTATTGCCAATAATAATAAAATTTTAGGAGGTGAAATAAGTGGAACTTAGAATTTATAGTAAAATTACTTTTTTGGTGTCTGATCGCCATGCAAATAATCGTGACATAATGGGTCAAGATTCTAAACCGAATAGTTGAACTTTCACAGTTTAAAACTTATATTTTTATCCTAGTAAAATGTTGTCTAGAAACTCCAGTAGAGATGTAATGAACAATGCTTGTGTTTTGTTTCTCCAGATCGGCATCAACCCCGGCCTGTTCGCGGCGTACAAGGGCCACCACTACGCGGGCCCCGGGAACCACTTCTGGAAGTGCCTCTACCTGTCCGGCCTGACCCGCGAGCAGATGAGCGCCGACGAGGACTACAAGGTATGTCATCATCACTCCAGATCGGCCTCAACCCCGGCCTGTTCGCGGCGTACAAGGGCCACCACTACGCGGGCCCCGGGAACCACTTCTGGAAGTGCCTCTACCTGTCCGGCCTGACCCGCGAGCAGATGAGCGCCGACGAGGACTACAAGGTATGTCATCATCACTCCAGATCGGCCTCAACCCCGGCCTGTTCGCGGCGTACATGGGCCACCACTACGCGGGCCCCGGGAACCACTTCTGGAAGTGCCTCTACCTGTCCGGCCTGACCCGCGAGCAGATGAGCGCCGACGAGGACTACAAGGTATGTCATCATCACCAACTTCTGCTCAATAAGCATCACCAAAAATGCAAAATGTAGAATATTTATAGTGTTACAAATTTCAAACCTTTTCAAGCGTTCAAACGCCGCCATTATGGCGCGCTCCGTTGTCATGGACTTGGACGTCACGCAAGTCTATGATAACACGAATGTAACCTACAAACTGTTGAATTCTTCTTCTTGTCGCGCTTTTGACAGTGACATACGCCTGGACTGTGCCGTCACACTCGACCACTCTTTCAACCACTCTGAATTTCCTACATTTTTTTGCACTTTTCAATAATTATTTTTACATCTACAAAGGAATAAAATCAGGAAATATTGCTAGAGACGTAATAAGAATTCAAAATACTACTCAAAAACATAATATGACGCTCATCTGTTTCAAGTGCAAATTTCCTATTGTTGGCTGTCAAATATTGTTTTATAATGAACTGTCACAGTGCAATAGCAATTCACAGAACGACATCGATCGGCAAGCTAATAACAACAACAAACTGAAGTAACATACAGCAACCTGTCTCCAATTTCCAGCTATTAAACTTTGGCATCGGCTTCACGAACATGGTCCCCCGCGCGACGAAGGGCTCCGCGGACCTGACGCGCCGCGAGATCAAGGAGGGCTCCGCGGTGCTGCTGGAGAAGCTGCAGACCTTCCGCCCCAAGGTCGCCGTCTTCAACGGGAAGCTCATCTACGAGGTCTTCTCGGGGAAGAAGGACTTCTGCTTCGGGAAGCAGCCGGATACCATCGCTGGCACTAACACTGTAAGTAATCCATTGAAGAACTTCGTGGCTCAGATCAAGTCTTACAAACACTTACTCTGTGTTGATTGTACCTTTTGCTGCTATGCTAAGATTACAAAGATAAAAAACCCAAGCAACCCGCATAACGCCTATAAACTTACCTCTTACCATGTTGGGTTTAAATTCGTTAGGTGAAATTTGGGCTTCTGAATTCGTGCACCATGACGGTAACAATCACTTTATTTAGGCGTGATTGTCGTGAATGATATTTATTCTGTCAAAGCTATAAATATGTAAAATCGTACCCACATATAAACTGACCGCCGCGCCGTTGGCGCCGGAAGCTTCTGTAGGTTCAGCACGAACTGCTAACGTTTTCGTAATCCTTTTTTTTAAGAGAAAAGAAAAAAAAAGGGTCACTTGTCGATTACGAAAACGTTAGCGGTTCGTGCTAGACCTACTGGATTGGAGACCATTTGTGGGCTTCCAAACCTACGACCTACCAAAAATGTATCCCGCAATGAAAATCTGTTGAGGAGGCCTCTGTTCAGCAGGGTACTGTGGCTATTGATGATGATAATGATTGTAATCATCCCTCAGTACATGTGGGTGATGCCATCATCATCAGCGCGCTGCGCCCAGCTCCCACGCGCGGCCGACAAGGTCCCCTTCTACGCCGCGCTGAAGAAGTTCCGCGACTACCTCAACGGCCTGGTCCCCCACGTGGAGGAGGCCGAGCTGGTCTTCCCGGACAACACCAGCCGGCGGCCGCAAGAGGAAATGGAGATACGCAGGTACATCACCCCCCACAGGTGACCACTCGCTTAGACGACGGCCGCCCGGACACGACGATCGAGCGATTGGCAAATACTAGATTGTAGGGAAAGAGAAAAGGATCAATATTAATAAATCTATTTATGAAACGTATACAGACAGATTGCAATCACTTCAAATCCACAATATTTAGAAATATCTTCTGAAAGGCCAGACAGCAATCCAAAAATTGAAACAAAAGTAACGTAGAACTGAATTTTTTTCGTCTTTTCTATTAGTGGTAGCTTCTTTGTCTGTGGTTTTTGCAAAATATATGGAACTTCACTTTGGTATATTGTTTACTACTAATTTCAAATTTAATTGAATTTATGCAAGATTATATGGGACCTATCCTAAGCAATACTTGCACATTTAGCATCAAAACCATAAAGACTTTTCAAGCGGCAAAGATGCAGCTTGAGGAATGCATCAATACTTTAATGACAGATTCTTATGTTGTTGTAGAGTCACTTGAAGATAAAATAATAATGATTTGCTTGGTTTTAGAATTAAAAAAAGCCTTTACGGATTTTTATAAAATATATATAGGTTTTCGAGGCTGTAGTGTTGGACAAAGAGCTGACCTACTTCCCTCCAGCGATCTCTATAAATGGTTTATTTATATTTATCTTTTTACTCTTTTCTGAACCGTTATTCCTCATGAGACTTCTACATCAATTAGCATAAAATGTAATACATAAAAATGAAAAGCCATCGTGGGGCTTAATTACCAATTTTGAACTGTACGTAATATTGCTTATCCTCAAATTCTTGTTCTATAATTCGCCGATCCGACTGTCCGGGCGGCTGTCCCGGCGCCCGCGCCTGCGTCTGCGCACCCCGGCCATTATCAAAACAATTGTAGTCTTGCTAGTGATGTCTATAGGACAGTATCGATAGACCGTAAACAGTCAGAATGTCGATAGTACTATCCTTACTTACCATAGACCCTTTGAAACATTCGGACATTATTGAACCTTGATAGATGAAGAAATATGTAATTTGGATTAGTACTTTTGGACTATGAAATAGTATCGTTTGAAATGTGTTGCTTAATGCGTTTAAGATAATTTTGCTATTAAACTTAACTATAGTTATTTAAAGAATTCCTTCGTGGAATCGATAAAGATGTCTCCAAAATTAGTAAATATTAATCGTTAGATTTGCTCTATTTCAACATTAAAAACCATTTTTCATAAAACTATCAGTACACATAAATTGTCTATGGATAACACACTTAGTCGATTTTATGTGACGAAATTAAAACGAGCTAATCTTTGCTTACCAACGTTGGCATAGTCCTATCGATATTCCGACTGCTACTCTGGTTATTACCGATAGTTCAGCATCACTATAATGCAGTATAAAGTTGACGAATTGGCATTTTTGTTTTAATGTTGGCGGCTCGTACGGAGGCGGGGTGGCGATGCTTATGTGTTCTTGTGTAGTTCTGTAGACACCAGCGAACGAACAAAACATAGAAGAGCGGTATTCTACTATATAAAAATAAGTCGGGTTTTCCTTCCTGACGCTATAACTCCAGAACGCATCAACCGATTTCCACGGTTTTGCATTCGTTGGAAAGGTCTCGGGCTCCGTGAGGTTTATAGCAAAGAAATTTCAGGAAAATTTCAACAGAAAAGCGGGAAAATCTTTTTTCACATACAGCTAAGTCCACGCGGACGAAGTCGCGGGCGGCTGCTAGTTGTGTATAAAGATGTCTTGGCCAAAGAGGTACAAGTAAAGCCAGCAAAATAAAAATACAGATGATGCCTTTAGTTTCTGTGATCTAAGCCCGTCATGAAAAGGGCGACTAAGTTTGAAGAACCGATAAAATCCATGTGTTTTCGGACTTATGTACCACTCTGTTTGCAAATAGACATTTTACTTTGTAATTCATAATGTAATGCTAGGGCATTTAAACTTTACCTTAGTTCCTCAGACGGTATTATCTTTGTTTTCTAAAAAACAGCAGTTAAAATAGCTAATTTAAAGATACAAAATTTACAGCTTGTATTTTGAAACCAAAATCATTGTCAGAATCAAGCCCATGTATCACAGAATCTATTAAGTTTTGGGCATCGATTCAAACCAGAGCCTAACTTGAGTTAAACTTCTTAGTAAATTCTTCATAAGCTGACATTCTAGGTTTTCTTCGTTCGCTGGCACTAGGTCTCTAGGACAACGTGTGATCAACAAACGTACTATTACAAGGTATGTATTATGTATAGCTAAGAAACGTAGTAATAATTTTAGACTAAATCTAATATTATGAAAATTATGCCGTGTAATTGGTGTCACGAACGAGTGAGATTATTTTTTCATAAAATAACCTGAAAACAAATACATTTATGGTTTATGCAGGTCTTCAAAATGAGATGCAGGTCTTCAAAATGAGATTGACCAGCAAAATAGTTTTCTATTACTGTGCTTGTCAACCCCATTTCTGGACCTCACGGCTGCTTCCCATCAGGTCATCTTCAAGACTACTATAAAAAAAACATCTTATTTTATTACCATTCTAAAATATTACTGCTTCATTACAGCCTCGGAGGCAGAAAGATTTTACTGTCCCTATACACCAGTTGAATTTAAGTTTGAGATCAAAGGCCAGCGTTCTTAAAATGTACTTTACATCACTTTCAGCTCTAATCGGACCCCAGATAGCCTTTGTCTTAATTTAAAATGTTTATGAAATGTGTTTTCGTGAAGAAAGTAAATATTTTTTATTATAAAAGACTAGATTCGAACGGTAGGTAGGTGTTGACTCTATTAACAAAAATGACGCCAGACAACAACGAAAGCGCAAAAACGTATAATTGATTAGTCTAGTATATGTAGAGGACTAGGATTGAATACATCGACAAACGGATTCCAACCGCGGTAACAGTCACACACCTCGAGACACAAGTGGTCTCGGCCGAGCCTCTGCGCCGTCTCGCGTAGTGGACCCTCGAGCAGCGTCAAGTGCTCCGGCGGCATATCCGCCTCGATGAACACACTGTACAACAATGCACAGCTCTCTATGAACAACACCGAACTGCTCACATCATAGAAATACTCCCCCAACACCGTCTCGAACTCACAAACGTGCACGTTCTCCAAAGTACGACATCTGCTCAGAGCGTCGAACAAAACTTCGTAAGATATATCTTCAGAAGTCACTCTCACATTCTTCAGTTTCTTAGCCAAATGAATGAACTTCGAGAGAGATGACTCTCCCCATCCCGCCGCCCCCTTCAGACCCCGCTTTTCGACGTAAATGTCTAACGTTTCCAGCTTAGGACACTCCGAAAATAAGACTTGGAAAAGATCTTGTGTAAATAATACATTGCTTAGTCTTAAGAAAGTTATATGCTTTAATGTTGTCGATTCGCAAGCGAGACGGAAGGGCCGGTTGCGTCTGTAGACAGCGCCGTCTTTTCTGCAGAAGTCTGTCAATGTGACTCTAGACGGCAGGTCGGGGAGGAGTCTCTCGAAGCCCTCGCAGGCGTCCACGCAGTACCAATCGCTCGGCGAGCTTGTGATGGTCATCCGCACTTTGCTGTGCATGCATATGTACGACGGAAAATAGTCCTTCATCTCCAACACCACCTTACTCATAAATTCACCGTCGAAAGTAGTCGTCGACTTATTCCACGCTTTAAAGACTATATTTCCATCCAACATGAAGTCCAGAGGCAAATACGGGCTAACTTCAACTTTTAAATCACTACAGTTGCAGTGAAACAGAGATTTGAAGACTGGCGAAACATATATGAGAATCTTTTCTAAATACATGATGTAAATATACTCCACTTGCTCAAAATTTAAATTGGCTACGCCACGCAAGCATTTGGTGGTCTTGTGTGAGACTCTGCATTCGCGGAAAAGATAATAGAGCTTTGAAAAGTTGATAGCGCAGAGATCGAAACTAGGCTCTTCCTCCTCATCCCAGAAATGCTTGTAATTATCCGCTACGGTAATTTGCAACTCTTGAATCATTGGGGCGTCCTCCAAAAATGTGAGGGGAATATCAGAGTCAAGAAATTCGAATACTACAAAGTGCACTTTCGCAAACTCTTTTAATTTGAAAAGCTCCTTGCACTTGTCCCAGATATTGTCTTTTCTGCTTTTGCGAGGACATTTGAAGAAGTTAACACTGATGTCTTTTAGGTCTTTCGGGCATATGTCGAGTAGGTCGGGTAGATAGATGTCTGTGAAGGTAATGTCGAGTGTCTTCAGATGTATGAAAGAGTCAATGTGTGGCTTTAAAGAGTCTACGTTGAGGTCGCGCAATCCGCTTAAGTTGAGCTCTCTGATGTGACTCCCCAGGTCGAGGAGCAAGTCTTGACGCAATGTCTTCACGTTAGCAAGCACACTCCTAGATAAAACCACTCTTTTAACATGTCCAGGTGCAAAAAACTCTCTTAGTGCTCTAGAGCTGTTATATGCGTTTATTTTTGACTCCGTATCTAAGTAATTTAAAATTAAAATGCCTACTTCAATGGGTAAGTGTAAGAAATTCATTGTACAAATTTAATCAAAAGGAATAAATATTTATCGAATTTTTCAGTAAATGTTTACAAATTCATAAATGGCAGTTGTCACATTGACATGTGTCGATTAGTTTTTAATGGTCCGTTTAAAAAGTTAGACCAAGGACACCAAACACAAAGTAACTAAGTTATTTAAAGAAGGTCCTACTCCTTATTATGGAGACAAAATATAATTTGGTTTGGTTGGTATTGGTGGAGCGCAAGACTTTTCATAGATAGTGCAGTATGCATCAGCAATTAAATTGTTAAGTTAGGATAAAGTTGATGCCGCACAGTTTCGATACTCCTGGTTATGCGTATGATACGGTGGCATAAATCAAAATACAACTCGATGTTACCCCCTACCCCCTTGGTATATAATTCCGGTATTTTTGCTACCGATTTTCGGAAAATTCACTAGACTGTCATTCGTTTCGAAATATAGCCGGCCCTTTTTCCACCGAGCTGAATGGAACAAGGAAGTGTGGAGCAGTGTTTTATGAAATCAGTCAGATTCCGCTGTTATCAATCCATTTTCTGAGTTTTCCTCTCAACTCTGGTGAAACCGGGCCATAAAGTCTAATACTAAGAATATACATTTCTGCTTGTTTTCTTGTGCTCTTTTCAACCTCTCAGAATTATGCTAAATCCTTAAGCATACATACTAGTACTACCTCTTAGTACTAATAAATATAACTGCAATGCTGATCGTCACTCCCGCAGACTGACAATGGAACCAGAGCCTGGCGATACGATAATTCTGGAGGACGGCACCGAGGTCCCTCTCAAGAAGAAGCGAGGTCGTCCCAAGAAGGTGAAGCTGGAGAACGGAGAGACCGCCCCGCCCACGCCCCGCGCGCCCCGCCAGCCCCGCCCGCCGCCCACGCTCGACCCCAACGGAGAACAGCCTCCCAAGAAAAAGAGAGGGAGGCCAAAGAAAATAAGGCCTGAAGAACAACAGTTTCTGTTGCAGCAGCAACAACAGCAGCAACAACAACAGCAACAGCAGCAGCAGCAGCAACAACAACAGCAGGTTTGTGCTTTGTTTTGTTAGCTAAATTATAATTCAATTCAATTAAGGTCTCGGTAGCACAGTGGTTAGTGCAGTCGCCCGGTTTGCAAAAGATGCGGGTTCGATTCCCGCCTGAGGCCAAGACTACCAAATGTTTTTTTCTGGTTTTCAGATCTTTAGCTAGATTACGTTTTGCCAATCAGGTTTTACTCATTGTTTCAACTGACGACTACTTTAGTCTTATTGCACTTTCCAATCCTCTACTCTTGGCCACAAGTGTACCTATACACTTAATCCAAATAAATCGCTATTATTTATACAAAAACTCCCACAGGTGATGATCAGAGTGTAATATAAGTCATGCCGATGTTTTCCTAACAACGGTCTTGGTCCTTTCCAAAGAATAGGTTATTCGGCCATACCCATAGTCAAAATGACACTTGGGACTTGTGTCATGTCATCCATGATGCCCAAATTAGTGTCATCATATCCAAACATTTCCGTTTTCTACACCTAGAAACTTACTGGCAAGTTCTTGGCTAGCCATTTGACATTGTCGTCATTGCAGGCAAACACGATGATGCAGCCCCAGCTGTCAGGCCTGCAGAGCCTTCCACACGAGCAGTACATGTCAGGTCACGGCGACTACCAGCAGTTGCCGTCGCCGCTCCCGCAGAACATGATGTACCAGCACCAGCAATTGCAGGAAGGAGGGCCCTACTTCCAGCCGCCGGGGCCCCAGCAGGCCTCCGCCAACAGTTAGTATTGTCTTTATAGTGCACGTTTTTCTTGATTGAATAGGGATATGTTGGTAAATAAGAGATAACTGGTGATTGGAGTGAAGACGGCTAATTTACCTAAAGTTGCCAACAGAATAAGAAGACTTGGAAACCTCCGAAAGCTGCCATTATGTTTATCGATTCTTGAGATTTTGGTAATACTAAAAGACTTACTTATGCAATCTTTCTTTAAAAAAAAGTGTTGTCTGGTGGCTGGCCGCGGAATCGCCGGAACATAACACCTTTCGGCTAAATGTCTTCCTTCACCATAGCCTGCAGATGATTTGGCACTAGATCACATAAGATATAGTATTATGTTTGGAATAAGCCATAATTACACAAAATTGTGAAAAGGCGCTGTGTCATTTATATATATACCTAAACGGCCTATATCCGTCCCACTGCTGGGCACACAAGCCTCACCTCAACTATGAGGTGGAACGAGCCATATTCCAACCCGCGTGCTCAGTGCGGATCGTTGGAAGGGTGCAAGGTTAGTGAGCAACCTTAACGTCAGATGTTATCAAGCCGCCCCAAGGCCTCTGACTAAGCTTAACGTCTGACATCTAGCGACTTTGTGTCTTTTATAACAAGTGTTTAATTTTGCCTTACGCAGTTATTCAAACTTCAATTTTGAAGTGTTTTAAATCTAAATACAGTTTATTCATCGACCCTTTGTACATCTCTGTTGTTTCCTAATGCGTAGTGTGTTCTTCAGGCGGCAGCATGGAGGGCGGCATGGACGGGGGCGGGCTGATGTCCCGCGGGTACGCGTCCCCGGGGCCGGGGGGCGGGGGCGCGGGGCCCGGGGGCGGCGGGGGCTACGCCGCGTCGCCGCGCGCCGTGTACGCGTCGCCGCGCTCGCAGGGGTACTCGCCCAGTCCGGCGAGACCCGCCGGGACGCCGCAGCCACAGGTACGCACCAACAATACACACTCATCAGAAATTAACCGTGCTCGGACTCACTCTTAAACATCCAATAGGGAATATGCACTGTTCTTCTTCATATTTTTTTATGATAGCTTATATCGTTTTATGAATGATCAATAACATTCATCACCAAGAATGCAAAATGTAGTATATTTATAAAGTGTACAAATTTCAAACTTTTCCAAGCGTTTCAAACGCCGCCATTATGGCGCGCTCCGTTGTCATGGACTTGGACGTCACGCGAGTCTATGACTACACAAGTAACCTACAAACTGTTGAATTCTTCTTCTTGTCGCGCTATTGACAGTGACATACGCCTGGACTGTGACGTCACACTCGACCCTCTCTGTTTTGAATTTCCCACATTTTTTCGCATTTTTCAATGATCATTTTTACATCTACAAAGAAATAAAATTATGAAATATTGATAGAGACGTAATAAGAATTCAAAAACTACTCAAAAAAATAATATGACGCTCATCTGTATCAAGTGCATATTCCCTATTCTAGGTAATAAAATAAATTAGCGTTTTAGGTTTTTGCCACTCATTTATTCTTCACTGTTTTTGGTGAGGTTATGTATACCTGTAATTAGCTAATGTATAAAAGCTAATGATTGTGCAACTATTGTATACGTCTTGCTGTTGGTGTGCTTAAATAAATAAATAAACACTACACACTCATCAGACTTAACGTTGGTCGGACTCACTCTTAAACATTCAGCTAGGCAGTTAGTGAGGTGATATGTCGATGATGGTATATCCGGCCAGCAAGTGCCTATGCACAGTGCATAGTTAAAAAAAATACTATTATGTAGCGTCAATTGATCGCTGATATCAACGAAACGTAGCATTGCAAGATTTTAACATAGAAAAGACGCTTTCGAACTGGAAAGCGAAACATTCTATGATCCCTAACTAGATGGTCCAAGATCTGAATGTAATAATAATAGTCCACTGATTTGTTTAGTTTTAAAAACTATTCAACACGTTAACGGGAAACCCTACTTTGCAGGGAATTCTGGAAAAGCTTCACGTCTTTAACTTCTGATTACATCACTTTACTGCAGGATAAAACATGGTTTAAGTTGAGCCAACCTTTAGCACGTTGAAACCAAACGATTGTATTCCAGTTCCCGTCAAGTCCCGCGGCGTTCTCGGCGCCTTCCCCCCCTCGCGCCGGTTCCGGCATGGGCTACGGCTCGCCAGGTGTCGGGGGCCCCGGCGGTCCAGGGGGCCCGGGCGGGGGCCCCGGCGCGGGTGGCGGGCCCCAGGTGCCCAACTCGCGCGCCGTCAATACGCAGTATGCGGCTCGCAGTCCTCTCTACACGCACAGGTAAGATCAGCTCTATTTTACTGTAACACTTACGATTTTCTGGTACTGTTATATTTTGGCTCTGGTTTATTTCGGATTTTTAAATACTCAAGTTCCTTTCATTTGTGGTGACACCTAAATAATTGCATTTCATGCAATATCTTTTCAAAACTATTGATAACAGTAAATTCAGAAATGGTTTTAAGCATTTGATACTGATTAAAAACAGATTTTAAATTGATTACACAACAGGGCTTGCAAAAGCATTGTCTTATAGTCAGTTTTTATGAAGTATTGAATGTTCAGGTAATGAAGATAACTTCAGAAGTTATCTTAGTTAGGTGACCAAATGGTCACCTTGTCTGCCTCAATATATCTGATCTGATGGCGTCTGTACTCAATAAATAAACAAAATAAAATCAACAGAATTGTTGAAGTAAAAGATTGATAAGATGTAAATATGTTGTCTAAAGGTTCTTCATCTTGGTGTGTTTTTCTTTCATAACTTCTTAATACAAGGTGACTTTGTTGGTACTTGCTTTTTAAATAAGTTCTATAGAACAATATAAAACTACGCCTTCATCGTATTTCTTTTTAACTTTGTTTTTTTTTTCAAAGTATTAATATATAATAAAAAGTGGGTTAATTTTCGCGCTCAAAAATGACTTCTACACTTTAGTTCAACTCTTGCAATAATATCGTGACGTGCGCTGGCGTATTTTTCAATTGATGAAGTAAATCAGCAAATATTTTTAAAAATTTCACATCTTAAAAGCCCAAAAAACACTGAAATCTATTCACTTCTTGATATCAAATCGTTCCTTAGGCAAGAACTTGCGAGATTACCCTGTCTAGTGCATAATCCAAGTGTATTATTTGTGTGTATATTGTTGCAGCCCCGCGGCGTACCACGGCCAGCCGAGCCCCGCACACACGGTGCGGTACTCGCACGCGCACCCGCACGAGCCGCACCCGCACCACCAGTACCGCGACCCGCACCAGGTATACAACCTCTCTCTCACACATCCAGCCGTCTCTCTCCCGCACCACCAGTACCGCGACCCGCACCAGGTATACAACCTCTCTCTCACACATCCAGCCGTCTCTCTCCCGCACCACCAGTACCGCGACCCGCACCAGGTATACAACCTCTCTCTCACACATCCAGCCGTCTCTCTCCCGCACCACCAGTACCGCGACCCGCACCAGGTATACAACCTCTCTCTCACACATCCAGCCGTCTCTCTCCCGCACCACCAGTACCGCGACCCGCACCAGGTATACAACCTCTCTCTCACACATCCAGCCGTCTCTCTCCCGCACCACCAGTACCGCGACCCGCACCAGGTATACAACCTCTCTCTCACACATCCAGCCGTCTCTCTCCCGCACCACCAGTACCGCGACCCGCACCAGGTATACAACCTCTCTCTCACACATCCAGCCGTCTCTCTCCCGCACCACCAGTACCGCGACCCGCACCAGGTATACAACCTCTCTCTCACACATCCAGCCGTCTCTCTCCCGCACCACCAGTACCGCGACCCGCACCAGGTATACAACCTCTCTCTCACACATCCAGCCGTCTCTCTCCCGCACCACCAGTACCGCGACCCGCACCAGGTATACAACCTCTCTCTCACACATCCAGCCGTCTCTCTCCCGCACCACCAGTACCGCGACCCGCACCAGGTATACAACCTCTCTCTCACACATCCAGCCGTCTCTCTCCCGCACCACCAGTACCGCGACCCGCACCAGGTATACAACCTCTCTCTCACACATCCAGCCGTCTCTCTCCCGCACCACCAGTACCGCGACCCGCACCAGGTATACAACCTCTCCCTCACACATCCAGCCGTCTCTCTCCCGCACCACCAGTACCGCGACCCGCACCAGGTATACAACCTCTCTCTCACACATCCAGCCGTCTCTCTCCCGCACCACCAGTACCGCGACCCGCACCAGGTATACAACCTCTCTCTCACACATCCAGCCGTCTCTCTCCCGCACCACCAGTACCGCGACCCGCACCAGGTATACAACCTCTCTCTCACACATCCAGCCGTCTCTCTCCCGCACCACCAGTACCGCGACCCGCACCAGGTATACAACCTCTCTCTCACACATCCAGCCGTCTCTCTCCCGCACCACCAGTACCGCGACCCGCACCAGGTATACAACCTCTCTCTCACACATCCAGCCGTCTCTCTCCCGCACCACCAGTACCGCGACCCGCACCAGGTATACAACCTCTCTCTCACACATCCAGCCGTCTCTCTCCCGCACCACCAGTACCGCGACCCGCACCAGGTATACAACCTCTCTCTCACACATCCAGCCGTCTCTCTCCCGCACCACCAGTACCGCGACCCGCACCAGGTATACAACCTCTCTCTCACACATCCAGCCGTCTCTCTCCCGCACCACCAGTACCGCGACCCGCACCAGGTATACAACCTCTCTCTCACACATCCAGCCGTCTCTCTCCCGCACCACCAGTACCGCGACCCGCACCAGGTATACAACCTCTCTCTCACACATCCAGCCGTCTCTCTCCCGCACCACCAGTACCGCGACCCGCACCAGGTATACAACCTCTCTCTCACACATCCAGCCGTCTCTCTCCCGCACCACCAGTACCGCGACCCGCACCAGGTATACAACCTCTCTCTCACACATCCAGCCGTCTCTCTCCCGCACCACCAGTACCGCGACCCGCACCAGGTATACAACCTCTCTCTCACACATCCAGCCGTCTCTCTCCCGCACCACCAGTACCGCGACCCGCACCAGGTATACAACCTCTCCCTCACACATCCAGCCGTCTCTCTCCCGCACCACCAGTACCGCGACCCGCACCAGGTATACAACCTCTCTCTCACACATCCAGCCTTCTTTCTTACCCCCTGAAGTGTCGGAGAAGCTGATTCAACTCATCAGGAAACTGGAGCAGTTCCAAGCGACAAATTTAAGCCTAATTATGTCTTCCGTGCTAAGAAAATTTACCATTTTGGCCTTTGTAATTTTTGGGCCATTTTGGTGCCAAATAATGACGCGCAACGATCTACCGTCATTTTAGTAAGATTCGGCGATAACGCGCCTGACACTTCGTATGTCTCTGATACTTGAAGGATTAACGCCTGGCAAATGCATATAAAAAGTAGTTTTTTTGTGTTAGTTTTTTACCTTAATCGTTTGTTTAAATAAAATAAATAAATGAAATAGTTTATTTCATTTAAATCTTATTCCTAATTGCATGGTTGATTGAGGTCTTCATTTAAGCCAGTTAAGCCTGTGTTCAAGGACCTTGCTCTTCCTTATCTTAACATACATTAATTAACTATCTATACTAAGGAAATACAAAATAAAAAGTGTTAGTAGTAGGGTGTGTGTTTATGTGAAGCTAAGTTAAGAGATCGTCGGAACAGGAATTAACACACACACCCATACACGGCCTCAGCTGAAAATCAGCGCTTTAGCCCAGGCTGGAGCACAAAGCTGAGCTGGGGAACGGTTCGGCTAGTTACATAACTTCAATAATTTAGTTTTGTTAGTGTTTATTTCAAGGCAATTTAAAAAAAAATCTTTAATGTTTTTTTTTGTCTAGTTTTATTTTCTTTTATTGTTTTTTTTGGCTTTCTTTATTGTAATTTAGCCGAATAAATGACTCTTATTCTTAATTCAGTTTTGCCGTAGGTTTTAGTTTTTAGCCTTTCCTGAATAAGTTGTTTAAACTCAGAATATGTCTGTTCCCAGCCGGTCCCCCGCCCGTACTCCCGCTCCCCAGCCCCGGGCGGCGGCGGCGGCGGTGGGGGTGGAGCGACGACCCCGTTCCCGGCGGCGTCCCCGGCGGGCGGCTACACGCCCTCGCCCGCGCACACGCCCTACAGTACACACTCGTCGCCCGCGCCGCCCGCAGCGCCCTCCACCACCACGCCTACCTACCAGGAGCCGCAGCACTTCACGCAGGTCAGTCCCCAGCACGGGTGGAGCGACCACCCCGTCGTTACAGTACACACTCGTCGCCCGCGCCGCCCGCAGCGCCCTCCACCACCACGCCTACCTACCAGGAGCCGCAGCACTTCACGCAGGTCAGTCCCCAGCACGGGTGGAGCGACCACCCCGTCCCTACAGTACACACTCGTCGCCCGCGCCGCCCGCAGCGCCCTCCACCACCACGCCTACCTACCAGGAGCCGCAGCACTTCACGCAGGTCAGTCCCCAGCACGGGTGGAGCGACCACCCCGTCCCTACAGTACACACTCGTCGCCCGCGCCGCCCGCAGCGCCCTCCACCACCACGCCTACCTACCAGGAGCCGCAGCACTTCACGCAGGTCAGTCCCCAGCACGGGTGGAGCGACCACCCCGTCCCTACAGTACACACTCGTCGCCCGCGCCGCCCGCAGCGCCCTCCACCACCACGCCTACCTACCAGGAGCCGCAGCACTTCACGCAGGTCAGTCCCCAGCACGGGTGGAGCGACCACCCCGTCCCTACAGTACACACTCGTCGCCCGCGCCGCCCGCAGCGCCCTCCACCACCACGCCTACCTACCAGGAGCCGCAGCACTTCACGCAGGTCAGTCCCCAGCACGGGTGGAGCGACCACCCCGTCCCTACAGTACACACTCGTCGCCCGCGCCGCCCGCAGCGCCCTCCACCACCACGCCTACCTACCAGGAGCCGCAGCACTTCACGCAGGTCAGTCCCCAGCACGGGTGGAGCGACCACCCCGTCCCTACAGTACACACTCGTCGCCCGCGCCGCCCGCAGCGCCCTCCACCACCACGCCTACCTACCAGGAGCCGCAGCACTTCACGCAGGTCAGTCCCCAGCACGGGTGGAGCGACCACCCCGTCCCTACAGTACACACTCGTCGCCCGCGCCGCCCGCAGCGCCCTCCACCACCACGCCTACCTACCAGGAGCCGCAGCACTTCACGCAGGTCAGTCCCCAGCACGGGTGGAGCGACCACCCCGTCCCTACAGTACACACTCGTCGCCCGCGCCGCCCGCAGCGCCCTCCACCACCACGCCTACCTACCAGGAGCCGCAGCACTTCACGCAGGTCAGTCCCCAGCACGGGTGGAGCGACCACCCCGTCCCTACAGTACACACTCGTCGCCCGCGCCGCCCGCAGCGCCCTCCACCACCACGCCTACCTACCAGGAGCCGCAGCACTTCACGCAGGTCAGTCCCCAGCACGGGTGGAGCGACCACCCCGTCCCTACAGTACACACTCGTCGCCCGCGCCGCCCGCAGCGCCCTCCACCACCACGCCTACCTACCAGGAGCCGCAGCACTTCACGCAGGTCAGTCCCCAGCACGGGTGGAGCGACCACCCCGTCGCTACAGTACACACTCGTCGCCCGCGCCGCCCGCAGCGCCCTCCACCACCACGCCTACCTACCAGGAGCCGCAGCACTTCACGCAGGTCAGTCCCCAGCACGGGTGGAGCGACCACCCCGTCCCTACAGTACACACTCGTCGCCCGCGCCGCCCGCAGCGCCCTCCACCACCACGCCTACCTACCAGGAGCCGCAGCACTTCACGCAGGTCAGTCCCCAGCACGGGTGGAGCGACCACCCCGTCCCTACAGTACACACTCGTCGCCCGCGCCGCCCGCAGCGCCCTCCACCACCACGCCTACCTACCAGGAGCCGCAGCACTTCACGCAGGTCAGTCCCCAGCACGGGTGGAGCGACCACCCCGTCCCTACAGTACACACTCGTCGCCCGCGCCGCCCGCAGCGCCCTCCACCACCACGCCTACCTACCAGGAGCCGCAGCACTTCACGCAGGTCAGTCCCCAGCACGGGTGGAGCGACCACCCCGTCCCTACAGTACACACTCGTCGCCCGCGCCGCCCGCAGCGCCCTCCACCACCACGCCTACCTACCAGGAGCCGCAGCACTTCACGCAGGTCAGTCCCCAGCACGGGTGGAGCGACCACCCCGTCCCTACAGTACACACTCGTCGCCCGCGCCGCCCGCAGCGCCCTCCACCACCACGCCTACCTACCAGGAGCCGCAGCACTTCACGCAGGTCAGTCCCCAGCACGGGTGGAGCGACCACCCCGTCCCTACAGTACACACTCGTCGCCCGCGCCGCCCGCAGCGCCCTCCACCACCACGCCTACCTACCAGGAGCCGCAGCACTTCACGCAGGTCAGTCCCCAGCACGGGTGGAGCGACCACCCCGTCCCTACAGTACACACTCGTCGCCCGCGCCGCCCGCAGCGCCCTCCACCACCACGCCTACCTACCAGGAGCCGCAGCACTTCACGCAGGTCAGTCCCCAGCACGGGTGGAGCGACCACCCCGTCGTTACAGTACACACTCGTCGCCCGCGCCGCCCGCAGCGCCCTCCACCACCACGCCTACCTACCAGGAGCCGCAGCACTTCACGCAGGTCAGTAGAATATCCTCCAAACACCGGCGGCGTCCAATCAAGTCACACAAATGGCAAGACGGCCATTAGCGAAGCCAGTTCAACTACTCTTGAGATTTGCGCTTAGCATCACATACATACATACCATCGCGCCTCTTCCCCAACGGGGTAGGCAGAGACCACTTCTTTCCACTTGCTACGATCCACACCGTGCGCCTTCTCTACTTTCATGAGTCCTTTCATACATGCTCGTCGGTTAAAGGTACTCCTGACCTGAGTCAGGAGTACCTTTAACCGACGAGCCAGCAGCAGAAAGGGTCAGCCCTTTCTGAGAACATCTTGAACCTGTCTAAGAAACGTTTGTCTAGCTAGGCCTTTCCCTTCCAACAGTTCCATTCACCCTCGCCTTATAAATACGTTTCGTTAATCGCCTTTCATCCATTCTTTCCATGTGATCATGATAACATCACATTCAGCGATTTTTTTTTATATTATAGAGTTGACTGTGACTTGGTCGGGTAGACTTACGTTAACAAAATATTGTGACAAATCTTTGTAGATTGTAGCCCATGTGCAATTCAGATTCATAAGCTGTATTATTGTAAAATTTCATTATAATCCATTCTATAGTTTTTACGTGAAAGAGCAACATGGCCCATCCACACATACAAACTTTTGCATTTGTAATATTAGTAGAATAAACTAGCTTCTAACGACCGGCCTACGGCCGACTCACATTCATAAACATGATCTAAGGCGTTGGCAGCTCCGGAGCTTCGCCCCGCACACGGCAGTTGCTTTTTATTGGGTTACCGTTCCGAAACAGCCGTTCTTTTTTTTCTACGTGGTTGGTATCGGCTGCGCAGAGTTACTTAAATGTCGATGATGGACGCTCCTTCCTACGTGCAGTTCGACCTGAGGCTTTGCTGCTCATCATACAGGGCAAAATTGACAAGAATGACATTTATAATAGGACATACGTTTTTTTTTTTAGGTTGATTTTAGCCCTTTCTAATGAAACTTATATGAAATAGTACATTGTTATCCTAGGGGTGAAAGTTACTTATTCAGTCCCGAGACGGATAATGGACGGAGTAATGAAAAATGATATTTTTTAAAAGTATATCATTTAAATTCAAATTATAGTACTCCCTCCATCTTAGCAAAGGTCCAACCAAATAACATTACATCCTTACTTTAAAAAATCATAGATTCCTGTCATATCATTGTCCCAGTTAACAAGTTATCTTATTTTTCATTACTCATACTCTGAAAGTAGGTCATTACTGACCTGAGAAGCGGGCTGAAAGTAATACTTTTCATCCCTAGGGAGAATCACTTTTAACTGACAGCTGTCAAACTACTAAAAAAAACTGGTTCTTTTTCACATAGGATCTATTGAACCATGTTTCAACTTTCTATACAGCCACGGTGTAAAATTGAAATAACTTAAGTTAAGTACCTATTGATAAGAGAATATATATTTTTTAAATAACTTTATTATAATTTAGTATCAACTTTTTTTTTAAATAACTTAGTTAAAATATTTATCATTTATCCAATGATGAAAATAAAAAAAAATGGCTGTATAGCGGGCCGGCCAGAGAAAAAAAAACAAACAAAATAGGCGGGAAAGCGGCAATCCGATCTTCATTTATTTTTCTAATTTTTTCTTTAGCTAATTCATATTTTTATTATTACCTTCCTCGTATTTGTAATGAAAAGCACAGTGTTTACCTCGGGTTAAAGACTTATTTAGTCCCTCGAACTATTGGCGCCCTCACTTCGTTCCGGGCGCCAAACCCCGTCTCGGGACTAAATAAGTTACTTTCATCCCTAGGGTAATAATGTACTATTAATCACCTTATTTCCAATAACTATGCTGTTAGGGTTAGCGTTTATAATTATTTTTGTGTATTGTTAAACAGTGTAGTTTCGTGACACAAGCTTTTCATGCTTAGTGCAGATATAAGGAGCTACTGAAACACCTTTTGTCTTTGTTATATTCAAAATTATTGTTTTTGCTCAGGGCATCATTTACTGTATTTGCTAAAACATCCAGGCACTGAGCGAGTGATTTAAATTGTTATGATGTCATCACGGACGTCACCTCGTCTAATCATGAGTGAGGCATATTATCAGCCAGTTTAGGTGTGTGCGTGACTAGCACGTGACATTGGCGCTGTAACACGGGGCAAAATGCCGTATTATGTCGCACCTAGTGTGTTTGTGTGAGTGGTGTACAACAAAAAAAAATGTACCAGCTTAAATTTTTTTTAGTGCAATGATCCTTCCGTCTTTCTTTTACGTCTGTGGATGTCATAATAAAGTCTGTTTTGTTTCGCTCAGGGTGGCAGCGGCAGCGGCAGCAGCACGGGCGGCAGCACCGGCTTCGGCGCCGAGCTATCCTCAGAGATCGGCGCCGCCATCTCCTCTCCACCACCGTCGCCACACCTCGCGTTAGACTTCGAGCCAGTGCGCGAGCCCGACCCCGCCGCCAGCCCGCTCAGCAACGAGCTCAGGCCCTCGAGCCACAGCGAGGAGTCGCTCGACGACTACAACAAGGTACGAGTAGCCTACTAACAAACAAAACTTGTCATAGGAACCAGTATTTTAGTATGCAGTTTTTGTTTTGGCTAAAATCAGCCTTTAAGACTTTTAGTATTTTTCGATATTCCTTATACTTAAGGATTTAGCCTACCACGCTCACTTAAAAAACTCATCCTGTATATAAACTATGATGAATATCGAAAAATGCAGAAACGAGCTCGAGGCTGATTTGGCAAAAACTAAAACTGCATACTCAGATTTTACAAAAAACTTTCTTAGCCTGAAATCGAACCAGTTTGTTTTGAAATGAAAAGGTCACCCTGTACTATTATGCCATCTCGTGGTGTCACTTATAAGGATCAATTTCTGTAAGTAACATTATATGGCAAAGTAGAGGAAAGGTTTTTTTCATACGTTTACATAGTGCGCTGATGAAAATTGAAATGGAAAAAAATATGTTAACATGTGAATTTAGCAATTCTGAAACTATGTTACGGGGTTAATTTGGCGGATTTCCTTTAACAACAGATTTTGAATTGCTGAACATAAATATAGACAGTTTCATTGAATATATTCCTTCGAACTTTCATGGTCACAAATACTTAAATCGTTAAAAAAAACGGGATGGCTACCACGTCCCTTTTTTGTTTTGAGTTTCCGACATTTCGGCACTGTTACAAGCGCCATGGTCACGGAGTTTTCAGCTTTTTCTCTGCCTTTCAGCTACAATTTCAAAATTTGTGTGTATCTCTAACATCGTAACTCATCCACCGACGAAGTTTTGTTTTTGTTCCATCGACAAAATTCTAATAAAAGTTGTAATCTCCCCAGACATCATCAGTGAACCGCTCCATGTCTCCATCCGGCGGCCGCTTCGGTGGCTCGCTGTACGACACGGAGCATGTAGGCTCGCGGCTGTTCCACACCCATCCGCACCTGCACCACAGCCCCGCGCCTACAGACGACAAGGAACACTACACGCACTATCAGGACCGAGGTAACTGTTACAGACGTCATCAGAACCGTGAGGTGGCTCGCTGTACAGACGGAGCACCTGCACCACAGCCCCGCGCCTACAGACGACAAGGAACACTACACGCACTATCAGGACAGAGGTAACTGTTACAGACGTCATCAGAACCGTGAGGTGGCTCGCTGTACAGACGGAGCACCTGCACCACAGCCCCGCGCCTACAGACGACAAGGAACACTACACGCACTATCAGGACCGAGGTAACTGTTACAGACGTCATCAGAACCGTGAGGTGGCTCGCTGTACAGACGGAGCACCTGCACCACAGCCCCGCGCCTACAGACGACAAGGAACACTACACGCACTATCAGGACAGAGGTAACTGTTACAGACGTCATCAGAACCGTGTGGTGGCTCGCTGTACAGACGGAGCACCTGCACCACAGCCCCGCGCCTACAGACGACAAGGAACACTACACGCACTATCAGGACCGAGGTAACTGTTACAGACGTCATCAGAACCGTGTGGTGGCTCGCTGTACAGACGGAGCACCTGCACCACAGCCCCGCGCCTACAGACGACAAGGAACACTACACGCACTATCAGGACCGAGGTAACTGTTGCAGACGTCATCAGAACCGTGAGGTGGCTCGCTGTACAGACGGAGCACCTGCACCACAGCCCCGCGCCTACAGACGACAAGGAACACTACACGCACTATCAGGACCGAGGTAACTGTTACAGACGTCATCAGAACCGTGAGGTGGCTCGCTGTACAGACGGAGCACCTGCACCACAGCCCCGCGCCTACAGACGACAAGGAACACTACACGCACTATCAGGACCGAGGTAACTGTTACAGACGTCATCAGAACCGTGAGGTGGCTCGCTGTACAGACGGAGCACCTGCACCACAGCCCCGCGCCTACAGACGACAAGGAACACTACACGCACTATCAGGACCGAGGTAACTGTTGCAGACGTCATCAGAACCGTGAGGTGGCTCGCTGTACAGACGGAGCACCTGCACCACAGCCCCGCGCCTACAGACGACAAGGAACACTACACGCACTATCAGGACCGAGGTAACTGTTGCAGACGTCATCAGAACCGTGAGGTGGCTCGCTGTACAGACGGAGCACCTGCACCACAGCCCCGCGCCTACAGACGACAAGGAACACTACACGCACTATCAGGACCGAGGTAAACCACACTAAATGTGTAGGGGCTTCTGCGATGGGTCATGCGAATCTAAAGGTGTCTGTACATCATCAACAGTCACACAACACTGCTAAACAGGCTTCCCCAATGAATTTCCAGAGGGGCCTGCGATCCTTGTTAGGTCATCCGTCCACCAATCTCCATTCTCATTATTGTAGGCCTAGTACAAACCGCTAAGTGACCATATCTGAGATCCATTCCATATGCCATCACTGGTTATAAACAGACTTGTCTTGATGCTCTGAGGTATGTTTAAAGAAAAGACGTCTCGCAATTTCCCGAACCGAAGCCAGCCGAATTGGATTCGACGAGACGCCGGTGACGCAAATAGCCGAACGCGGACCAAGGAGTACACAAATATATTAAAAGTTACCAAGCATAAATACTAAAATTTGGTTGAAACTGGTTGGTCCGTTACAAGACAACAATAGCATGGTGAAAGAAAATTCGAAAACAAAGCTAGAAAAAGTAGTTGTATGTTATGTTTGACTTATTGAAATATTATTTGTAGGTAACGGCGTTGCGGACAGTCCACGGTTAGACCAGTTACATCAGCATCCCTCCATGTATCCTAGCAATTTTAATAGGTAAGTTAATTCAATTTAATATTCAAATATCTGATTTAGCACCTAAGTTGATGCAATATTTCAGACGCAAATGATGAACGAGCAAATGACCCACAACTCGCGTTGTTCAATTAGGTTTATTTAGTTTAAAAGCATTCATTATATGTAAACTTTTACAAGTATTTATGAAAAGTCAGTAAAATAATCCACAGTAAAAAAATGATACCTACTTTACCACCAGTTCCGAAGTTTTTTCTATCTTGATGAACCTGGAAAAAAACTCTTATTAACTCGAAATTTACTCTTTTCCACATAGTTTTTTAGTTATCGAAGTCACAGAGTAGAGTCATAAAATGTAACCGTACAGAGGAAACAGGAGCAGTAATGTCAATTTACAACTTGTATAACGTAACATCCCAATTTTGTTCAAAATGTTATTTATTTAAAAACTATCCCCCTTATTCATAAAAACTTAGTGTTAACGTGTTGTTGAAGAACTGTTTATTCATATATCATATCATAATTTTTTATTGCATAAATACAGGTACAAAAGATCTTAAAATTATTCATTCTTCAACAACACGTTAACTTTTGTATCGCATTGCCACTTTCATTCTAGTTGCTGCCGCCATTTGCGAGTAAGTGACACAACACGTCAATTGCCTAAAGAATGCTTTAGCGTTACGTTCGCGTTTTATGAATTAGGGGGTTAGTGCTTACAGGGTCCATCAGCTGGTCCTGTTTTTAAGTTTTTTTATGTATTTCGCCCATTAATCATAGGAAGAAACACAAAATTTCGCATCACTAACAGCTGACCTCTTATCCGTTGTTTTAATGTTCGTAGGTCGACGCCCCCGTCGGGCAACAACTCAAACTCGGGCCACAGCGCCGGCGCGGGCGGGTTCTCCCCGCTCCCCGCGCCCGCCTTCCGCCCGCCCGACCTGCAGCCGCACACGCCCCGGGACCACCACCACGCGCCAGGTAACCACCTCTATCAATCATATCATCTTATTTATAAAAAACTAGCGACCCGCCCCGGCTTCGCATGGGTGCAATGGGATGTTATTATACCCATAAAACTTCCTCTTCAATCATTCTAGCTACTAAAAAAAACTGCATCAAAATCCGTTGCGTAGTTTTAAAGATTTAAGCATACATAGGGATATAGGGACAGAGAAAGCGACTTTGTTTTATACTTTGTAGTGAAAATGAATTTCTGTTCGTTAGTCTCGCTAAAACTCGGGAAAGGCTAAACCGACTTGGATAAATTTGGTTTTGAAATATTTATGGTCTAAGGAAGGTTTAAAAGGTGAGAAAATATGGAATAAAAACTAAATATACAGTAAAAACCACAATTTCGTTTTCTCTTAGCAACTGTTCCTACCTGTCACGTGACACTTAATGTGTGACAACAGAACGAACGATTGCTGTTCGTTAGTCTCGCTAAAACTCGAGAACCACGCCGATTTGACTAATTTTGGTTTTTGAAATATTTGTGGAAGTTCAGGAAAGGTTGGAAAGGTGAGTAAACATGAAGAAATGGCAGGAAATATGGTAAAAAACCACAATTTAGTTTTCTCTTAGCAACTGTTACTACTTGTCACGTGACACTGAATGTTTGAAAAACAAAACGAAGTATGTCGGGACAGCTAGTATTATAATCAAAAAGAGATGAATAGGTTATGTCAGTACTGATGCAAAGTCAAAAATGTACCACTGGCAAACGTCTACGAAATGACCGTGTTGTTACGTGTGAACAAGATAGTATGATTATTAACTAGAGTAAACAAGACAGAAACATGTAGCGCAATGTCGTCTCAAACTGTGAACACTGTCAATGCTTTGCTCTGATGCACTAATAGTTCTGATTTTGGGTCCCGCTTTTTTAGCATAAGGAACCTAACCACCTCTTTTTCATTATAATATCATTGACGTCTACTCTTATCTCTGTCTCGATCTCTTGCAACCTCCTGCTCAGATCTAGTTTTAGCTCCAGATAGACGACTATCTAGAAGTAGTTTTTGGAGCTGGAGTGTGTCTTTGAAGTAAATACTATTTTGATTCGAGGATGTGAGGATTTTGGTAGTACGGCCTTCTAATGAATGCTCGAGATCACTAGTTCAGCTACGAATATGAATTACTGCTAATGACCCAAGCAAATAATTGTCTCTGAATGTCCAGAACATAATAACAACAACAGTCATCGTATTCATGCCTCTGTTGGCTCACTATCTCGTTTCGGATATAGCTGCAGTATGCTATGTTTAATTAGAAAGAAAGAAAGAAAGAAAAATATTTTATTGGATACATAACAACAATAAAATGAATTAAAACAAAATAACTAAGTTACCTATTATAACTCTACCATTTCCACATTACAGAATCGCCCGGTGAATACGGCAACGCGGGCACACCGAAACCAAAATCGCAGGACGTCGCGTCAAAGTCGCTATCCGGGCTAGAGTCCCTGGTGGACCAGATCCCGTCGATAGCGGAGGGCCCCGTGGGCGTGGGCGGCGTGGGCCCCGCGGCGGGGGGCCCGGGCGGGGGCCCCGCGGGGCCGGAGGGGGGCCCGGCGGCGGCGGCCGTGGCGGCGCCCGCGCTGCCCGAGTACGCGCCCGCGCTCTACGGGCCCTACGGGGCTTATGGCGGCGCTGCTTATGGAAACAATGGGTGAGTTACTCTATTTGTTACTTCTTTATTTGGGCAAGGGTTCAAACTCAAATCATTTACATTATTGCAGGTAGGTTGCACATTTTTGATATCATACGAATTTATTTAAACAATGTTTCAACAGCATATTTGTACATAAATAACAGAAGGACAAGTTACTTGAAATAAGCCAAATTCTGAAGCAGAATATGCTATTAAAAAATGATAACATTTAAAATGTGGGGAATTAATTAAGTTACATTAACTTTGTTTATTTCTTTTTTGTACTTCATTACTAACTTATTTTAAGGCACACTAACAAGAATTGGATCTCTGTTATCTTAAAATAAATAAATTATTATTATTAAATTATTATTAATTACAAAAAGTTGAGAATCGGCTTGTCGCATCATAACACGCAGCGTGAGTGAAAAATGTGTGATTGAGTGTAAGTATGTGTTAAATTTGAATTTCTCTGGAAGATATCACTTTGATTCTGTTATGAGCGTTACTGCAATTATTTTGCGTACAATTAAGGATCTCTCTCACATATCTGATCAAGCATAGATACAGATTATATTAGCTAATATTCTGTTGTATAAGATGTCACCAATAATTCATTTTTATGCTGGGATGGTTACTAATTTATGGGATATCTTCCTTTTATTATTTATTTGAGTTGATAATATACCTAAACTGTTTCGAGTACAAACGTCATGATCACGGGGGAATTGAAATAAAGAAGGTACGGTGAATGGCACATCACACTACACATTGCCGGTCAGTCCGCCTTCGCTTTATTGCAAATGAATGTTATTTGGCGAGAGCAGCATAAAGATCGGAAATGGGTAGCGTGATGTGTCGTTGTACATGGTGCAGCTATCTTGGTTAGGTATGATTCTAATGTTAGTGACCATGCAAGTTTTTAGAAATATGTTTAGTCTGTTTCCTCTAGGTAGAATTAACATGTCCAAACTGGTGGTAAAATTATATTTCATTTTTTTATCTTATGATGTGTTCGGAAGGCACGTTAAGCTGTTGGTCTCGGTTGACGACGCTAGATGTCAGTCGTTAAGCTTAGTCAGAGGCCTTAGGGCGGCTTGATAACATCTGTCATAATGATCATAATATGATTCAGATATGTTTCATATATAAAAACAGAAATGATTAAGATTTGTTTCATATCTGAATCATAATATGATTCATATTCAATATGATTCAAAACTGTTTCATATCTGAAACAGATATGATTAAGATCTGTTTCATATCTGAATCATAATATGAATCATATTATGTTCATATTATGATTCACCAAATAAGTTGCCGTTTTAGGATGAAAAATGATTCATTTATGATTCAGATATGAAACATCTAATGTCGCCTTTTAAGCCCCCCTTGTATGTAAATGAATAAAATGTTTGTTTGTCCAGTTACGGCGGCCCATTCGTGGGCTACGGCGGCGGCTGGGGCGCGGCGGCGGCGGCGGTGATGCGCCCCACGCCGGGCTACCTGTCCGAGTGGCAGTACGGCTACACGCCCGTCTCCTCCGTGCCCGCGCCCTACGCCTACAACGCGCCCTACTACAACACCTACGGGCACACGCCGCCGCCGCCCGCCCATCATCAGCAGGTAACACATCACACTATACATAGATAGATACCTGTCCGAGTGGCAGTACGGCTACACGCCCGTCTCCTCCGTGCCCGCGCCCTACGCCTACAACGCGCCCTACTACAACACCTACGGGCACACGCCGCCGCCGCCCGCCCATCATCAGCAGGTAACACATCACACTATACATAGATAGATACCTGTCCGAGTGGCAGTACGGCTACACGCCCGTCTCCTCCGTGCCCGCGCCCTACGCCTACAACGCGCCCTACTACAACACCTACGGGCACACGCCGCCGCCGCCCGCCCATCATCAGCAGGTAACACATCACACTATACATAGATAGATACCTGTCCGAGTGGCAGTACGGCTACACGCCCGTCTCCTCCGTGCCCGCGCCCTACGCCTACAACGCGCCCTACTACAACACCTACGGGCACACGCCGCCGCCGCCCGCCCATCATCAGCAGGTAACACATCACACTATACATAGATAGATACCTGTCCGAGTGGCAGTACGGCTACACGCCCGTCTCCTCCGTGCCCGCGCCCTACGCCTACAACGCGCCCTACTACAACACCTACGGGCACACGCCGCCGCCGCCCGCCCATCATCAGCAGGTAACACATCACACTATACATAGATAGATACCTGTCCGAGTGGCAGTACGGCTACACGCCCGTCTCCTCCGTGCCCGCGCCCTACGCCTACAACGCGCCCTACTACAACACCTACGGGCACACGCCGCCGCCGCCCGCCCATCATCAGCAGGTAACACATCACACTATACATAGATAGATACCTGTCCGAGTGGCAGTACGGCTACACGCCCGTCTCCTCCGTGCCCGCGCCCTACGCCTACAACGCGCCCTACTACAACACCTACGGGCACACGCCGCCGCCGCCCGCCCATCATCAGCAGGTAACACATCACACTATACATAGATAGATACCTGTCCGAGTGGCAGTACGGCTACACGCCCGTCTCCTCCGTGCCCGCGCCCTACGCCTACAACGCGCCCTACTACAACACCTACGGGCACACGCCGCCGCCGCCCGCCCATCATCAGCAGGTAACACATCACACTATACATAGATAGATACCTGTCCGAGTGGCAGTACGGCTACACGCCCGTCTCCTCCGTGCCCGCGCCCTACGCCTACAACGCGCCCTACTACAACACCTACGGGCACACGCCGCCGCCGCCCGCCCATCATCAGCAGGTAACACATCACACTAGCCTTTATCATGCTATTTGAATCCGGAAAACCATAACAAGCTACCTATATCCGCTAGCGATAAAACCGCCCAAGTTGTACATTTACGTGTTTACTTCAGCTACTGTCCTGTAATATTGTTGTTGTTTTAGTGTGCAATAAAGAATATTTACTTACTTACTTACTTTACTTAAACAGGCTACTTGCATCCGGCCACCTAATTGTGCTACTACCTGATTGAGAAGCCATTCCCGGTCATTCACACAGCTCGATGAAATCTTCAGTTTAAGGGGAACATTTGGGGGACTTGAGGGACATTACATTCGGATACAAGACACCTTTTTTTGTTTATTTTATGGTTGTCTTCAAAATGACCTCACTCCTCCAGATGAGAAGCAGCCGTGAGGTCCAGATATGGGGTTGACAACTACAGCAATTAATAACTACTGGGCTGGTCAATCTCATATTGCAGGCCTGCATAGATGCCTTTTAACGCTTCGCTTATAAAACCCGGTATTGTAGAAAGAAGGAAACACATGATCTGAGCGTTCCAGGTCTAGATAGCACGACATAGGAACGTATCGCCGAACTTATGGTAGTTTTTGACATACCTTTACTAATATAGTATTAAAATAATGGTCATTCACTTGCCGGCGTATTTCCCGAAAAGTACAATTCAGGAGTCTTCAAGCGAAGAGTGAATAGGTTTCTTCTAGACAAGCATGCTCCATCGTAGACCGCATCGTCGCTTTCCATCAGGTGAGATCGCGGTCAAATGCTGGTGTATCAAAATTTTTAAAAAATACAATCTTACAATCTACGTCCGCTTCTATTATTGCGTTGTAATAATAAATGTGTGACCAAGTATGTTCGGCCTTCTCGTAATAATAATAGTAATTAACAGTTGAATTGTCCCATTCCAGCCCCACTACCTGCCCGCGCCGCCCCTAATCGACTTACACAAGAACGGCGAGCACCCCGGCGGCGTCCCTCCCGTGCCCTCCGTGCCCTCCGTGCCCTCCGTCGGCTTCAGCGGCTTCTGTTAACGGCAGAGGGAATAACGACACTCAAGCCGGTTGGGATCTGTATTCACAACTATGTTGGAGAAGACAGTAGCGTTGTAAGTGATGTTAACAGCTGTTTTGAGGCGGAAACTGACAGTGTGGGATTGTCTTTGTTGCGTTTAGAGCTGAAAGCAACACATAAGTTGGTTTTTACTGGTAGAAAATGATGAAAATTACATTACATACAATTACATTATAAATGACATTAGAAGTCAAAATGGAAAATATATAAAGTTTTTGACATGTAGAAACTTATCGTTGCAAAATGAGGATAAGAAGTGGTAACTTCCATTGCCAAGTATTATAAAGCAATAATGAAATTCTATGAATTTTTGTATTTTAGTCTAAAAAATGTAACCTGATCTTAGATTTTGTTTGTGATTGTATTGCCAAGTTCAAGAAAGACGTAGTTTTGCTCTAAATGACGTATCTAAGACAAACTGGCGCTGTTAGTTAAATGACTCAAAAGCAAGATTAAAAATAATACAAAGAACACTAACTTAGTTAAAGAAAATGCTACTGTTTTCTCCAGTTAGGTTATAGGCTTCTTGATGTTACCGTGAATACATATCACAAGCTGTGTGAAGACGCGGGCACAGAACGAGATGGAATTGCCTGGACTTAGGTGCCGAATGTGTTGTTCGTACGACGGCTCGGCTGTGTCGGAAGCTGTCGGGAGTTGTCGGGAGCTGTCGGGAGTTGTCGGGAGCTGTCGGCGGAGGAACGCAAGAATCTCTCGTCGCTCGGTTGTAGTGTAAGTAGCGCAATTGGACTGATGTTACTCGAACGGCGGTTTCGATATAGTCATTGCAACTTTTTGTAAAGCGATCGTTAGTGATGTAATTTAATCTTTTTCAAACTGATGAGCTTAATTTGTAGGGTTTATTTGTAAATATTGTATGTATTTTATTTTTGATCCATCGCGCGTTTTATTTAACTGATCGCTAGAGACATCACAGGTTAAGGTTTTCGTTGTATACGTTTAGTTGAGGTCGCGTTTAGTTCCGCTGTGGTCCGCGGGAGAGGGGGGCGTGGCAATCGTACTTAATTTATTTGGAATGTCTGTGATCTGCGCGGAGTCGAGGGTCCGCCGCCATACGCCACGGAAACGCTCGGAACTTGTCTCCGGCGAACCTTTCGATCGACTCGAATATTTTATCAATTTATGAGAAAGGTGCCGCCACTATTTGATATATAAAGTCTTGCCAATGAAGTGTTTCGCGTTCTAGTCACTTACTAATTCGTGTCGGCTAGTCAAAATCTTATATCAGCCGCGCCTCCGCGCCTCCCGAGCGGATTGCTCGAATAAAACATATTTTTTATCTAAGTCACAAGTACGGCCTACGAGATGTATGATGTATACTTTTTTATTTAGGTTTAGTTGTACGTCGCTACTCGCGGCACTATTTATAATTCAATTTTAGCATTTTTTATACATATTACTGTATTTTTACTGTCGCAACGAGGCGGCCACTTGTCATCGCGGTCATTGACTTCGGTCGCTGCACAAATAAGTTTGAACGCGTGTTCGATGTGATAGTATTAGCTCAATTAATTGAAAAAATAATGAAATGAAAAGCTTGATGTGACCGTGGAGTCAATGACCGCTTGTAGCCATGGACACCTTGCATTTGACTAAATGTTACCCGATCAGTTACATAGCTTCGGATCGCTAGTGATAGCATAATTTACATAAGAGTTTTAATCTATATTTTGTTATACACTCGCCATTTTACTGTAAGTATGTCGCGTCGCGGCGCTAAGCGATGTGTTTATACATACACAGGTACCGCTTGTCAAGTTGACATTTTACATTATACACTTAGGGTGTTGTGATCCGTACCATGTGGTATCATTTACCCTAAAAACTACTGCACTGTTTAATATTGTGGAAACATTTATCTCTTGATGAGTTAACGCCAACATGAATGTTTTGTTTTGGTATTAGAGAGTGCAGTGGTTTGGTCACTGACCGTGTGACTGGTTGTACCCTCTAGGTTTAGTTGACGTAACTATGATGACGTCATAGGGTGCTCATGGGTTCAATTGTTTCTGTTCGCAAGCCGTCGCGGCCCCTGGTCGCTTCAACTTGACTTACAATCGGGTCTTTAGTATGTTGTTCAAGTTTCATTTCCAGTTTCAATGATATTTCGAGGTCGGGTCGTGGAGCACATCTCACTTAGGGTACGACGAAACCCGTCTTTTAAAATAACATTCGGATATTTCTATGTGTAAAACATTACGGGGTGGTTTTAAAAATCTTGTACAAAATTCTTAAAATTAGTGAAATCGAATACTTTCTTTGCACAAACGGTAAATAAAAAAAATCTTAAATATAGGCTAAGAAACGAAATAACATACGTAATAAAGACATATACGTTAATGCTAGGATTACTGGAAAGAATTTATATAGTAGTGTTGGGTGTGTCGCCGACGCACCGTGTCGCTCGGCCCGAGCGCGGTCTCACAACACCCCGCCACGAATGACATGCTCCTTACAATAAGATGTCAATTTTGTAGCATCAAGGACAAAGAACAGTATTTAATCTTTGTCAATAATAAAACAAAAGATGAAAACCAAGCACCTAAAATAAAAACGGTCCTCTAATTGGTCATATATTGATAATCCACGATTCAGGTTTTACAAGAGGGTTAAAATATACCGGGGTAAGAGCAACATTAAGCCTAAATGTTGGGTAATATCGCGTGTTGTGTTGTGAGCGTGTCCGCGCTCGGGCGTGCTCGCTGAGCGTGCTCAATGTGCGTGCGTGCTCATCTGTTCTTGTGGCGCTTCTGGCGCAGCGTAGCGAAGCGCAGCGCAGCGCAGCGTGGGGCCGCGGTGCACGCGGGTGCTTCCCGCTGCAATAATCACTGGCTGATACTCTGTCGGGTTGAAAGGGGAACTGAATATGTAAATGTATTTACTGTAACCCCAAATTTAAAAAAAAAAACCCATTAGGACAA
The DNA here is from genome assembly GCA_950022985.1 of Udea ferrugalis. Taxonomy (NCBI): domain Eukaryota; kingdom Metazoa; phylum Arthropoda; class Insecta; order Lepidoptera; family Crambidae; genus Udea; species Udea ferrugalis. The sequence continues at coordinate 10,654,467 of OX465541.1, read as the reverse complement.
AAATATAACAATTTAATCTAAAGTGGTATAACTTAAATTCATTAACTGTGCTCAGATATTTATAAGTTTACATCAATTTAGATGTATTATTTTCAATGACACCTGAAAACACTTTTTTAAGCGTTAGTTTGAGTATAAATGAAGATGATGTAATGGAACAGCTCATGAAGTTGTCGGAAAAAATTGAGAGGAAATATAATTACAGTTGTTATTACTTAGTCAGTACGTTTCTATCTTTACCAATGCGATGGAGTATCCGCCTTTGTTACAAGCGACTGAATAATAATACCTAAATTAGTATGATCATGTACTTAACGACAGTAATTGTAACAAGACCATGCGCGTGCGCCGATGTCCTACTTAAATGTGTTATTTTTCGTAAATCAGGAAGGAAAAATTATAATTTTTAAAGAAAAAATGAAATCAACAGGGTATTTAAGATTGCTTGAGATTTTTTATTTTATATTTATTGTATAATTTTGTGTGCCTCGCGCAGTTTGTTAGGTTACTGATATTGTTTGATGATGACGAATGTTTGCGGGCAACGGTCCTTCAAACTTCAATTTACAGTTAACCTACATTTATTCATATGAAAATTGAACTTAAAAGTCAGACATGCAACATGAATCATACAATGAAGTAGGCTGCTAGTTTCAAAAGATCTTCCAATAAAATGTGATGAAATTGTACAAGCCAATTTAGTGAACTTTTACAGCTAAACTATTTCATTATGATTAGTGAAAATATAGACATTATTATATAAAATCACAAATCCTTTTTTTAGTAATATAACATTTCTTGTCGCCGTTTTGAATGATTAATACATTGTAAAACGTTCATAGACCCCAGTCAGACTAGTCTGAAAAGGACTGTTGCCCCCAACCGTTCGCCCCCGTTCAACCACCAAGCTCACAAGTGCGCAAATCTACCAGTTACATTGTAACTCACTTTTACCAGTTAGCTGTTGCGATACCTCAAGGTACGCGACTTATACTTGTGGGCGTTTGAGTTAATGGAGTCTTGGACCATGTATGGTGAAATAAAAAAGTACGTTTTTAGACTACATTTCGATCGAACGGCTAGAAATCGCGCAATGCGCCAGAAGACTTCTACAAATAACTATTTCATGGTTAAATTCACAAGACACCTTAACAAAGCTTAATTACTGTCAAAAGTTGGTTTTGTTAAAAAAAACTGTCGAAACGTACTTTTTTTTTACTATACCTTTCTCCAAGACCTCTTTGCGTTTTGTATATAACGAGTGCTTTATTACGCTTTTTTATTATATTTTTATTTAAAATCTACTTTTGTATTTCAATATTTTTGCTTTTGTACAATTACTAGTGTGCTGGGGGCAATTCCGTTTTTAGTTTCTAAACTGAACTACCGTATTTCTCTCTCTTTTGCCTTTTGTAATTAGAATGAGACATGATTAAGATTAAAACTAAAATTGTTGGTTCAACAACTCATCTAAAATGGTCAGTGAAGGCTTTAGCTAACTAATTTTAGTTTTATAGTTTCGAAATCAGTCTTATTTTATTCGCTAAGAAGAAGAAAAAATATATGCAGTTTATTTTAGAGAATAAAAGAACAGAATACCTAATAATAATATTGTGAATCAAGTGAATCGTGTTTTGTTTACCCGACCGCGTGGCTGTTGTTTGATTTTCTTAAACAATATTTTGTGTTCAAATATGGTACTTTCTTTAAATCTATTTTTTTTACAATAATGAACTTTTACATATTTTTACATTAATTTTAAGTCTGTGATAAACTCTTTTGAAAAGTACTTAATTGTGTAGTCTAAAACTTCAATCATTTAAACATTTTAAAGGTTTTTCTCATTGATATTTTCATTTAAAATATACCATTATCATAAGTTTAAGGCCAGTGTACTACCAAGAATCGGAAAGTTTGAATGACTGCCCCGCGATCGTAAAGTTAATTTTGAACTGCAATGTAAATGGGTTTCTTTACTGATTTTTGGTGATGTTGCCCGTGAAGAAATGTTGATAAAGCATGACTTTACATATAACATGTCAAAATCGCTTGTCGACCGATATCGCATGATCTCACACGATTGTAAAGGTTCCTGACAACATGGCACAATTCAAATTATTTTCCTTTGTGCTAAGTAGTGAAATTGGCCTGTATCACGGACAATGTCACCGATCATTACTAAGATTCCCATGCTGTTCCAGATGAAGGCCTACATATTACTGCCAGCGGCGTTGCTCATAACGTCCGCGCAGTCTTTTAAACTTGTACTTTGGTTGCTTTTAACCCATATCGCATTGTTAACATAGTCGACATCACCCAGAAATTGCTGTGCCAACCACTCAACAATGTGATGTGGTTTCAGGATTTCTAAAACCGACGCTATTATGGCGGTAGTCTAGTCTGAAAGCGTGCAAGTACAATTTAGTTAACGCACAAGAATAAATGGAATTGATGACGTAATAGTTTCGGTTTTGCTTCCAATACAAAGTGGGACTCATTCGATTACCTTTCGATAAAGATAAAACGGTTATTGTTATTGTGTTAGCTCGCATCGCGCAGCGTCATCGCCTGCCGTTCGGCGGACTCGAGTGACTGTTTCCTATCAGGTGCATAAAGTATGATAGACATAGGCGAGTGGAATCAGGTCGGTCGTGCTGGACTTACCCGTAGTTGTAGCGTAAGTCTCTATCAACGAGTTAGTGTTAGTGTGTACTCGCGACGGCGCCGCGCCCTCACGCGCGAGCGAGACGGGAGACGTGCGAGCGAGCGCGCGGCGGCGACGCACATCTCAGTAGGAGGGGCGGCGCGCGGCCCCGCCCCCTCGCGTCTAGGAAGTGGGCGGGGCCACGTGACACCGCACCACATAATTCGTTAGGGTTGACCAGTGTATGCATTGAGTCGCTCAACTATTTGTACAGTATGTATATTTTTGTAAAATTCATTCTAACTGGTGGCAATATTATAAAATTTTAAAATTTATCTCTAATATTAAAACTTAGTACAATTATTGTTATGTAATTTTTTGATGAACTCCGTTTTTTTTTCATTTCACTCGTGTAATCTCCCGAATGAAGTGGATAAGTCGACACTAAGGCCTTGTGATGAAACTTTGGCTTTGTTATTGCTCACTGTATACATAATAGGACGAATAAAAATACAGTATTAGCAAACTCACATAGTAATTTCTGAAAATTCGATACGTTTCCAATAACTCAATCAAGGTTTTGTTAACGGGTCAAAAATATAGTTGCACGACTCACGAGCTCGCACTGAAGTTTGAAGCGAAGGACCGCTCGCCCATACACGCCTCGCTCAGACCATACACTGTGTTCTGTGGAAGACGATCGAAGCACGGTCGTGTGTGTGGGAGTGGTCGAGTAGAGTTGTATGATGATGCGCTCGCGCGCGTTGCTTGGTTGTGAATTAGTGTCGCTTGTTACCTCCCCCCTACCCCCCACCCGCTCCGTCACCGCAGCGCTTTGCGTTAATGTAACAATGTCGCAGTATTGTCGTGCCAAAACATACTGATGCAGGAATCAAGCAATAAAGTTTAGTCTAATACTAATAAACTACGGTTTAACGCAAGGTTTCCTCTTGTCGTCAACCAACGCGATTATTTGTCTTTATAAACGTAACATTTGACTCGCTTCTCTTCGAATAGTTGTAGTAGTTATCTACTATTTGTAACCGATTGGTTTTATACACGAACGTTTCGACTCCACTATCTGCGATGATGTGAGTGCCGAATCAAATAAACTGTGTATCGACTGTCAGGCGACGGAGTTCGGTCCTAGCTCAATTTTATTGATACTTAATTATTATTAATAATTATTATATTTGTACCTTGCTTGTTATTTACCGTTGAACTGTAGTCTACCACGGCCGCCTCGGATGGTCTGTAGACCGACTCGCGCCGTAGTTTCGCAGAGGCCGAGGTGCCCCCGAGGCGGTCGCGAGTCCATTCCCCACTACAGTACTCAGACAACTCGCATTTGGATTACGGTGCTTGTTTCTAGTAGCGGACGCGGCGAGGACTCCATATCATACACATAGCTAACGTTATTCCCCGGGACACCACTAGCTTCCGCTTCTAACCGTTGTATATATTCATGTTTTACAACAATAGGGTCCGGTCCGCCCCCGCCGCGTCCTCGCGCGTTATTAAAGTACAATTTATTAAATACCTTAATCTCTATTATTAATTAATTAATTATACACTATTGTCACTGTTGAGCGATGTCGCATGTTCTCACTTGACCGAGACCGGTTCGTGTGTCCGTTTACAATATTTACGCTAGCTGTAACACTAAAGTTGATATGTTTGTACAGTTTTTAACGATACTTCTCGTAGTGAACTAAGCAAAAAAAAATATTTTTAGTATAATAAGATCTAATCGAATTACATTTTAGTGTATCATAAAGTTCTCGAGGTCGTTTTTCAAAATTTCTTTTAACTTTGTATGAGAAACTTTCGTGAGTTTTTATTTAAAATAAAATAATATTAATGTCTCATCTGAAACTGACTCCATGGAATGTAATTAGAACTTAAACAGGAAGAATTTTAAATAATGAAATACAACATAATAATGGTTAAGTAATGTATTATAAATAGTGATAAGGTAAAAAGTTATTAACATTGTATGGAAAAATTGTGACAAAATTATAGTCATTTGTAATATTACAGTGTTGTTTTATTCTTTGTCCAAAATCTGTTATCTAGGAACTAGCAACTAAGTTACTATAGATCCTTTGATAAAGTTGAAAAAGATATTTTCATTTGAATCCGACGCGTGAAGTAGTGCAGTTCTACTTGTCAGTACTCTTGACCAATTTTAAGGGGCTAAACCAACTACGTCGACTACCCCCCTTTCACTCTTCAGAAACTATTTCTAATAGGCAGGATGACATTTGCCTTTTCTGTAAAATAAAGTCCGTTCACAAGAGGTCAGTAAAGGTCAGTTCACACTAAGACGCGCCGCGACTCAAAATATACTTTATTTACTACACGAAAAGATACACATTTCATTGTGGAAATTCAGAACACATTACACCAAGCAGCACTCGTGTTACTACGATTTTACACGATGCGCCTCGCGGCTAGTTAGGCCCGGCGCCTATTATCGGCATCGGCAAGGAAAAGGATCCTTCGGCATCCTACATGCAAGCGCACACTATCGGCAATTATGCTTAAGGATGCCGAACCGCAGGTTGCCTCGACGCCGGCGGCTTACCGAAGGATGCCGAAGCATCCTGAAGCATGCTCAAGGCTGCAGATACAGCAGCCTCAAGCATGCCGAAGCGGTATTTTTGTATTACGACCATATATCACGGAAATTTCTGCTTCATTGCCATTATGGTATAGTATATTGCTATTTGCCACCTAAAATCCTGGGGCGTGCCGATGCCGATGGTGCCGATGGTCTTGCGGCAGCGTGGAATCATTGCCCTCTTCGAGTGTCGTCGCGTCTCCGTGTGAACTAACCTCATGGCTGCAGTCCGAATTGTGCAAATCACATGTACGCGTCATCGACCTTATAGCCAATATACTCCTTGACTCCCAGTGACAGGTGAGAGGCTCTATGGTCACAAAGTCAGACCAGTGTTCCCGTATGAGACTCTGGCAGTACGCCTTAATAGGGTAGTTTTGACCGGATCGGACATCGTGCAGACTGACATCGTGACACTGCAGGCCAGCATTTTTCAACTGACCGCTAAGCGCCCTCCGTTCCCTCTCAACATCTACATTGACTTTAAGGTCGTCAGCAAGAAAGTGACCTAGACATTTGAAAGAGGACACTAGAGTCTGGCTAATGAAAGCGTGACCTGCACTTTTCTTAAAAGTTTTTTTATGGCAACATTATGAAGCTGTCAAAGGCACGTCAAAGTCTGTCATAGCAATTGTCAGTATTTCGTAAAAGACGTATATTTTCTCATTTATAATTGCTTTAATATGGGTAAAACAATAAAAAGTAACGTGCGAAAGCTGCTACATACTATGATCAGCAAGTTTAAACAAAAACAAGAAGAAAAGAAAGCTGTTTTTCAAGAAAAACAACAATGTTTAGATGCAATCTCGGATTTTTTAGGTTAGTACGACTTTGTAATCTTGGTCTTTGTTGGCTGATTATTATATATAATTACGATATTATACTAGTTTTTCTTATGTTTATAGAGAATTTAGAAGATATTGAAGGCCTCTGTGAAATTAAAAACACTGTGGAAAGATTCAGAGAATTGGAAAAGAAATCTTTAATAGAAACGCAGACTAAGTTCTTAGAAGAAATATCTTCACTAACTGGTATGTACCTGCATCGTTTTATTGCTTCGATAAGTGTGAAGACATACAGTGGATTTGTAGGTCCCTATTATTGTCGTTGTGGGTCGGTTTTTACATATATTTTGTAATATCATATCCATCAAAACAACCAACTATGTTTTGAGCAATTTTAGTAGGTAGGTAACACAGCCACATCTGGCACAGTATAATGGTCAAAGTCTATTATGATCGTAAATGTAAGAAAAAGTGTCGAGTGTAGGGTCTATTGTAATTCTTAGAAAAAAAAAATGTGTAGTCAAATCAAAGCTCGCTTTGTCTTATATCTCTCCATTTAGTTTGTTATTTATCAGTACACAAAACTCAAGTAGGGTAGAGGAACCATTAAATGAACGATTAAGCGTTCTTTGTAATTTTGAGTATTTTTTTCTCACCCTTTTCTAGCCGTTTGCACTTGCTGTTATTTTTTATGTTTTCGGTATATACTCAATATTCTATTAGTTTAAGAAAATAATGCCTAAAATCTACCAGTTATTCATGAAAAAATGTTTTCTATAAAACTTTTGCTTTTTGCCCTAAAGATGAACACTGTGCCCTAATTATGAACGTTTTGAACCCAATAGATGAACTACCATTTTAACGGTTATAACTATGGGGGTAAATGTTATTGGATTCTTTAATAAGCAATAAACTAAAGAAGATCTTATGAATAAGTAGTTTTTTATATATTATACAGGGTGTCCCGAAACGTGACGTCAAGCGGGCACGGGATGATAGGCTAGGTCATACTGGCTCTGGGAAAAATAAGGAAAAAAATCTATGTCACTTGGTTTAGTAATAATAATAATATTTTTGATTTTTTTGGAAATCGACACCCTTGACTAAGTTTTCATGTACTGTACTCAGAAATGACCAAATTTCGCAGCGTTTTATTTTTTTATTTCATCCTAGAAAACTATGCTTTCGAATATAGCCACTTTTATGATGATCAATTTTGGACATTTAGTAAAAAAAAAAAAGTTCGACTAAGTCATGGTTAAGAATTTTTATGTCAGCTAACTTCATCCCTCATTTTCTTTAAAAAACATTACTATAGCATCCTTGGCAAGTTGTCCAGAAAAATAGCACATTTAATCAAGATTTCAAAAAGGTAATATACTTACCATTTCCTTGTCTAATGTTTCCATGAAAAATATTATGAACCAAAATGGGTCGTTCAAAACTTGAACTAGGTGAAGTCTATTAGTATGCCTTACTTGGATGGTAAAAGAAAAAATGGCCGTAGGTTAGTGGCAGCGGCAAAAATGTTCATCTATTGGGGGTTGTTCATCTTTTGGTTCCTCTACCCTATTATTCTTAATTATATCTATGGACTTATGTATAGATGAATTTCTACTTTAAAAGCATTACCATTTGTTATGTCTAATATGATTAGTCCCTTCAATGTCGTAATAACAGATTTTGACTGTATAACATTGGGATAGTTTACCTGTACGGATTGGTACTTACCCATATTGGTATCTCTGCACCGGGAACCCGCCTTTTAATGTCTACTCTTATTCGTTTGTTACATTTCACAAAAATGTGTTATTTGATGTCATCAAACTATTTGGATAAATTTAATATTAAATATTCATTTTACACTTTGCTTTACAGATGTTGGTGTCACAACACTAAAAAAAATTAAAAAGGAAGGATCTGTAAATGAAGGGATGTGGAACACTCCAGGAAAAAAACGCCCCCACAAAAGCTCAGTGTCCAATTTAGACAGTTTTGACATTGATGCAATAAGAAATAAAATTAACGAATTTTATGTTGCGAGAAAGGAGGTCCCAACATTGCGCACATTGCTAGAAGAATTACGTTCTAGCATTGGCTTTAGTGGATGCAGAGAAACTCTGCGTAAAATATTAATTGCCAATGGGTATGAGTTCAAGAAAAATAAAGAAGAACGCATGGTTCTTGTCGAGCGTTTTGATATTGCTGCTTGGAGACATAGGTATCTACGAGAAATTGCTGCTAAACGAGCGGAAGGAAAACCAATCATCTATCATCATAGATGAAACATATGTTCACAAAAATTACAAGCCTAAAATGTCATGGCAAGGACCATCATCGAGTGGTGCCCCGCAACCAAGCCCACTGGAACATATCTCTTCAGGGAAAAGATTTATTATAGTACATGCTGGCTCTGAATCAGGGTTTGTACCTAATGGACTATTAGTTTTTAGTACGAAATCAAGGTTGGCGGACTATCACCATGATATGAATGCCGCAAACTTTGAAAAATGGTTAAAAGAAAAATTAATACCTAATTTGAATGAACCCAGTGTCATCGTGATGGATAATGCTAGCTACCACACTGTACGACAGAATAAAGTACCTACGACACAAACGACAAAAGCTGAAATACAAAAGTGGCTTGATTCCAACGGTATAAATTACGAAAATTACCATACAAAACCCGAATTGTTATGTTTAGTTAACAAACATAAACCTGATCCCCAGTACGTTGCTGACGAACTGTTGAAACAATACGGCCATGAGGTAGTGAGACTGCCACCTTACCACTGCGATCTCAACCCGATAGAGCTGATATGGAGCTCAGTTAAGCGTATGGTGGCAAAAAAAAACATTAATCTGTCTGCAAAAGAAACAGAAAATCTAATTAAAACCTCATTTGGCCGAATAACTACAGAAGATTGGAAAAAAATGACAGACCATGTAATAAATGTGGAAAATAAATACAAACAAAGAGATCACATAACAGAAGAAGTCTTGGAAAAATTCATTATAAGTGTAGGTGATGATGACTCTACTGATACCGAAGAATCCTTAGAGGTTGAATTTTTAGACTCAGATTTTGAGTATGATGATTAAACAAAATTAAACACCAGCATCAGCCCGTGGACTACAAGAATTTAATTAAATAAATAACACATTTAAGTATATTCTAATAAACAAATCTATATACACACTCGTTTTTTACTTACATCCATGTCAGTCAAGGCTCCGACACATCAAAAGGAGCCCTTAAAGAATAAAGTTCCGTAAACAAAATTGAGAGTCGTAAATATACAAGAAAATTAAATTTACTCAAGTATCAATTTTTTTTCTCCTACTTTAGTCAGTAATAATAATAATAATAATAAGAGCCTACAACTCTCTGAGATAGTGACACTCCATTCCCTCTCTGAAACCGAAACCTACAAATATCTTGGTATGTCGGAGTCGTTAGGTATATCAGTAGGGGACGTCAAACAATTGGTGAAGGAACGTTTCTTTAGTCGCTTGACAAAGGTTCTTAGGAGTTCTTTGTCGGGTGGCAATAAGGTCCGCGCCTTTAACGGTTGGGTGATGCCCTTACTAATGTACTCCTTTGGCATACTAAGATGGACTCAGACCGAGCTGGACGCCCTGGATATACGAGTCCGAAAACTGCTCACAACGTACCGCATGTTACACCCACGGTCGTCTGTTATGAGACTGTACATTCCGCGGAAGGTGGGGGGTCGTGGCTTTTTGAATGCTAAGAACCTTCATAACCGCGAAGTGTGCAGTCTTAGGAGATTTTTCCTAAACAACGAGTGTGGGATGCACCGCGACGTTGTGGCAGTTGATAAAGGCCTCACGCCGCTCTCCTTAGCAAACGAGAACTGGCGACAACTACCGGTGCTCAGCACTGATGATCGCAGGGACATATGGAAGAGTAAGGAGCTGCACGGGAGATTCTATCGGGCCTTAACAGGGCCTGATGTGGATCTCTCTGCATCGGTGAACTGGCTACGTTTCGGGGACCTCTTTGGGGAAACCGAGGGTTTTGTCTGTGCAATTGCTGACGAGGTTATCAAGGTGAATAACTACCGGAAATATATTATGAAGGACGGTACGGTCGACATTTGTCGGGCATGCCGCCGTCCTGGCGAATCCATTCGCCATGTTATTTCCGGTTGTTCTCACCTTGCTAATGGCGAGTATTTGCATAGACACAACCTAGTAGCCAGGATTATTCACCAGCAACTTGCTCTTCAATATGCCCTTGTCGAGTCGGAGGTGCCGTACTATAAGTACGCACCGGTGCCAGTTCTCGAAAATGGTCGTGCATTGCTCTATTGGGACCGCTCTATCATCACGGACAGGACTATTGTAGCCAATAAGCCTGATATCGTTCTGGTAGACCGGTCCCAGCGCCGGGCAGTGCTCGTTGACATCACCATTCCGCATGGCGATAACCTCGTGAAAGCTGAGAAGGACAAACTCAGCAAGTACCTTGACTTGGCTCACGAGGTGACCGCCATGTGGAGTGTTGATTCGACGATCATTGTTCCGATAGTTGTTTCGGCTAATGGCCTGATAGCGAAGAGCCTCGACCAACACCTTGAGAGGCTCTCGCTAAAGGGTTGGATCAAGGGTCAGATACAGAAGGCGGTTCTCCTGGATACGGCACGTATCGTCAGGAGGTTTCTTTCTCTGCAGCCCTAACCACCGGCAATTTGAGCCCTGCCCGCCCCGTTGTCGGTGGCGCTCTAGGTTTAGGTTTTTATAGCATTTTTATAATTCATTGTTTTGTAGCTTTAGCCCTTGAGTTTTATAATTGTAATTATTTTATTTTTATAATTATAATTCTTAAGTTTTTAAATTGTTATAAACCTTTGTTTTATGAATGTGCTGTACAAATTTTAGACCTAAGACTTACAATAAATAAAGAGAATAATAATAATAATAATTCATTTATTTAGAAGATAACATAGATCCACTGGGTTAGTATCACTTACTATGCTATGTTAGTAATACAAAATTAAAATTAAAATAGAACAGACTTTTCGTTCAGCTGCCGACCGAAGCAAGTCCTAATCAACCCACTCCGGTCAGAAGCCCAACAAAGTGTTTTATAATAGGCGAATCGTATCTTTCCGAAATGGTCTTGAGAATGCTGTAATACCAGATGAAGATTTTTTGAATTTGCCGCGTTTTCTCAGGTCACGCTTTCGTTAGCCAGACTCTACTCATATTCCACCCATTCAAGAAGAGCTCAGGTCCATTCTTTCTCTTCTCGATGTTTACGGTCAATGGCACATCACGCTACCCATTTCCGGGTATGCCCTCCTTGCTCTACAGCAAAGAAATGTCATTTTCCAGTAAGAAATGGAAACGGGTAGCCTGATGTGCCGTTGACTGTACCTACTCTCATTTTTTAACATTAAGAATTAAAGCTTGCGAGGCTGCGTGAGATTCACACACCTTTAGTAAGTCTCTGATGATTGCCCCACCGATGGCCGGATGTTGCCGATGTTGTTTACACTAACCCCAACCCAACAAGATTACACTGCATCCGACAAGCCAGCCTCTAAGTTTACCTATGAGAGCGTCCACATAGAGGCTGAAGAAAATGGGAGACGTCGGCCGCCCTGTCTCACCCAAACACTCGCACACGAGTGTCAGCTTACTCGGTTGACAATACTTACATTATATATAAATACATAAATTATGGACTACGGGCTCACTAAATAAAAAGTGACGCATGTATAGGCCTTTCCAAATCAAATAGGTGACTATTGACCTCACTACCCTCAATAGACTTCAGGTGGTAGGTGAGTGTTTCTCTATGGTGAGTGTATACAGCTGAGAACGGCGCTGGACCTCAACGCCCGCTCCAGTCTATATTACTCTACTCTATGGCCCGCTCCTTCTCCGAGATCCTGTCAAATTGTCAGACTAACACGTCTTATAATGGTTTCAATTGTTTTGGTGAAATGGGAAAGGGCCAATGTGTTGAGGAGATTGAGAGCCGGATCCCGCTTGTCTCTCTCCAGGTTTAGTGATAGGGTCTCACTAAACCTGGAGAGAGACAAGCGGGATCCGGCTCTCAATCTCCTAAAGCTGTGAATGCCACAACTTGGCAAATAAACCAAAAATCACTGACACTTACAGTGGCTCTGCCACAATATTGACTAAAGTAATGATATTTTGTAGGTCAAGAAGGATGAAAGATGAAATGAACTAACCGAATGATCCATTTGCATGACGCAAGAAGAACCATGATCTCATAAAATTTCACGACCTTGGAGAATTATGAACGAAATTCGGACCGTGGGTCAAAAACAGCAGCCAAAGTTTTTAATTTGAAGCCCGCAGAGAATGAATAGGCATTCTGCCTAGCTAGTCTATTCTCTTAATTTGCTAGAAACTTTGACCTCATTCATAGCCAATGGCTAAGGATTAGGGACCAGGGCCAATGGACCAATTCAATTTATTATTAAAATGCAAAGTATACCTACCACCCGTCATATATAAACAGAGTTTTCAATCGCTAAAGGAGGTTTTTAGCCAAACAAGTTTGCGTTATTTTACGTACCAGTGGGTTTAAAACTTAAGATTATAAATTAAAATTCATTATCTCTTATATTCTGTCCAAGTGAAACTTAAGTGAGAAACTTATGAGAATAAACGGTACCACATGTGACAAAGGATGTCAAAACCAAAATAGAGTGTTGAAAAAATATAAAGGGTTATTTATGGTGCGCAAAGTATTTACAGAATTCAGTACAGAACCTAAACAACTTCTTGATATATTTAATATAACTAAGTACAGTTTATTACTCAAAACATTGTTAAGAATCTCTCAACAAAGACAAAACTCGTAACTGAAATCTGTAAACTTCATAAAAAAACAAAAAAAAATACTGTCTGACAATTGTGCACTAGAAAACGTCCAAGTTTGATGGGTTTGAAACCATAGACAATTGAAGTTGACGAGAGACTCCAAAAAGATCGGCGAATTGCCCGTAGATTTCGGTGGATTGCGATGTCGGATATCGGCAGCGGAGACGAGGGGATTTCTAGTCAGAGTACGTATTTTTTAACAAGATTGAAGAGTCCAGGAATCAGCGCCTTTTTCCCAATGGCTTTGAGACGTCTCGAAAGAAGTCCCGTGTAGTCCTAGCGTTCAGAAGTAAATAACTCATTGTTCCCGTTTCAAAATGGCGAAGCGGAGTCCGCTTTACCTCCGGCAGTGAGGCCTCTGAGGGATCCTCGCGCAGGTGGGCCCTCGGAGATCGGGCGGAGGTGCGACAGCCCGCCCGGGACCGGCTCCGACCGACCGCCGGCGGAGGTTGACGACCTATCGATTTTTTTGTCTGCGACCTCTCGTCGGCGGGCGGACCGTTGTCAGCGGCCGGGGCAGCTGACGCGCTGGTGCCTGCCCCGACCGCGAGGTCGTGCCTCCGCGTGAGATCAGACGCCGCCGCCGCTGGCGTCGCCGCGTCAGCTGAGCGCTCCGATGGCAGGTCAGTGGCCGTACCAGCTTGCGCTCTGGGCCCCTCGGCTTCAGGCTGGCCCACTGGCCTCTATAATCTCATTAGAATCCTATTGGAGCGTCGTTCCGCCTTCCCAATTACTCAAACTCCCTTTTGGATGACAGATAACCTGACAATGTTCAGAGCTTCTTTGTTCCCTAGTGTGTGTCAGTGTGAGTTGCAGCAAGTGTTTCAAGTGAAAAGTGCATCATGAAGTGTTCTGGTGAAGTGTTTTAAGTGCTAGTAAAAGTGAGAAGTCTGTGGTGAAGACAAAGAACAAGTTGTAATGTTCTGTGTAACAAAGGAATGGCCATCAATTTCTTGGGTGATGTCTAGTTTGCAATTTTGTGTTTTAAGATAGCACTGAAGAGACCCATCAACCATAAATAGATAGTGAAAGTAGTATTGTGAAGTTCCTAAATGGTGGAACCCAAGACATATTGGGTCAAGTTTTTCCAGTTAGTGTTGGTAAGTATTTTCCAATAAGATTCTGACAAGCTGCTTGCAGTGACTGAAGGTAAGTTAAAGTCTGACAAATAGTAATATAATATAACAAGACAGAAATATAGTTATGGTCACATTTCTCTTACTGCAAACACTTTTTACAAACACTCAAGACATAAAAAAACACAAAACAAAGAAAACATGAAGTTAAATCTCATTCAACATAGCAAATACATGGATTCATAAATTTTATGTTGTATATTAAAAGTTATAATCACGAATACTAAAGAAACACAATGTAAACTTAGTATTTTGCCTTGACATGCTTGTCCTCATATTCACGCTCTTACTGGCTCATTCCAATATGAAATGAAGGAAAAAGCCTGGTCGATTGAATGCTTGAAGATTGCATTGTTATAAAATGTTAAATATTCTATCAATGGTGGCCCAAATATCTGGTGCAGTACAGCTGTCACCAAAAGAAATGCATAAATACTGTTAGAGCTGTGCATGATTGTCATGGTGATACTTGTTTTATATTTTAGTTATATTCCTGTGTTGAATTCTCTGTGGACCTTTCTAAAAGTTCACATGAGAACCTACAAAGTAGATTATGAACGATTTTCAATAGTCAGTGTGTTGTGGCACAGACAAGTAGTCAAGTGTTAATCAGTAGTAGGTGTGTTGCAAAAAAGTTGCAGTGTGGTGTGAATAACTGCTAGCTAAAGGCTATGTTGGTATGATATGCATTCCTCCTGGTCTTCTTCAGGTTTATGTTAACAAATATTCATAGGCATAACTACCTGTCACATAATTCATGGATGGATGTGAGTGCCCTTCATGGCTCTGCAGTGAAGTTATTGAATTTGACTGCAGTCCAAAGAGTTCAGAGATAAAAACAAATGCTATTTTTTTGGAGATTGAGAATACTGATGTCCATAAATAGGCACATCAGGTTGTTTTAGTAATAAAGCCACCCAAGTTGGTCTCCATCTCATTAATTTGTAATTCTCAACTGTTATTTACCTACATTCTTTTCTTTTGGTTTACAATAAAGAATACATAATATTCTCCATATCAAGACACAAAGTTGGAGGATATTATGTCCAAATCAAGGCCTGAAAATTGTCTGTACCTAGGTATTTGTTGGTTACCTAGTTTTTCATCTGAGGACTTCCCAGAGGGAAAGATGCTAAAAACCCCCACTCAACAACTCACCTGGTCATATCATAACATAATCCCTATAACTATTGCATTTTTGGTTAGTAGCATGTAGTTTTCATTGGCGCTAGTATGGTCAAGCCCATCTTACTTTTGTTTGACCTTGTTTGGCATCACTATCGTTAGGACGACATTCTAACAGAAAAAACCTAATGCAATACATTTGAATAAATATCAGAAATGTGATAATGGGACGAGCCAGATTGCTTTTTGAGAAAAAGGCCTTATAAAGCATTATGCTACAGCTGCAGTGAAAACGGGATGGTGAGGATTTAGTCTGCAGCCTTGTGGAAGCCTAGGCTATCGCACTGTTTTAAAAGTCAGTTAAAAGCTATAGAATATCTTTAGTTAGGTAATTTACTTTTAAAGTTGAATATTTCATTCTGTTCTCGTTTGTTTCCAATTTTTTATCTTTATTTCTGTATTTTCTGTCAAAGAAAAAAGATTCTGATTTAATAAAACTTAAATCAAAAGCCATCGTATTGGAAAAAAGAACAATGTACAGTCAATTGCACATCACGCTACCCATTTGCGTTTTTATCTTGCCAAATGATTTTTCTTTGCAGTAGAGTAAGGACGACCGACTAGAATTAAGTAGATGTGCGTTAGTTAATTACAATATTTATTTATTAGTCTAAACCTTCAGATGCATGGTCCTTGACCTTTATTGTACGAAAAATGTTTCAGCAGTAAGGTATGTTGGGGTAAGAGCGGATGCTTTTTTGATGTTGTTGAAAGAGTTTGGAAAATATTTTTTTTCTAATATTCTGCTATGTTAACGGACTTACAACTTATATCGAGTCAATAGAAGAAATACCCGGCTTTGTGTTTCTAAGCAATTGAACCCATTATAATAGGTGATTTCTTATCAAAATGAGTTCAAATTGAGCAGAAGTGTTTTATTTCACCAGGGAAAGTGCGGACCATATCGGGGGAAGAGCGGACTAGTCCTAAAATCGATTCTATTCTGTGTATGCAAACGGTTCCTAAAGAATTCGATTCTGCTCTTTCCCCTTCCAAATCTTACTTTTTCAACAGTCTTGATTATTACTTAAGTTGGCCGGAAAACCTTTTTTAATAAAAAAAAATGTCTTACACATCCGCTCTTTCCCTTTCTGGACATGAAACAAAAAACTGGTTCTCAAACTTTATAGGGACGAAAGGCATAAACTTAAAAAAAGTGTTAAATTACAGTAGTTTTCCGAAAAAATTAAAAAAAAACATAAATAAAGAGATATTTAAGTCCACAAACAGCAGGACTAATTCGAGTAACAAATAGATACCTTGAATATAGTCTTAGGGTCAAAGGAACAAATTTCAATCGCGACAAAAGTAAGTAAGTAGAGATCGTCTAATCTGAAGTGACGCGCCTTTCCACTGCATCAACACATACAAGCAAGCAAGCACTCTTGTATGCGAAAATGCGGTACAGAGGCGCGTCGTTTCAGTCATTTTGGACCATCTCTACTTAGGTATTAATCAAATGTTAATGAAGAACTTTGGAAATAAAAATAAGTACTAAAATTAGTTACCTACCTCAGTCACAGGGCAACTTTTAAGTCATAAACTTTAATTTAAATAATATGGTACTTGAGTGAGGAACAATCATTTAGTGTGTGTCTAATAAGCACCCCGTATAATTAGTACTACTAACTTTTGAGATAAGCTAAAAGTTTGAGTATCACTGATTTTTTCAGTACATTTTGAAACCAGGAAAAGTGCGGATTAATGTAGTCCGCTCTTCCTCCATAGGGGAAAGATCGGATTCTAATGTAAAACATAAACTGTACCTTATTCATTATCATAACGTATGAAAAATAATTGAGACGAGAGCAACAAGCAAAAAAAACTCATCCGATTTACAATGCTCCTTTCGGATGCTGAGATACAGCACCAGGGGTAAGAGCGTTTTTGACAAAATCAGGCGAAAATTACACACCTTTACATTTTGCTCTTTACCATACGTGTTTTTGTGTTAAATTGATGCTACAGGCTTTATTTTGGTACACTACGAAATGGCGTCGTAGCCTATGTTGCTCGTTTTATGAAATTGCTTTTCGTTCACGAGTTATTAGAACTCTCCGCTCTTACCCCGATCCGCTCTTACCCCAACATACCTTACCTAGTGTATGACTACAGAACCAATGCACAGTTTTGGTGGTCTTATAGGTATGTGATCTCTTCTAGCCAGCCTATTAATTCTTTTGATTCAGTCCTTCATCCTCTGCACTGATCCTACTAATGTTATAAATGTGAAAGTTTGTATGTGTGGATGTGCCGGGTTGCTCTTTCACGTAAAACTACCGGATGGATTTTCATGAAAGTATACAATATTCTAGCTTATGCATCTGAATTCTTATGAAATTGTAGTTCTAATAATACTTTTTTTTTTAAGTCCACGCGTACTAAGTCGCGGGTGGCCGCTAGTATTTAATATTACTATGTACTGCAATGTGGTATGCATAAAAAGATTTTTTTAAATTAGGTATAAACAGTCTGGAATATTACATTTGGCTGCCTTACCATGATTGTAAGTACCTACCAGTTTTGACTTCATGGCTCCAACAGATATTTCATCATTTAATTCAACTGAATTTCGTCCATCACGAATTCGATTAGTGGAATAGTATCGACAAATAAGGGCGTAACAAATTGCTCATCAATGCGAAAAACAGTAATTCGGCCTTTGACTCAAAATGAGTCAATTTTACCCCTGAACACCTTATCAAATATTAAGTTCGTGCTGGTGCCAAATAAAAAACTAAAGTATACGTAAAAATCCACAAGCAAGTCTGCTAGATTTAATAATAATATAATAATAAAAGTTTATTTCAGACATACATCCATATTACTTAATGCTGACTGACTTAATGCTTTGATACATTTTCTACCAGCCCGCAGTTACCGCAATCTTGAATCGTATCATTCTTACAAATTCACTCTTTCTCGGATCATGCTGATCATGCTGATGATCATTCCATCAATACGCCATCTTTAAATGTGTATTTGAGTGTCATCTTCAAAATAGAGTCAAGTGGTCGCAGGTCCGCCGGTACAGCACAGCTATGCCATTCTGGACAACGCCAAATCACACTTCGCTCGTGACCAGGGAAAATGCAAACTTTAAGACCTGAGACCTTAATTGTCTTCACCTTGAATTGGTATTCTCCCTTCTTTGTAGAAATAATTTCAAAACGTGATTTGGCGTAGTTCTTCTCACTCAAACGATCACATTCGCGTAGTTATTGAGATTTACAAAACACCAAAATACAATCTCACTTCACAGTGAGATGCCAATGCAGAATGCCACCCCAGAGAGTAATCTCACATATGAGGTTAACACACTTTGCCAGTTCATAGAGTTCGTATCACCTCTATGTATTCATTTTCAAACTACTACAACTACTATGTATGTTGAGAATTTAAAGTGTTGCCAAGCCAACAGCCTACTTTACCTGTATCCAATGATATTTAAAAGAAATACGTTATGTCAGTACTGATGCGAAGTCGAAAATTGTCCCCTGGCGGACGTAGGTACCCTATAATTTGATCGTGAGTACAAATTAGTATGATTATTAACTAGAGCGTAGACGAGACCGATACATTGCGCAGTGTCGTCTCAAACTGTCAACACTGTCAATGCTTTGCTCAGGTGCACGATCGTTCTGATTTCGGGTGCCACTTGTTCAGCACATGTGATCTATCTACGTCTTTTTTATTATAATATCATAGACTATACCTGTATCGGCTATATCGTGCGGCTTTCGGCCGAAGTGTAATTTCACAATCGCAAGAACGGTCTCTAGTTTTTGCGTTTCTGCTCGGTTGGGCAATATTAATCGCGCGGTTTATTCAGCGCTAATCAGAAACCAAAAGTTAGGAAATAGTTTGTTCAATGGACGTTGCTGCTGTGTCACGCAATTTATAATGTCGATGGTTAAAGTAACTGATCCCGGCTTATTGAAAATTGGAACTACGATTCGCTTCGCTCCCGCCTTAAACCTTATCTAGCCGAATCGGTTTCGCCCTGACTCTAGTATAAGGCAGACAAGTATCACGGCAAGTCGGCGTTTACCCATTTTTCTTTGTAATTACCGAAGTAAAATAAAGTTTTTCTCGATCTAGGCCCTAACTCCACGCGCCACTGATTTGGCCCCACTGAAAATCAGCGTCTGAGCCTATCAGGTCCAGGTATTAGCTGAGTGGGGTCCAATTAATTTTGGACATCGTGACACTGCTGCCTGGTGGACATTTTTGTTTATTTTTCTTTTGTTATTTTTTTTTGTCTATCCATTTTGTTTGTTTGTTTATATCTGTACGTTGCGATGTCCAGGATCAATAAACGTTTTTTCTTTCTTTCTTAACTGTCCACCCAACCGACTTGTAATGGTAGGGACCTGTCTGCCCTATACTAGTGGGGGGTGGAACCGACTCGGTTAGGTCAGAAGGCTTTGAGTTTTTAGTGGGTAGTTTTAGTAGGTATGCCACAGGGTGCCACCTTCCCAGTGGTGAGTCCCACATAACCTGTCCGCACCCCGCTGGACGGGTATGTGTAATGCCATCTCCTCGGGGTCAAATAAAAAGGTGGGAAGGTTTTAAAAAAAAAACTTTTAGGTTTCAAAAAATACCATGAACTACGTCTTCATAGTCGTTTTATATTATTTAAAAAATTTGGCAAGCACTTGCTAATAGCTAATTAGAAAGAGCCTTTTTTATTAATCTTTGCTGAATAGACCAAAAGTCTGACGATTGCCAAGATAGCTGTTTCCAGACGATTTTTAAGCCTCTCATAAAGCCGTAACATACGGGAAACCTTGACGCGGAACCTTGAAGAAGGTTTTCTTATGAGTCTGCTTGTTTCATCATTTTGATTGTAGTCACGCCAGTGCATGATGAAAACATTGGCATAATGTGCAAAATTGTGCAATAAAAACTATACTGTCAATTTGGTCTTCAGTTAAAACCAAAGATGCTAGGGTATTTTTGGGGGTACCTAATCGTAGATGTAGGCATTAAGTCAGGTTGAACTTTTGTTCAAATGTTAATTGTTAGTGCACTACGCAAACCGAATTTCATCCCATCGTGGTAAGCCTACAGCCACTATCCAGGTTGTTTGGGGTTTTACCCTGTTTTCGCCGTCACTGTCAATTAAATGAATACAAATTAGGTGTTCCTCAAGTTCAAATATGACCATATTTGAACTTGAGGCACATTGACTCCAAGCCAGTGCTTAACTACTGGGCCATGAGGCTCTCGTAAAATAACGTGTTGGAATAGTTACTGTCGTGTTTCTTGCCGGTTCTTCTCAGTATAGAAACTACTGTTCGAGAGATATAGTAGTCACAGTATGTTTTATAGTATTTGTCTATTATAAGGAATATTTTTCTATGGTTAGTTAGATTTCACAATTTAATAGTACTGTCTTACTGTGACAAAACAGGTCTATAATATTAGTATATTTATTTACTTATCAGTTCGTACACAATAAAGACAGCTACAATAGAAAATATTTAGAACAACAAAAGTACGTTTATGAGTTTATCTCTAACAAGAGATTTGATATATTTGCGAATTTGATGTTTGATTTAAACTAAATCTACCATCAACAAGAACAAAGGAAGGCCTCTAAAGATTTTATGCGAAGTGTTTAAGTTGTGATCGCAAATTTGTGAACGGCCGAAGCATTCTCCAAGGCCATTACTGTTTGGTAATCGTTCAGTCATTGATGACTATGACTTACGTGGAGATGAAATAATACGTTAGTTGATAATTAACGAGCTTTTTTATAACAAGTTATTAAGTATTTTTATGACAAGTTGAAGAAGACAGTATCTATAACAAAACAAGCATCAGGCTTTATAGTACGATTTGTTAGATAGTTTTGACAAAAGCATTGTTTCATAGTCGTGATTCTTCATGATCGCAACATTCGTATTTCTTAATGGTGCGATTTTTTATAAGCCTTAATCTTTTTCGCCTAATTTACCAGTAGATAATTTTGTCATTCGCAAATATTTATAAATCTCTTTTACACTTTGGTATTTCTTTTTTCTGCCCTTTTACGCGGGCATATAGCACTGATATAACGTTGAAGGTGGCTTTTAATCCTTCTATTTAGAGTTCATTATTACTTTTACTTAAACAACATTCTTAACTACTGGACTGGTTTTTGTTATTCTTTAATTATATTCAGAGCATGGTATTGAGCATAGTCCAACAGCATAGAATTGATAAACCTGCTCATCTTTAAACGTCAAGCAGTCCTCCATTTATTTTCCGTAACGTTTTGTTTCTCTCATTCATTTGCATTTCTACATTTTGACGTGAGTGACAAGACTTGTCAATAACTAAACCAATGCTGCAGTGTTGCTTTAGGTTTAATTTAAAAGGGATATTATCCTGCGCAAAACGGATATCGCCTGGGTTGACATCTAGCCGTCTAATTCTCGCGCCGTCACCGCTCGAGCTTGAGTTGCGAAAAAAACGCAAGTTTCACTTTTTTGCGCGTCTGGCTCTCGTCTGTGCGCGCTGCTCCGTCTGGCGCGCCAACGACCTGCCTTGAACCATTTACATAACGACCAAGTGTTCGGCTCTCGGCCTATCCGATGTTCGGATATCATCGGCCTTTCGTTTTGCGGTGTCCTGCTCGCTTGTGGAGGTCTCGTTGATTCGTAGACGGACTCATTTTTAATATTGCACTGAACATATGAAATGTCACTAGTCAACTTTGACTATAGTGGCTTATCTCAATGAGATTAACCAGGTTCGCAAAAGATATTGTAGTACACAAGTACGTAATACACAAGTGCACTCCCCCTTCTATCGCCTTCTTCCTTGGAGAGGGCAATCAGTATTTTTTTGGGAGAAAAGTTACTGGGATGAAATATTTCCGATCAGTTTCACAGCTAACAAGTTAGATACACCGAAGTTGTCATTACTAACTGATCATTAATTACTTCAATAATATCTGAACAAATGCTAGTCACTAACTTCTATACGTACACGTGACAGATATGAAACCCAAGCAACCCGTATAACGGAGAGTCTACCTCCGTTATCCGGGTTGCTTGGGTTTACCACCGCCTCTTACCACGTTGGGTTTAAATTAGCTAGGCGTAAGCTTCTGAATGTTCCGTTCACCATGACAATTCTCCAGTAAGTGTGCTGATATCCCCATTTGGGGTATGTTCATGTACTCGTATTTATTGTGAACTTGGCCGGTTTTTTTCATCACTCGCAAGAAATATTCTTTTTACACGACTGAAAATGTGAAATAGTAAATTCGCGAGCATTTAAAAAGCCGTTACATTTTTATTTTACGACGTAGACCTACTTCTCGGCGTTCTTTGAATGCTCTTGCTAACTTTAGAACTACGCTTTGCTCTATGGTCGGCTATTTCAAAAGAATGATGTATAACTAATAACTATGTACAGCTCGTTATAAATTCAACAATGATTTTTCGTAGCAAAAAAATACCGGTTCTTGAAGTTTGTTTCCTCAGAATACGTTGATAAACAAACTAGACACTAACAAAATTCAACGACTCTTGAAGATTTAGAAATAGACCATTTTTGCAGTTTTTTGAGTTGCACGTTGAATTGTGCTACGTCATTGAATTGAGGTTTCACAGTCTGAACGTGTGGTTGATTCGTACAGAATGCAACTTGGCATTAAGTCCGGAATTTATAATTTTCTTTTGTGCCATAAAGCATCCCATACCACTAATATTATAAATGCGAAAGTTTGTATGTGGGATGGGTGGATGTGCCGTGTTGCTTTTTCCCGTAAATACTACTGAATGTATTTTAATGAATAGCTTTTACATCTGAATAGGACATAGGCTAAAATTTATGAAAAAACTTTTTTTTAAACCAAAGTCCACGCGGTGAAGTCTAGGGCGGCTACTAGTAAATAATAAAAACGATATGTCGAGGTTTTCCTGATGAGTTATGGCATGGAGTTCTTCAAGAGGGGTCTGAAAAAGCAGTCGTATGCCGTGGTCTTCGGCAATAGCTTAGTTCTGTAGCCATTTTTAGTCAGATCGTGTCATTAGGGAACAAAGGAAACCTCTTTCAGGGCGCGGCAAAGTCTAGCTGGTTGACTTGGGTCGTCAGTAGCAATAGTCAGTGTGGTCTTCATAGGATAATCAGCTCCTCTGCACATCTTTCATGACCAGACTATATAGGTAACCTCAATACTGGTAGGTAAACAGACTATGTTGAGACGAGTAACTATAGAGTTTCTTGCCGAATTCTTCTCGATAGAATCAACTACCGAACCGGGTAGTAGTCAATTTTTTTCTACTGTAGGTATTTATTTATTTATTCTTTATTGCACAAAATTTAAAAAAAAAGTACAATTGGCGGACTTAATGCCTGGAGGCATTCCCTACCAGTCGACCGCAAGGTACTGCAAGGTACGTCAATTCTCGACTTGTCATACGTGCAAAATATTAAGTCTACATAAAATAAATGTCTTTGAATCTTGATTCTTTTGAAGTATAATAATGGTGTTATTGATAACTTTTGACAAACCGTTAATACCTTTTTGACTACTGTTAAACACATTTTTATGCTGACTGAACATCCACAGCTTTCCACCACTCCAGTCCTGAGTCTTTATTTGAGTAGGTGTAACGCGCCCAAATCTAGTGACCTGCATGTCTAGGCATACCTATTTGTCGCGGTATGGTAATCACGAGACGGATCTGGGGCGATGACCTCTGCACAAAGGATTGGATGGCCTCATGTCGATCGTTGTTAGTCTGTCGGCTGATCCCAACCTAACTCCTTTTTAGGGTTCCGTAGTTAATAAGAAGAACCCTTTATAGGTTCAGCATCCGTCTGTCTGTGTCTGTTTTAGTTTAGGACTAGACTAGAATGGGGAGATAAAAAAGATGTTTTTTTTTTCTAAAAACAGTACTCTGCAAGTTAAATAAGATTCGTAATCAATCAATTGATCTTCAATTGCGATCGTCAAAGAAGTAACATTTAAAACAAATAAAATATTTACAATTTAAATTAGAACTCAAATACATGTTGAATAAAAAAAATTGAATTACAAATAAAATATGCTGTCAAAAGGTTTGTGCCACCGGAGGTGGGTTGTTGTACTATGGGAACTAGACGACGGAATTCAACGGATAAACATTAACTTAATCGCTTTTTTTTGTAAATACATACACACTTAACCATAGGAAACATGTACATCACAATTTCAGTACTGTGCGGAGTGCGGATGACTGTATGAATTTTATTTACAACCAATGGCGGCAAGGTGGCGTGCCGACCGCCTGTTGGTATGCGGTTACCGCAGTTTTTAAAATGAGCACCCGACGCATTGCCGAGCCGACCCTATTGAGTTATTAAATAGAGATAAAAAATGTATTTCATCCTAAAATAACAGATCGGGAAATCAAATATTCTTACCAAGCCATGTTCCTAAGTATAATACCTAAAACCAGCCAGACTGGATATCGGTGACGCGTGACGGGTCCGGTGATTGGAGCGGCCACTGCGGTCGCATTACACTCTGCGCGTGCGCAGCTTTTCGCACTGATTAGCGCTTGCCTTTGCCACATACCCACAAGCAATGAGATTCAAAAGAGGTATAGATACATTATGTCAGTACTGACGCTAAGTCAAAAAATTGTCCCCTGGCGTACGTACCTATGGTTTGACCGTGTGTACAAGATAGCATGATTATTTACTAGAACTAGAGCGTTAACGAGACAGGTACATGTTGCACAGTGTTGTCTCAAACTGTCAATGCTTTGCTCAGCGGGCGAAAGTCCTGATTTCGGGTGCCACTTTTTTAGCATAAGTAACCTATCTACGTATTTTTATTATAATATCATTGCCCACAAGGAGATATAATAGTAGTTCTTAGAAAGGCAACGATCAAAAATAATAGTGGTAGAATCTATGGTGGTATTGGTGATTCAATTGAGGTTTACTAAAATTGGCATGAGAACTGACAAGCATCGATTTTTTTCGTCTTCTCACCGTTGACGCCCGATTTACTCCAATGGTTGAGAAGTTGGCTAAAACACCAGAGGTCGCGAGTTCGATTCCTACGAATTTATCTGTTTGTTTTGGTCTTTTGTTTCCATTTCATTTAATTGTGTTTATCCGTAGCGTAAACGAGACTCATACATGTTGCGCAGTGTCGTCTCAAGCTGTCAACACTGTCAGTTCTTTGCTCAGGTGCACTAATAGTTCTGATTTCGAGCGCCACGTTTTTTGGCACAAGCAACCTATCTACCCCTTTTTCATTATAGTATCATTGCAATGTACAACCCCCCAATCAGGTGAACCCCATGCTTGTTTCTGACTACATGACATAGAAAGAAAATACTTTCAGCGTTTGCGACGCGTGCGCATTCAGCGTATCCTTGACCGGTCCTCAAGTGGATAAGAGCCCTGACGTTTAGGACTATCATCTCATTTGTCTATTGAGCTATGCCCCTGATGGACGGTCTGAAACTAGCACAGGCGGGTGAACTGAACATGCGCACTGCAACAGATTTATGTCACGGTATCTCGTGGGGTTCGTATGGTGTTGGCGCGAGAAGGAGCGTGACATAATGTCGTTGCTGTGCTCATGTTAGGATTCCAGCTTTAACCTATTGGAGATTGAATCTGACTTTTTGCTCTGCTTGCTATTAAGCAGTGCCTTCATATATAATTCATAATACGACGTGCATGTATGAAAGGACTCATGGAAGTAGAGGAAGCGCAAGGTGTGTGTCGGGATCGTAGCAAGTGGAAAAAAGTGGTCTCTGAAAATCCCGTTGGGATAGAGGCGTGATGGTATGTACATACCTTCTTCATTTGCGTGAGACCATGGTATTGAGATGTTACATTAACGGTGTGTTCATGTCCTGCCAAGATTGTTAGCATGCTTTAACATGCCTTTTGGCGCTAAGTCCGCCGTTTGTACTTCAATTTGAATAAAAGAAAAATGTTTGCTTTTCAATCTTGCTTGTTATATTTTCAAAACAACGTTAGGCAGTATTTTTTTACCATTGAATTAGTATGTTGCATAAAACCCTTCTATAATGGTTTTTGCTACTTATTTTAGGTAATTTCTTTTCATTTAAACAAAGCTTTAATAACTGTCTTGTTTTGGGTTTCAATTAATCCAAATCAGAGTGCTTAACCACTAGGCCACGACTCTCCTTATAATAAAATAAATATTTTCTAATTTCTTTCAAATGGAATATTTCGCGGCCTATCACGACTGTGTTGCTGGGAATCGTGATGATGAGACACGTATTGGCTATTGGGATGTCCTACCGGATAATACACAATCGTGGGAATATACCTAATCCTTAGTATAGAAATAGTTAGAACTATTGACCTGAGCACAGAATAGTTACAATCGCAAAATCAACGAGCGTCACGATGCTTAGTGCGAGTTTTATTGCGTTAAACGCATCGAACGTGTAATTCGTGGTACTAATAAGACTTGCCTTGAGCCTTTAAAAACTGAAATACATACTTAAATACTTTGGAGACATGTCTAAATCGATAGTATCGCATAGTGATTTCTCGATTTGTATTGAACCCAAGGTGGTGCAAGGTGGACGGATGACCTGATAAAGATCGCAATGTGTTCTACGCCTACGTTCAGCAGTGGACGTGTCGTGTGGCTGTTGATGACGATGACATTGTTAGTGAAGAAGCCGAACAGTGCTTCAAATCTACAACGTCAAATACTTTCCAGAGTTTAATGCGTCCCTCTTTAATGCGCTTGCCAGTTGACGACCGATTTGGTGTAATGCTTCAGAAGTGAGCCATTACACCAGTGGTCGCGGGTTCGATCCCTACACAGCAAAAACATTTGTGTGCTTGAACATGATTGTCTGAATGTACTGGGCTGGGTATTTTCTATGTAGGTATATGAAGTATGTATTTATAAAAAAAATATGTAAGTAATTAAGTATGTTTATCTGTTTGGTTGTATGTCTAGTATCCCATATCATCATCATCATCATCAGCCTGTTGCAGTCCACTCCCATAACACAAGCAATTAATTGCTTAGTTTGGGCTAGATAGCGCTGTGTGGAATAGAGTTCAGTGATATCTATTTAATTGTTTCTGGTATAAGTCAGACTCCAATATGTTTCTGCTGCCTCTATGTGCCATATTCATTGCAATAAAGTTATATTCTACAAATACAGACTGGTGTAACTGAAGACAAATTAGCCTTGCAAATAGAAAATCTTTTTATTGAGTTTTCTTACGCTCTGTTTTCTTTTTATGTCATTTCGTTGAAAGGCTTCGTGTATTTGCTAGTTTTACAACCCTCTAACCAGTTGTAATCTTTTCCCTTACGCGTTCTTGTGAATAGATTGAGCAAAATTATCTACTATCTAAGGTCGCGGAATGAAAAGGTTGACCAGTTTTCAAACACATTCATTTACGCGTTGCAAGCACATGTTACCTTTTTAAACTGTGTAACAGGCTAGAGTATGTCGAAAAGTATGCTTTATTGTCTGACAATAAAACTGAAATTCGATTAGACGTACCTATGTTCCTTCACGATTGACAGTTGAACCAATTGATCTTGTCAATGTCATCATTGAGCAAATAAAAACAGAGCTTAGGGTGGTCAACCCTTTCATTCCCCGACTGTACGTACGCCAGGGGACAATTTTTGACTTCGCGTCATATATATGTCACCGGAAAATAACAATAACCGTAAATTTATAAATTTCCTAGGAAATTTATAAACTTTCGTAGGATTCTAAACGAGAGATAAATTGTTTTATTTTACGCCCACATTTCCGGAAATTTATAAATTTGCGACGACTCGTGGTAAATTTATCAACTTACGGATATCTATCCGTAAGATTCTAAACGGTTCGACTAATCAGCGAAGAGCTTTTAATTTTACGCTTTTATGAATTACGGAAAATAACACACTGCTCTCTGATTGGTCGATGTTGACAGTAGCAATGCTTGTGTTCGTAGATTATGGTACAATCACACTTGCCAAACTGTACATTTATCAGTTTTGAATACCTACCTGTCTGGACTTTTACTTTAAAACTGGGTAGGTTTAACGGGTTACTTTTTACAATAAATAGGCTGATAACCCCTACTTAATCAAAATAAGACGGCAGAAATCGTGTTTTACGATATCAAAAAGTTTATAAAAAACTGAAATACACTTATAAAATATAACATACAAAACATGGTATACCATCTCGATCATATTCCAAATGGGGTAGTCAGAGTCACACTGAGTTCCCGTCACGGTGAACCAACGGAACATTCAGAAGCCCACATTTCACCGTGGGAATTTGAACCCATCGTGGTAAGAAGCGAGCATACCGCCGTTATCTGGGTTGCTTAGATTTTTTATCGGTGTTTCTCATCGCCGGAGAGTTAGCCGCAAATTATACAATGAACACGAAGATGAATTGTTCTTACAAAATATAAAACATTAGAACCGGCCTTCTACCAAAATTAAATGGCGGAGGAGAGGAATGACACGTGACTAATTCGACCAATCAGAGCGCACATGGCGTTTGGTTACCGCCCACTTATTATTTTACGGATGCGTTCCGAAAGTTTATAAATTTCCGGAAATGTGGGCGTAAAATAATACAATTTATCTCTCGTTTAGAATCCTACGAAAGTTTATAAATTTCCTAGGAAATTTATAAATTTACGGTTCTTCTTATTTTCCGGTGACATATACACAACCTATACCTCTTTTAAATATCATACCTACATTGTGTGCATGCACATTATCTGCTTGTATTTGGTTGGATGGAATCCGTTCGGTGCAGGTCCGTTCACTAAGTGGTATTTTTAAGCAAGACAGTAGTGTTAATAGCATCATCATTATTTTACTTAATGTAGCCATGTCCTGGATTTATTGGCGTCACTTTTTTAATCCTTTTAAAGAGTGGAACGGTAGAAATAATTGATTGATTGATTACCAGTGACGAGCCGTCCCTTATAACGACATTTCTTTTAAGTAATCCATCTTAAAGAAGCTGTAGCAAGTTAGTATTGAAGTGAAAAAAATGAATTGGTCGTTCAAATTCCGTCTATTGTTCTCAGACCGATAAAATAAATAAAAAATAAAAATAAAAATTGTTTATTCTCAGACCACAAAAAGTCCATAGAAAATTAGTAGATTAGTATAGCTTTAGAACTAAGTTAGTAACAATTAGTAGCAGTACAAGTAAGTTTTTATAGTTTGATAATGTTCACAACAAAACAACAGGCGGTCACCTATTTAACACGCAGAACGTGCAGCTCTGTGAACCTCCTGAAGATGGCAGCATCCATCCTTTCTCCTATCATAAGATAAGATAAGATAAGATAAATAATCTTTATTGCACAAAATACATTTTTCAGGGTTTCGGTAAAAAGAACGTGATTTGTACAATTCAGGCGGTCTTATCGCTACAAAGCGATCTCTTCCAGACAACCTTCGGTAGAGGATTTTTGCAGGAACCAGAGAGTTGGGCTGTGCAAAAAAAGATGAGCTAAAGAGCATAATAATAAGCAAATAATATAAATAATTATTAATATGTAACTAACTACTCATATAGGCGATATAAATGAAAATAAAATTACATAAATAAATATACATAAACAATAAAACATAATACATACTTAAAACTTGAATGAAACTTGAATCATCTTCAGGATCTCATTGCTACTTCCCCGTACTCTGCGCTCAATTGACATCGACTTTTTGCGCATTATGCCATGAAAGTCAACAACCGCAGCATTTGCAAACATGGCTGACGCACTGCAGAAACGTGGAAGCCACAGCAAGGCCCTAAAGACGTTGTTGTATTGGACTCGCAGGGCACCGTAAGCTCTCAGTGTAAAATTGGACCATAGAGCACACGTGTAGAAACTCCGGCAGTATGCTCTGAAGAGCGTTAGTTTCACTACAGCCGTACAAGGCTTGAATCTATGTGCCAACATATTGCATCGAACTGTTGACTGAAATAAAAGTTTGATTAGATGAATTCAGGTCCTGAAGTATCCAATTGGAGCCTAATTCGAAAAATTGTTGCGAGCTGGAGGTAATTATAGACCCTCGAATTACGCATCAACTTTTGTTTATGAGCCTTCCACGTGAAAATTCAGTCCACATCTAGACAGAAACCGCCTCCTTCTTTAGAGCATCAGTCCACCTGCCTGGCTGAAGAGTGCCCTGAGCTAGCTTTTGCTGTCTCCACTTACGGTCATTTACTCAAACGGCCATTGGCTTTTCAACAGAAAGAGACACCACCCACCTAGGCTCAAGGTGAAGTGTATGCACTTTGGCAGTTCTCACCTTTAAACAACTGCACTTATAAAGCTCATATTGCAATTATGTGATGTGTACAGCCAGCGGCAATAGTAACTTGACACTTTCAAACCATGTCACATTTACTTTGGGAAGCAGTCATAGAATTTATGAAGGTGCTGTCAGATTAGCCAATATGACAAAGTACTGAAGTGCATTGGCACTTTTTTCGCTGATGCCGATGATTAGCAACGGCATGACAGGTTACCCGTTTCCGGCTCTTCCTCCTTGTTCTACTGTAAAAGAAACATCATTTGGAAAAAGCAAGATCAAAAACGGATATGGGTAGCCTGATCAGCTGTTGATTGTAAATCTTGTACTGCCTAGTACTTTGCCTACTTTATGTAAAGGCCAGGAAGCCATGATCGTAAAGTATCTAAATTCCGCATTCAAAAGAATCGCATGGACCTTTTTACGAAGTATATTGGAGCGCAGTGGATGCAAGTGTAATGAGGCGCAGTGAATATTGCGTGCACGTTTGGTGTTGCTGAACCAGCATATGCAAATTCCTTCTTGCCTCCAAAATCGGTAGAATTGCAAAGGAACCTTGTCTAATGTTTGTACTGATTGAATTTTGTCCTGGGATATTTTCTGCTTTGTGTCTCATGTAAGCTTTTCTTAGCTTTCTTTACACAAACCTCTCTTGAAAAAAAACAACTACCTAAATAGGCAGAGTAATTTCTATGTTTATTTATTTAATTCAGAATACAAGTATGCTTACAGACTACTCCAAAGCGCACACAAGACAATTTATAATTTATTTTTTAAATACTATTGCAAAAATATCGACGTTACATTTATGTTACATTCTGATATTCATCGCGCTGTTTTATTATTTATCTAAATCTACATATAGCCTGCTTCTACAATCTGTGTCACGTCTATAAATCTCTAGTGGATATGACGTTGTGTTATGCTGCGTAGGTCCAAAAACTTCATAGTGACGTTTTGAGACATCATGAAAAAGATTGACGTAGTCTGACACGGGATTGAAATGTTTGGAAAGGATTGGAGGAGAACTTTGCCCAGCTATGGGATGGAGTAGGTTAGGAAAAAAAATGAAAATACTTTCTACCTACACTTTCATGCCAGCCTGTCCTGAACTGATAAGGCCAGTTATCTACAAAAAGGCTTCATGTTTGCAAGAAAGTTTTCGGTTTAAATAACGCTGAGAATTTTTGAGCATCTGTATTTGTCGACAGTAAGACGGCTGACCAGGGCTATACGGAAATTTCTTTTCCCGCGACAGCGTATATGCAGAGTCCCTATTCTATTCAGTTATATCTGCTGTACGTTGGACGGCAAACGAAATTCTTCAGGTTGCGCATCAGTAGATGAATACCTTAGTAAACGGTACGTGCTCCACTTCCAGGCAACAGCACTGGCATGCGTGTGAGTCGACGCCGGTCCACTGGTTCTCGAGCTGGTCGGTTCAGGTTCTTACAGGCTGCGTGTTGTTATGAAAGACTTGCATAAAGTTATGTTTTACATTGTGTAGCCTGCTTGTACAATATGTTTCACGTCACTAAATTGGAAGTGGATAGGTCGGTGCGGTTGCTAGGTGCGGTCCTGTTGCCATCAGAATTGGACGAGCCAAACCTCCATTGAACAAAACGCGTGGTACGTTTTTTCCTGTCTCTGATTTAGGCTTTCCCTTTCGGCTATAGTGCAATATCGTTACCTATCGATGAAGGAACTATCTTTAAAGATACCCAAGCTATTGATGATTCCCAAAAATAACTAATATTTAGCTAGGTCTTCGGCAATCGGATCATCATCATCATCAACGGCCTCTAATTTGTTTAGAAACTATCTACGTAGTGACGCAGACCTATCTATCTTCTTATAAGTAAATAGCTTTGGTAAAGCAGTGCTAGAGCACTGATTAAGCTTTTATTAATAAGGAGATTAGTTGTGACAGGACAGATACTAACTTCCATTCTAGGATTCAAGTGAAGTCACTTAATAAGAACGAAAGTAATTCAAGGAACCAGTAGTGACGCAACTATATTGGGTTTTGATATTTGTGTCTAAAATTTTTAATCCTCAACAATTTCATGACATTTTATACACTTACATAATATACGCTTTACACAGTTTCAATACACTCTTATGAATTTTATAACTTCATCAAATTTATTTATTTAACATTAAATTAAACATTTCGTCGACATTATCGATATTTTATTCGTTTTCAGTAATTATTTATTGAATTATCGATAGTTTCGATACTTACAACATATCGTAACAGATATTTTTTTACTACTAATTGATTGTTTTTCATTAATCCTAATAATTAATACGTTTAAAGCTCAGAAGTTCCAGGGTCTGCCGGGCAAAGCCATCCTGCCGTCCTCAGGGTACCCCAACGCGTTCGCCGATCCGAAAGTAACGGGATAAGGCGTAAGGCGGAAAAAATCTCGCCTCAAGGGTTGCGGGAAGGGGGGGGGGGGGGTCTACTTATCGGCAATTTCTGCGTTTACGCCTGTTTGCACTTCTGTTATTGTGGCCAGATATTTTTAGAGGGCTTTAAGAGCCACCTCGAAGACATGGGATATGATGTGGTTTATCTGATGGATGAGTGTCATTATTTGGAGGATGAATCGAATTACATATATCGAAGCCATGTCACACAGTGTTAAGAAAAATTAAACGTAATGAAAGTGATTATAAAATTGTTTCATTTGCATCCTAGAGAAGGAGGATCCCGCCTTTACATAATGAAAAAAAAAATAGTTGTTCCTTGTTTAGTTTGACGTAAAACTTTGACTTTCATAAAAGTACGATGCTCTGCTGCTCATTGGCAGTGCTACTCCGTCTATTGCTTTTATTGTATGTACCTTACTGATGGCCCTGTTCCACTGGATTAACTTCGAAGGTAGCTGGAAGAAATAAGAAAGTGATACTCTTCAGGGATTTATACCTTGTACACAGTTCAGTTTGCATGTCTTTACATGTCTGGTGGAAGAGCATTCTTGAAAACACAGGAAGACTTGATGCAATATGATACTAATGCTTTATTTGTTTCAATGTTACAGAATATCATGGTCAAGGCATGGATTCAGGCGGGAACAACTTTGACTCCGGTAAGTTGATTTTTCCAATAACCATTGTTAGAGACTCCATTTTGTCTGTCTATTGTGGCGCAGTGACCTGAAACGCATCTTGGTCTCGGACACCGGAACATGCCACGCCCGGTTCGGTCCGGCTAGCTCAGGCCCGACGGCCTTTCCGAGATCCATCGGGTCTTAACTCATTGTCCAACTGACGTCCGTTTTAACGTCACCTAGATTTTTTGGAACTTGGCTACCGTTCTTGGCAAAGTGATCACTACTAATTTCCTATTACGTTAAGAGACGGTCTTTAGTAGTCTCGTCAGCGAATTGTCCCACTTTAAAGTTAAAATAAATAAATCATAGTTGTTCATTAGATCCACAATCGAACAAAATCACAAAATACAAAGAATGAACAAATTATCCTAATAACGCAAAAATGTCCCTATAAGTTAAGATATCAAAACGCGAAATAACTTGCATATTCTATTTAAAAACAAATGTTTAAAAACAGTAACAAGATAAACCCTGAGAACTTCCGTATCGACCTAATATAATGTGTCGCAGTGGAATCCATTCGGAAAACACTCGATTTTGACCAACGCGTAATTTCGGATATGACTCAAGATTGTTTGTGAATATGGCGGTGACCCTCTGACCCAGGGGAGAGGGTACGTGTCGAATCCCTTCGCTGCTGGCTCCGTCTAATTGGTATCGATTCCAACGCTAATTAAAAGCCGATAACGTTGCACCGACACACGATGTACTCGGTGCTGCACCGCCACAACGCATTATGTTACCTGACAGAAGTTCCACAAGGGTTTAATGTGATGGAAACTGTCGATTCACTTTGCATCCATACGACATCCACTGCTGAACATAGGTCCCCCCCATAGATTCCCAGAGCGGCCGGTTGTAGGCGGCCTGCATCCATCCACCGAAACCCTGCGATCTCTCCGAGGTCATCCGTCTTCTTGCGTGTGGGCGTCACATGCTGCATACTCTGAGGTTCATCCTCACACTTATAAGAGCGCATTGCTTCTTAAAAGTCGTCCATATATGGAGTTTGACGACCGTCTTGGTGTAATTGTTTAGAAGTCGGCTACTACACCAAGGGTCGCGGGTTCGATCCCCGTACAGTACAAACATTTGTGTGCATGAACATGTCTGTTTGTATTGGTCTGGGTGTTTCCTATGTATATTAAGTATGTATTTACAAAAGCAACAGTATTTAAGTAATTTTTTCCGTTGTCTAGTATCCCATAAAAACGGACTATAGTTAGCTCACTTGGGGCTAGATGGCGCTGTGTGGAATAATGTCCAGGGATTTATTTATTTATTACTGCTGTAGGCCTTGGGACTAATCTTCCAAGTACCAGCTAGCTACTTAAAACTCTGTGGAAAGACGTGCTGTGAGCAGTAAGGCTTGTTTACGACACTGTCATCACAAAAACGCTAGAAATTATTGAGCTTTGTAGCTTATTAGCTTGTCTGTCGGTGTCAGGATGCATTTCGGCTAATGTGAAGGCGTTGCAAGACCTGATTCCGTCAGCTCCTTTTAAAATTCGCTTGACGGAATGTGGATCTCTGAATGTTTCGGTCACCATGCAACGGTGACAATCAGTGTGCCTCTGACACCCTCTTTTTTGAAACAGTTTTGGGCGTGATTTGACAAACTGACATAAGAAGTCGTCACACTTGCAACCTCACCATGTCAAAAAATTTGTCAACAATCTTCAGTGTTTGTAATAAAGTGGAAAATCAGAAAAATCTTGTCATTCTATATCAGTCGCAGGGTTCCGTAAAATATCGATTCAGATCCACCCGCTGCACTGGGAGACCTCGCCTTCACCCAGTCATTATAGTATTGGTAAATAACTACCTCTTAGAATAAATAACGAGTTTAATGGCAAGAACTGTGTTCCTAGAAATAGTTCTCAAAATTGCTACCAACTCCGATAGTCGTTATGCAGTTGTGTTTAGTGTAATTTGAATAACATAACACATGACATAACCGTGTGAACAAGATAGTATGATTATTTATTAGAGCGTAAACGAGACAGATACATGTTGCGCAGTTGTTTACAACTGTCAACACTGTCAATGTTTTGCTCAGGTACACTATAGTTTTGATTTCGGGTGCCATTTTTTTAGCACAAGTAACCTATCTACCTCTTTTATTAAAACATCATTGCTGACAATTTCAAAGCGTAAAAGGAAATGAGCTAATTTGAACCTCGTTTCAGCTTTAATTTAAACCGTACTCATATCAGGACTGGCAGTGGTATGGTGGTGGATGGTGACCTTATCAAAATTTTGGTATTTTTCGAGCATTTCCGTTCTTTGGAAGGCACATTAAGCAGATGGTGCCGGTTGACATCGAGATCAGTCGTCTCGGCATTCGGAGGCTTTAGGGCGGCTTAATAGCATCAGACAGTAATATCACAAGCCTTGCATTCACATCCACTAATCGGGATTGGGCCCGCGTGTTGGATTATGCCTTTTCTACCTCATAGTTAAGATAGAACTAAGACGTCAACTTTTCATAGACCAATACTGTGAAACCTATGTCCAGTTGTGGGAAAAAAGGGCCGATCTTTAGTAGCTTAATTTTTCGTGTTGCGGATGTGGACAGGCTTTAAGTGACCCATTCTCTTAGCAGATTCATGTCCGCTAGTGAATACATTTTAGTTGGTCCACAAATGTGAACATACCAAGTTTCCACCAGAATTAAAATCCGTTTCCAAATTATGAACGCCCGGCTGGCGCATAATTAATTAATCATCTATTAACTCGTTACCAATACTACCTAATTACCTTTTTCACGCTATGTACAGTTTACCGCAAGTTGAGCGTACAGTGTGAACTGCGCACTGACCCGCGCGTAGTTCGCGATATTGTAGCATTGAGAGGTCATCTAATGCTGGAGGTGGTTTAGCAGTGTTTGACTGTACGTGGTCGTTGAACTCCTTAGGGCCTGTTCACACGGCGTCTTTTTAAGGTGCATATTTGGAAACACGCGTTTAAAAGACGACGTGTTTTCTAATATACTCTGACTTTCAAAGAACGATTATGTTTATTGACAAAAGTAGGTTTTTTTGTGATTTCTCGGTCAACAAAAATCCGTAAATGTTACAAAACATGATTTATCAGTTTATTAGGACTGGCACATGATATTGACGTATGAATGACGTGGACGTATTACATACAAGTCGCTGTCGTATTCTAACAGTGAGCTTCCTGCTCAAGTGTTTGCACAGCAGTATAACTTGTGCCTCTTCAAAAAGAGAGTGAACAGCCATTTATTAGGCCGGCATGTACCAACCTAGACCGCATCATCACTTAAGATCAACGATAGGGTAGAGATTGTCACCGCCGTCGGTCACTTTAACAATCGAATTCCTATTTTTTGTGACCCGCGTGGCGTTCAACGTGTCAATAATAAAAAAATAAAAATTGGCTTGAAGAAAGGTCCATCGGACCAGTGTTTGTGTGGCCACTTTTGGTACGCGGATGCCGTATCTTTTTTCTCTTTTTGTTTCTATCAATGAAATGCAGCATTTGAATGAAATGCAAATTTCTAGTTATTAATAAAATAACGTGAAGAATAACGAACGCTGCCGTTGAAATTGATTCAGTTACAATTAGTATTTAGCAGATAGCATTTTAATAACAGCATTTCGAATAGTCGATTGAAATCGTTTTCGACCATGATTCATTCATCATCAACAATCTCAAGAGGTACGCACTTCAACATACTTAGTTGAATTATGTAAGCAACATAATCTTGAACAACTTTCATGACTAACCTGTAGATAGGGTTACAAATGGCGTTTTGTAATACGTTACCGATCAATTAGAAAAAAACTCTCCATTATTAGTCAAGCAATTAAAGGCTACCTAGTAAATGCATCGTTGTAAAGTATATTTTTAATTCATTGAAGAA
This sequence comes from Udea ferrugalis, assembly GCA_950022985.1. Classification (NCBI taxonomy): domain Eukaryota; kingdom Metazoa; phylum Arthropoda; class Insecta; order Lepidoptera; family Crambidae; genus Udea; species Udea ferrugalis. The sequence continues at coordinate 10,616,906 of OX465541.1, read as the reverse complement.
AACAAAGCTATTGAGAAACCAGCCCATTGATCCGATTATCACTACATTGTATATAACGAATCGCTTTCGCTGTCCCTAGGTTCGCTTAAATCATTAAAACTGGGCAACGGATTTTGATGCGTTTTTTTATAGATGGAGTAGTTGAAGAGGAAGATTTATAAGTATAATGACATCCCATCCCGTGCAAAGCCGGGGCGGGTCGCTAGTTTATTCATTGTCCTCACTTGACATTAACAAAATCAGTGCGTTACGAAGAGATTCGAGTGACGCCATAGCAGATAATGCTACGCACTGTAACAGCTCGCATTATCTACTGAGTTTATTATTTTATAATAATCGGTCGTTGACCCGTCATCATGCTATTGGATCAAACCGCTGAACTGTTATCTTGTTGAAAGTGGGTTAATCACCGAGCCAAGTGACCAAATCCGCGTTTCCGCCAGGGGTCACCACTGAAGAATACGCGAACCGCCAATATCTCGACGGCCCACATTCACAATTTTGCTATGCTTCTAATTTTAGACTGTGCTGTTTTTGCGCTTATTAAATTCTTCGTCTATTGCCAATTTAGTTTTTAATTTTGGAGTGCTGTGAAGCGCTCTCGGGAATTATTGGGAGTGTTTGTTTGCTGTATATTGCACTGGGAATACACAAAAGAGAACTCTTTCATAAATAATTGTTGCAATCTTTGGTCGATCCTTAAAGTAACAAAAAAGTACTGGAATTGAATAAACTTACGGAACATCAGTTATGCAGTAGATCCGGTACGATCTTCTTTCTGAGAAATAGCTCCGAAAAAAAAAAACATGTTTTTTGTTTTTTTGTTTAAGAACTCAACAATGCTGTGTTCATAACGGTCATGCAGCAGGCATCCCGGTGTTCCTTCCACAGTAAAACCGGACCGAAACCGGAGGACCGATCCCCGGGTGGAGATCGGTCCTCAACCCTAGGGTCTAAGTTATTTTTGAGACTGATCTTGATGCAATCTCGCCTACTTATGTGAAGCCTGCTGAATTCATTGTGATGCAGAATGCAGCAAGACATGCGTACCGCAGCAAGATTATGTCGGGCCTTGTCTCGCGCCGAAACCATACATATCGCAAGAGATTATGCGTGACAAAATTATGTTACGGTGCACATCTTAGCCCTCCAGCGGGACTAACATGCCCGCCGCGAGTAAATCCGAGAGAGCAAATACCCAATCTCAGGTCGCCTTGCCCCCAATTCTCTATTTTCTCTACTGTTGCTAACATGGCCACTTATGCCAGATTTGAAATATTATATGGAATTTACGGATTTCTCGACAAGCCCTAACATGGCACCTCGGTTTTATCACTAATATATCGATGTTTGACATACTTCTCGAGACGGACAACACCAGCGACCACTCTCTCCAAAGAATCGTTCAATGAAGCGAATCCATTCAGGGTTTTAGAAAAGCATACATTCTCAACCTCGATAGCTTCCTGCACATTACATTACAGCTACATGCAGGTTACCGATCGATTTCTAATTACGTATTCATGCTAATAAGTACTACACTTCGGCTGAAGAACTATGTAGCCAGACCAATGATATTAAAGGACGTAGATAGGTTATGTCAGTACTGCCGCGAAGTCAAAAATTGACCCCTTGCGTACAAGATAGCATGATTATTTACTAGAGCGTAAACGAGACTACATGTTGCGCAGTGTTGTCTCAAACTGTCAATGCTTTGCACAGGTGGTCGAAGGTCCAGATTTCGGGTGCCACTTTTTTAACACAAGTAACCTAGCTACGTATTTTTATTATAGTATCATTTAGCCAGACGCAGCCGCGCCGAAACTGGACTTCGGGGATTTTGACCACGACTGCCATATACAACCTTTTTTTTTTTTTTCGTGGGGAAATCCTCATGGATACCTCGCTGCCCGGAGGGACGACAAGGTTATGTCGGACTCTTACCGACTAAAACCCCACGGCACTCGACTGTGGCACTTTGGCGGCGAAGCTGGATGCCATATACAACCTGAATGTTTCTTATTTATTGTGGCAGTTCATGCCATATCCTTAACCAGCGTTTTCCGGCGACATCGCCCATGTAATCCACCACGCATTTCACCCCCTTTACCTAGAAATGACAGTGAGTCAACTTCATACCTATTCGGCCCCGATTTTCTTTCAATTATTTTTAAGGCGCTACTCTGCGGTCATACATATTTTTGAACAGTTTACGTTCACAAGCTCTTAAAAAATTTATCCCGTTTGTGCAAAATGTTCAGTTGGTCTGCTCCTATTGGTTGTAGCGTAATGTCTAGCAGCAGTGTTTCCTGAGATTAGCACATTCAACCAAACAAACAAACTCTTCAGCGTTATGATATTATGAGTATTACAGACTAATTGTTAAAGGACACGATGTATCTTATTGATCAGCTCACGTTACCTTGTATGCGAAGTCAGTTGCGTGGCGCCATCTAGGAAAGTGCAACACAACGAAAATAGTTCCCTTCGCTCGTTCGCTATAATATCCTATTACCGGTGCAGTAGAATGGATGCAGTGTAGCGCAGGTTAAATAATTTATAGCAATGGATGAGAGCTGCGATTTATTGCTATAGTCGACCATAGCAGTAATACAACACGGCTGTCATAAGCTGAGCTATTTATTGATAGGAACCCCGGAATAAAACAAAACGTGTGATTTCTCTCCTAATTGAGCTACTGAGATTTTATCTGACTGTCCTTGGAAAACTAATAAAAGATGATAGAAAACTTTTATCAACTAAATTAACACTACAAGACACAGAAATGCAATAATAAATAATAAGATAATTTCAAACTAAGACGAATACCCAAAGTCAAGTAGAAACGAAACAACGGGTAGGTATTTTGATGAAAAGTAACCGAATATTTTAAATGATATTGAAGTCATAAGTTGTGAAGACATTAGAGATAGGGCCACTCTCAGTAGGTTGTTACATTATGACACTGGCGTTCTGCGAGTCGATTTCTTTTTCTATTTAATAAAATTTGAAGAAATAAAAGGTCTTTAGTCGTTTTACAACACTGTTCGGACTCCGGTGCGAAACGTCCATAAGCAATACAACTGTTGCAGTTCTCATTCTTCAAACTTCTGACACTTGTATCTCGGTTCGGACTGCGTTTAGAGGATAATTGACATAATATGATTTGTTTGATGGATCCTTCGAACAGAACAAAAAAGTTTTGTTCGATGTAATAGCGAATAAAAGCTCCAGAATCGGGCATTGCGCTTATAATTATATGTTATGAATAATGTCAATGTTTTGTATGCAGGTCAGCAGCCCCAGGAGCAGGAGTTGGCGACGAAGATGCTGCAGATCCAGTCGAAGCGCTTCTACCTGGACGTGAAGCAGAACCGCCGCGGCCGGTTCATCAAGGTTGCAGAGGTAAGCACTTCTCCCAACCGTCGCATTCCTCAGAACTGGGCAGGGAATACCTTGAAGCGACCCAGTGGGGCCTGCAAGCGCCCTGGTGGGGCCGCGGTGCACAATCGGTTGGTGGGGGCCAGTGATTCGAGGCTGATCCCCCCAGTGCGTCGTGGCCTGACGTCAGCTTGAGAAAAGTTGCCCATAGCTTTGTGGCGACAATAGATGGCCACACACTAGCCATAAATCAAGGATACATTTTTCAGGAATTTTCATGCTTCCAAGGACATGTTATGCAATTTGGTCCCAGCAGGCGTAGCTAGGTGTCATTTTTGTCTGCTTGTCATTCATGCGTCAAGCGTGCGCCCTTGACGCACTCGCCAGTGGTCTTGTTCTTACGTGACGCTTCTTCTTATTCGCTGTACTCTTTACAAAGTGGTACTGGACATTGCACCAGGATTAGTAGCACGCTTCACAATCCGCCGCCAGTCATTACACACGGCTTCTGGTACATTCATCGAGAGAACTATTGATTGCGAATTTAATTTGATCTGTACAACGCAGAGGTGACCTGCCTCGCGCCCTCTTGCCATCCACGTTTCCCTGCTCGCTCGAGCGAGTCGCTCATCATCACGCTTCATCGATTTGATTTTAAGTGTAATGATGAAGAAGAGAAAAATAACATAAGAGCTGCCGCCGCTGTAATCCTGCCGAGTGCCGCTTTTAGTGTTGCTCTTGGTCAGTTAATAGAAAATGCTGCGAATTCGCGCAGGCTAGAATGGCGATAGATTGGGGCCCTAAACTTGGTTTTCTTCGCTTAGCAATCCTTAGAGGTCAACGGCAACACATCTAATGAATAAGCGAAATAGAAACTGATTAGATATGGTTGAAACATTGATTAATGAGTGGGAGAGTTCGTCTCGGGGATGGCGGCGTCTGGGCTCGTAGGTGAAGGTCGACGCACCCGCTCGCTGCGTCACGAAGGGGGGGGGGGGGGTTCTGACCTTACAAGAGACGGCCACTTAAAAAAAGTTCATAATCTGTTTTTGTTACGATACCCTGAAGTATATACCAATTAGGAGTTAAGCGACGCTTGTAGAGGATTACGTTTGGACGATGTGAAAGGTTTTGGACCATTATTAGAGGCGTCATTTAAAAAGCTTTATTTTTTTGTTGCTGCAGAGAGTGGTGAGGTCCTGCCTTTTCCTGTCCATAGCAGACGCTCATATGCAGGACATTTTTAGGTGATCGTCACTCAGCTGAGCTTCTTACTTTTATTAAATAAGTGAATCCATATCCATATCTGAGATATCACTCAATATTAGGGTACAAAAATATTCTGACCTCAAACTAAACAGAGCTTTTATTGTTGGTTCAAGTAAATAATATCACCCAGACACAGAACGTTCCCTGCTATGCAATTCTGGTTAACGCCAAATCCCATCTCGATGTTCGTCCCTCAGGAGAATCGGATATCGTTATAGGCAGGATCTACCATCGACACCAATCTGCTAGTCAGTTTCATCGACTTGGCGACAAGTTTGTTGTCGCTTGTTGGTAGACCTCTATCAGGGCATTGCACTTGTATTAGATGACCAACTGTTTATCGTATCAGTCGATATGCAATCAGCTTACATAACCCAATTGATAATGTATTGACGCAATGAACTGCTAATGTAGGTAATATTTTAATCTTCACAGTCAAAAGATTGTAAACTAACACGGTTTAGGCATCTTTGTCACCGACTTCTTTAACTTCCGTCTTAAAATCTTCCATTCTTACACCCTGTTCACACCTAGCGTTTTTTTTGCGATTTCCCGAGGCGATCTAGCCGCATGCGCGTGGCGTTCTCGCAGCGTTCCCGTCGCGATCTCGCAGCGATAGTTCCGCGAACACACTGAGAAGCCCGCTTCGAATTTGACTGATGGGTGAGGCGTTCACCTGCCTCGATACCACCCGCGAGTGCGCAGCAAGCTCGCGGCGTTCTCACGGCGTATATTTTATTGCGGAACTATTTTTGCGAGCATGCTGCGCGCTCGCAAAAAGAGATTGCCTCGCCGTGAAATCGCCCAAAAAACGCTAGTGTGAACTGAAAAGGCTCATATGCTTAATAGCTTGTGTGATTGACAGGTGATGTTATGTCACAAAGCTGTGTCGACCTGTCGCTTGCTATACATGCTTCTAAAGCGTTCCTTTGTTTTCGTAATTCCCGTGGCCCAACCTTGGGTCACCGTCACGTCACCTCGGAATGAATAATTGACCCAACGTTCGCATTTGTGTACAGGTTCGCAATTCGCGAATGCGCCATCTTGTGAAATATTTCCAATGCGCGACCTCGTGTGCGACACCGGCGTGTGTAACACGAGACTTGCGATTTGTCCTCTGAATTATACATACAGTTCGCAAAATTGCGTATTCTCCCTTGAAATTTTGCAATATTTTAACATTCCATAGTATTGCAATGAGAAAACTGTCTGTCATTTACTAGATTTTAGTGAGACGAAAATGTTGTGGCACATCTTAGCAGTTAAAGAGTTCTGTCAAAGTAATTATTTTGTAGGTATCTGAGGTCAGTTCCGTCTCTCTCGCGTAAAATCAAAGATTTCTTCCATTAACTCATCATCTAACTCACTGACTAAACAAATTGGAAAACAGCAGATACTACAGTTTCGGTCCTTGGCAGTGGGTCAAATTTCCGCATCAGCTCCAAATGTTTCTTGATGACATCATGAACCTAGAACCTTTACTTTTTGGGCATAATAATCGACCAAAACCTTAACTTTCGGGCTCATATTGAGCAGTTAACATCCCGAGCTCGTAAGCTAATTTACGTTTTTAAAATACTACGTCACGTTGCCAAGTTCAAAATTATTAGATCCGTTTATTATGCCCTGTGCCAGTTGATTCTAACATATTGCATTTCGGTTTGGGGTGGTGCTGCAAAGTCATATTTGTATTCCTTGGAGGTTGCTCAAAGAGCCGTCCTAAAAGTGGCCACTTTTCGGAATTACCTTTTCCCAACCAAGGATCTCTTTAAAGAATGGAGAGTGCTTTCGGTTCGGCGACTTTTTATTCTGTCAATCATCATTAAGCAACACTCGATAACCCCTTATGATCCAGCGAGCCAACTAGTAAGACGCAAAGATATAGTATGTAGTTCGCAAAGGTTCAAAACTGCCTTTTCGAAAAGATTTGTATGTTTTCTAGGACCTTACCTATACAATTCGGTGAATCGTGTCCTATCAATCTACTCCTTAGCCAAATCACACTGTAAACGTTTATCGACAGAATGGCTACTATCTAAAGACTACGGAGATAGTGAGGCGCTTATTAAAATAATCCAGTAGTACACACACACACACAAACACACACACACACACAGACACACACACACACACACACACACAAAACAAACAGACACACACATGCACTAATTCGATGTTAAATTTTATTTAATATGCTGTGTTCCCCAAAGTTGTTGAAAATAGTTTTATTTAGTTTGTTAATCTTATCGAAAACTCAAGTGTCATGTCCGGTGGTGGAGGCCTGGTGGCCGTAGCACAGGTAAAATCCTAGTACTGTCTCCAGTCTCTGCAAAATAACTCCTTTACTGTACCCACCCAATTAATTAAGTTTTCATGTTTCACGTTATTTTGATAAGAGAAATAAAGATTTTTATTATTATTTATCATTATTACCTCCCAAATTGAGGATATAGGCCATCGGGAAGAGTATACAAAAGTCTTCTTTAGAAATATTAGACCAAATATTCACGCAATTAAAGGCATAAGAAAATACTTAGCTCCTAAATGCTTATAGGATTATACGTTTTAGTGCCAATCCGGTCGGATTCATAGGATTTTCAATTTTCCCTTTCCTTTCTTTCTTCCAGGTTTCTGTAACTAGCTGTTATTGAAAGCATCCAAATATAACTAAATAATCTCAACCTGTAACTGTAAACCCATTTTATCTGCATAAAATAGGTAATAATACTTATACTTGAAAACCAAAAAAAAAGCAGGAAGAATACATTTGAAAAAACTATATTAAGTTCATTCATCAGAAGTTTATTTATATAGCTAAAGGTAGATCACCAGCTGCGATAAATCTAGGCGACAGTTCCACCTGTATCGCTGTCCTCCGTCACCATGCGCACGCGCAGGCACTTATCTGCGCACCTCATTGCACGTGCTAAAGATATATTTTATACGAATAATGTACAGTTCTTTCGTTTTATCTATTTGCGTAAGTTCAGTTAACGGTATTTAAAGTACGTGTGTTTTTATCTGATTTTAAGGATCTGTTTGTATGGTATTCTCTAAAATCGAAATGCGAATTCTGTTACTGAAGGTTTTATTTAGTCTTAACAGAAGATAATATGACCACACAAATTTAAAGAAAGATAGAACGAAAGGTTTTTTTATTCCACACAGAGGCATTTCAAAGTTTACAAAAAGAATATGCTAGTATGTAACTGTAGAGCATAACTGACTGACATGCTATGGTGACCACAATTAACTTTAAGAGTTCCTCAGACCTGTGAAGCAGAGTGGAGATGTGTGAAGTGTTTTAAAAATCCAATCAAATATCGAGTTTGAAGCACAGGTCAGGGGATCTTGCCTTCCATGATTGAGAGATGTAGAAGGACCGAGGATCCCAATTACATTGAATGTCATTTCAATGCATTTTTAGCTCTTTCTCCATGTCCCCAGTAGCTCTCCAGATGTTCCCAGTAGCTTTTTACTTCAATCTAATTTTAAGTATGGATGGAAAGGCTTAAAAATTCCGTATGTTCCCAGATCGGCGCGGACGGGCGGCGCAGTCAGATATTCCTGGCGATGTCGACGGCGGCGGAGTTCCGCGACCACCTGTCCAGCTTCAGCGACTTCTACTCCTCGTTGGGCCCGCCCAACCCCGACAACGTGCCGGACGATGGGAAGCTCAAGTCAGAAATGATGCTCAAAGTGAGTCAGCGGTCATGCTCCAAGTTCTAGCGATGTCGACGGCGGCGGAGTTCCGCGACCACCTGTCCAGCTTCAGCGACTTCTACTCCTCGTTGGGCCCGCCCAACCCCGACAACGTGCCGGACGATGGGAAGCTCAAGTCAGAAATGATGCTCAAAGTGAGTCAGCGGTCATGCTCGAAGGTCTAGATTAATCCAGCAAGGGGGCTGCAGCCAATCCTGTTTGCGTAGATTTAGCTCTTCCGCCGCTGGCATTGTGGCGCCATCAGCATAATTGGTTCCAAGAAAAGAGTCTGGTAGTCCAAGGCACGTAAGAGGCGCTCACATCGACCTTTACATAGGAGCACCTTATGCTGCTGACATAAGACCCATTTTGCAATGGTTTTGTAAAGGTTGATTTGGGCATATAGGCCTCTGCACATATAGGCTACTCCGGCAATGGCTCGAAAAAATAGCTGCGTAGATATGTTTGAGTCAAAAATATCTAAAGTTTTTTTTTGCTGATGTAGGAAGTTCCTTAGTATAAACTCAACAAACAGGGTGACACCGAGCTTTTGGACTAACTCTTTGAGTTGAACTGTATCTCGCAACAACTGATTGCACTTTTTATACTTCTTTCTTACTTTACGGTCATTTGCTAAAGCGAGGAAGAAAGAGGGAAGAGAATCAATGGGGCGTTATCGTCTAAAAACCTACGTTGAGTTAGGTTTGATTTTCGCAAAAGGTTATACAACGCCAAGCCGCTAGTTCCTGTTCCCCATCTGAAATTATTAAAGCACCTATGAAAGCGATCGAAGTGAACTGTAGGTAATACGCCTGCCCAGATAGAGACAGTATTCGGAGCTATTGGTTCCCTGAAAGCCATCAATCAGTCTGTACGGTCAGGAAGCTAAGTGATTGTAAGGCACCGCATCCCGGCCGCACAGAGAAGGGAATATAAGATTAGGAAGGGAACTAATTCCCTAGGAAGCCTAGAGAGGCGAGACGCTAGGTCGCTAGAGCCCTAGCCCTATCTAACGATAAATCGATAGTGAGCAACAACATTCACGCAGCATCTCCATCACCTTTACAGGATAACCGTCGATACTACCTGGATCTGAAGGAGAACTCCCGCGGGCGGTTCTTGCGCGTGTCCCAGACGATCACACGTGGTGGTCCGCGCAGCCAGGTGGCGCTGCCGGCGCAGGGCATGATTGAGTTCCGTGATGCGCTCACTGACCTGCTGGATGACTTCGGCACTGATGATGGAGGGTGAGTTATCGATTGGAGACTCAGGACACCAAATGAAGGCTGTTTGTCCACTCTCACAGAGGGTATTTCCAAAAGACATATACCTACGTATACATTTGCAGGCTACGAGTACAATTTAACTCGGCAAAGGTAATAATGCGTTTAAGTTTTTTGAAACGCACTGCTATATGCTTCTCATCATGACGCAGTTCTGCGCAAAACTGATTACCAAATATTAGAGTTCTTGGGCAATTTCAGTAGTTTTTGGTCGCCTACGTAGGAAAGGCTACTTTTACCCTCTAATTCACAAACGTCAATCAACGCTAAAAAATGTTAATAGAACTGAAAGGGATTCTGGGGTTAGCGATTCTGTCACTGTGCAATACCGAGCTAGTCTACAAAGGCTCTGATTTAACCCAACTAAGTAAGAGCATTTACACTGTATGACTTTTTGTGACTACCGTTTGTTTTAAGCCCGGAGGCCTGCCTTCATTCGTATGGTATTGAAGTATCACATATTGTACATAATTTCAGCTTGATTTTTAAGTAAGTAACCATCAAATTTTATGGTACAAAATACACCGTACCAATGACAGAGAATATATCTTTAGCCATGACCTGTCACCATATCGTTGTAATCATCGTTGTTTTACGATATACCTCGCAATATTATAAAATATCGATGAATTATAAGCTGCAGTATCTGTTCACAATTTTCTGTCCTACTGTCATTGGTGCGATTAGCCGTGCAATTTTGTTGCTGAAATTCTTAATTTAATTTTCGTTAGCTTCGTTTATAATGCCGGTTTCGTACATTTGTACAAAACGATCTGGTTTTTGTGATTTCATGTGTTTTTCAATTATGGATGTCCCGAAAGAATTGACACTTTGACATGTACTTTTGGGACATAAATAATTTAGAAAGTCCAGGTAATTTTGTAAAGTCCAGGGGCAAAAAGGCCCAGAAGAGAGTCATCAGAAAACACTTTGTTTTAATTGTTTTAACAAGTCATTTAGTCAGTGAGAACATCGATATGTAGATGATGGTTTTTATTGGGATTTCTACCCCTGGATGACTTTAACAGAAATGAGATATAGAGACATGTACAATATTAATTGAGTGTATTTTCTCTTACATGCTTAAACAAAGGTCGGTCGAGAGTGGCGACCGCGAAGTAGGCGTGGCGAGGTGTGATATTTTTGAGATAAAATAAATAAACAAATTCAAAATTTTGCAAAATGTTTAGGCGAATCGTATCTAGTGTATAATGTCTCTTTAACAGTTGAGAATAAGTTTTAAATCATAAACTATTGCATACATGGTGACGAAACGACTGAAAAGGCTTAAGGTATCACGTTGAACAGTGAACTTGCAAAAAAGATGTTCAAATGTTTAAATATGATGTAATATTAAAATATTTTGATAATAATAAGTACTTCTTCCACTCTGGCAGTCACTCTTTGTCACCCTGTATTGCCCTGAAACGCTTTGTATAAGACTTTCTGTTTTGACAATATCAATGTTTTTGAACCAGATTCGCCTATGCATTTTGTATTGATGTTACTGTCTCTCTGTTTCTTCTGGATTTTGAACGTTTCACTAATCATTGTTTAGTGTACAAAGTGTGTGTCTCCTAACAACTTTGTTTGTTTCATAGTTGTGAATAATGAGAGTGCTTCTATGAGCAGTTACAGATGTTGATACGAAATCAGCAGATTGTTCTGTTACAAAGCAATGCCTGTCTTTTGCTGGCGATTTACAGCAATTGTAATATTTGTTGCACAACAAACATTTAACCAAGGGTTTTTGATAAAAATAATTCTAGATTGATCTGTTCAAAATATCCTGTAGTCCTGTAAGTCCTATAACTGTCCTACTGTTGGACAAAAACCTCCTCCATCAATGAAATTAAGTTGTTGATAAGACAAGTCGTAATAGACTCTGGATTCTTCAGATAAAATATTAAGAACATCTACTTGAAGGTCGCCATCGTGATGATATTTCTAGTACCAAACAATTGTAGCGATGACTTGATATCAATGATGGGGACTAGTCGTGATGTGGGATATAGGCCATTACTATACATTGTAAAGACGGTCACCGGTCCAGCGTATATACTTCTTCAATTGAAATTACCGCACCCTTGCATGTGCTTCCAATTTACTTTAAAAATATGATCCCAAAATAAGGCCAATGTAAAATCTAAGAACGACCTGTGAAACTATAACGTTTAAAGCAGTGTGTATCTTAATAAATAATTATTTTTAGGAGGGTCTAGTGTTTTGACGCCTCATTGAAACTGATCAGATCGATGGAATAAAAAAAAAATAGTTAAGTCTCCAAATTGTTACTGACTTGAATTAAATAACTAACAAAAATACATTTTACTAAGTAAAAATGGGTTAGTTTTTTTTTTCTAATATATTCTTGGTTCTTCTGATGGTGTTTAGAAATGATTTTTGGAAAAGGTTTTTAGTGATAAACAAAGCCATTATGCATTGAAGGGTTGAATAAAAAAACAATCAATATTTAGCAATAACCCTGCCAAGTTTACGCTGGACTTGTGGCCGCCTGCCCTACTACGACGTCACAAACCCCCCCCTTTTGTTCAGTTTCAAGGGCGAGCTGCCGGAAGGGCGCCATCTGCGTGTAGACAACAAAAACTTCTACTTCGACATCGGCCAGAACAACCGCGGCATCTACATGAAAGTCAGCGAGGTGGTACCATCGTTACAAGTAATTGTAGCATTTGAAACCTAACGTATATCGCCAGACATTGCAACACTGCTTTGTGCCTCACTTTAGCAGCGCCTGCACCGCACCTTTAGTCGCAAAACCTTGCAAGAATAGATCTGAAAGAATAATACTTCTTGCGGCTGTTAATTATGATGATGAATAAGAAAATCATTAAACTTGAGCAAGTAAATTTCGTACTATAGACGTAAGTGCAGTCAATGGCGTTGAGAATAAAATAAAGGTGTTTTTTGTGGCCCCTTTTTTCGAATCCTCTTTTTATTAGCTTTCAGTCAACGCTATGTTTCTATTTATTTTTTTGAAACAATTGAAATTTATTTGGTTCAAAAAAGGCTACAGTTTAAGAAAACAATAGATGGTGTTGCAGTGTTTCGGTGTTGATTAGTATGTAGAATAACATTATCATTACGTAGTTTAGCTTGTAATAAGTATTGAATAATTATCAATTTCGGTATAACTTTATAGGTACAGTTAGCATGCGACCGTTTAGAAAAGTCGAATACGTCAATAATATTCAAGAAAATGAACTTTTTGGACACCGTAGAAATAAGGCAGCTTTTTTCAAATACACACATCAAAAGTGTCTAGGGATATCATAGGGATATCATTTTTCAAATATTTCATAAAGCTAAGTTGGTTTACAAGTTGAGCATTATCTCAGAATAACGCGAGGACAGTGGCATAAGATAAAGGTTAAGAATATTACAAAAAAAAACGTTTGATTTTGCTAAAATTTTGACACCTTTTAAAAGAAAAATCAGTCTTTTTTTAACGTCCTTACGATTGTACAATAATGCTACTACAATTAAATTTTTTTTATACAATCTGAAAGGGCAGATATAGCAGTTTCTGTGTTCTAAAAATTTCTACGTTGGTAGCATTATTTTAATTTTTACAGCCTCCCAAATAGCTATACTTTGTATGAAAATGCTTGAGATATCCCTAGACACTTTTGATGTGTGTATAATAGCTATATTTGACTTCTCTGAAAGGTCATTGTGGTGCTAAGGTTAACTCGAAAAGCAGAATAACTATATGTAATTCATATCTAATGTTCTAACGTATAATGACTGCAAAGCATAAAAAACAAAACTAAGAATAATTCATCGCATACGCAAGCAGCATGCTAGCATTCAACCTGCATGCAACTTGCAAGCAAGTATGTAAGCATGCTTGTTGGCTTTTATGTTTCGAAATTGAATAACCACGAGCGCTTAAGGCGGACGAAGTCGCGGGTGGCTGCTAGTTAAATATTCATTTCTAATTATTATTTTTTTTTTTTCTGGAATGTGTATGTTGTATAATACTTATATGGATTGTATTGTCTGAAATAAACATAAACATAAACGGCCTATATAGGTCCCACTGCTGGGCACAGGCCTCACCTCAACTATAAGGTGGAACGAGCCATACTACAACGTGTTGGCTCAGTGTGGATTGTTGGAGGGGTGTAAGGTTAGTGAGCAACCTTAATGTCAGATGTTATCAGGCCACCCTAAGGCCTCTGACTAGACTTAACGACTGACATCCAACGACGTCAACCAAAATAAACTTTGTTTTTTTAAGTGATATCTTGTCTCTCAGGTAAAAAGCAACTTCCGCACCGCCATCACTGTCCCGGAGAAGTGTTGGACACGTTTCCGCGACATCCTCGCCGACTACTGCGACAAGATGTGTCGCGCGCAACTCCAGCCCGACGCGCTCTCGGTGAGAATACTACACATTTTAGTAGGTTGTTTTTTGTCCCTTCTAGATCCCCAAAGGGCAAAGATCCTGCCAATTTTTATAGCAGTGTGAGAGTGAAATGTCAACGGTCGGCGTTTTGCTTTCGGTTAGCCCCCAGGTGTTCTAAAATTCTCCACACTTAGTTTTTCTCTGGCTAAATTGCTATTGGCAATGAAGCCGTTAAATTGTAAATAGCTTTACAAATTATACTTCACAGTAAGTTTATTTTGTTAATATGCAATCCCTGCTACTCGGACCAAGTGCTTGTTTTGAACTTCTATAATGCGCACATAAAAGAGTAGAATAGGTATTTTTTCGCCTGTGTTTACAGTCACATATCACTCATACATTTTTAACGAAAGAGCGATTAGGCCTACTTCTAGGCAAGCTCACATCACCTTAGGCCTTCGACCACTGTTATTATCATCACTAACAGCCCACTGCTATCCACTGCTGAATCTTGGGTGATCCTCAAATCAAATGGTTTATTTGCATTCATGACTGTTTACATAAGATAGCAACAATATAGTTCCAGTACTGGTTACCTCTCCCGCTAGATAGTCACTACCAAACTCCGTTTTTATTTCATCCAGTAATCTAATATATCCAGATTATAGCCAACCCTGCGCGTACCACTGCTGTGCATTGAGTGATTAGTTAATGTTCCAGGGCCCTGGTGGACCCGGCGGGTCCGGCGGCCCCGGGGGCCCCGGGCCGAGCGGGCCGGGCGGCGGGCCCCGCGCTTCCTCCTCGCAGCCCGCGCCCGCCATATTTGATATAGTGAGTCAACATGTTTTATTACATTCTTCTTGCGTTGAATGAATTAAAACTGTACTCCATTTGTTATAGCATTAGACAGAACTTGACAGAAGTAATTAAAGGTTCTTTTCAGGGTACACTTTGTGGTAAAAGTTCAATAAAAATTGTAAGGTTTAAGATTTATGCCGAACTTATCAAAATTACGTCATAAATGCCACTGTCACTTATTTGTTCTCATTTACAATAAAAAACTTCAGAATTTATGAGGCTTTGTCTAAATTAAATTATATTGTCTTACGTGAAACTATATTGTCGATCATAAAAACCTAAAAGAAGCAGAGGTTGTCTATCCAGTCGTGCTTTTACTGTCATTATTACTCTACCAAATCTAAAATGTTACTTAGACACTTCATATGTTGTGACGGAAGGGCCATTTAAATTTTGGCAGGTTATACAAATTTATCAGCTGGCAAAAGTCAATCACAAATGCAAATCATTCATTTGTTTAGCACCCCTGCTTCTTTTTTCTAATGTTATACCAAATGGAATATAGATTGTAACACTTCTATTACTAGTGTTGCGTGATCTGTGACGTCTATATAAATAACCGGATTAATTATGTCATGACGAGTTATTAGGTAATTATTGGATATTACAACTTCGCAGACAAAGTGGATAGATTGTTCAATAATGTACTACTTAATTATTTGTTATTTTGGACATGTTTTCTTTTATTACAAACTTTCATGTTAGTCGTATTTTATTTTGTTTATAATATGTATACTTTATCTAGCAGTCGTGATCAGATTGTTATTTATGTACCTATTTATTTGATCTAGCAGTCGTTACTAAGTCTGTTAGGTTCGGTTTGTTTACATCATGTATTTCGTTTCTTTATCTTAATTTTACGCTGCTTCGGGGAACCATGACATGAAATGGTGTGATTTCACCAATTCCAGGACACACTAACCGGCAGCGCGCCAAACCGGATTTGATGCGAGGGCCCCGGCCCCTTCTACTGAACTACCGACTATCGCAACACCGACAGCCCGCACCCCCCCGGCCCCCCGGGGGAGCCACCGAGATCACCGACGACTATCGTCTTATCTGTATATAGTATTTTATATACGTATATATATATAGTAGTTATGTATGTACCGTGGGCGCGAGTGATGTCACCGATGCTCGCTGACGTAACTAAGAATGGGCTTAATTCAGACCAGTTGATACTGTAATACTATTAATAAATTAGTATTCCTTTTTTCGTTTCGGGTTGTCGGTTCCGACATCTATCGTGTAGTTGCGTCAGCGAGCACGCGCTAGTTGTAAGGCGATGTGATATAATGTTTGAGCTAGCTTTATTTTTTCTTTCGCGGCCGACTGTGGGCTGGCATGGTACTAATGTTTGCATATTAACGATTTTATTTCTTGTTGACTATTATTGTGATAGGACTGCGTTGCGACGGACGAGGAGTGTCGGCGTCGGAGTCGGCCGGTGTTGCCACATCAAAATTGCTTTTTGAAATCAAATTTCGAAGATCACGTGTAAGGTGGTGGCCTTTTGATCTAAATTATTGGTGCACCCCAGGCCCCCATTTTTCTTTTCTGAAGACTAATTTTAGGTTTTGAGCTTTATTTTTTAAATTTTCTTTCTTTTTAATTTTTTTTCTTATTCGTGTAAATAGTTGGCACTCGGAACATGATAACGGAATAATGAAATGTATCGAATGATTTTAAATAATGAAGTTGGAATTAATTCCAGTTATAAAGTCATATTAATTTTGTTAAGTTATGATATTAAAACAGTCAAGCGATGTATTCTGCGACCAGGCATAAAAATTGGCAACAATAACATTGAAATAAGAAAAAATACATCTCTGGCTTGGTCTTAACATGATAAAAATTTAAAAAAACTGTTAATTATAAAATGCCACTTATCTAGTTTGTAGGAGTATGTGTTTTTTTAACATGGATTATTTAATTGTAGTTTTTTTTAGTCTATACTAAGATGCATACGACAGGCACGAATGTATGCGAGGGCGCTGTGCCGTGCGACCATTACCCGAGCAAAAAAAAAACCGTAAGAAACATTTTATAGATTTAAATAAACGTGTCAACAAACCTCTTAATGAAATAACATCAACCAGCCTGATAAATATCATCAATAATATCGCCTATTTGAAGGCATACATAGTATTTTAGTCACTAAAATTTGGCAATCTTCCAATTTTGAAAACGGTTGAAGTGGTCACACGGTATAGCTCTGTATGAAGAACGCCGGGTGTTTACAGGGCATGAAGGAAGACCACTGTAGCGGGTTAAACCCACCTGTAAGATTTAAAACACCAATTATTTCGTAAGTTTTTTTGTTGTATAACTGCGCAACCTATATTTTTCTTTCCAGTTTAATTCAGAGATCTCTCAACGTAAAAAAAAGAAAATTCGTTTTAACGTTTGGTGAGTCTTAGTAAAATATCTAGTTCTCTCGTCAACCAACTCAGAATTTGCCTACTTTTCTAATAACTGGATGAAGTGAGAGACAAACTTCTAAAACTGTCGAAGTGAGATATCAGAACTGTCATAAAATGCTCGTTAGAACTCGTTACATTCGAAAATGTACGTGGATGAGGATTGATTCTAAGTAAAGCTAGCTACGGTGGTCCATCTCGAATCATTAGGCAAGTGCCGCACTGCTGTGATATTCGTAGACGTACGGCAAAGGCGACGGACGTCTTAGCGAGGCGTGGCCGCCGCCACGTCAGTCTGCGCTAGTGGTACAGTCAAACACAGGAGACGTAACTTCAGCGGGTTCGTAGCAACGAAACTTCGCTTCTGTGTGGTCAGCTAGGACTTGACTGTACCTACATAATATACGTCACGTAATGAATTGATGATAAAAAAATATTTCTTCTCTAAAAGAGAAACGCGTAGCTTGTCACAAAAGAGCAAGACTACTTTTTTGGTATTTACTTGTCTTTATGAAGAAAATGCTGTGCATATTCATTCATTTATGTCTAGTTAACAATATGTAAATACATTGAAACAAATGGTTTTTTAAACACGCAGGACGTATTTTATTGGAATATATCAAAATTGCTTCGGATCGGAAATTATTCAAGTGATTAAATAAAAACACTGCGATGTTGATCGTTGCATGTTATTTGACTCAACTAGGGATCTTTATTAACAAAATTTAGTATTTCAAAAATACCATGCTATATTATAATATTTCAGTGTGCACTAAGTGCCCTGTTGTAACGGATGATATGTCGGTCTGATGTGTGAGAAGGCTAACATAATGTATCTGAAACGTGATAGTCGGAAATCTCATCTGCTTATGCGTATTCGGAATTTTCATAGGTTTTTAATATTTTACATATCTTCTGGAAAGTTAATAAATATAAAAAAAACTTAATAAAACTCAGGCAGAGTTTTATTAAGTTAAGTTAAGTTAAGACTGCTACAGTGATATTACGTCTTTTTTGATGTTTATTGTAACACCGTTGATAGGATTTGGTTTGAAGTAAGGTTTCGTCAGTTTTATAAATAACAGTTGTTAAAAACCAAGCAAAGCTTTTTGAAAGCAGTAGATAAAGGTTATCTAAATTCATATCCTGACTTCACACATGTCAGTGCAAAACCGCTGTTGTCCGTATCAGTCTAGGTCTACCTATAAGGTAGGAAAGGAAAAGAGAAGGGGGGAGCGGCGGCTCCCCAAAGGTAGGTTAAGTTTGGTTTGTAAGCACCCTGTGTTGCGCGATCGCCACCATTTGTTATTGGAATAAACCACATTGTCAGAAATTAAGATAGAAAAAAACTATTTTCAACATGTATTAGCAGGGGACTGTTAGTCCCGCAATAGATTTCTTAGGTTGGAGCATGAGTTTTTATGTTACGTCTCTAAATGATTTCGCAAAATTTTACTGTGCCGGCCATATAAAGTTGGCGAAGCAACTTTGACTTTGCATTTCAAATTCGTTTGTATACTGGTGCGGTGGTGTGCATATTCCAATAATAGACGGTAGTGAGTCGTGACCCGTGAATGTGTGCGCTAGTGTGTATATATGTATGTACGTATGTGAGTGCGCGGGACGCAGTAGTTTAAGCTCACTACACCAGGCGTCGGACGTGCCTTCAACTTACTTTATTAATGTATTTATGCATTTTTTTTCGTTTTTTATTACTATTATTATTACGAGTATAACTACATCACCCCTCGGTTTTCACCCTTTATTGGTAGCTTTAACGCGCCGTCGACGTCGCATCGATCGCAAAAAACCTTTACAACGTAACGTGCTTTTTAAGAAAAAAAATGTAAAAAAATCGAAAAAGGTAATATAAAAAATAGTACATAAAAAAAGTTGTTACTCAGATATAATCAAGCGCGTTAAGTTTTGTAAATGTTTTTTTTATTGTATCCTACAATTATGGAGATTGATTGTGCCCATGTTCCGTTATGGACGCGTAGTATACATTTTTGAATTAGTTTTACGATAGTATGTTTCAACTCGTTCGTTCGAGCTTGCGCTTGACATGTACAGATTTGTATGTGCACGGCGTTCTGCCTCGATCTAGTATCATTAAACATAGTAAAACGAATGGAGTATGTCGTCTGTGTGTACAGGCATTAAAGACAACATACTGTTCTTTTTTTACTGTGATATTTTTTTGCTCCTCGCTGTAAACTGTAGTCTTTCAAGTGTTGCCACGTGAAATCGTTTGTATCAGTGTGTCATTAACGTATTGAATAAAAGTAACATATTAATTGATGTTATTTTCATGATGGAAGGCCCGTTTGTCGTGCTTAGGTACACAATTGTGTCTTTTATTTATTTTGTCAGCATAATAATTAATTCGTTCGTGGTTATGACCAATGATATCATGTAGCTATTTGGAAAGAGTCAGTCGCTGTGCTTACCTCTAAGTCAGGTTGTCTTATTTGCTCTACAATAGATAGTAACCCGCTTTGCCGATGAATGTACCTACGTAATTAAGTTTAGAGTTATGTTTGTGGCCGACCGCAGCCGATTCTATCGGTGGCCGTCTGCGAAACAGCAATAAACGTTATTGTTAACGGCTCTGCAGAATAACTATGCTTGAAACATTTAAAATACTTGTTCCCATATCCAATGAGAACAGTGCCACACTTACTCACCAGATGTCGCTATTTCGTGACGTCTGGCAAAAAGCAAACGTGCTGTCATTTTTATGTGCAAATTTAAGTACTAACATTGGGTAGCATTCCTAGCCATGCTGCCGACATCAGTATCAGTCCGCAGCACAGCTCGAGATAGTACCTTTAAGGAAGCAATAAAGAAACTACACTGCCGAATAAACTAAAGTATATTTATTTTGAATTCCTTCTAAAGTTGACATGGCAATGTGTGATAGTAAAAAGACAAAATGTATACCTCAATATTCTATTAGTTTTAAAACAACTATCATGAAAGCACATAAAAATAATCTTACGGTTGTCAATTATTTTAACAGATATTTTGTCTAAGTGCCAGCCACACCAGATAAAAAAAACTATGTGTCAGGAGTTATCTGCAGTAGCCGTGTAAGAAATCTGAAAATGTAAAATAGCGTATTTTTCACCTTTACGAATAATAGAAATAGATTATGTATTAGATTGAGCCTCCTCACACTGTCTTGAGTTGGCTCAACACTCTTGCGTAGGTTAATTTACAGTACATTTTTCTCAAAAGACCGTTAGAGTGGAAACTTTGTGACGTCCGATATATAGAAAAAAAAAGTAAAATAACTATTTAAAAAAAATTACACTTGTTCCGTGAAGTTGGACAGCTGTTCTTGTAATAGAATTGTATAAATTTCAATACATTGAAGAGTTTAATGGTTTAGTCCTTACGAATGGCTTGGATTTTCATCCCTGCTGCCTACTAAGTTTTAAGCCGGTATTATGGAGAAAAAAAAAACCCAACTCCACGGGGCAAGTGAGAAAATCACTTTCTAAGAGTAAAAAAATAGTAATATAATGATTGGGGGCGGCGCGGCGTCATTCGTTCTAATAAGTAAGTTAGGGTAGTTTCGTTTCGAGTTGTGTCAGGTGAGCGGGCGGGCCGCGCGAACTCTCTGTGTTCTGTACCGCTTGCACGTAACTGTGGGATCGTGGGGAGGCGGCCATTTTGGATTCATGAAAGTCATTATGTGTACGTTAAATAGTATTTATGCTTAGTTCAAGCACGCAGTATAAAACCCTGCTGTTAATCTCTTACGTTTGTTTATTAACACTTTCCCTGCAACGAGCTGTTCACTCACTTTGTTGTAGATTATTGTGCACTGATGTACTCAACAACAATGTTATAATGCTGTAGTATTCATTGATTTACCAGTAGCTAGCTTTCACACATTGAGAGCGACGTATCGATTTATTTCAAATTCGACTATTACCTCGTTAGCAAGAAGGGCAATATACTAAGAGTTATTTTATCATTCGAAATGAGATATTAAATCCTATTCAAATAATCTATCAAACACGTTTTGCAAATAATGGTCTTTAAAATTATTATAAGTGCCACGTTAACTCGTTCTAGAGTAGTCCTGATGGTTGTGCGCGTGCCTCCCCGCGATTTGTGGCTTAATTTTAACAACAATTTTATGGTACAAAATCGTAAGTTTAGTTCCATAGAAGATTAAGATCTACAGAGTTTATATTTAGAGATACTTAAATGATTATATCCTTCGGTTGGTCTAATAAGTGAACTTAAACGTTAAATCACCGAAAGTGATTACATTTTGTACGAATAGTGGGGTAGTTGGAACGCCATAGTTTTAAATAGGGAAAAACGATTGCTCCTTACAGATAGCAATGAAGCGGAATAGGTATTTTGATGCTTGTTTTCGATTTTAGTAACCGTAGTTTTATCTTTCCTTACTGCTGTAAGACGACCTAAAGTATAAAAGTTATATCAGTAGGTCGAAATTGGCATGTTTTTATATTAATACAGATTATGTTGCATTATGAAATCGTAATAAATCTTTCCAAAATTCACTAGAGTATTGTTCAGTTTTAAGTATTTCAAAAAGTGGCGTTCAGAATATGATACTGTGGTGCAAAATTTGATTGATAGGTGAAAGTAACGTGTGAGTTCCCTTATAACCTAACCTAGCAATCAGTCAATGAAGTATGATAAAATTAATGCTATAAATAATGAAGTATAACATAAAGTAATATTAAAATAGTGTCTATTCGTGATGAAGCTAGTTATCGCGTGGGTTAAAGTCGGCTGTAGTAGTGCACGATTCGTGGGATTAGCTGCGGGATTCATCTTTTTCTCGAGAACTCTCTGTTCGTATGGGCCGGCGGTTGTATTCTTTAATCTTTAAGGTTCTGCATACTTCTTCGTAAAACCCTTTTACTGACGGTTCAAATATTTTCATTCTCCCTAGATCAAACTCGAATATTTCAAACAATAAGACATTGGTTTTCGAGTCAAAATATTGTCTTTTCAGTATTAAACCAATATGCCTTGAGATAGCTTAAGAGCAATGTGTTAAAAGCTGTCCACTTAAAATTTTAGCATTGGGAGTTTTTGAAACTATTTGAATTTTCAGTATTTTTTTATCTAATTCTATTCTAATGGTCAAATAAGCAGCAATAAGAGTTATTTCTTAATAGTGTAGCTTTTTCCTAGGACGTTCAGAATGCTTACAAGTCTACTTTTGAAGGTAATAGAAATGTAAAAATCTAAATTTCTAGGACTGTTGAGAGTGACTTGTCCAAAGCGTCTGACATAGTAAATTGTTAGTTAAAGTAATGGTAATGGTTAAGATTGTCGGTTGTGTGCGTGTCCCGCCGGCCCCGCAGTGTCGAGTGCCGTCCGGAGGCCGAGCTCGAGTGCTGCCCCCTGTGATACTCGCGCGGCCCCCCCAACCCTCACAAGTCTCACGCCTCACGCCTCGCCTTCTAACGCTTACCTCATCTTATCTATTTTAAGGCATAATAATAAATAATACTAGATGCGCAGTGGTATTCGAACGTTTGCTTATCAATTTCAAAGGTTACATTCGTTTAAGACGAGTCTGTTGCTTGTAGTATTATTTATTCTTATTATTAAGATATAATTTAATTTTGGCACACGTTCTCTCTCATCCGTTCCTTTCAGTCAAAAAATTCAAAAGAATATCCTATGTGAAAATTAAAACAAATAATCTATTTAAAATAACGTAACAATCGCTATTAAAATAGATATCTTTATAAAATAATAATTATTAGCTTACCACTAGTTATCAGTAACCTTAAGGAGAAATGAATGTTGTAACTTTTCAGTAACAGAAAATCATTTCTGTCAGAATAATAAACTCTAGTATTTTTGTATTGCTACGATACCAGAACGTGTGCCTGTATGCGTGAGTTGTGTTTCACAGTGGTGGACATTTTGCGTGCAGTCTGAAGTGATAGTCAATTATTATAATATTCACTCGCATCGCATCGCCGCCGACACACTTCAAGCCTACACTGTCGATCATTGCAATGGTTACTAGCATGTAGAAGTGACACAACGAAAGTTACTCAACATGTAACCTTAGAAGTTAAATTGTGTGTGTAATTGAGCTACTTATTCTTCTGATCTTATTTTAAATGAGTATTCATTATTCTTCAATTTAAAATTGTTTACATGTACTTTTATATGTAGATGACATAATGCTTTCTTTTTGATTTCAATTTTCCTTTTTCAATTTTAATTCTTCTGAATAAAAATACATGTAAAAACCATTCAAGTACAGGCCTAAAATTATAAAGTCTTTCAGTAACACTAAGGTATATTTTACGTGTCCTATCATTGTGAATTAGTAACTTTTAGGTCCTTGTTATGGTACAGAATAAAACGGTTTCTTTACCCATTTGAAATGGTAATATTAAGAGATGTTAAGTTTTGTAGTTTGTCGTGTGAATTGGAGTGTGTCAGTGGCGATACGCCCCCCGCCGCCCCCTTATAAGTGTTATACATACATTGAATAGGTCACTAGATACGAAAGATTACGATTGTGAAACTTAAAAATTCAAGAGTTATAATAGTACGTTAGTTTTAATTATATTTCTGATATTAATTGATGTTTTGCTAAAAGATAATTTATCTGTACGTTACGTTTGATGTCGCGTGGGTGTAGCGAGATCGCCGTCGCAGCCTTCGCCGCACCAAACTAAGGATATTATTTTAATACAGTCACCAGACAATATTATTGTTACGTTAAACAGTTCCTTGAGACACTGCAAATGCATCGTGTCACTCCATCTGGCTCTAAACTTGTGAAACTGGAGCATTTTTAGCACATTTCTGAACTCATAAAGTAGGTTCCAGTTTGAGGTGCTTTATTCTATTACAACAAGACGAATTATGACAAATATTTGGAGTTGTTTCTTCGTTAATATGTCTTTCATGTCTGTACCTCAACTTCTGAATAAAAATGTTTCAACAACTACTATAGTCCTAGGTTTCATAAGTTTGGCTGCCATTGTTAATAATTAACCCGCCACTACGTAATGTAACCTCAAAAATATTTTTAATACATATAAGCAATACCACAGTACCTGAAATTGAAAAAAGGATTATATAAAGAGAAAAAAGAAAATGTAATAGTACGGGAATATTGATTGGATACAAGATAATAGTAAACTTGGCGGTGTTGGTTGAGCAGATACAAAACAGGATAACGTTTGCATAAAATCTTGTGTTGTGATGTTGGTTTGGTTACTTGTGTGCGTTTTGCTTTGAAGTTTGAACGGTTGATCGTACTTGTAAGACGGAGGCGTAGGGAATTTCTTCTCGACACATTGCAATCAGTAAGAGATTTCCTCCGTCTTCTAGAGATTGTATATACTGGCTGACAACAAATTTTCAATCTGGATCCCTAAGTCGCTATGTCGAGAGAGCGTGTCGATATGCATTAAATATTGGAACTGTCACGGGTTGAACACCCACGTCGGTGGTCGGAGCACTGTACCCAGCAGGGTAGGGTTGAAACCCTTCTCTTACACTTTAGGAATGGAGAGTGCAGTGGTAACATTAGGTCCTGGTTAGGGTAAACGGTTGAAGGGATCATAAGTGAGTTGATAAGACTTGTTATAAGGCATAGTATGTGTACTGGAATCGACCGGTGTGCGTAGATGTGTATGACCCCTCAAACTGGATCTGGGGTAAAATGAATATTATGATAAATACATGACTGATGTCTTTTTGGCAATTAAACAACGAAATATTCCGATTTTATAAAACTACTTACACCGGTCGATTCGGTAAAGTATGCATACCTATGTCATAAACAAGTATTGAGTCATGGAGACGTCGACGCCGTTGCGGTTGGGGTCCTCTCTGTCAGGTTTGATGAAACAGTGCTGCCAACCGCAGGGGCGTTGCGTAGTTTCGTTACTGAGTGGAGGACGGATAATTCAACATCCGAGTAGTTTACTTTGATTATGTACGTGTATGTAAAAAGGTATTCTTTGTATTAACGTCCAGGAGGGAGTGGAAATGAAATTGCTTCAGTTTTACGTTTGTATTATTAGATTGTAATGCTGGTTCGAGAGAAAGTAAGATCTGTCATAAATATGTAAACTAAATGCTCTCGCGATAGATTAAGCCAGCAGCGATGTCGACGACCTCTATGTCGGTTAAATTTGAGTTAGTGTAATGATAAGTGTGAAGGTTCGCTCACTTACCGCTTCTGCGTCGCATCAGCTTAGACTTAACTATGGGCTTGTTGGCAAACCGGTAGATGTTATCGTGGAATCGTATCACAATTAGATACATTTTGAGAACAAGAGGCGGTCAGTAAGCGGACTTGTGTAACGAGGAGGTACTGTTTCGTCGAGGGCAGCGGGCGCGGTCCCTGCGCCCGCGCACGGACCGCGCCCGCGGCCTGTCTCGATCACGTCACGAGTGATACGCGAGAAATATCATGAGTGTGAGGGTGGAGGTAAAAAATACTGCCAATCGATTGTAGTTTATATTAAATAATGAATAATAATTTGTAGATTAAACGATTTCGAAATATTGTGTCCTGAATATTTCATATTTTATGTATAGTATCGATATGCGCCGGTTCGGTGTTGTCCAGACGTCCCCGGTTTTTGCAATCAGCTGCAAGCAGTTTTAGTAATACCTCGACGCTTTTCAACTGTTTCTCAATCAGATAATAAGTAGTCGCTGTAAGATTTTCTTCGTCTCATTGGACAGTCTGGACACGACCGCCCGTCATGTAAATGTTTTCCTTAGGGTGAGGACGATGGATACAAACTGTGTTCTGTAGTGTACCGAGCGACAGGGCGATGTCTAGATAGGTTTGCACTTGACGCGGCGGCCGCTTTGCGCGCCTCGCGACGGCAGCCGCCATCTTGTAAAGCGTGGAGAGCAAAATGGCCGCCGCGACGTAATTAGGAGTGGACTTTGTTCGCTGGGCTAAGTTGTAAAAAAAAATAGATTGCAATATAAATTGTGGTTGTTAGAGTAAGGTGACGGCATATTGGGTGTTGTGTATGAAGAGAAGGGAAAGAGATCGAGCTGGTTTAGGAAAGGAAGTCCCATATAACGCGTAACATTAATTTGTAACATTTTCTCCTTATTATTCGAGCATAATATTATTGCAAGCTAACTTTCGAATAATATGCGCCCAATATGCACAGGGGTAGTAATTAATTTTGATATCGTGAACGTACGAAATAGTGGGACTGAGGGCTCATGTGATGAGGATAAAGGTTTTTTATGTATTATGATTTGTAAAATGTTTCGTGTGTAACACGGCTCGTTTCTTGAGACTGGTTTGGTATGAGGAGTATTCGGTGTGACTTTAGCGCCTTTCTCTGCATGAGAATATTTAATATTCTGTAAGGAAATGGTGTAGAATGGAGTTAAAGCCATGTCGCAAACTCCTAAGGCGCATGGGCTAAACAATTGGCTGTCGCTAATTTACAAAGTTTGGTCATCTAATTGTGAAGCGCATTCGCCAGTGAGATTTTGTATCCAAAGATTGAATAGTGTGATGTATAACTTCCTATAGGTTTATTATACTAGTATTTTATATAATTACTCGTTATTTTTTCTATTGTTTGGAACTAGTTGGTATTTAAAGATGGAAAATTGTCAGATCTCCCGATCGAATTTGTACGAAGTAAACACTCTTGACGTGATAGACATCTCGCAGCTGTGAGAGGTTCTTAGTGAGCGTTAATACTCCAATTAATTAGTTAGTATCTGTCACGATGTTTTATATGTATTTTGGAAAGTTTGGGACTCTGTGCTCAAACCGGCCGAACGTGAACGGTGTTACTAACAGGCATAGCCCATAAATATTGCCAAGCAATTTTCGGTCGTAATTTGAGCACAGAGAGTGAGGATAAGAAAGGCAGTTTAACTGCAGCTAAGATGGTGCTTGTGTGTACTTACGATGGATATCATATTTGTTATATTATTTCTATACTTACTACAAAACAAATTAATATTTTCGCCTATTTATTTTTTATGTGAGAGAGAAAAAAGAAACGAATTTGTTTAGGTATCTAAACATTCATTTGCTGAAGTGACCGTTTCGTCGTTTTAATTCAAGTTTTATTCTATTATTTTGTGAGCGCGTCACGTTCGATTTTCCCACAGTATAGTTTTTTTCAAATTACGCCATCTCTTGGATAATGAATGTAACTTAACGTAAGTAGCGATCTATAGATCTTCGTGTGGGAAAAAGGTACGTGTCGCGACCCGTCGGGACGTGAGAAACGTGTGAGTTGTGAATGAGTCTCGAGTAAACCGGGTCGGCGCGACGCGCGTTTAGCGACCGGCGTCGTGCGGCCGACGCTCGACATACACAAGGCGGAATATTGGTGCGCGACTGCGACGCGCGGTGTGCCGTAGGAAAGTTTTACGATAAATGGTGAAAAAATAAAGAAACTACAAAAACTGCTTTGTTTCATTTCTGGCCTTTCAAGGATATAAAGATAATTTAGACATACTTCAAAAACGTGTTTGGAGGACTTTTTGTTACTAGAAACACAGAAAGAGTGGCTTGCGAGTAGGACCAAACCAGAATTAATTTTACAAAACTAGTTCAGCTGTATATACATTTCAGTGCATGACATTACAGTCAATATAGTTAAAATATAAATAGAAAGATAATGCAAAATTTTTGTTTAAATTGGCCACTTTTAACAAAAATCTCCCATTGGTTTATTTACACAGAGATATTTATTTTGTATCTTGAAATACAAAGAATAACATAATAAAAAAATAAAACATTTAATCATTTGAAAAAAAAATAACATTTGAATATTTTTAACATTATAATTTTATTATTCATACTTTAACAAAAACTCAAATGTAGGTACAATGAAGCGGCCTTATTGCTGATGGCGTTCCTTCCAGACAACTTACAGCTAGAGAAACAAGACGTAATGGGTAGTGCAAGATAGGCAATAATACTAATCGATACTATGTGGCATACTGTGTATATTTATTTGGCAACTTATAATACTTATGCTAAGACTATTTCACTTATCCAGCTAACATAGTAACCGATGAGGAACAAGCTTCTTTGTTCGGCTCACTTTAAGTCTTAATTTATCTAAATATAACTTAACATTGCAAATAAATGAGTTAATTACCACATCAAACAATAGGCATGTCATGATTAAGCTGAAATGAAAGATCTTTTAAATTAAGGTAATAATTTACAAAAACACATACATTTTAAAAATATCAAAAGGCTTTTTATTTATGATAAAAACAATTAGGTATATCTTTCCAAAAACTTAAAAGATGACTACGCAAAAATATTTGCTCTTCAACTTTTTGTAGGCGTTACTCGAGGCGCTGTTAATTCCCAATTCAGAATGGTTGTTGTGCTATAGACTTATTAGGACAATGCATCGACGTCAGAATGGCAGCTGAACGAGACTTAATTTAAAAATCAAAAGCTTACGGTACGTTTTATTTTTGGATAAGGTACTGTGAAGTACAGTTCAAGTGTACAATGGCTCCGAATACATTCCATCAAAGATATAGGTACATGCATGCGTGTGCCACCTGACGTTCACAACATATTAAGGGCCGGCGCCCACTATCGGCATCGGCACGCTTCAGGATTTTATGGTGGCAAATAGCAATATACTTTAACATTATGGCAATAAAGTAGACATTTCCGTGATGTGTTCTCGTAAAAACAAAATGCATTTGTTCTGGTTCTGTTTCGACATTTTCTACTTTATTGCCCTTATGTTAGAGTATATTACTATTTGCCACCTTAAAAGCCTGAAACGTGCCGATGCCGATAGTGGGCGCCGGCCCTAACAGGGTATTCAGACAGTTGACAGCTTGCAATTAAAACAGTCTGGTCTAATTCATCTTGCTAATAATCCAGAAATATCGTAATCGATGGCTACCTTCTCAAAATGAGTATTTTTTTTATATCTGTGTAGGATCTGTGGGCGGTCGCTGTATGATCGATATGGGCACTCGAATGCAGACGAACGGAGCGCTGTTGGCCTGGTTCACCACCCTGAACTCGATGTCGGCATCAGTACCCTGGAATTGAAAAGCTACATTGAAAAACTTCCATAACTCCTGATACTATGAAGATTTCGGTCGAATCACCTGTTAAATAAAAATACCAAATGATAATCTGCTACTCTATATCAGAGATCCCACAGGCAGATAAATGTCTCTGGACAAAATAAATACCAACTTCTACAGCGCCATCTAGCCCTAATGTGAACTACTAGCTCGTATCATGGGATACTAGACAATGGATAAACATACTTAAATAGTTTTATTTTGTAAATAC
This sequence comes from Udea ferrugalis, assembly GCA_950022985.1. NCBI lineage: Eukaryota > Metazoa > Arthropoda > Insecta > Lepidoptera > Crambidae > Udea > Udea ferrugalis. Next base: position 10,587,299 of record OX465541.1, on the reverse strand, counting down.
AGACATAATATAAATAGAAAACACCCAGACCAATCCAAACAAACATGTGCATGCACACAAAAGTTTGTACTGTGTGGGGATCGAACCCGCGACCCCAGTAGCCGACTCCAAGATGGATAGGTTGATCTACGAGTATGTGGCGACACCTATCTCGCCACATGCGAACTTCAACTGACGTAACCTGAATCGCGCTATCAACATTATTCAAGCGACTAAGTACATATACAGAAACCCGACATCAACCTTCGGGCAGCAGCCCACCAGACAGAACACCCGTCTGGTCGGTTTACATAAATAAAATGGCTACCAAATATAGAATTTCACCTAGGTGTGGTTGTTAAGTTTTACTGTTATTCAAAAATGTTGTTAGGGCTTCTCAACCTTTTATAATCAAAAGCTAAATCAGTGCTGGAGCAAATGCTGACAGCAATAATAATGAAAGGGCAAGAACATCTTGCTTGGAACATCTTTCAGTGTTTGTTTTTATTTCAGTTAGCATCACATTGTACCTGTCAACTAGGTAATAAGTATTGTGACAAAGTTATACTTACGGCAGGAAAAGATTCGTCTATTGGCATCGATAAGGTGTATTGTATAACTTCGCCTTCCATGACCGGACAGAAGGTGTTGGTGAGGAAGTTGCAGGTCACAGCATCATCGCCGAGGGGATACGGCACCGGCAGGGTGATGAAGCCTATCCTGACGTACGCTGTGGCCAGGGTTCTCATGGATGCCATCGTCTGGGCTGGAATGATAGCATGGGTTAAACAACTGGTTTAAATATTGGAAGGTAGCGAAGTACGCCTTCTCATATGCATTTTGTTTTGTCATCATCATCATCATCAGCAGCCACATGATGTCCACTGCTGAACATAGGCCTCCCCCATAGATTTCCAGAGCGGCCGGTTGTAAGCGGCCTGCATCCACCGAAACCCTGCAACCTTTATGAGGTCATCCCTCCACCTTGCGGGCGAGCGTCTCACGCTGCGCTTGGCCTAAAATGGTCTCCACTCGAGTTTTTGTTTTGTACAAATATTTATTTTGAATATCTACCTATCTACCCTGTACCTCCTATTAGTCAAGATGACAGTTATAGCTTGTTTAAAACAATGTCTGGTTGTTACAATTATATCGGTGTTCATGTTCATCTTGCACCACCACATCTATTTTTCTTCCCCTTTTTCTCTACCAGAAGGTTGTCTGGAAGAGATCGCTTTTAGGGATAAGGCCGCCTACATGGTTCTGCTAAATCTCTGTAAGCATTGTTACAGGCTGGCAAAAAAGTCGTGAAATTAATGAGGGCGCCAGTTTCGTTAATGTGGTCACCCCGTATACTACGACACGAACAGTTTTGATAGTTTACTAATTCAACTTATTTTTTTAGAGAGAATGGCTATCTCGTTGTTTCTATACAATCTCCCCACTACCTATTCGCCTGACGCAATCATCGCGTGAACCACATTAAGGACACTCCTTTATCATCAATAGGTTTTATCTCGCGTTCGCACGTACTAAGTTCGCGCGAATGCATCACTTGTCGACCACCTAATAGGACACCAAATTCTAGTTCAGTACTTTCTCATTCCTATAAGTTTCGCGTTATATTATTAAAACGCGTTAAATTTCTTAAATCCCACATTATCCAGTAGAATAATGGAATTAGTCATACAGGTAGCCAGGTCAATCGGGTGAACCGCTAGGTGGCAGAAATGCAAAGGCAGTGGCACCAACACAGTTGATTCCCACCACATACAAACACATTGTCTGGACGGTTTGCTACTACCAAGTAAAAAAATGAAAGAAGAAACTAGCAAAATCATAAAAAAATTAAAATTAGAAACAACAAAGCAACAAAAGTTGCTTATTCAAAGTTTGTCCCCGTTGGTAATAACCATTTTCTATTTTAATGACGTGTTATCATGATTTTCTCCTTTCTTCGGTATATTCTCGGAATTAAAATTATAATTATAACTGAATTTAGCGAGTGGATTTGGTTTCGAGACCCCTCGAAGAAAAACAATTATCAATCAAAATAAGATAAGCATTTATTATCAAAACGTGCGAGGTCTTAGAACGAAATTAGACCGTTTTAGGAATAACATTGAGTCTTCTAACGCAGACTTATATGCGGTTACAGAAACTGGTTGCAATGAATCGATACAAGATGCGGAGATTGTCCCGCAAGGATACAAAATTGTTCGATGTGACCGAATGGACGGTCGGAAGCAGGGCGGCGCTCTTTTAGTGGCCACACACCGGTTCGAGTTACGTCAAGTGCGGCTATCGGAAGAGTGTTTGGACGCTTATTCATTTGAAATAGTGGGCGCGACAGTTCATGTTAACAATCGATTTTTGTTTTTGTGCTGTGTAATGTACATTCCACCGGGCAGTTCCGATAATGATTATATGTTTTTGTTTAAATTAATTGAAAAAATATGTGATAGATATAAGAAAATAATTGTACTGGGGGATTTTAATCTTTATTCATGTTCTGTAAATATTAGTAATTATTTTGAGTGTTTCATGTCTTATTGCGAGTTCACTCAGAGTAATAGTATACCTAACTGTTTAGATCGTCATTTGGATTTGGTTCTGGACACGGGCTTTAGCGGATCAGGGTCTGTCTCGGTGGAGGCGGCGGACGAAGAGCTTGTGGCCGCGGACCCGTATCACCCGCCGCTCGCGGTCGGCGTGCGCGTCGCCCCCGACCCCCCTCCGGCGCACGCGGCCGGGCCGTCCGGGGCGCAGGAGCGGCCAGTCGCGAGCGCATCTGATAGACCGCGATGGAACTTTTACAAAGCGGATTATCAGTTGCTATACAGTATGCTCGCTGATATAAGTTGGAGCAGCATGTATGAAATGAGAACCCTAGAGGATTTATTAAAATACTTTTACGACACAATTAATAATATTTTAGATTTATGCGTACCTAGGAAGAAAATAAATCCTATAAAACAATCGCAACGTGTGTACCCCGTATGGTACACTAGGGAAATTATCGATGAAATTAAGTATAAGGCGCTACTTCACAAAAAATTCAAGATAACAAAGCTTAATAGCGATTATAATGAATTTGCTCAGTGTAGAACCCGTGTTAAGGATAAAATTGAAATTGCTCACAGAAATTACAAAAATAAAATTCAGTTCTCAGAAGACCCGAAATCATTTTGGCAGTATTTTAAATCTAAACGAAGTAGATTGGATAGGCAAAGTATCCTGAAAGAAGGGAAGCATCTGGGGGATGATGAGGTGGCGGCAGAATTTGCAAGCTATTTTCAGTCTGTCTACAGCAAGAGCTCGCCACAACTGGACGCAAGCGCGGCGGCAGCGGAAGCGGATGCGGCCACAGCGCGCGTACACTTGGACGCGCTGAGTCTTCGGGAGGTGAGAGAGGCGCTCGTTCGCCTTAAACCAAAACGGTCATCGGGTCCGGATGGTATGCCAGCGTTTCTTTTTAGAGACTGTAGTGGGATATTTGCGGAGCCATTGCATTATATTTTTAACATGTGCTTAAATCAAGCAACATTTCCGGCACGATGGAAGGTCACAAGGGTCATTCCGGTACCGAAAGGCAAGGCAGGCCCTGACGTGAGTGGCTATAGACCTGTGGCTGTGCTGTCGACAGCGGCGAAGGTGTTTGAGTCAGCTATCCAGAGGCGAGTGCAGGCGCAAGTCGGCGCTCATATCTCCGACGCGCAGCACGGGTTTAGACCGGGCCGCAGTACCTCTACCAACCTGCTTAATTTTATGGCCCAGGTGGTACCAGCGATGGATGCGGGAGAGCAGATGGACGCAGCGTACTTCGACTTCAAGAAGGCGTTCGACACGGTAGATAATGATATCCTGTTGAAGAAGTTGGCTCAAGTCGGATTCACACCGCAAATGCTCCGGTTCTTTGTCAGCTACATGGAAAATCGGCAACAGTATGTAGAATTTAACGGCTGTGAATCTGGGCTTTACTACACGAGGTCAGGGGTGAGCCAAGGCAGCAACTTGGGGCCTCTCGAGTTTATAATAATGATAAACAGCTTGCCGCAGGTCGTGAAGGACAGTACTTGTTTATTGTTTGCAGATGACCTCAAGTTGCTGCTTCAGGTTAGTGGCACATCCGACTGTGAGCGTTTGCAGGAGGACATAAATAGAGTGGTGAAGTGGAGTCACGACAACAAACTCTACTTCAATGTGTCCAAATGCTCAGTGATGTCATTCACACGCGCACGTAAGCCGGTGCACTATGACTATGCGGTGGATGATATCCCGATGACGCGTGTGTCTCAGGTGCGAGATCTCGGTGTCCATCTCACATCGGATTTAACGTTTCGCGAGCATATTATGAAAATATGTAAAAATGCCTATAGAAACCTAGGTTTTTTTCTCAGGCAGTCACGAGACTTCACCAACATAACCACATTGAAAGTGTTGTACGACGCTTTGGTCAGAAGTCATTTAGAGTATTGCGCGGTAGTCTGATCACCGCACGAAGAAAAGTATAGCCTTATGTTGGAACGGGTTCAAAATAAGTTCACGCGGCATTTATACTTTAAGCTGTATGGGGTATATCCGTTATACCCCTTGATGTACCCCACCCTGTTCGTACTCGGAATGGTCGGCTATAACCAGCTCAGAGTGAGACGGGAGTTCTCATTGGCGGCGCACGTAATTAAGCTGCTGCGAGGCTCCGCGTGTGACCCAGGCGTGCTGCGCCAGCTACAGCTGAGCGTGCCGGACCGCTACGTCTGGAGGCGGCATCGCCCGCCACTGCTGGCCGTGCCCGTGGCCAGGACCAATTTGTACAGCAAAACGCCACTTGTTCGCACCATCCGCTTAGTGAACAAAGTTCACGAGCGTGTAGATGTATTTTCGGGCAATTTGAGTGAACTCGCAAGGGTAGTTTTATATGTAGCGTGTTATGTTAGTTAGTGTTAATTAAGTTAGATAATAAGATTATAGGCACACTATCGCATTGGGTTTAGCCTGTAAGGATAGTTGTTAAGGGTTTAAATAAATAAATAAATAATTAAATAAACCCAAAATCAATTAAAATAGTATCTATTAGCTAAAATGTGCTAACTTCCCAATTTGCTTTTTTTAAACACAGTATTGCCAGTGATACTATTTTTTAGTTTCCTTTCAGGACTTTTTTGCCAAGCTGTATGTAATTGTTTCCTTTGTGCAATAAAGTATATCTTATCATATCATGGTTGTTGATACGTTGAAACGAATATTAAAAAATATAAGGAAATTAAAGTTGAAGTGAAGAATCTCAGTAGTTCGAGTAATACAGGAAGTAAAAGTTATTCAATTCTACAAAATGCAATTTAAAGTTCGATGGGAAAATGCAGAATTCCATACCTGAAGGCTGAGGATGATGGATAGTATTTAAATAAAATGGCAGAATAATAAAGGTTCTTACGCGCTCTGAAGATAAGGTTCAGCACCACCGACTCTCCTTGCAGCAACCGGCATGGTGGGTCTATACAGCCTTCTATGTAGGTGTTGGCCGGCAGCGCTCCTTGGTGTTGCGTGCCTGGAAAAAAACGGGAATATGAGCCTAGTTAAGAACCTTGAGCCAAATATTAAAAAAATACCTAATGCTACATTTTACAAAAAAACGATATTTGAAATAGGGTAAAGTCGCCAGTAGTCAGCCAGGCACCTAAGGTCGGCCTTTTCGGTCTTTTATACGCCACGAATAGCACAATATTTTAAAACGACCAATAACATGGTGGTTAAATCATTCCTTGTTTCTTTATTGGTCGAAACAGCTCGTGACTGGTGCGTGCTGCAGTCACCACAGAGAGAGAAACACGTTCATAGCAGGGCCAACGACGGATAGACCGTTTTGTTCGATGTCCGCCATTTTTTTTCTAACTTTTCGTCGCTTGGTTATTAGCGATCAGCTGCTTCATCTGAAATTTTTGCTGAAGTATTTTTGTCAGCTTATCTTATTTAATGTAATAAGAGCATACTTTTGTACGATAATTGATGTTTATCCTAAGAGAACACAGTTTTTGAGACGGCTGACTATTGGGTACAGGATTTTCGCTAGAAACGCCAGTACTCAGCCGGGGGTGGCTGACTTCTGGATTTGAGTTGTTTTTTTGTTTCTGAGTGATATGTACACCATTTGATTCGTTATTTTTAAACAGATTATTTAAAGCCTGGTCGTAGAACTAAAATATGAAGAAAACCCAGTAGTCAGCCGCTATAATGTACAGAGGCGCTGACGTCAACCTTTACAAAACCGTTTCAAAATAGGTCTTATGTCAGCGGCATAAGGTGCCCCTATGTAAAAGTTGATGGACGCGTCTCTGTACAACTTTTGATGCGGCTGACTACTGGGGTTTAGGGGTTTTGGTGCCTAAGGTCTAGAGCTCAGCCCCCTGTTTTAGTTTTGTAGGGTCAGTAATTGTTGGTGATTCATTATTCAAATTACTAGCAGTGTTAAATTTACAGTTAAAAATGTCTCAAGGGGCCTATCAAGTATAAAGATGAAAACCCTGACGATAGCGGGCGGTGCGACGATAGAAAGAAGGAGAAATAATGACATGGGCATCACATCAAATAGGTCTTCCGGAAAAATCCCGTTTTACAAGCGGTAGAAGAAGCAGACCTCCTCAAACTAGGCAAATCTAGGTCACAAGTCAACAAGCAACAAATTCAATTTATTTTACCCCTTTTTTAAGAGTTTTTGAACCTAAATAATAAGCAGGGGAGCCAAAGGCTGACTTAAGGTTCCGTGGGGCTGACTACTGGGGAAAAGTGCCATTTTTTGTTATTTCGTAATTATCTCAGAGTTCGAGTAATTATGTTGTGTTGCACTTGAAGATCATCGAAGTTTAATAAATGATTGATGACATAAAACATCATTTCACTCAATTAGTAATTTCTTTATGAAATGAGAGCAGTGCAAACTCAGAACTTTCGTTAAAAGGCTGACTACTGGGGACTTTACCCTATATTTTTTTACAAAAACAGAGAAATAGGTTTTTTCTTATGGTAGCCCTGAGAAAATTCCAAATACTGTTCAAATCAGTCGGACTGTCGACGGCACATCTGGCTATCCATTTTCGTTTTTCGTCTTGCTACTTATTGCCAAATGACATTTCTTTGCTAAAGAGCAAGGACTGACCGCAAATGGGTAGTGTGATGTGATGTTGACCACCGTACATGGGAGAATCTGTTTAGTGTAACGCTTGTAACATTACTAACGGAATATCCTTCAATTCTCAGTACTATTTACTCTAGGGAAAGTCTAAAAGTTTTGCCGGGACAATTTGCGGCTTACTCTCCGATGGATAACACTGTTAAAAAATCCAAGCAACCTGGATAACGCACTAACGACAGTAGGCTCACCGCTGACGGTGCTGGGTTGCCTTCGTAGGCCGAAATGTGAGCTTCTGAATATTTCAACTACTTCACGTTCACTCGTTTTGATTTGTTTGTGCTATCTAATCATATCAAATCTAATCTAAAGCTTTACTCGTAGCTGATTATTCTTTCTCGTGGCGATAGGATAGGATCCTCTTAAAATTTAAATTTGAGGTCAACCATCCTAGTAGTCTTACGCATGTGAGTTTTTTTTCATGGGACCTTCCTTTTTTTTATAGGATAGGGGGCAAACGAGCAGACAGATCACCTCATGGAAAGTGAATACTGCCGCCCATGGACATTTGCAACACCAGAGGGGCTACAAAATGCGTTGTAATGTTATAGTACATTGTTACTCGAGGGGTGAAAGTAACTCATTTAGTCCCGAGACGGGGTTTGGCGCCCGGAACGAAGTGAGGGCGCCAATAGTTCGAGGGACTAAATAAGTCTTTCACCCGAGGTAAACACTGTGCTTTTCATTACAAATACGAGGAAAGTACAAATAAAAACATGAATTAGCTAAAGAAAAAATGAGGAAAATATGTGAAGATCGAATTGCCGCTTTCCCGCCTATTTTTTTTTTGTTTTTTTTTTCTGTGGCCGGCCCGCTATTCAGCCATTATTTTGTTTTTTCATCATTGGAAAAATGGTAAATATTTTGCTCAAAGCTAAGTTATTTTAAAGAAATTGTTGAAACTAAATTTTAATAAAGTTATTTAAAACATATATATTATGTGATCAATGCTTAACTTTAAGTTATTTCAATTTTACATCGTGGCTGTATAGAAAGTTGGAACATGGTTCAATAGATATGTGAAAAATAACTAGTTTTTAATAAAAATTATTTGACAGCTGTCAGTTGAAAGTGATTCTCCCTAGGGATGAAAAGTGTTACTTTCAGCCCGCTTCTCAGGTCAGTAATGACCTACTTTCAGAGTATGAGTAATGAAAAGGTTATTTTTAATTGATGGTGGTTTACTTTACTTTACTTTTCTAGTTTATATTATAACTCACTGCTGGGCACAGGCCTGACCTCAACGACCTATGACGTAGGAGTGAAAGGTTGGTAATAAACCTGACTGCCAGGAGTCATCCTAGCCTCACTGGCTTGGTGCTAGACAGACATCTAGCAAGATCAGCCGGGACCAACTGGCACGTTAACCTTCCGAATCGCAGAGACGCCCGAATCACTAAACTTGGGTCGGGGTGGTCATCCATCCCATCAGTGGCAAGTGTGTGCAGCTTTACAACTGCGTTGCCGCTAGCAGAATGAGAGTAGGGAACACTTACATTGGTTCACATTCGTCGTCAGCTGACCTTGGGCGGACAACACCGACACGAGCAACACTGCGAGTAGCAACATCTTTGCGAATCGAACGACTACTGAATGACCAACCGAGTAAGACTATTTAATTATTTAAAAGTATTTACTTTGTATCTTATCTCCTAATTGCATGCAGGTGCGGAGATAAGATATTTGGTAGATTAATGTTAATTTGTTATCTGTCTAATAATGAGCGATGGTGTTGGTTGTGTCAATGTTGAAAGTAGGCAAAACGGATGTACTTATAATCTACCAATCTTGCACCTGCAGATTTTCCTTTTATTGTGTTTCCCCACCTGGAGGTTGTCTGGAAGAGATTGTTTTTAGCGATGCGACTGCCTAAACAGTACACATATTTTTAAGACTTCTACAAAGATCGTATGTCTATTTTTCTACCGTCCCAAACATGGTAATAGGTATTTGAACGTGATTTTATATAGGTAACTATGTTTACCTGAATGTGTTCACTGGCGAAAATTCTCGACACACCATCACGTTTTAAAGTTTTTCCTTTTAATTTAATCCGATATGTCACACTGCTGGGCAAAGGTCTCCCCCAAAACTCTCCAACTATTCAAAGTTATTATCACGATTTTTGTAGAAATGCTTATCACTGTCAATCATTCAGAAATTAGATCTTTATCTATCTATCGATCAATATGGACTCTGCACTATTCCCGAGCTCATATCGAGCCGGATTTCCTATCTACTTTGTGTTCATTACAACTTGCGATCAAATTATCAATAAAAAACCCACTTGGTGAAGTGTGGGCTTTTGAAAGGTCCGTTTATTATAACGGCAATTACGGTTAGTTACGGTCAGAGACCGTTTGAAATATAGATAGTCGTGTGTGTATTTCATGTAAATATTGAAACAGACTTCAAAATAGATCGCTCATTTGTTTCACTATTTACTTGTTCTGCTACGGATATCTTGACGATGTAATAGTACTGTAACAGATCTTGTAAATAAAGCTTTTTTTGATTTGAAAGATTGAACAAATTACAGTCAAACAAAACATAATGAATGAATACAAACATCAGCTGATTACTACCGTCTAACCTTGACATTGATGACCTCAATCACCAGCGGACCACGGTTTTCCATTAGCCGTTGCACAATCGATCCAATAACCAATAATCGGATCTTCAGCAAACGTTTGCTCTCTTAGGCCTCGTCTTGTTTGTCCACACGCGGGGACGAGATACTCGTATATATACCCGTTCTGTTTGGAATATGCCATCATTCAGGTCAGCGATTCATTTCACGAACTACCTCAACATGAGAGCGATACTCGCAATCCTCTTCACTGCAAGTGCTGCTTCAGCAATCGGTTCGGGACCGTATTTACCAAGTGGCTGGAGACCGAAAGGACCCGCTTTTCTACTACCAATGGAAGACCAAAAATCTGAAGCGACTACCTCGCCACAACCAGAGTTAGAAACGAAAGAGACTCCACAAATAAATCCTGATCAAATAATCCAGGAATCTGAAGCTTCAGGATCAGATTTCCTTCGTGAATACGGGCCGCCAGACAGCCAGGACATATTGAAAACTATTACGGAGCAAGCCTTGCCTGACACAGAAACCGAACGTGCGTTTGCTGTCATCGATGTCAGAATTGCACCAAAATCTTCAGTTCTCAAACAAAATAGTGCCCCGGAAGAGGTGAACAATGCAACTGAAGCTGCTTCAGAAGATGAAGAAACGCATGGGACAGAATCTTCATCAGAGTGTGATACTTACGAAGCTAAAGAAGTGACAAGTTCTACTGCAGATGCCAAAGCTAGTCAAGAAGTCACAACTACAGAAACTGTATTAGCAGCAGAACTAGTGATCACTGAAGGCCCTGTCGAGAATAAAGAGAAAACAACCACAACAGCAAATGTAGAAGAGACATCTGACGATAATACAGTTATAAATGACTCTAGTTTAGAATACCTTCCTCTAGCATTAAATGAAATCGAGAAAACAGAAGATGCAACTCCAATTCTCAAATCGATTTCCTCAGATAATGACGGGCAAATAAACGATATTGCAAGCCTTGAATATCTGCCGCCGGTGGAAAACGAAGCTGAGGCAAAAGTTAAAGAACCGATTCCTCTCTACAAAGCTGAGTTGGCAACAGATTCTCCGAAAACAGAGCAAGAAAGCAGTCAGAATATAGATTTGCCAAATAAAGTAGAAGATGAAAATGCAAGTATATTGAAGTCTACAGAAGATACTGTTGAGAACGTTGAGGGGGCTATAACCAAGAATATTGCTGAAGAGAAGACAGTTGAGGAGAGTAGTGGTCAAGAGCCTGTCTCGGACGAACAAGAACCCATTGGATTTAGAGAGTATGGTCCTCCAAAGAAAGAGGCTGGTTCTGAAGCTGAAAAGATCCAAAACAACGAGACTAGAAAAAGACGCTTTTTATCCAAATTCTCATACAGACAGCATTAATATTAAAACGGAGAAGCTTTACAGAAAGAGCTTCGTGATATCAGCTCTGTTTGTTAAGAGGTTTGAGGGACGTTTTTCTTAAATATCGTTTTCAAATCTCTTGCATTAATCACTATTAATAACTATCGCTTGTCTCGAGGAATCTGTCGACATGAATAACCCATTGACTGTAACTTAGTTATTTAAAATATTAAAAATTGAATAATATGAATGCAGAGGGAGCTTCATTTTTTTGCAGTTGGCTCCTACACCAGAAGTGCGCGTTCGATTCCCCCACACAAACATTCGTGTGCGTGAAAATGTTGGTTTATAGTCTAAGTGTTTCCTATGAGCGCCAGGGTTTCACCGGTAGAGTGGCTCCTCAGGAGAGTTCTCGGGAAACCCTGGTCACGCGCAGAAGAAGGCCGCCCCGGTGTTTTAGTGGGTACTCCTACCCCCCTCTGGGGTGGGTGAGTCCCACACTCCTCCGCTGCCTTTCCCCCAAGCAGCGGAAAGTACGTAAACGTATTTCACCGGGTAAAAAAAAAAAGGTGTTTCCTATGTACCTATATTTTCATGCATGTGAAGTGTATTATGAAACACAACCTTAACGCCAGTAGAACTAAAATCTGGGCTTTTAATAACTTGGTAGGTCCTCCCTGTATAGTATTATATGTATAGGTACTATAATCCATACGACCTTTAATCAAGAACAAGTACATACTTACATAATTAAGAATATTTCAAGAAAAACATCAAAAACCATAGATCAAACAACAAATTCGCGGCATTTATGCAGAGGATGTCAAAACACAGCTTAATTTATGCGAAGCGCCACGAGAGGGCGTTCTCGCGAAGCCGCGTTTATAGTAAGTCTCTTGTTTATTATAATCAAAGGAAAACGGGGCGTACCTGAGTTGACTCATCTGCATGAGAAAGACGGGGTTTGTTTTAGGTTAGGTAGTTAGGGGAATTATCATTGCTGTGTTTGAAAAAGCATTGACTTTGTTTTTAATTTCTAGGTTTGGCTCAGGTATCCAACTCTCCGCTTTTGAAAAAATCGAAGTACCTATGCAGCCAGGCAGCAAGTTCTCAGGTACTCAGTACTTGTTGTCAGATGTTAGCAAGCCACTCTAAAGCCTGGGCATAACGATTGACATCTAGCGACATCAGCCGTGACCAATTTGCTTAACTTAACTTGAAATAAAGCTTGTGCACAAGAGTGGTCCCACTAAAAGAACTGTTGTTTGTTTGTTAGTTATAGGGGATGGATTGCATCGGTCCTCGACTACCGAAGATGATGTAGGTCAATACTCAATCTTTCATTTGCATTTCATAATATAGTGTGCTGTGCCCCCTCGGGCACAGCAAATAGGATAGAGGATTGCATGTGATCAAAGCGAACCTTAAATCGATACTATTGTTTGTCTTAGTTTAAAGTTTAGTATTCAATAGTAGATTATGCCACAAGGGCTTAAAGAAGTGTATGATGTCCCGGGCGTCATATTTAACCCCGAGTATGAGGGATTCTACAGTTAAAGTTAGAATCCTGAATACGAGGGGTTCAAGACCGCCCAAGACAAATACACTTTTAAGCCCGCGATGCATACTCTACTTTTTATACTTTCTGCGAGGCAATCGAAATTAATGGCTGAAAAAAATAAGTGCTTAAGTATTTATTTCAAGTGAAAATAGGTAGGTAATTAAATATGAGAAATTAGTATTTATCAAAAATTAAAAGTGATGTTAGAAACATAAGACAGTTGTGCGAAGACATTGGAAAGATGAATTACAATCTTTGGTACGTTCATTTTATCAGCACAGGACTCAGGAGCTATTTGAGCCGTTGGCGTCTTTTTTCTTTCTTTGGCATCTATTTTGTTAGTGGCCAGTACGACATTCGAACTCAGGATAAAATCTCATTGCACCTAAACATTTTTGACTACACGGTTGCATTCCAAATTCAAATCACTTTAATCCCTAGGGAAATAATGAAATTCAGTACAACATTATGTCCCGGTTGGAGTCCGTAGGGCTATAATGACCTACTTTAGGACAGGTTTACATGACACATAATGTCCCATTGACGAGCAGGTAGTATAAAAAGTAAGTTTAGAATCTCAATACAGTTTTACTTAATGCAAAAGATTGTCTTACACCATAAGATCAGACGACGTCGCATCGTGCTAGATACGCCCCGGCATCGTTTCACCGTACGACGTCGTGTCGTGGGAATCTTCTGCGGCCAAGCGACATGTTTTCTCGTTACTCGATATTCATGATTGAAAGAAAAATGTACAGTATCGTCTGTGTATGCGAAGAACACGTCTAGTGCGGTCCATTACTCAACGACGACGTAAGGTACCGTGAAACGATGCTGCGTCGTAGCACGATGCAACGTCGACGTATCATCTGTTTACGAGCCTATGCATTCCCTTAATATTCTTCCCAAGAGCTTTCTTTTCTATTGAAGAAGTACGAAGCTCCATCACTAATGAATAAAGAAACCACTTAAAATTATGCGAGGACCTATCTAAATCAAGTCCTCGACCGCAGACTTGACATTCAATATGAGCGTCACTCAAGTTCGAGTCACAATCAAACAGACACGACGCCGTTTGCCGCGAGTCAATTCAATTACGTAAATCCTTTAATAAGCAAATAAGCGGAAGCGAGAGGCGAGATCAAAGCTCGCGGACCTCTCAGCGCCCTCTGGCGAAGATGAATAGAACTTGTATAACGGCACAACTTTAAAAAAAAACAAAAGTCAACTTTTGACGCATGACATGATGACACGACCAAGGGAGTAAGGTTGGGTTGCACCATCTGACTTTAACAATAACAAACATCAAAATTTCAGTTAAAGTTAAAGTTAGGCCCAAAAATGACGTCAAATTGTCAAATTTGACAAAAACTTTAACTTTAACCTTAACTTTTACTATGGTGCAACTTACCCTAAACGTTTTTGCTGAAAAAATAACGTAGAAAATGCTCATATCCAAAAGGGAAACATTATTAAAGTAAGAAAATTCAAAATTGGTCATTTCTTTGCGTCTGACGTTTGCGAGAAATGAACTAAGCCAAATAACATTTTTTTAATATTTACACACAATGAGAGAAGTGACTAATCCAAAGTGAACCGTATTATTTACGATTGAGGTAAGCGTGAAGCACCAAGATGTAAAGTGATGTTAGCCGGAATGCCACCCCTGATTTGGAGGGAAAATTCCCTTATTCATTCTTTAGTGCACATTGGTTGTTAGCGACGCATCACATAGGATTTAAGGTTTATTTTTTCATAGGGTATTTGTACTTAAGATGCATTACATAAATAACAGAGATCCCATTTGACATAAGGCAGTAACGCATCTTAAGTACATAAGAATAAGTAAATACGTACTGGATAATTGCATTCATGTACCGTAAGATGGGGTTAATTGGTATCTGGGTCTTAATTGGGACAGTACATTGAAAATGTTTCAAAGCTCGAGAGAAGTGCTGTATTTATTTTATTTTTGGGTGTTTTTGTTTATACCTGTAGTGAATATAAAAACGTACAAGAAATTAAGAAAAATAATGCCTTGAAACATCTTCAAAGGCCTGTCCCAATTAAGACCCAGATACCAATTAACCCCATCTTACCGGTATATAAGAACATGCTTATAAGGTAAATAAGGAGCTCTGGGGAGCGGAAAAATAAAAGGCAATACCTTAAAGAGAGCACCATGTTAAATTGATAGATTTTATTAGTTTTCAAGGTTTTTAGGGTTTAATATTGTTTCTAGAACTAAGTAGAAGCACCTAGAATCCATAGGTAGCAAGAAACAATGTAAGACTTTACCAGAAACCACCCGAAACTTCGGGAATCATAGTTAGAAAAAGACAGAAATATTATGTTAGAAGAGTACTCGAATTGTCTAGAAGTATGACGTCACATTAGATAAGGATGGCAATGTCTCTGGAAAGATCGAGATCTGTGACGTCAGCTGCTCGAATCCATAGTAGCTTCTAGATATGGAATGTTCGAGAATACTGGAAACAGATATTCAAACAAAACTGTTGAGAAGTTCAAATAACCTAATTTTACGGCCTCCAAGAACAAATTACGGGAAAAAAGCCATCACCTACGAGAGCGCACAATTATACAATAAATTACTCACAGACATAAAAGAAGTTAAAAGTATGCTCATATTCAAGAAACTACTAAGAACTTATTTACAAAACAGCAATCTATGAATTTAACAAAATAATTAAAAAAGGTTTATATTTGTATATGTATGTTTATATCATGTAGGTGATTTTTCAACACTTAATAATAATTAAATTCAAAAGCAAAACCTAATTAAAATGAGTTAAATAACTAGAAACATGTAACAAAAATATTTATTATATTATATTATATTTAAATTTATATTATATTTAAAAGTTAAATTGTTTTCGGGAATCAAAAATCCAATAAATCTTTAGATACTTCCCAATTAATACAAATCGCTCACATAAAACAGCTCCTGTGGTAACATTGTGCCTAGTCACATCCAGCGAAACATACCGACGCAGATCCATGTATTTTGTTATCGCTTGCTTGTTCTTTGCGCTGTGGGATCTTGTTGCGATGGTAATAATGAGTCAATACCTACCTACCCTCACTAATCTTAGTAAAATTGTATTTAGTATGTTACACTATTGTGAATTGCCTGACACGCTCGATGTCAACTTATTGTTTAACCCAAACTTTGTTTCATTGTATTTCTCATTTAAGTGAATTCCTGTATTCTTATGAGAATAAATGTCTTTATACCGAAGATCGAGATCTGTGACGTCAGCTGCTCGAATCCATAGTAGCTTCTAGATATGGAATGTTCGAGAATACTGGAAACAGATATTTAAGGCGGGTGTTTTCTGGGCAAAGTCAGTTCTGTTCCGAAATTCGTTCCGAGTTCAGTCCGAGATCTGTACGCGGCAAGTCAGTTCTGATTTGAAATCCGACGAATGCGAATAGTGAATAAGTGAAAAGTAAAGTGCGTAATTGTTCAGTACGGTGTGATATAAGTGCAATTCAGTTATAAGTCAGTGTTTTATTAGTGTTTTGTTTTGTGAAAAATAATTAGTGAATAAATTGTGTCTTAAAGTGTCCATAGTAATTAAATTCAGTGTTTTAGTGTTTTTAAAAGTATTGTGTTAAAGAAAAATAGTTAAGTGACAACCCAGTGTTTGTGAGTGAATAAAAGTGACCTGCTTATAGCTGATAACCGGTAAGGGTGTGTTATTTTAAAAACCCATCCCCTATAACATAAACTGTCGAAGCCATACATACGCCTCCTCTCCCTCTGACCAGTCTGGATTACCTACATATCTGTCCAGCCGGCGAGTTGTTTTATTATTATACAGTCCACTACTACTTACACACTTGCGGGTGGGTGCTAATCGAACCGTACCTAACGTGAGTGCGTAACATTTTATGGTCCTTCGAGCCGGATCGTGGAATACAGATATGCCAGTTACGACGTCAGAAACTTCGAAAGGAAAGGATAAGGCCATTGAGGGAACATCAGCTTCGACAGACTGGAGCATGAACACACCAACTGAGACAGCGGAAACTTCAAGTCAGTCGACGATGACAAGAAGGACCCCGCCTCGCCCCGCCGAGGGTGTATCCCACATTGGGGATTACACATTGCCGGCAGCTTGCACTAGAGGGGAATCTCCTGGCCGCATTACGGGGAGTATCATAGGGCCCCCACCAGTGCTAGCATCGCGAGGGGCAAAACCACAGCAACGTGTTGCGGAAGTGTTTAACCCGGCAACAGAGGCCATCAAGCAACACGAAGAAATGTTAGCCCGCATCACAGAACTGGAGAAAAGGCGCATCACGCGCCAAGCAGAGGAAGCCCAGTTCCAGTTTGCGACACCTGCAACAGTGACTCGAGCGCCTCCATCTAGCAGAGAAATACCGTCCAGGAGATTGAATGAAGAGACACGCTCCATACGCTCTTCCAAAAGAAGAGCAGAGGCGGAAGCTAAGATGCAAGTGGCCCTACGAGAACTCGAAGTCGCCGAGGCAAAGTCTAAGATAGCACAAGCGGAGCTAGAACTACTGCAAGCAGATTCTGACCTGGAAGAAGACCCTGGTGAGGAAGAATTACGTCAAATACGAGTGGAACATTGGGTGAACCAAACTGACACAGTTCGGGAAAAACCACCACCACCACCGGAGCAGCCTAAGGAAGTTCGGCAAGAAGTACATCGAGAAAGCAGAGGTGACATCCAGGAACTCGCCCAAGCCATTGCAAAGCTATCCCAGAGACCAGCAGAGGCAAGTCTATCTAGGCAAATAATTGAACTCCCAGCCTTCAACGGCGCCAGCGAAGAGTGGTTGGCATTTAGACGATCTTTCGAAGATACCGCACACGCCTTCACTCACGCTCAGAACTTGGCACGCCTGCGAAGATCTCTTCAGGGAAGGGCAAGAGAAGCCGTCAAGAGTCTACTCTTCACCGCCGAGACGCCGGAAGAAGTAATGAAAGGGCTGGAAGCTCGCTTTGGGAGACCAGGGGCACTGGCGTTAGCAGAACTGGAAAAGCTAAAGGGCCTGCCGCGCATTAATGAAGCTCCGAACAGTGTTTGTACGTTTGCCAGCCACGTCAGAAACTGCATAGCCACCATCAAGGCACTTGGAAAAATGCAGTACTTAAGTTCACCAGAAACTATGAAGACGCTCATAGAGAAAATGCCGTCCTCAATGAAGTACAGATGGTACATATTTCACCGCAGCCGTCGTCAAGAAGATGAACGAGAGCTGACGCTGATAGACGACTTCCTGGAAATAGAAGCGGATTTATGCAGCGACTTTGCTCCACCTGAAGTGTCCTGGGAGCAAAATCGGAATGCTGCAAGGAAGGTCGCATGTACTGTTCCAGAAAGGGAATGCAGTGACTTTGCTCCACCTGAAGTGTCCTGGGAGCAAAATAGAAGTACTGCAGAGAACGGCGATTATACTGGACCAGATATGGAACGCAGGGACTACGCTCCACCTGAAGAGTTTTGGGAGCAAAATGAAAGTGCAGAAAAGAACGTTGTTTATGCGGTTCACAAGAGGGAAGCACCGCAGCATTCTGCGAAGAAAGAATGTCCAGAATGTAAAAGAGAACATTGGATCCACGAATGCAGAAAATTCAAGGAAGCCAGCACCGACAAGAGATGGGACATGGCAAAGAAATGGAAGCTTTGCTTCAAGTGTCTTCGGTATCGGCATTCAAGATCAACATGTAAGGCGCCAACTTGCAAGAAGTGCTCGAGATGGCATCACACTCTCCTCCATTCAGAGAAGCCTCCAGCAACAGCCGCCGTGAATAAACATAGGGCTCATCGCAACACTCTCCATGTGAGCGAAGATTCATCGAATGAAGTAGTCTCTTCAGTACATGTGACCAGCGGTGGGAAGGCGTACCTCAAGATAATCCCAGTTGACATATATGGATCAAAGGGGTCAACTCGGGTGTTGGCATTGCTGGACGAAGGGTCAACTGTTTCGCTGCTGGACTCTGCCATCGCAAAGAAGATTGGTGCAGAAGGGAACCCAGAAGCAATGACAATAGAAACAGTCGGAGGGAATAGTATCAAGAAGAGTAACTCCCTTAGATTAGAAATCAAGGTCAAGGGAGCTCATCGCAGAGACAAGAAGAAGATGGAAGTAAGAACCATCAACGACTTGAAACTGGTGAGACAAAAGGTGGATCACTACACGGTGATGAGATGCCACCACTTAAAAAAGATCAAGAATCAACTGATCTACAAAGGGGAAGAGCCGCGACTACTGATTGGTCAAGACAACTGGAGGCTGATAATAACAAGGAAATTGAAGAAAGGCAAAGCCTCAGAACCAGTTGCATCGCTCACCAGTCTGGGTTGGGTTCTTCATGGATGCAAGACAAGAGAGAACGTGCCAGCGAAGATCGTGAACCATAGCTGGCTGAAGGAAGATGGAACCGAAGCCTCAGTCCGACGTCACTTCAAATCCATCGGGGTACAAACAGGGCGACCTGGCAACGTCGTCAGACAAGAAACAACGAAAGGGGTACCAGCAGATGGAAGACTGAAGTCAGGACAGCTGTGGAGAAATGAAGTGTTGCCCTACAGCCACGATCAAGCACGTCGACGTATCTTCGATCGCAAAAAGAAGCTGGACAGATGTAAAGAGTTCCAGGCATCCAGTAAAGAGAACTGGCGGAACAGAAGGGCTGAGCCAACTGTCACAAGTGCTGAGGAGATACGAACACCTCAGACAGTTGCCTCGAGAAGGAAAATCCAGCAGAGACGCCAGAACTGGAGAGATGATTGCGGATACTTCGCTAACCAGGAACACTTGGCCACTAGGAAGAGGGCTACAGAGATGCCCAGTGCCAAAAAGACGAGTCCGAGCCCTGGACGTAAGAACGCCGGGATGGATGTTGCAGAGACCAACGCGCCGGACCGTCAACCTGACTCCCGCTACAGCGTCGCTACCTCAGGATGGAGAGCTTCGCACTGCGGGGGAGATTGTTAGCGACGCATCACATAGGATTTAAGGTTTATTTTTTTCATAGGGTATTTGTACTTAAGATGCATTACATAAATAACAGAGATCCCATTTGACATAAGGCAGTAACGCATCTTAAGTACATAAGAATAAGTAAATACTTACTGGATAATTGCATTCATGTATATAAGAACATGCTTATAAGGTAAATAAGGAGCTCTGGGGAGCGGAAAAATAAAAGGCAATACCTTAAAGAGAGCACCATGTTAAATTGATAGATTTTATTAGTTTTCAAGGTTTTTAGGGCTTAATATTGTTTCTAGAACTAAGTAGAAGCACCTAGAATCCATAGGTAGCAAGAAACAATGTAAGACTTTACCAGAAACCACCCGAAACTTCGGGAATCATAGTTAGAAAAAGACAGAAATATTATGTTAGAAGAGTACTCGAATTGTCTAGAAGTATGACGTCACATTAGATAAGGATGGCAATGTCTCTGGAAAGATCGAGATCTGTGACGTCAGCTGCTCGAATCCATAGTAGCTTCTAGATATGGAATGTTCGAGAATACTGGAAACAGATATTTAAGGCGGGTGTTTTCTGGGCAAAGTCAGTTCTGTTCCGAAATTCGTTCCGAGTTCAGTCCGAGATCTGTACGCGGCAAGTCAGTTCTGATTTGAAATCCGACGAATGCGAATAGTGAATAAGTGAAAAGTAAAGTGCGTAATTGTTCAGTACGGTGTGATATAAGTGCAATTCAGTTATAAGTCAGTGTTTTATTAGTGTTTTGTTTTGTGAAAAATAATTAGTGAATAAATTGTGTCTTAAAGTGTCCATAGTAATTAAATTCAGTGTTTTAGTGTTTTTAAAAGTATTGTGTTAAAGAAAAATAGTTAAGTGACAACCCAGTGTTTGTGAGTGAATAAAAGTGACCTGCTTATAGCTGATAACCGGTAAGGGTGTGTTATTATAAAAACCCATCCCATTTAACATAAACTGTCGAAGCCATACATACGCCTCCTCTCCCTCTGACCAGTCTGGATTGCCTACATATCTGTCCAGCCGGCGAGTTGTTTTATTATTATACAGTCCACTACTACTTACACACTTGCGGGTGGGTGCTAATCGAACCGTACCTAACGTGAGTGCGTAACATTGGTGTAGCGCTGTTGGTTCACTAAAGGCGGCCTTAATGCGAACAAGGCATTATCTACCAGCCAACCATGAAGCTAAGCAGAAAAGTATAGTAGGTGGTGCGACGAAAGTTAAATAATGTTCAACTAGTTTAGAATTTAAAATTAACCAATAAGCTATCGTGTGAAAACGTTAAGTTCAAGTTATTTCTGACTTTGCAGGGATTATAAATCAACCTGGTAACAATAAGCACAATTCAAGATAAAAGTATGCTCGTCACAGCGGCACCCGTGAAGTAGTCTAGTAATACCCGTTCTGCTACTCCTTGACGTACGTGACTCGTTCGGCCGCGAGGGGGCGCCACTCGAAGCTCATCACATCACGATCTAGAACGATGATAATGTGATGAACCTGTTAGATTCGGGACCTTATCGGTAATCATCACTACTCTCTTGGTAATTGATTAGTAGGTAGGAACGGAAGGAAAAAAAATACGGTTTCAATCCTACTAATATTATAAAGGCGTAAGTTTGTATGTCTGGATATGCTGTGTTGCTCTTTCACGTCAAAACTACTGAATGGATTTTAATGAAACTTTACAATAATGTTTCTTATACATCTGAATAACACATAGGCTACAATTTATAAAGATATTGTGTAAATTGTTGAAAATATCAAGTAAAATATGAAAATGTACGCGGCATCACGTGGTATGGGCATCATGGCAGTTGATGACAGACGGCTGCTGTCATCAGCGTGACTATGGGTGCGTTCCGAATTAGAAGGGTTTAACATCGAAATAACATTTGGGCTAGAATTTGTACTCGCTGGCTGAACTAAATTCCACGCGGACGAAGTCGCGGGCGGCCGCTTGTTGATCATAATGGTAGTAAGACACTTCCACAATTCTATGATTTGAAGTAAAAGCATGATTTTAATAAGGTAAAAAGTTTCTTATACATTTTCGGACTAAAGTTGAACAACGCTATTAGGATAGCGATGCAACGTTGGAAGATTATTAAACGTCAATATTACTTTAAGTTTGTGTACGAATTGGTACAAAAATAAACATCACTGGCAATACATTTCAGATTCTAATAAAAAACTTATCAATCTGACAAATGTTTGACTACCCACCACTACGTCAATATTAAAATAGTAGTTTTTTCGTCTTGTGGCAAGAGCAGTGAATTGTTTTGTTGAAGAAATAATTATTCTAATTTTTCCGTAAAGTGATAGGTTTAAACAAGTGTCCGTACGACTCATGATTATGATGCTTCTGTTTAATGGTCGTTATTTTGAAAAGTATACCTAGTGAGTAGGTAGTTGGGTAGAACTACGTGTGTGTTCAAGTTTGGCTGAGTGAAGTGCGTAGTTAGTACCTATAGAATTTCCTGCGATTTCATGATGAGCTAGGGACGAGTCGAGAGGTTTAAAACGGGAATCTCTCTGATATTTATCAAGAATCTGTTTATGAAGGTAAGTCACATTTTATTTGCATTCTATACTTTCCAGGTGATGAGGAGGAGAAGTGGATTATGTCAATTCAATGGCCACAACAGCTAAAATCATTATGATCAGTCTTCTTTTAGAATTTGGCCCAATACCCAGAACCATAACATACCTAATAATAGTGAAATAATTCACCACTTCAGATAAAATAGATATTCATAAAATATATCATGGGAGGCTTTACGCACGAGTGGTTTACATTTTACCTGCATATCTATTTGTATACTCAACCATTATAGCGTTCAGATTTACTCATTGTAATTTTGTCATCTTACCGCTTTTAATGCCAATACGCAAATGTCAGCTGTCAACTTGTTTTTTCTAACCTCGTTAGGCAAAGGAACCGTTGAGCCGACGGCACTCGAACGTCGCGGGGGAGTCGTCGAATCAAAGGCAAAGGGAAACAATCTATTCAGCCTAGTCGCTCGAGGGCCGCCTTCCTTATTGATACGGCTTTTTAATTTCATTCGCTAGGTATGCGGGCGTGACTTGTTGAGCGATCTGTTGATCAAAGAGTTTTTGCTAGTAATTTCGGTGTATTTTTTTAATCGGCTGTCAGCTTGCAATTTCTAAATGAATTATGATTTTAGCTTTTCAATCAATTGACAAGATGACAAGGAATGCTTAGAACATCTTGCTCTGAGTTTCGTGGTTTCTCAGGGCAAGTGGCTGGTCTCGGTCTGTTTTGTTCTATGACTTCTATCTCACACAAACACAAAAACAACCGCCATCATACGTCCAACTGCTGGGCTCAGGCCTCACCTTAACTATGAGGTGGCGCGAGCCTGACTCCAACACTCTGCTCAATGCTGATTGTTGGAGGGGTGTAAAGTTATTAACTGTCATTAACCACCAAACTTAACGACTGACATATGCCGACGTTGATCTCAGATTATGACGAAAAATCACGTCAACCCTAGTATTTAAAGGTAAACAGATTCAGTATAAAGAAAACCCAACCCTACCAATACAGTTTTCAAAGAATATCTTTGTAAGACTTAAGAATCCTTTCCCCGAAAACCTATAGGTACGCGAACTAATAAACCTCACCCCAGTTTCGAGTCCTCAAGTGTAGTATATTGTTGTCGCATGTAGTGCTGGCGACAGTACGTGCCGCTCAAAGCATATGCGCTGTGTATACATGCGCTTTGTTCCCGTCATTAAAAACTGACGGTTGATTGCGCGGATGGCGGCAGGGCTGGCACTCGGCCACTAATGGCCTTGTCACTAAATAGGATACCTACTTGACGTTTTCTAAGGCTAATTTTCGGGGCTGTTCTTGTAAGATGTTTACTTCGGCGAGTTGTTTTCGCCGTTCTTGTAGGAACCTCTGTGGGCGCAAGGCAAATTGTTTTCCCAAATTCAGAGGGTCAAAACATGAAGGTTTTGCTGTCTCATACATGATTCCCTCTACCTATCCATTCCTGTACAATTTGAATGTATAAATTTAACTAAAGTACCGCAGATATAAACTCTGCTTTTAGCTTTTATTGTAAACCTGTATGTTTTTCAAATACTGGGGTAATAAAATAAAATCCAGAGAGTGGAGTTATGACGATATAAAATTGGTGTTACATAAATGTAAGACGGGAGCCCTTTCGGTCGCATAAACTCTTTCGTCATAATGTAGTTTGGCATAAACGTTTTGGCATAAAGATTTTTCGCATAAATTACGATAAGCAGAGTATTATAAACGCATAATGGTTTCATTGGCATAATTATAATTTGCTATAATTGTATTTATCATAATTTAAATAAGCATAAATATGAAGAGCATAATTGATAAACGTATAACTTTACTTTATCATAATATAAGAAACGCATAATAGATGAATTCATAAAATACCAAACGCGTATTTCTACTCGTCTGCCCAACAATAGAGTTGGGGAGAAAACGACTCGGCTAGATTAGGTTAGAAGGTTTAAGGCGGGAGCAAAGCGAAGCGTAGCTGTAGCGTGCGTGATAGTTTTTCAAACCCTAAAATAAAATGCCTGCTGCAATCCCTGCATGCTGCTTGCTTGCATGTATGCATGCTTGCTTGCTTGCATGCTGCTTGCTTGCTGTATGCTTGCCTGCATGCTGCATGCTTGCCTGCTTGTTGCATGCTTGCCTGCTTGTTGCATGCTTGTTTACATGGTGAATGGCGAGGGCGGATCCGACATGGCCGTGATAGGTTCGAAGGTTAAGGCGTGAGCGCAGCTCACGCCTTATTTTATTTTCAAACCCTAAAATAAAATGCCTGCTGCATCCCTGCATGCTGCTTGCTTGCTGTATGCCTGCCTGCATGCTGCATGCTTGCCTGCACGCTGCATGCTTGCCTGCGTGCCGCATGCTTGCCTGCATGTTGCATGCTTGTTGACATGGTGAATGGCGAGGGCGGATCCGACATGGCCGTGATAGGTTCGAAGGTTAAGGCGTGAGCGCAGCTCACGCCTTAACCTTCGAGGTTTAGTTTTTTTTTTCAAACCCTAAAATAAAATGCCTGCTGCATCCCTGCATGCTGCTTGCTTGCATGTATGCATGCTTGCTTGCTTGCATGAATGCATGCCTGCTTGCATGAATGCTTGCTTGGTTGCTCACTATACATTTGCATGCTTCCTTGCATGATATTTTCGAAATAAAAATATTTCAGGATAACGAAGAGAATAATAAAGTTTTTAAATTTTGATTAAGTGTTATTTGTGCGTAGTTAGTATAGGATTTCATGATGAGCTAGGGTCGACTCGAGAGGTTTAAAACTTCTCTCAATGTTCATGAAGAATTTCTTTGTGAAGGTAGGTCACATTTTATTTACATTGTATACTTTCCGGGTGATGAGAAGGAGAAGTGTTTTATGTCAGTGCAATGGCCACAACAGCTAAACACAGCATGATACTTATGTCTTTCGCAATACCCAGAACCAGAACATAATTAATATTAAAATAATTCACCACTTCAGATAAAATAGATATTTATAAAATAGGTATATCATGCTTTACGCACGATTGGTTTGAATTTATACCTGCAGAATATCTATTTGTATACTCAACAATTAAAGCGTTCAGATTTACTCATTGTAATTTTGTCATCTTACCGCTTTTAATGCCAATACGCAAATGTCAGCTGTCAACTTGTTTTTTCTAACCTCGTTAGGCACAGGAACCGTTGAGGCGACGGCACTCGAACGTCGCGGGGGAGTCGTCGAATCAAAGGCAAAGGGAAACAATCTATTCAGCCTAGTCGCTCGAGGGCCGCCTTCCTTATTGATACGGCTTTTTAATTTCATTCGCTAGGTATGCGGGCGTGACTTGTTGAGCGATCTGTTGATCAAAGAGTTTTTGCTAGTAATTTCGGTGGGTTTTTTTAATCGACTGTCTGCGAGCTATTTCTAAATACTTTCGATGGTGCTTCGATTATGAAATGTGATTTTAGCTTTTCAATACACTGCTGTCGGTATTATTGACAAGATGATCGAGCTCTGAGTGTCGTGATTTCTTAGGACATTTTAAGTGGCTGGTCTCGGTCTGTCTTCTTGTATCACTTCGATATCATACAAACACAAAAACAACCGCCTTCATACGTCCAACTGCTTAGGCCTCACCTCAACTGTGAGGTGGAGCAAGCCTTACTCCAACACTGCTCAATGCTGATTATTAGAGGGCCCGAGGAGTTAGTGATAAACCTTACTCTCAGCTGTTATCAAGCTCCCAACTAAACGACTGACATCTAGATGTGCAACGTCGATCTTAGGGTCTGGCGAAAACCACGTCAACCCTTTTGATACGAGGCAAACCCTACCAAGACTGTTTTCAAACAATACCTTTGTGAAACTTAAGAATCCATTTCCCAAAAACCTATAGGTACGCGAACTAATAAACCTCACCCCAGTTTCGAGTCCTCAAGTGTAGTATATTGTTGTCGCATGTAGTGCTGGCGACAGTAGGTACGTGCCGCTCAAAGCATATGCGCTGTGTATGCGCTTTGTTCCCGTCATTAAAAACTGACGGTTGATTGCGCGGATGGCGGCAGGGCTGGCACTCGGCCACTAATGGCCTTGTCACTAAATAGGATACCTACTTGACGTTTTCTACGGCTAATTTTTGGGGCTGTTCTTGTAAGAAGTTGACTTTGGTGAGTTGTTTTTGTCGTTCTGGTGGGAACCTCTGTGGGCGCGAGGCAAATTGTTTTTCCTGATTCAGAGGGTAAAAAAACATGAAGGTTTTGCTGTTTCATACATGATTCCCTCTACCTATCCACTCCTGTACGATTTGAATGTATAAATCTAACTAAAGTACCTACCCTACCGCAGATATAAACTCTGCCGTAAACCTGTATTTTTTTTTAAATACTGGAGTTATAAAATAAAATACAGAGAGTGGAGTTATGACGATATAATACTAGTGTTACATATATTTTATGTAAGGCAGAAGTTGACAGACAACTGAGAAAAGAATACTCTACAAGATGTCAAAAAATAATTCTAATATAAAACTACCTGTGTTCTTATTAAGTAACCATGTAAGATTTCAACAAACTTCGATAAAATCCATCACATGATGCTGAAACGATACCTATCTTTGGATTAAATGAAGAAATCTGAATCTGATTGATCAATCCTTCATTAATCATTCGTTAGATTTAGATAAAATTCCACATAAAAAAAACATGTCGTTACCAGAAAAGCAATCTTAACAGAATGTAGACTCCTTCTTGTAATTGCGATATAGCAACTGTAACAGAAAGAGCCACTCTTCCATAACTTGAAATTAACAACTTCAAAGTTGTAAGTAAGTAATTACAAAGACATTTTTGATTACTGTGGGGCGTCTCTGTTTGTGTGTGTGTGACCGTTGAGCGAAGAAAACATTATTGCTCCCATTAAAAATCCCTGGCAGCCCTGAAACTCGTGAAGGCAAATACTCGATACCTATCCGGCACTTGATGCGCTTTGACTGTCTCGCTTTGCGTTGTTACCTCAGGTCAAGCGTTACACTAAATCTAAAGGTAAGGAAGTAACAACGTGGTTTCAGTCAGCTCGCGCGAAACAGTAAAAGTAGAAGTTAGGAAAGTTAGGTTACAGGCAGGGTTCAAACCCGTGGCCTTTTCCACACCAAGTGCGAATAATTTGCCTACTTAGTTTTTGTGATTATGTACGATTGTTACGCGTGAAAGAAAAACTACTTAGGTGTAGTTTGAAGTCCTGATTTTTAGCTACCTATTCTAACTATGATCATGACAATATTTCAATATAGGTACAAAAGCCATCTATAATATTCTAAGCTAAGGTTTTTATTACATTTTCAGATTTCTAAAAGTTTACTAAAGTAAACTTAGTACCCGAAAGATTCAGACACGCTGGCCACACCACAACTGTAGCGTTGGAGTTAGGGTAAGTTTTATAAAATTATCCTTACTACTTTGATTTACAACTAGTACGTCTTTCCATATGCTAGCACTGTAATAAGGACCGCGTTGTCTGTAAGTTCAATCGTACAATCTTTATCAAAACGGTTGATTAGGTAGGTACCTGGTTCAGAATTAGGTGACGGTCACAGGTTGTCTCAAAATTATCAATATAATTTTTCTCCTGGATTGTAAGCATACATGAGCGTTCTACGGAATGAAGAAATTGAGATTTTACTGCGTGAATAGAACCGTTTTAGTTGAAAATTTTTGAAACTTTCGTAACGGTTATTAACACGTTAACTGCCATGTCAGTCACCGAGGACTGACAGGTACACCATCTGTTCGAGCCATGTCCGTCACTGGTGCCTGACATCGTAGGGTCAACTTTGACTGAAGGCAGTGAGCCGTAGGGCACGTTTTTGGACTTATTTACTATTAGAAATGACTGACGCGGCCCCGAGCAAAGCGCGTTCGGAGTGGCCCGTGACTTACAATCTTAGAAATGGTTTTTTTACACATTCTTCTGAAAAACCTAATGAAACACAATGTTTTTAACAGAATCAATTACAAAATAAATAAAAAAACTTATAGCAGACCATTTTTATGTTTTATTTTTTATTAAGAAAGTTATTTATGTTCGATATTAAAACATTATATGCAAAAAATGTGGTTGGTTAGGACATTGGCGGCAGTACGGAACTATTTGTGCTGTTTTCTTTCTAGTAAATACTCTATCTACTTTTTCTATGTTTATTCTATAACATCTTGAACAATATGTTCGTGCTTTCTTTTTTTTTCTTTCTTTCTTAGCTAATTCATGCTTCTGCCTTTTGTTTCGAGTGAATAACGGTGAGTGGTGACGTGACTGACGTGGCCCTGTGAAACAAATTTCATGTTTTTATCCCGTTTGGGCCTCGTCAGGCACCGGTGACTGACATATTTATTTTTTATGTAATTTATCAAAATAAATAAGAAAAAAATACCTAGTGATCAATTTTTATGCATTACGAACCCTTTTGCACCATAATTTGAAATTTTTAATTTTTCGAACTTGCGAAATCTACCTTGGCAGTTAACGTGTTAAAAAAACTAAATAAAACTGGAATTTGTAACAAGTTTAAAATATTATATTATTTGGTTTAGTATTTAAAAATAAAGTGTTACCTCTGGCTCATTTCATTACTCTTCACAGCTACATACAAAATGCGACTGCCAAACGTCAGGCAAACATATCTCTCTGACTAACCTAATGAGAGCGAGCGGGATGCACAAACCCCTCTATCACGAGGGAGAAAGAGCCGACCGTATGTGGCGGCCGAAAGCGCAACGCCCCGCACCTACCTGACATGAGACAGAAATAGCAGAGTAGCATGTGCTAGAGCGAGAGGTGTATAGATGCTCAGTGTCGCCTGGTTACTGAATAATTTAGCTCCGACCGCCCTTTTGCGTAACTCCTAAAGTTCGATTCTGAAACAATGTTTGACCTTTGTTGGGTATCTAGGAAGTTGTATTCGTAGTTGTTGGATTTTGAGCTTTATTTTCAGGAGTTAATGGTGGAAAGATGTGAGGTTACGTTCGCGAATGTAGATGTACATTGTACCTATATGTTGGGTTATTTATTAAGTTGGTACCTGGCTGAATCAATGCTGCCATCTATAGATATAAATATCTTGGCGGGTATAGTCTGAGCTTTGGAGTAGGTACTTGTTTATAGGTATGGATGGTGGTGGATATTAAAACCGTAGGTAAGTACTTTTAAAATGTTTTCCAATTGCAATATACCATAAATATAGCTACCATCCTGTACTTTATTGACACCAAATTAATAGTGTCGATCAAAGAATGAAATCTACGCTGATTTTATGAACGGCGAGAAAACTATTTTTTATTTAAATGAATATCTCGTACGTACGAGTAAATACATTTATTTAAACATTTATGCACGCGGAATAATACCTACAATAGGTGGATTTAATCTACCAATCAATCATTGGGCGAGTGAGATTAAATTGTATAGTTGTTTATGAATAATTGATATTGCTATCAAAACTAAAAAATAATTGCCTAATTCAATTTTTACGCACAATCATAGAATAGAAATCATCTTAGGTACAGTCGGAGAATGAAAGGGTCGGCCACCCTAAGATCTGTTTTTGCTTGCTCAATGATGTCATTGACAAGATCAGTTGGTTCGACTGTCAATCGTGAAGGAACATACGTCTAATCGAATTTTAGTTTTTTTGTCAGACAATAAAGCATACTTTTGGACATATTCTAGCCTGTTACACAGTTTAAACACGTAAATGAATTTGTTTGAAAACTGGTCAACCTTTTCATTCCGCGACTCTACATTAGGTTTACCTACTGGCCAGCTTGAATTAATAGCCAATTTCATAGGTATGGAAGAACCCAATACAACCTATGCGTAAAGACTTCGACCCCATAAAGAAGCATATACAGGGTGTTTCTTGTAAGGTGTCAAGCCGGCGCGAGCTGATAGTAGGGTACCATACCTATCGATTTAACCCCCATGTATGTTCTACGATTTTTTGTAGTTTTCGAGATAATAATGTTTTTGTAATTTTTTAATATTTTGTGAGCACTTGACTTTAAATAATTATAACTTTTTTTTTGTTTGACTTTTATTGGATATTTTCTTTTTATTATAATGTCTATTAATTGCAGTTTCATGATTAAAATAATCTCTGTCCTAACTTAACTACAAGATACAAAAATTTTGATTGATAGTGAAAAAAAAGTGAATCATGCAGAATATAACCAAAATTCAATCGTAAATTAAAAAAAACAAAAGGTATTCCATAGCTTCTTCCTAGTTTCAAAAACTGCGCAGCATCATAAGCTTTCATAATAATACAAGAAATCATGTCCTTTGTGGGGCATTATTCGCTGTAATCGATGCTCAAGTCTTGAGAATCGGAAATAAGTGTAATTTTCATACTTAATCATTTTCTAGTATTTTGGCATAATTTTGTCATTTCTGAGATTTATTGTCTTCTAACGTTTAAACAAAGCTCATTTGTTAATAAAACAGTCATTTTTTAACTTCCAATCATCCGAAAGTCACAACTCCTGTTGTAATTAAAATGTTGCAATTGAGGAAACCGGAACATGTTTTGAATCGATTATCGAACTGTTTTGAGTTACTATGCTCAAAATACGCGTACATAAAAAATAATTAAGATGGTCCAGTTTCCTCAATTTTAATTTTTTATTACACCAGGAGTTGTGACTTTCGAATGATTGGAAGTTAAAAAATGACTGTTTTATTAACAAATGAGCTTTGTTTAAACGTTAGAAGACAATAAATCTCAGAAATGACAAAATTATGCCAAAATACTAGAAAATAATTGAGTATGAAAATTTCACTTATTTCCGATTCTCAAGACTTGAGCATCGATTACAGCGAATAATGCCCCACAAAGGACATGTTTTCTTGTATTATTATGAAAGCTTATGATGCTGCGCAGTTTTTGAAATTAGTAAGAAGCTATGGAATACCTTTTGTTTTTTTTAATTTACGATTGAATTTTGGTTATGTTCTGCATGATTCACTTTCTTTTCACTATCAATCAAAATTTTTGTATCTTGTAGTTAAGTTAGGACAGAGATTATTTTAATCATAAAACTGCAATTAATAGACATTATAATAAAAAGAAAATATCCAATAAAAGTCAAACGAAAAAAAAGTTATAATTATTTAAAGCCAAGTGCTCACAAAATTTTTAAAAATAACAAAAACATCATTATCTCGAAAACTACAAAAAATCGTAGAACATATATGGGGGTTAAATCGATAGGTATGGTACCCTACTATCAGCTGGCGTCGGCTTGACACCTTAGAAGAAACACCCTGTATAGGGTGAGTTTTTCAGGGGCGTATTTAAAATGAGACCTTTTCGTTAGTTTGCCATTTAATGTTACCTACTTCCCAGATATTGATCCTTATAATAAACATTACGAGATGGCATAAAAATACAGTGTGACGTTTTCCAGAATCAGAATCAGAAATCGTTATTGCTCTTAACTGTAGGTATTACAATTTGCGGGTGTCATTGCAACTTAATATGAAGTACATGAACAGTTTACCCATATCTTTCAAAACCAACATAGAGAGAGATAAAAGTATTTCGTAAAATCTGGGTATGCAGTTTTTGTTTTTGCCAAAATCGGCCTCGGGACTCCTTTCAGCATTTTTCGATATTCGTCATAGTTCAGGATTTGGTCTACCACGACCACTTGAAAAACTCAGCCTGTAGGTATATTGTTTGTATCTTAATATAGAATTTGTGGCCATCGAAGATATAGGTAATATGCTCCTCTGCACATTATGCATGTTGAATATACTCTGAATCGCAATTATTGAAAAGAGTAGATAACTATTTAAAGTAGAAAACACTACACTGATTTTTAAAATTAAGTACCTAATACCTACTTACGTATGAGTAAATAGGTAATTTATTTAATCATTGATGCATGCGGAATAATACAATAGGTAAAATTGTGTCTGTATCTTCTTTGTATTGTTTGTGATTACTTATAGGTGAATTTAATGCTAAAAACATCTACCAATTAATCATTCGGCGACCGAGACTAAAATACACACATCAAAAGTGTCTAGGGATATCATAGGGATATCATTTTTCAAATATTTCATAAAGTTAAGTTGGTTTACAAGTTGAGCATTATCTCAGAATAACGCGAGGACAGTGGCATAAGATAAAGGTTAAGAATATTACAAAAAAAAACGTTTGATTTTGATAACATTTTGACACCTTTTAAAAGAAAAATCTGTCTTTTTTTAACGTCCTTACGATTGTACAATAATGCTACTACAATGAATTTCTTTATATAATCGGAAAGGGCAGATATAGCAGTTTCTGTGTCCTAAAAATTTCTACGTTGGTATCAATATTTTAATTTTTACAGCCTCCCAAATAGCTATACTTTGTATGAAAATTCTTGAGACTAGATATCTCAAGAACTTTTGAGCAGTGTAATAACATAATATCCGTTCACAACTCTATCCCAAACGGGTCTATTCTAAGCGGAACATTCAGAAGCCCACATTTAGCCGAGCTTATTTTGAATCCAACCTGGTAAGAGGCAAGCTTACCACCACTATCTAGCTAGCTTGTATTCTTATCCAAGGTTTTCTCCACCGGTTTACTCACTAAACCCCCCTTTAACCTGCTTGAGCGCGTATCCAGAAGTCCCCGTGATCTTTGGTCAAGAACTCGGTGCCAGTGGACCCCTGGCGTGCTTTGCTAGCTTAGCCAGCCCAGCTCGAGGGGTGTTATACCTCCCCTCTACACCCGCCAGTGTGTTCGGCGGTGTGAGGTCACTCTTACACCGCCGGCCTTCCTCGGGGTCACTTGGAATGGAGGCACACGGCACTCCCAGAGAGCCCGAAGGCCCCCCTTTAGTCACCTCTTACGACGGCTGGTACAACCGTGGCAGTATTCTCACGTTTCATATCACAGGGGGAGTGCAATTGGGCGCACCTATTTTCTCTCAACTTATCTTACGCCAAATGTGAATATGCTTATTAAATCAGACTCTTATATCCAAAGATCGACGATCCCATTATATAATTTCCTAGATATTTTATTATTGAATCATTATTGTTCCATATGTTTAAACGGATATTCACATACATTTCCTAACACAATTAAACGCCAAACCCAGTATTACTACCGGTAATACGCAATCCTTTTGTGTCCGCCCAAGAACCTTAAGAAAACGCTAATACCATTTAAGGTCGAGCGGTGCAGCGTCGCCGCCGCTGGACATAGCAGGATGGGTGTGCGGTAGTTGTACAATGTGTTCCGGATGCGGCCCGCTGACTATTGATCCAGCAATCGGACTTATTGTGCCGAATTTATATTTTGTTAAGGGGAAGGTGTTCGTTTTGTTTGGATTGTAGAGATAAGGTTACTGAATGATGGATGTATGAATGAATAATTTCAGATAAGGCTTTAAGAAAGGATGTCCCAAGTATTATGAAGGCCAGAAACCACAAAATAATGAATAATAAGATAAAATAGTAATATGAAAAGTAGATAATGGCGTGTCTGAAACTTTGTCCAAAATGTTTTGTTTTCACAGTTTTGCCAATGCTCGAAAAAATACATAATACCTAAATACCTAAATTCCGTTCGCTGTGGTCACCCCTACCACCTGGCATGCATTGCTTTAGAACGGAACTCGCTTCCGATTCATATTCTTTATTGACACTGTCACAAAAACTGGGCAACGGGACCTCAGTTGAGGTATCAGAATTTACTAAAGTAAGTGTTAGAACATTTAGGTAATTTGAGTTCGATCTCATCTTGACTCTTACAAAAGTATTGCTTTATCATCTACTAACGTTTTAATGTCAATAACGCTTTCCCTTAACAAAATGAAAAAAAATTAACTAACACCTCTCGACAGTCGCTAACGATTTGATTTGTGCCGACACCCCCAAATATAGGCACAATATCTACCAGATACCTTGAACAATAACATCTATACCTCTGAAAATCGTGAACTCTATTCCTTTAGAATAGTCGTGCAATCCTATACAAATTAAATACCACAAAAAAACATTAATATTCAAAAACCAACTTTAACCTCAGAGAGTACAGTTGAATTTCGCTTGCTAGTCAAGCGGAGCTTAAGGCGAAGACAGACAGCGCGTCGCCTCCGCAAAGGAGGTTTTAATCCGTATAGAAAACATTAATCCTCACAAAGTATTTCCGATTCGGTATCTGTGGTGTAATAATGATGCTTCCGTATTTTTGTGTCTCGTGTATGAGTTTTTGCATGGTTGGCTAATAAGTAAGAGTTTGTGACTATTGTGGCTGTCATGAACGGTTTGGTAAGTGAGAGTGTGAGTATTATAGGTTTGAAAAAAATACTGGTGAATTTGGTAATATTCCCTGAAGGTATTAAGGATGACTGTATTGGTCGTTGACGTTTTCCTTGGTGGCCGAAGGTGGTGAAGCCTGAATCTAAAATGCAAGGTTTAACTCTCATTTGGACATAAATTTCAGAACAATATTCAGTGGTTATTTATTTATTTAATTTAATTGCATTACATGCGACTTAGCATCTGAAAAGTGTACTACGTACGTAGGTAGGTTAAGGTAGTGGGCCTATCTTAGGTCACAGACGAAATATGTCGTTGTTTAAGTGTTTTGTACCCAATGTGTTTGCCTCGGTAAATACATTAAATTTTGATCTGTACGTTTTTGATACGTACCGATGGACACACATAAAGAAAACACACAAAGAAAACTTTGATGAAGATGTTTTATGACTTCAAGTGAAATGAACCAAACGTCCAAAATTTTATACGCTTCTTTTTCTACTTAAATCCCAATACGTTGATAATTTGCTACCATCTTATTCACTTCGATGTATTAATCACTACATAAGTAGCCGCAATAATAAACCAATATTCAGTGGGGTACTATAGATCGGCAAGATCACACGCCATAGGTGTTTAAGGCGGCGACAAACAGCCGGAATTACAAGCATTACGCGGTAATGCTCGGTAATCCGCCGTAATCCGCAGCTTCCGACTAGTTGAATGTGACAGGAGTTCCGAGCGGACGCTTCCTATAGTCGGGGCTGTGCGCGGGCGCAAGATAGATCAGTATTGCGCACCTACTTGTGAATGAGGAAGAACGACTTAAGAAGTTTTTCATTAATAGATACGTGCATGTGGTGTCGTAAGCGTGGTTATAATGCATTAATGTATACCTCTATGAGGAATTAGGTTTTTAGATGGTTAAAAGATGATAGAAGTGTAAAGTTGTAGGTATACTTTACCTCATGGTTCGAACACACTGAGGAATGGGAACGCCTTTTATCTTTATTCAATGTTTTTTTCACATAATATGTAGTTGCACAGAATTCGAAGTATTTAAATACAGTACTTTTTATTCAATGCATTGTCGTGGTAGTTATTACTTAAGTAAATATGGTGATCCATGCTGTCAATTCCTAAGTGCAATATAAACTTATCATCTGAATACTTATTCGAGTTTGATGTCATTATTGTGAATAAATACATATATTTAACAGGGATTTATTTGTAAAGCTTTAATGCACATGAATACAAATATTCAAAGTATGAGATACTCTGTATCACTGCTTTCATATAATAATTTTTGCTAATTTACTTCCAAAATTATGTAAGACCCTGCTTGCTGGGTCTTTATGTTAAACCACAAAAATGAGTCAGATTCCATTTTTTTTTTATTTCAGCATTCATTGTTTACGTTACCAAAAAATCTAAGAATGGGCTTGAGTATAGTTTACTATCCGATATTAGTAAAAAAAGCATGACTTTACCATGTTTTTTTAGATCCAGAATCCAATTAAATCTAAGGTCGCTTCTATTGGAAGCATTCAAAAAAGACAATAAATAAGACACTTTAATTAAATTCTTCACACATTGCACAGATATTCCGCTTCGATAAACAGCGTAACTTCGCCTTAACAAGCGGTGAATCCCCTACGTGCAACATCCCCACTCGTTAACAAGTTAATAACCTAAACGTTTAGGAAAACAAACACGTAATAAAAAATAATCGATTCCCACGATGCTCGATGTCGTGTTATGAGACTATAGTGGTTTTGGCGTGTGTTCGATTATTGGCTTCGATATCTGATTGTGAGGTTAGTACAGTCAGCTTGAAAGGTAATAACAATTATCATTTAATGGACTTCTCATT
Organism: Udea ferrugalis; assembly: GCA_950022985.1. NCBI lineage: Eukaryota > Metazoa > Arthropoda > Insecta > Lepidoptera > Crambidae > Udea > Udea ferrugalis. The sequence continues at coordinate 10,550,888 of OX465541.1, read as the reverse complement.
AAAACAATAGCCTATGGAATATGTAGCGGTGTTTTTAAAACTAGCCAATTTTCAAGGGAATGTCATTATAACCTTTTGAAAATCAGTTAGTATGCTTCATGTTAAGGAGTGACCAATTGATTGTATCTAAAGTAACGATTAACGTTACGATACGAAAGTAACGAATACTGATTGTTTTAGCAACGAATACATTCTCTCAGCTCTGCCTCTTTAATTGGAAAGTCTTATCAGAATCAGAATCAGAAATATCTTTATTTAAATAGACCTGTTACAAGTGCTTTCAAATCGTCAAAAACTTAATCAAACAAACAAAAATACACTTAATAATAATAATACTTAATAGAAATAATAAATAAATACACAGTATACAAACATAATGTGACTCAACCACCGGTGTCGGAAAGTTGTTTCTGTACTGAGAAGAACCGGCAAGAAACTCAGCAGTTACTCTTTTCAATATGTTCTGTACAATAATCCGTTAGTAAATTACAATTTTATTAAGTAAACATACAGTTATACAATTTCAAGTATTTCAGTCAATTATCTTTTCTGAAGTAAGCAATTCCAATGTCATCAAAATACAACGGGTACAGAACAGCATCTTGAAGCAGTTGTCCAATGCACCATGGTTTATTAAAACAACAGAAGTCCATGAGATTCTGGACATCCCTACAGTTAAGGAGGAGATCCAATCTCATAGCGATAACTACAGGTCCCGTCTTAAAAACCACCCGAACAGGCTCGCAGGGCAGCTAACTATCCCCGAAAGTCTACGTCATCTCAAAAAGCGGCGAGACATATTTGACCGGGATAGCCAGTAAGTCTGGACTACTCCAAATCAAGTGCTGCTGAGAGTAGCAAGCACCCTTCACCTCATCTGCTTAAAAGTAGTCTCTACGACTGATTGCAGGATAAAATCAGAAAATAAAACTTTTCTTAACAATTTCTCTAATGTAAATGGTAATAAAACCTTGGACATTTTTCCACACAGCGCATCTAGCCCCATAATGAGCTTATTAAAGCTCGTATTATGGGATAGGTACTAGACAACGGATCAACATACTTAAATACTCTTTCTTTTGGAAATACATACTTAATATACATAGGAAACACCCAGACCAATACAAACAGACATGTTCATGCACACAAATGTTTGTACTGTGCGGGGATCGAACTCGCGATTCAATCATTACACCAAATGGGTTGTCGATCACCGGCTTGCGAAGTAGCGACAGATACAGGCTTTCACTTGATTACAGATCTCTTGTTTTCTGGTATTTCTAACACCTAGATTAAAAACATCGCAGCTGATATGCTCGTCAATTCCGGCGGTAGTTATTGACAGTGCGTATCACGCGGCACGTGTCCGGCACGCGCGCGGCGCGGCGTCGGCACGGTAAAGTACTTTACCGTGGCGTCGGCACGGATGCGACGTGAGCTGTTTAACTGGTAGTACATTATTAAGCTGACCACTTGCTACTTATTTCCTGCTTATAATAGCTTCCTTTAATTATTTTGTACACTATAACTAGGTACTCACTTAATAAAAATTCAAATAAGGGCAGCAAATTCCAAAATCCCCATGGTTTTGGTCGGTAGGAACTTATAGACCAAATATTAAAAGCGACTAAGGGCCGGCGCCCACTATCGGCATCGGCACGCTTCAGGACTTTAAGGTGGCAAATAGCAATATACTTTAACATTATGGCAATAAAGTAGAAATTTCCGTGATGTGTTCTCGTAAAAACAAAATGCATTTGTTCTGTTTCTGTTTCGGCATTTTCTACTTTATTGCCATTATGTTAGAGTATATTACTATTTGCCACCTTAAAAGCCTGAAGCGTGCCGATGCCGATACTGGGCGCCGGCCCTAAACCGATTTTGGCAAATAAGAGCATCCTGTATATCAAATTCTTTCATGGGCCAGGTGTAGAACTTGTTTGTTTCAAAAACAACCTCTGTATTATGTGCCCACCTCATTGCAGTAGGCTGTAAGTAGTTTATTTTATTTTTTAGCATTAGGGATAATGTATTATCATCTTACTAAAGATAGGAAAACCAGAAAAAGGCATTCGGTCTTGGCATCTTCGGTTCATTCGGTTTTGTGAGTAGTTTATTTTGTGTGCGAACTATAGTCCATTCGCGTTAAGGATGCAGTAATTTCATACTTGTTCTTCGATCTATAGCACGCCCCCTAACCAATCATATCGTTCCTAATTAGAAAGTCAAGTCCACAGTGACCAGTTGAACGCATACTTTCGAACGCAAAGGTTGTGGATCAAAATTTTTTTGGTTGAATTTAATAAAAAATCACTGCATTCTTAACGCGAACGGACTAGGAGTCCTATCATTGTTAGTCATATTTATTTATAACTCTTAAAAAACGGAATAATTCAGCAAACGAACACATTATTTGCAGCGTGACAACTTATTAACGGAATGCAAACATATAACAAACCGCCGATAGGTGGCGCGAGGGAGCGCGACGCCGCGGGGCGCGACTAGCTGCGCAAATATTTGACGCCGGTAATCGCTTAGGGAGGTTTGCGATTAACGGGCGAGAGTGCAACGATTTACTGATTTAAATTACAACTTATGTCGACTAGATGGAATACTAGGCAATGATATTAGAATAAAAAAGACGTAGGTTATGTCAGTACCGACGCGAAGTCAAAAATTGACTCCTGGCGTACGAACTTTGACCGTGGTGTACAAGATAGTATGATTATTTACTAGAGCGTAAACGAGACAGATACATGTTGCGAAGTGTCGTCTCAAACTGTCAATGCTTTGCTCTGGTGGTCGAAGTCCTGATTTCGGGTGCCACTTTTTAAGCACAAATAAGATATCTACGTGTTTTTATTATAATATCATTTCTCGTGAGTGGGTCGAGCGACTGGTAAGCGCCATCTGTCGTCCCGAGGGCAAGAACTTGTTTGCTCTATGTTATAGCGAGCAGTAGCTAAAGGGTTAGCTATGGAGTCACGGTGAGAGGTTAAGCACCCATACATAAACGACCGTGTATAACATCCCACTGCTGGGCACAGGTCTCACCTCAACTATGAGGTGGAACGAGCCATACTCCAACACGCGGGCTCAGTTCGGATTGTTGGACGGGTGTAAGGTTAGTGAGTAGCCACATCTAGCGACGTCAACCGGGAGCTGTTGGTCCTGGAGCACGGAGATGCCCGAAAACTACATCACTAGATTTCGGTCGGGGTGGTCACCGATCACTGTCACAACTGCGCCACGGACACCTCCTTTACAACAGGGATCGTCTCCGAACCGTCAAGCACGCATATCACCGATTAAACTGTTCTGTCACTGTTCCGTTTTTCGATTCTTAAGAAGAACTTACGTCCCCCTTCAGAAAATCTAACGTGATTGCGTGGTCTAAGGTGGTATATGATGTTGTTCATCGACAATGGCGATAAAGCTCATATAAACTTAAAATATCTTTAAGCCCTTCCCTCCCCTACTTTTGCTGTGCCCGACAGGGTCCTTATTGTTACTATAATTACTGTTAAGACCAATGTGTATACGAGAAAGCAATAAATACATGAATACAAGCTGGCTTAGCAAACTCGGCTTGTTGAGGAAGAGGTCCTAGTTACTTATAGAATATCTATCTATCTTATTACGCTCTGGAAACATGCGCGCAGGTACCAACCTATCTCTTGTTGTATTGCAATCCTTGCAGTTAGCTTTATCAATAAGCCTCTGGTGTTGCTGGGGCTGCTTCGAGCGTTTACAACAAACAAAACAAAAACTTGTCTGCCTGACGAAAAACACAAAAAAAAAGAAAATAGAACTAAACGTGAGTAGATACTGTATACTGAACAAACGTAATTATGCTCCATCTAGGGCTAAAACGCTGATTTTCAGAGAATTAAAGAATAGAATAGCGCCATAGAATCAAACAAAGAGAAAGAGATTCTTCTCTATCCTAAAATTTTAAGCCACCTCTCCTGAAGGAAGTAAAATGTACATAAGGATGTGTGTCCGAAATAAAAACAATTTTATTTTAATAATTTATTACACAGCCTGAATGGCGTGCGTTCGGCAATGGCCCGAACCGCCCAAAAATACAATGTGTCAATAAATGAAAACACAATAACCCACGCAAACAAATCCGACTCACGGATCGTCGGCTGGCGCAGATCGCTAATAGGCTTAAGTCCGCGTATTGTGCCCTGCGCGGGATTACGCTTTGTGCCACATTTTGTGTGGAAAACTCCATTTTTGAACAATTTCTGAGGCGTTGCGTGCGCGGCCGTATTCTGGAGAAGGATATGTACCTCTTCATTTATTTATTTTTTTATGCTTATCAATAATGGATATACCTATGTATAAGTAATATTTTTGTCATCTCATCTGAACTAAAATAATCTTTCTAGTTAAGTTAAAGTCTCAGAATATTGACCAGGCAAATGTGTCTGAATCCGAAACATTTCTGCTAAAGTTAAGTATTAATTATTAATACCACTAAGGCAACGTAGCATGCAATTCATTCATTACACTATTGAACTGTCCAGGCTAGGTAAGGCCCGCACCACATGTAAATTATATCGCGTTTTCTCGCGTGCCTTCAACCTTTGACAAAATCGACTAAATTTTGTCGCTGTGCTCGGCTTTGTCCAGTGGCAATGAAACAACCATCACTTGGTGAATTTTCCGTCTGAATTTACCTGTCGATTTAGGTATTTTGGTTTTTATAATATTTTAAGTAGAAACTTCCACGTCGGTTTTCTTCAGGAGGTTATTCAGCCACCAATTTCATCAGCAATCAGGGGTGGAATTCTGCATTGGCATAACCGCCAAAATACAATTTGTAGTCTGTGTATTTTGCGTGAATGTAATCGCTTGAGTAAAAAGAACTAAGTCAAATAACATTTCAAAATTATTTCTAAACAAATTAGGGAGAATACAAATTCAAGGTGAAGCCAATAGACAATAAAACTAAAGTTGCCTTTTTTTCCTGATCACGATCGAAGTGAGATCCGGCGTCAGCTAAAATAACATAGTCTGGTCATACATACATACTCGTACACAGGTCTGGACTGGATCAACACACTTTCTATGATTTTGTCTTCAGAATAAGCCTCCCGAATTCTGATTCCACTCCAGGTGTCCTCTCTCACGCTATTTCTGATGCGGAGTGAACTCTTGTGTATTTGTGGTCGTCTTTACATTGTTTTCTTTTATTTTCATTTAATACTGAAATCACGGAGATGCCCGAAATACACATCTCTAAATTCCAGTCGGGGTGGTCACCCATCCCATTTCCGAGCCGGCGTGTGTTGCTTTACAACAGCGATCGTCGCCGATTACTGTCACAACTGCACCACGCTTCGGAAGGCACGTTAAGCAGTTGGTCCCGGTTGACGTCGCTATATGTCAGTCGTTAAGCCTAGTCAGGGGCCTTAGGGCGGCTTGATAACATCTGACAATAAGGTTGCTTACTAACTTTACACCCAACAATTCGCACTGAGCCCGCGTGTTGGAGTATAGCTAGTTCCACGTCATAGTTGAGTTGAGGCCTGTGCCCAGACTGCAGTGGGACGTTTAAGTTATGTGATACTGAAATCAAAATATATTTTGTAATGAAAAAAACGCTGGCTTACCGGCAATACACTTGAAAGATTCGGCAGGTCAGTAGGGTCTCGGTACCTTAGTGGTTAGAGCAGTCGCCCAGCTTGCAGAAGACGTAGGTTTCGAGACACCCCCTGACGTCGAGGCGAATATATTTTTTCCTTGTATTTCGATTTTGAACTTACCTGTAAGGAAAACATGTCGCTAGTAACGATAAGTTTTTAAATTGTGCATCGCTTTAACTCTAGTACTTAGTTCTAAGTTTTTTATTGTGCAACAAAGGATTTATTAACTATCTATCTGTTATCTGTTGTTTTTTTTATTGGAACTATGCAGTAATTTGCCCACAATCTCACCTGATGGTAAGTGACGATGTGTTCGATGGTGGTACGTGTCTGCCCAGCAAGTGCCTATTCACTCTTTCCATTTCCATTTAAAACACTTATTTATCTTTTAAATCATCCAAAACGGGATTGCTACCACGTATCTACCTTTTTTGTCAATCCCGTTTTGAATGATTTAAATGTTTGTGACCATGAAAGTTTAAAGAAATAACTAATTTATCTATCTAATACCATTCTTAAATACCCATAAGACGTTTCTTAAGACATTGATGCTTCGGTGTCTTGGGTTCAATTCCGAGAACAGGAAACTCTGTCAAGTGTATCTCGGCATGTTCTTACTAAAACTTGTATATTCAGGTTTAGCCTTGCTGGGAATTGAACCCATGATCTTTGGACTAACGCTCGCACCACCAAGCTGCCGAAGCTTTTCGGAAAGTGTGTAATTTAAGAACCTTAAAATCCATTCGTTCCGACGTTCATTGTTATTTCAAGGTAACTGTTTATAAACTGGTGTTCTTTATTTTTTAATAAAATACACTCTCGCATCCAACTAGCTCCAAATAATAGCCAAATGAAATACTTATTAAAACATGAAAGTACTTACTCAATTATTCAATATTCCAATTAGTAAGCCTCTGACAGGCCCGGTCAGTTAATAAACAGTAACAGTCAATGCAGGGGAGTAATAAACATTCTGTTAACAACACTCCAATGAACAAATCGTATAAAACGCCGCCTAAGGAAAACATAATAATAACTGTCATAGATTACATGTAAAAACTGATGCTATGGAGTGATAGTTTCATGCCTACAGCGATGTAATATTTCAGAGGTAAAAAATATTAAGGATACATACCCCTGAATTCACAAACGACAGTCAACGCTAAGCACGCGCTCACGCTTATGCTGCCCTTTCAGTTCTATTGACATTTTACGGGACAGCATGAGCGTGAGCGTGCTTAGCGTTGATTGACGTTTGTGGATTCGGCGGATAGGTACAAAAACCTAACTCTTATCGCTTATCTTTTTTGTAACAGGATATAATATTATAAGTTGCTGCCTGGTGAAACAGCTCCATTAAGTAAGTAGTTCATTAACCTAATTGGCAACCAATCAAAGCAAGCGCTAACACTATACCGCACCCTCTACTTATCTAAATGCTTAGTTAGTTTTATTTTGTGCCTTGTCTCTTTGCTTTTGTCAGCTACCTATCTCTTAGTGCCCTTATTCGGGTGCTATTGCCGAGAAGTTAAAATATATTATATTCTGTCTGCTCTTAGGTCGTATTTTTTGTGCCAATTCTTTCTTTATTTTATTCTCTCTAGTTCCATAGAGACTAAAACTCTAAAGACACTCTGAAGAGGTCTTTATCTTTTGCTAAATTCTAAAGAGTTCTATCTCTTTTGCTATGGAACTCTGAAGAGTTCTATCTCTTTTGCTATCCACTTTTATTAAAATTTGTTGATGTTTGAAAGGAGTGTCACTTCTGTCGGCTCAGCTCTGTCTACCGTACCTCTTTGCCAGCCCCGGGCCTCAAGAGTTCACTGATTTATTGTATTGTCCTCTCCCCCCTCTCGAGCGAAAAAACCCGCGCAATATGTTCCGACGCGAGCGCCCTCTGCCTCTCGTCGCGTCGCATCAGGCTTACTGCCTGATTGATATTTTATTGTTTTGAAGTCTGTGTTGTGTTTGAGTAATCGCTGGGGGCGTTTAGAGTGATTCTTGAACGGTTTGTCGTTTCTGTCGCGGTGAATTATCGTTGAAGGAATTACTTTGTTGATGTGGGTAGTTATACGTGTTCAGGCGAAAGGTATTATGATAAATAATATGTTCATTCCTCTGCGCAGATGTCGCCACTCGCACACTTATGTAATTTGAGAGATAAGAACTACTTTTACTCATCAGAATTATTTTTATAAGTAGTGTTGAAATCGGACACTTTCCTTGCTCTCTTTGAGGGTTACCATTTAGTTTAGAATTGTATATTTTCACTGACTTATTTACTAGAATATGTGTAACGGGATCTCCGGGGTAACTCATTTTAGGACAAGGCGCAAACTTGACTTCCGAATAAGTTCATTTAATCATTAATTATAACTTCACTTCCAAACTAGTTTGATTTCGCGCCGTTACACAGTTTAGTTTATTTAAGTGCTATGCGCCTATTTCTATATTCATTAACTCCAATGGTAGTATTTTGAGTTTGGAGTCGAACTTTGTTTTTTGCCTATCATAATGAGGAAAAAATGTAACCTTCCGCAAATTACCTAGATAACAACCCCAATAATCCCTTCATCTCTCGTAATTCCCATCTTCAACCCCGACTGACGGGGTGACTTCGCGCAAGTGTCTCGTGACGTCATACCGCGACACGCGTCATGTCGCCGACACGTCTGACAGTGACGATGCCAATTTGGGGAGATTCGAGAGGTGTTGCACCCGAATTGACTTGGAAAAACGGAAGTAGTTTTTGAGCTTAGTCTTCTACTTATACAGGGTGGCCCAAACGGTGAGGATAAAAATTTTTTTTTGGGTTCCTGACATATAGGGGTACCCGAAAATACCCCATGTATGTCTGCCGATTTTTTGTAGTTTTCGAGTTATGATTTTTTTAAAGTAAATTTGAGAATAATCGATCTGACCTCCTAAAAAAAATTTTTTTTCGGAAAGTATGAATTTTTTATTAATTTATTTTTTTGTAACATAGAACTCATTAGTTGTACTTTTACCCATAAAATTACCAGCTTCATGCCATTAATTGAAGGTACAAATTTATTGACTAAAATAAAAAAACTGGGGTGAATGCGTGTCACAGAAACATTTTCAAACATAAATTAAAAATTAAGAAAAAAGTTCCATGACTTTTAAGTAATTTCAAAAACTGCTCAAAACCCTTAGCTTCAATTATAATGAAAAAAACTTGGTGCTTAATGGGCTTTTTTGGCCGAAACTTGCATTTAAGTAAACAAAGGTGGAATTTTCTAAGTTAATAATTTGTTGTAAAAACATCTTTTGTTAATTGCTAGGGTTAATGTGGGTTGGACATAACATGGACAATAAACATAAAGTGAATTAATTTACGATTTCTTATTATTCTAGTATCAGCCCGGTGGCATTTCAACAGCACAAGACAAGACAAGTCTTTGTCCCATGAATAGTAGTTAGTGAAACAAGTGCGGAATGTATTATGTCGTTTTGCACTTGTCCCGTATCAAATAATAAAAAACGAATATTTTATAAAGGATATTTGAAAGGAAGGAAAAAAAACGTCTATTTAAATAAACGTTAAATTGCTGACGGCTTGACTTTTGACAGGGACATAACACTTGAACCCTTTTCCATCCCATTTCATCCCACTACTGGGCAAAGGTCTCTCCCCATGTTCTTCATAGATCTCGATCTTGTGAAAGGGTCTGCCAATATTTCTCATGGAATCTCAAATGGGCCTTCCTCTAAACCCTTTTAGCATTGTATTAAGTGTAATTTCTAATGACACTAGCAGCTGTCAAAATTAATTTCTGAGATTAGTTAAACTTTACCAAATATAAAATAATAGGCATTTATTTATTTTCTGGGATTTGAATGAAATCCATGTTTGAATGTAATTACCAATTAAATTACCGTTTGTACCGGGAAACTGTCCTATCCTATCCTATCCTAGCTTTTTCATGCCCGCTTTCTTCAAGATTTAATTTAGTAAATCATACGTAGGTTTCTATGTTTTATCATGATTTTTAACGCAAATGTATTATTAAAAATCGTTGTCCGATACAGAACGGGTATGTAATTTTCACTCGTCCCATCTTTTGATCCTCGCCTTACAGCTCGGGCTGACTTCGGGACTCGTTCGTGCAAAACGACATACATTCCGCACTTGTATCCATAACTATCTACTATTAATGGGACGAAGGCTGACTTGTGCTGTTGAAATGACACTGGGCTGATACTAGGATGATAAGAAATCCTAAATTAATTCACTTTATGTTTATTGTCCATGTTATGTCCAACCCACATTAACCCTAGCAATTAACAAAAGGTGTTTTTATAACAAATTATTAACTTAAAAAATTCCACCTTTGTTTACTTGAAGGCAAGTTTCGGCTAAAAAAGGCCTATTAAGCACCAAGTTTTTTTTATTATGATTGAAGCTAAGGGTTTTGAGCAGTTTTTGAAATTACTTAAAAGTCATGGAACTTTTTTTTAAATTTTTAATTTAAGTTTGAAATTTTTACTGTGACTCGCATTCACCCCAGTTTTTTTTATTTTGGTCAATAAATTTGTACCTTTAATTAATGGCATGAAGCTCGTAATTTCGTGGGTAAAAGTACAACTAATGAGGGCTATGTTACAAAAAAATAAATTAATAAAAATGCATACTTTCCGAAACAAAAATTTTTTTAGGAGGTCAGATCGATTATTCTCAAACTTACTTTAAAAAAATCATAACTCGAAAACTACAAAAAATCGGCAAACATACATGGGGTATTTTCGGGTACCCCTATATGTCAGGAACTCAAAAAAAAATTTTTATCCTCACCGTTTGGGCCACCCTGTATATTTTGTTCCTACTGCTCTTAGTAATGAGCATTGGATTGGCCACCAATATGACAATATGTATCTTCAATTTACAAAGAATTTTCTCTCAAGGTGCGGTTGAAAAAAACCTTACTTCTCCCAATGTTTGTTCTGAATACAAATCGAACCTATACTTACTACTCCCATGGCAGTTGGCAGGAGTCCTAACCGTTACACCACCAGGCCAGTCGACGGAGAAAGCTAATACTCACCTTGAACAAAAGTTCAATAAAGGTGTCTGCGAGAGAGGTGGTAAATGAAACCAATTCAGCTACACATATGAGTCTGTATTTATAAATAGCTAAGTTAAAAATTTGTACCAATATGTCTTACATATACATCAAAACATGTTGCTACCGCGATTCAAGTTACTGGCAACGCCATCTATTATGAGAGAACAGAACTAATATTTTGTATTGAAGTTGACAGTATTTCGTGTATGCAAATGGTGCAGCTATATGTAAAACAGTAATTAAGATAACATATTGAATGTTTTATACTATATTAATGTACATATTTTTTAATAACATTTAACATGCCGCCCGCCAAGGACATATTGCAGAATGTCCTTCAAAACAATAAAAAGAAAAGAAAAAGAACGTAACTTTACATATGGTGATGCTTTGTGTCAGTGGTTGGCAAGCACAAACAATTCTGTGATCTTAAAATTACACATTACTATATATATTAACCAAAATAGAAAACTAATTCCTTATGCACTAACAATTAACAACTGGAAACCTACTTTAATTCAGGCAGTAACAGACAAAGTATTTTTAACTAATGTACACAATGTAATGTCAAATAAAAATGACTAATGGGCAATTGGTAGCATACACAACTTAGAAACAGGTCTCTTGATCAATGAGTTTTTGGTGCGGATTGTAACTACTCTTGTAAGTTGATCAGGACCAGGGTGCTTCTGCTCAATTTTGCCTAGCAACCATCTGCCAGGAGGCATGTCATCCTCCTTCATTAAAACTAAGCTACCAACATCTGGTTCTGGAGTCTGATAAGACCACTTGTAACGTTGCAAGAATTGATTTAAATAGTCCTGCGACCAACGCCGCCAAAAATCTTGCAACATTCGCTGGGTTAATTGCCAGCGTTTCAGTGTTGTGATGTTATGATTTTCAAAATTGGTATCTGGTATTATAACTAGAGGCTCCCCTACCAGAAAATGCCCGGGTGTGAAAACGTTCAACTCATCTTGGTTTTCTTGGTATGATAGGGGCCTTGAATTAAGGCAAGCTTCGATTTGGGCAAGAACAGTTGACATCTCTTCGAATGTTAATGTCGAGTTACCGATAACCCTTCGAAGATGATGTTTAGTTGATTTTATCCCCGCTTCCCAAAGGCCACCGAAATTTGGTGCGTGTGGGGGAATAAATGTCCATTTAGTACCATTGTTAGAGAGATTTTCAGACAATTCAGGCACAAAACTTGATTTTTCCTTATCAAACAACTCAACTAGTTCTCGAGCTGCCCCGACAAAATTAGTACCATTGTCACTGTGTAGCTCCGCACAACGACCTCGTCTAGCTACAAATCTTTTAAATGCAGCCAAAAAACCTTGCGTGGTCATGTCACTGACTGCTTCCAAATGGATTGCGCGAGTGGACAAGCAAACAAATAGAGCAATATAACCTTTAAAAGATTTGTTGCCACGACCCTTGGATACACGAATATTAATCGGACCTGCAAAATCAACGCCGCTGCAAAGGAAGGGTTTATTTGGCGTCACTCGCGGGGATGGTAGCTGACCCATCAACTGAGTTCGTGCCTTTCCTGCATACCTTATGCACGTAATACACCTCCGAAAGAAAGCTTTTACTGCTAATTTAACACCAATTATCCAGTATTTGGTTCTTAAATAAGCTATCATAACTTGTGGCCCGCCGTGCATCGTTTTTGCGTGAGCATCCGCAATTAAAAGGTTTGTAAGAAAGGAATTTTTAGCCAACAGTATTGGATGCTTTTGATCATATTTTAAAGATGACATTTCCAGTCGCCCCCCTACTCTAATAATTCCTTTTGAATCCAAAAATACATTTAAACTCCTAAGTCTTTTTTTATTTGTGTCTAATCTTTCTTTCTTTTTCAGGTCTTCCAACTCTGACGCAAAATCTTCATCTTGTGATCTTTTCACGCACACTATCAGTGCTTCACTCAACTCTTCAGTGGTTAGGTTCGTAGTGCAGTTTCTTTCTCCTGTTCGAGTCCTGAGATGTAAAAATCTCCTGCAATACGCTACCACTCGAACCAATTTATTTAGTGATGAATATCTTTTCCAGATGGGGTACTCTACCGTACAGGTAAGTGTTTTTACTTGTTCTAACTGAGTACCAAGTTGTTCAGGTTTTTTGTATTCAATCGTGGACTGTAATAAAAATTCTGGGCCATTAAACCAAATAGCCGTGTTAGCAAGTTCACCAGGAGGGACTCCGCGAGATGCGCAATCTGCCGGGTTTTGTTTGGATGGCACATGTGACCAATGGTTTGTATCTAAATTATTCAAAATTTCGGAAACCCTGTTGGCAACAAAAGTTTTCCATCGGCTTGGATGACTGCTCAGCCAGGCAAGTACAATTTCAGAATCTGTCCACGCATACAACTTGTCTTTTTTGATATCTAATACCTGCCCTACTTCCACCATTAGTTTAGATAAAAGAGCGGCTCCACATAGTTCCAATCTAGGTATTGATACTTGTCTTATAGGAGCTACTTTCGTTTTAGAAGTGAGTAACGTCACATGAATGTTTCCTGATTCATCCTTAACCCGGACGTAAACTACTGCTGCATAACTGGTCTTAGATGCATCTGAGAACCCGTGCAATTCTACTTCTTCGCCTCTGGCCGTTGTCTGTATGTAACGAGGAATCCTGATATTAACAAGCGCATCGAGACCATTCCTGTAGGTAAGCCATTCTTGTAATAAATTATTAGGAACCTGTTCGTCCCATCCAATACCTGCCAGCCACAGCTTTTGAATCATCGTTTTTGCTATTATGATGCTGGGCGCAAGCCAACCCAATGGATCGAATAGTTTACTTATATCGGAAATGACCTTTCTCTTTGTAACAGATTCCCCGATAGCAGCGAGATTGACGGAATACTGAAAAACATCAGCACGTGGATCCCAAGTAAGTCCCAAAACTTTAGCAACATTATCCATCTTTATCTCCATGTCTTCACCGTGGTCACCTTTTTCGTCATTAATTTTTTGTAATAATTCAACACTATTACTCATCCATTTTTGTAGTTGAAAACCTCCTTTTGCTAATGTATTCTCTATTTCCTTGTAAATATTGTAGCTATCATTGATATTTCCAGCTCCCGTCATGAGATCATCCATATAAAAATCATTTAAAATGATGTCTTTGACAACAGATGACTTCTGACATTCATCGTAAGCTACCTGATGTAAAGCGCGTACAGCTAAAAACGGCGCTGAAGCTGTTCCGAACGTCACTGTAAGTAATTCATGTTCTTCAATTTCCTTTTCAGGACTATCTCTCCAGAGTATTCGCTGAAACGACGTGTCTTCTCTGTTCACTAGTACTTGCCGGTACATTTTGATAATATCTGCGGCGATGCAGACCGCATGCTTTCTCCAGCGTAGCACTATGTGTCGTAGATCTGCTTGTAATGTCGGGCCTACCATCAAATTATCGTTCAATGCGACTCCGTTTTTGCCTTTGGAAGATGCATCAAATACAACGCGCACTTTTGTTGTCGTTTTATCTTCCCGGATAACCGCATGGTGAGGTAAGTAAAGTCCTTTATTTCTTTCTTCTTTTGGAACTATCATCATGTGATCGAGTTCTGTGTATTCATGAATTACTTTCGTATAGTCTGTCCTAAGTTTGATGTTTTTGTCTAATTTTGATTCTAAACCTTTTAACCTCTTTTCAGCAATCGCCCTAGATTCACCATGCAAACAATCACGCTCACCGTCCTTGAATGGAAGCCGCACTATATACCGACCACTGTCATCACGTAACGTAGTGGTTGCAAATAGCTCTTGACATTTCAGTTCTTCTTCCGTTAATATCTTTTTTGGCAAAACAGGTTCAGCTTCCAGCTCCCAAATTTTTTTCAGGAAATCATCAGTTTCTAAGTTCGCGTGCATAACCGTAATGCAAGACATTGACTTTGCGTTAGGTGGTAATGCAACTTCTGCGACACCAGATAGTATCCAACCTAGAGTTGTATCTTGCGCTAATAGAAGGCCATTTGCGCTACGTTTAATGCCTGCTTTAATGACCTTACTATACACCTCGGCGCCTAGCAAAATATCGATTTTGTTGGGTTGGTGATACTCTGGGTCTGCTAGCTCACTTTTTAATACACTAAGTATTTTAGTAGGAGTTGCCTTTGTCGCTGGAAGTAGAGACGTGATAGTTTTTAGCACATAAGCATTTATTTTAAGAGAAAAATGAGGATCTCTTCTTGATTGGATGGTCAACTGAACAATAGATCTTGATAACAGACTATTGCTACCTACACCAGTTACCATATGTTTTGACGGTTGTTTTTTCAGTCCCAAATACTGAACCATTGATTCGGTGATAAACGATCCTTGCGAACCTTGATCCAACAAGGCTCGAATAACACGATAAGAACCGTCATCCGATTTTGCTTTCACCAACGCAGTGGTTAATAAAACTGTCTCATTGCAGTTACCTGTCGCTACATTCGACACCACTGGTTGATCCGAAATATCCTCCGCTCGGTTGGCGGCAGACTCTTCCTCCCCATCAGGGGTATCATCACCATCACCTACTGCTTGACTCTCACTTACAGACTCCGAAGCACCGCTGGGGTGTAACAGCGTATTATGGCGTCTATGGCAAATTTTGCACTTAAATGTGCTTCTACAAGATTTTGCAGAATGGTTGTTATACAAACACACAAAACATAACCCATTGTCCCGCGCAAATGAACGACGAGTTTCTGCACATTCCGCACCAAAGCTCTTACAAAAAACTATCCTGTGATCTGAGTCACAAAAGGCACAAGATATGTCTCTCTTTTCTTTTTGTAAGTAAAAAGTTTGAGAGTTTCGTACACTTTTTTCAATATTGGAACTCTGACTAAACCTACTGTCTAGCTGCTCTAAACCTCTGAAGCGGCTGACCAGGAACTCAGTAAATTTAGGAAATGTCGGCAATTCGTCTGATTTGTCTACTGAAATGCTGAGTTCCCAAGCCTTTCTAGTGTCTTTGTCCAGTTTAGCACTAATTACATAAATTATTAAAATATCCCAAGAAGATATATCAATTCCCAAATTTTTTATAGAATCTAAGCAATCAGACGTAGTACCGATCAGTTTTTTTATTTCACTTGCTGACTCTACTGTTGAATTCCTTTGATTGAATAATCGCCTTAAGTTATTATTGACCAGAAATCTTTTATTATTGTACATGCTCTCTAACTTTTCCCAGCTACTTTTATAGTTATCAGAGGTAACATTGATGTTCCTTAAAAGTTGTTCGGCTTCTCCACTTAAATGACATTTTAAGTAATATAGTTTTTGAGCATCGTCCAGAGAGTTGTTTCGGTGGACAAGTCCTAAAAACAAATCCCTGAACGTCTGCCATTCCACGTATTTGCCAGAGAAAGTAGGAATTTTAATTTCTGGTAGTTTAACCCCTTTTTGCTGTAGTTGTGGAGCGCTACCCTGACTTTGAATGTTAGTACAGTTGGTTTTGATTAAATTCAGTTTTTCCATTAGCTCCGATTTGTAGTCCGAGTAGACTTCCTCAACCACATCAAAAACATCAAGCTTGTGATAGTCGGATTCAAATAACTGTGTTCGTTCCACTTTGCTTATGATGGCTACATGAGTGTTGAAAAAGAGGTCCCACTGTTTCTCCAAGTTTTCTAAGCGGATTTCGAGGTACGATAAAGTCAACCTGTCCTTAGGGGACTTTTTAAAGTTAGTTCTAGCCTTAATTATGGCATCCCGGGTTAGTTCCTGAACATTAATGTACGACTCCATTATGTTTATAAATGAAGAAGTAACAAAAACCTTGAAACAATATCAAACACAAAAAATAAAGTAAAACAATAAACAAAGTAATAACCAAATTACTTGAAACTTAAACGTAAAATCATCACTTTAAAATAAATGTTGAATGTCCATGAATAAATCTTGAATTTTTTCTAAGTGTTTTCTTGATACAAATCCTGGGTGAAAACCGGCGTAGGTTCCCCGTCACACACACTTTTAGTCTAAAAAAACTACAAGTCCCTGAACTCTAACTAAATTGTAATCTTGCTTTACAAGTCTATTCTCCCTAGTCAATAAAGTTCAAATTACTCACAATTTTTAGAGCACTCACACTCTAAGCACTTCACTCGTCGTATGCTTGTATAGCGCGCCTACTAGCTGCGCTCAGCGATCTCTTGCCTGCCTCCACTAGGCTTGCCTTCGTCTCCTCCCGCACGTCGTTCCTTCCGTTGTTGACGGATCCTCCACCACCGTGACGTCACCACTGACGTCGCTGCAGGGTTCTTCTGAGCAGCGATCCACTGCTCAGTACTTATTGACGTGTACCGGGTGATACTCTTCCACCACCGAAGACTACCACAATACGCAACCGACTCGTAAGGACCATGAACAAAAGTTCAATAAAGGTGTCTGCGAGAGAGGTGGTAAATGAAACCAATTCAGCTACACATATGAGTCTGTATTTATAAATAGCTAAGTTAAAAATTTGTACCAATATGTCTTACATATACATCAAAACATTTTGCTACCGCGATTCAAGTTACTGGCAACGCCATCTATTATGAGAGAACAGAACTAATATTTTGTATTGAAGTTGACAGTATTTCGTGTATGCAAATGGTGCAGCTATATGTAAAACAGTAATTAAGATAACATATTAAATGTTTTATACTATATTAATGTACATATTTTTTAATAACATTTAACACACCTATTTAAAGCAATCTCACAACATTCTTGAACTCCACAAAAGACCAAACATAACGGCTCTCGTGTCAAACAAAACATTCTAATTAAAGTCATTCGAATCTCAACGCTCAATCGGCGCTATTGTCGCGGAAACAATATGGCCGCCAGACGCTTCCGGTTCCGACAATGCGCCTGCGCAACAAAAGCGCAGCGCGATATTTTCGGTATTATTTAACGCAAATAACGCACGATAATTATTTGGCTCGGGTTACTTGACGTTTGGCAGTTGCTGGAGGACTGCGGCTCTCAAACTGTAAAAGGCACACTCACAGCGTTTGGAACGCTTAGTTAATGTGCAGTAAGCCATGAAGGTGGTTCATATCCACCGTTAGTAATTAAATTAACATAATGATGTTACTGGGATAAGCCCGTTTAATTGTGTTTGATAAATAAATAAATAAATAATAAATAAATATCAACAAATACTGTGATTAGTTACTTCAAATTTAGTTCTTTTCCGGATCGGCTAAGCTACTAACTCCATTTTTGCAAATTCGTTTCTTATTTAGTGGTGATAACGTATAATAATGTAAAGAGTACCGAATTGTCTGCTAACTAATTAAAATGAATACAGAATACATATTTAGCTTACTTGCTTATCTAATACTCGGACATACTTTTGAAAATGGTTATGTTTTATTTATTTCAGAAAGCTTTGAAACATTGCTACTTTGATATTTGAAATTCATTTCACAGTTCGAGACTTGATTAAAGCGTTTATTAAGTTAAAATAAACTGTCTAAACCCGGTAACATAACTATGTAAGCATAATATTTACAATAATATTATTAAATATCTTTGGACTAATTTATAGTCCGTTATTATGGATACTATACAACGGATAAACATACTTAAACACTTTTTCTTTTGTAAATACATACTTAATATACATAGGAAACACCCAGATCAATACAAACAGACATGTTCATGCACACAAATGTTTGTACTGTGCGGGGATCGAACCCGCGACCCTTGGTGTAGTAGCCGACTTCTCAACAATTACACCAAGACAATGAACCCTCAACCATGTTTAAAGTGGATTCCGGACTGTCAGTAAACTTAACCGACTCGGCAAATTATTAATTATCAAACTATTATCAATTTTAATCAAATTCACCTCCTCTACCTTGTTACTTTTGCATTGTAAATATTAAATAATGTCTAAAGTTTGAGAACAGATGGAAGTCAAAGTGCAGGGCGGGTCAAGGTTATAATTTCCCGGTGACTGTTCATTCTCCACAATGCACCGAACATTATTGTAGAAACACTACACGGGGCAGAGTTTCGCTCACATTGGGGTTTGTAATTGAAGGTTCGAATGCTTGTGACTTTTGACATTCGCCCTGCCCCCTCTTGCGGTTAAGCTGCTTTTGCACTGCCGAAGCAGGACGAGAGTTCAGCTCATTTCCACCAAAAATTACCATCCATAGCTGACTATTGCAAGCACTCAAAATCCTTGATTTGTATGAAACTCAGATCGACTAAGCAAATAAAAATTATTAATTTTGCCCGCTACCAGTCAAAGGCCATAACTACTTACTTATTTATGAAGTAGCGCGAGCCATACTGAACATCATCATCATCATCATCATCTTTTAGGCATCTCGCAGTTTCTCCCGTCCCGTTTCCAGTCGTCAAGCTCAGTCGCAGGCCTTCAAGCGGCTTGACAAAATGTGACTGCAAGATTTTTACTAATCGTGGACTAATACTAATGTTGGAGTATGGCTCGCGTCACCTCATAGTTGAGGTGAGGTCAGTGCCCAGCTGTGGGCTGTTTAAGGCTGCTGTTTGTAAATGTTCTAGTCTAGTATACTCGTACATACTTACCTTCAACCCTGAATGGACTAGAACCTACGTTGGGGCAGCTGGTGATAGCTCTACCCATTGTGGTAGAAATACTGCCTGCAGGTAGTGAGTTCAATTCCACCCAGAGCAAACACCGTTTGTTCTAAGTCTCCCCAGACCAGATCAGTTGTCTTTTTGAGGGGTGTGTGGTAGATGTCTTTACAAATACGGGTATAACATACAAACGCTCACGATGATCCTAAAACTGGCAGTTAGAGACACACTGATTGTTGCCGTCATGGCGAACGGAACATGTGGAAGACGGCTACTGTTCGCTGAGCGAATTTTGAACCCGACGACGTGGTAAGGGCAAGTCTATCGCCGTTATTGTGTAGGGTGATGGAATGTGTAGTGTCCTAATACCGTGCACGGGGATTTAATAGTACATTCACTGCTTCACCTAGCTATAGGCACGCACGTCTGCTAGTGCTGGCGACCTGAAGAAGCCCCGACCCAAGACTCGGCACACACCTCTGACAGATCTGTCACTGTCACTTGGGGTTTAGTCCTGTGTGTGACCAGCGTATTGTTTAGATGCCAACACTACCAAATGTATTACCATGCCGTTATCCATGGGGGCTAAAACGGTAACATTTTAGCATTTCATATTATGAAACATCTAACTGACGTTTCATCTAGGCCGCGGTCCGTTTCGAGTCAAAAGTGAGTAATAGCGCGCTGACGTCGCTCACGTTCATACAATTTATCAATTCGGGATGCGTGTCAGCGCGCTGTTACTCACTTTTGACTCGAAACGGACCGCGGTCTAGATGAAACGTCAAATAGATGATTCATAATATGAAATGCTAAAATGTTGCTGTTTTAGCCCCCCAGGTTGCTCGTTTTTTTTTATCAGTGTTACCCTTTTAAATAACTCTCCGGTTATTTAAAAATACTATTATTATTTACCACTTCCATAGTGTAGCGGTTAGAACATTGGGCTCTCAACCCGGAGGTCAGAGGTTCGAATCTGGCTAGGACAGTGGAGGCTGATAACCTCCGAAAAGTTAGATGATTAAAATGAATTAACATACATTTTGATATATGGTATTGTTTATTACACTCAGTATTGCGTTTCACATAGTAACATCTTATGTACACTAACTATGATACAGACTTACGTTTTTCGATATTACAATAATTATCTCAGCACTATACTTATCTTAAAAGAGTTTCTATTGAGAGACGTAGGTAGATCTCTACTTATGGAATGGAATAGAATACACTAACCCCCTAAGTTTAGTGTCAAATAAATGTTATTTATTTCTATCTTTCTTTCTTATTCATAAAAACTAAAACAACGCTGCAACATTGATTTAGCAATTGACGTGTCCTATTAGTTACTTGCAAATGTGAAATAGCAATAGGAGTGAAAGAGACAGAACGTTACAGTAGTGATGATGTAGAGCTGTTTGATTATTTTATGAATAATGATTGAATTCATTAATTACCATGTCTAATGATGCATTTAACAATAATCACTCTTATTTATTCCTATACATCAAAGTTAGAGGCTGTGGTTTACGAAACTTGCCAAGTCATTGCATAAAGTGCTTGCAACTGAGTTGAGAAATTTGAAAGTTGGATCTCCAAACAAATTGTATGCCAAAATTTCAAACTTTTATATAAGTGTCATCTAAGTAGTTGCAGGGTCATAGGGAGAGGATCTGATGAACACGAACAAACTCTCTGAACACGTGGAACTTGTGACGTCGGTTTTGTATTTTTTCCATAAAATGTTTGGCTATCTCGATTCTCAAAATCACGGATATTAAGCCTAGAGCTCATGATATTATGTATCTGACAGCCCCTTTCGCCCCAAAGTCAGTACCCCTAGGGACGATCGGAAGTCAGAATCGCTACATACAAGTTGTTTTGAAGGTACATAGGTACTTGCTTAGCCATTTGTCTATTTACATATTTACAATATTTTTTTACAACGTAAATTCTTATTCTAATACACTAGCCTCCGAATTCACAAATACCAATCAAAGTTTTTCTTGCCTCAGGAGTTAAAGACGTAATTTTTTAATACCGTTGGGTTTGGTTGACCTTTGAAAAACTGGAGACTATTCGAATTCTAGAATGGTAGTCAAGTACTGATCTGCTGTTGAGTAGAAATGTGACAATACTTGTTTTCGTTTTTTTAAAATTACACTTTCATGTATCCATTTTATTACATAATTTATTAACAACAAAAATAACTGCATTCAGATAGACTTGTTACAAGTATCTAACTATCAAATATTCAAACTAACCGAAGATATTAACTAAATTAAATGATTGTGATGTGTTAAACTATATTTCCCTAATTATTTACAGATAATTAAAATGTAGCTACTGTCAGCATCAAAACCATATGAAGTATTATTCTGTACCTACTTCCACACATTGTTTTGAATTGGACAGCACCATCTCTTGTTTAAGAAATAGAGCTACAAAACAGAATAGCAAAGTCTCTTTCTTTTAAAATACAAAATGAGATGAAACCTGGATTCTTAATAATCTGTGATTACTTAAAGTTAATAAATTACTTATTTTCTTGTAAATTACATATATTTCTACTTCAAATTCCTTACATAAAAATCACTTTATTGGAATGTTATGTTTACTACAACAATATAATAATCGCATACTAATCGCCGCGCGGACGGTTCATCATCTACTCTCCATTTTGCTAATTTAAAACTATTTTTATATACACAAGCTATAAATATATCTAAGTCCATATATATTTTTTCAAATCCTTTATCAATTCATTCATTGCCTTCTCCAAAGCCGTTGAAGTAATTTCCGGGTCACAAAAGCTTTGAGAAGAAAGTATTAGGAGCGGTGATCCGTGAAGGATCAATGATTCGAGGGTATGAAGCGCCGAGGAAAGGCCTGAAGGCGGCTCTGCTGGCTTCCTCAGAGGGACTAGTGGTGGCCTCTTGCGTAGACTCATCTTGAGTATCCAAAGACGAGTCGTTATTAGAATTCCCAGCACTCAAATGCAGCTTTCTCGTGTGCTTCTTAAGGTCGAAGTTCCTGCAGAACCCTTTCGCACATATACTGCACGTGAACGGTTTCCTCTCGTTGTGGGTGTGCATGTGGAACGTCAAGTTGTATACTTGGTGAAATGCTTTATTGCATATATTACACTTGTATGCCTTCTCTCCGCTGTGGGTCAGGCGGTGGTTCTTATAGTTCCCTTTCTGATGGAAACCTTTGCCACAGAACTCGCAAACAAAAGGCTTATATCCTGCATGGATTCTTGCGTGTGTGTTCAGAGTCGATGAACGGTTAAAAGCTTTGCCACATGTCAGACACTTGTGAGGCTTTTCTGATGTGTGTATGATCTTATGCCTGCACAACGTTGATGCCTGTCGAAAGCCTTTTCCACAAATCTTACAGACAAACGGCCTTGCTCCTGTATGCACCGGCATATGCCTTGTGAGGTTATAATGAGCGTTGAAGACTTTTCCACAGTCTCCACATGCAAAACTCTTGTTCTTAGCTGGTGATGGCGTTGGACCAGTAGTGGATGAAACTGCATGGTCAGCGGCTGGCGCTCTAGGACTTGGAGGTCTTTGGACTGGAGAAGACTGCGGTGGCGGTCTTGGCAAATGCAGTTGATGGGCGTATGTCAAAGATACTAGATCTGGTCCGTAATATAGAAGAGGATAATGAGAGACTAGCTGTCTCCTTGCTGCGGGAATATATTGTTTGAAGGCAGAATCTAGAAGCTGAGCGCCGTAGGATAGAAAGCCTGGCGGTGGAAGCGGTTCTGGAGAGACAGACTTCTTTCTGTCAGGCTCCATGAGTCGTGCAATGGAGAAGTTGAGGACCGGTGTGGTGGGGGTATCTGGGGACTTTGCTCTTTCTGGAGATGACTCCCGAGGACCCTCGGGCCGCGTGGTTGACTGGAATGGCTGCATTTTGAAGGGATCTTGTCACATCTGGAACAAAAAGAAGAATGTTAAGAGCACTGTCAGTGTCAACCCAAAAGGGTAGGTAGAAGGTCTATTTCGTGGTACCCAACCCTAGGTGACCTAATGTCCATTTGCGTAACGGTGTCATAATTTAATCATTGCTTGTTAATCAATGTTTGATTGCCGCTGTTCATCTTATATCTCTGCAGGACTGCACTGAGTGTTTGAGTATGGCTCGCACCACCTCATAGTTGTGTTGAGGCCTGTGCACCAGTGGGACGTATAAAGGCTTTTGTTTGTTTGTTTTATTAATAAAGTACCTACATGCGAGTAATACCTATTCCCTGGAGTGGGACAAACGCAATACGAACCCACTGCCAGTCTGCGCTCGTCAACATGTCACACGCAGACCACGCCTCCCACTCAAAGCAATTTACTTAAAACACGGAATGCTTTGTGGGCAAATACAATAGACAATAGACTTTGGTTCAGATCTGAATGCTTGAGATGAAAAACGAAGGGTTGTGCACCCTTAGGTGGCGGGAATTCAGCAGCCGGGACTTGCGAAGAGTGAGGACTGATGTCTGATTACTTGTAGAACGCTAAAAACACTTGAATTTGTTAAAGCTTTGCAAGGTTTAGTGGTTCCAATTTCACGTACCTCAAAGACATAGTTTTTAGTTAGAAGACATATGTCTGGATAAATTACTTGGTGTTTTCATTGGGAATCTTTTAGGTTATTTTGGTAAGAATTGTATTCGTATTTTTGTTTAATAATCTTATCTTCTTGAGTCCATCGTAATCGTAGTTAAATGTATGTATGTGTATTGCCTTTTATAATGAAGAGATAATCCGCCAGTTCTACACTGATGCTACGTTGCTACGAACTTCGTAGCATAATCAACTCGTAGCTTGAGTTGTAGCAATACCTGTAGCAGGTACTGTTAAGGGCTTCCCTTTGCGACTTTCTTCATTTCCCAGAAATATGAATTCACCAATTAAATTAAATAATACTTAATTAGTATTTATCTTCTACTGATGTTTGACTGGGTTGCGCTGGACCGCTCGAAATAAAGTTGCTCAATCTATATCGTAAAACAAAGTAACAGCTAAGTAATGGTTTTATTATGAGAGGATTTTTAGGTCAATGTATTTAGTTACTATGCTATATTCTTTGATTTGATGCCTACTATCCTTTCATGAGGATTTGCCCGTGAATTCGGATATTCAAACTTTATTTTTAATCCATTCACAAAAGTATTAAACCATTTAAAATCTACTGTGCAAACAATTCTAATTAAAACCACACAACTCTGCCTTCAACTCGTCCATTCTAACCCTCTAGTTGGACGCGGGGGTTGACAATCATCGCTGCAATTAACCGGGGCACAATAGACCCGCGCGGCGGCAGGGTTAACCCGCCGAATATGCTCGTGTGGTCGCAAATGCCAGGCGCGACTGGTAATTGGACGGGTGTTTGAATGATTTATTATATTTTGAAAAAAAGCCAAAAACTTTTGTTTTTAAGTAAAAAACCGTTAAAACATTTATGGTTTCACTATTCAGGTTCTTTGTTAGCACCTATACTAGAGCTGAGATTTATTTTGTAATAGTTAACTAACTTAATCAGAATCAGAATCAGAAATATCTTTATTTAAATAGACCTGTTACAAGTGCTTTCAAATCGTCAAAAACTTAATCAAACAAACAAAAATACACTTAATAATAGACTTAAATACTATAATAGAAATGATAAATAAATACACAGTATACAAACATAATGTGACTCAACCACCGGTGTCGGAAAGTTGTTTCTGTACTGAGAAGAACCAGCAAGAAACTCAGCAGTTACTCTTTTCAATATGTTCTGTACAATAATCCGTTAGTAAATTACAATTTTATTAAGTACACATACAGTTATACAATTTCAAGAAAATGGTTAGTGCACAAAATAATGTTAAATTATTAAAAGCAATTAACAATATTGTTTAGAAAAGACGACTGGTTAACATTATAAAAAAAGGAGTTTTGAGGTTCACATCCAGTTATACAATTCAAAGAAAAAAATGTTTGGTTGGTTCACATTATTATGTTGAATCCGTATAATTGTTACAAAATGGCTAATTGGAGTCCGCGTCGAGCTGAGAGCTTACTCCCAGGCGTTCTTATCCATAAGGTAGTCGGCTGTGGTATAATATCCTCTTTTTAATAAGACAGTTTTAATATGATGTTTAAACCTATGTAATGGTAACTTACAAATTGCTTCTGGAATTTTGTTGTAGTAGTGTATACCTTGCCCCATAAAGGAACCTAAAACCTTTTGTAACCTGAATAATGGAAGCGCAATTTTATTCCTATTCCTCGTAAAGCAAGGTTTGGTTGATGACCACCCGGAAAAATGACGAATGACATAGGTAGGTATAAGATATTTTTCCATTTGCGAAAAATATCACACACAATACTACAGTACTATAATGTCTCTATTTTGTTGCGATTTATGCGAAAATTGCTCGCAGAAGAAAAAATATCTAGATTGTAAAACTCAGTTCGGACTGATCTAGGAGTCTACATGCCTCAGTAAGTTAAGTTTATTGCAATATTTTCTATTTAAAAAACAAGGTTCGGTCGCTGGCCGCAAGAAAAAAAAAGACGCCATTTTCAGACATTGGCTTTTCGGTCGGGGTGGTCACCCATCCCATTTCCGATCCGGCGTGTACTTTACAACAGCATCCTTGCCGATGAATGTCACAACTGCGCCACGGGCACCTCAAATATTATTTAAAATTTCAATCAATGAAAAGTATTTGTAGAAGCATTAAACAAATCAAAATAGACCCCTCTTTACTCTGAAAGCGACCTTGCAGTCTACCAGGGCGGCCTCCCGCGGCGCGAACTAACCCGCCAAATATGTTCCGCAGCCGCGGATCGGAATCGCGACCTAATTGCACGGGTCTCTTTAGACCCTTTGTTTTTGTGAGTGGTCTGTGGGAGTGAGGGGCTTTGTCTTTGGAGGGTTAAGTGATTGGCGAAGGATGTGTGATTGGTGTAGCTTTTCTGAGTTTTTTTTTTGAGTTGGTGACTATGGGCAATTTTATCTGTTGAAATTAAAACATTCAACCCTTATTCATAAAAAAATAAACGCAACGCTAAAGCATTGTTTAAGCTATTGACGTGTTGTGTCACTTACTCGCAAATGGCGGCAGCAACAAGAATGACATGTGACTAAGTAATACAAAAGTTAAAGTCTTGTTGAAGAGCTGTTTAATTTTTTATGAATAAGGGGGTTAAATAAATAAAATGTACAGACAAAGGCTTACCAGGCTACTCATTTCCGTATTCATTATACTCTAACGGAATATAACATTTATTTGCAGTAACTAGAGCAAAGAGGGATGACAGGTAGGTAGCGCCTGTCATGCCGTTGACCGTACATTTGTACATAGCAAGCACTAAACATAATTTGATCAAAAATACTAATCAAAATCGAAAATAAAACTTTTTATCGTTCTTTGACCAAAAGAAAGTAGCCTAATTATTCTTAATATTTTCAGCATTTATACAACGCTACTAGTGACGTCACGGATATTGTTGTTTGTGTCTGAATTTTATCATTAGTATTTTGTATTTAACTATGGATTAAAAATATTACATATATTTCTTCTTTCTTTTCCTCATCAATGTTTGACTAAAACAAGGCTTGGGAACATCTGACAGTTAAGCTTATCATGTACCTTACTCACATACAGCTATTAGGCCAGTCATTATAGTATGTTCACCTCGGAATTCGAGATACCCAGCTGTAAGTCTGTAAATACTTGTATATTGACACCCTAAAAGTTGTCTCAAAATCTACATATGGTAGGGTGTACGCAACTATTAAATTTCAAGGTCAAAGGTCACAAAAAGCGTTATTTTGCACTTTTTTTGTAAATATCTCATTTTCTATGGGTTTTTTGATATATGTATTCATTATCAATATTGTAGAATACAAAATTTTCTACAAATTCTGTTTGAAAAATTTTTTCAAACGGTGAACCGTTTTCGAGATAGAGGGCGGAGAGCGTGCGGTCACAGCATCACTTCAGGTGTATATTATCAAGTTCAATCTTGGTTAGAGCATGATTTGGGAACCCAGGTATGGCATGGTATGGCTCCTTCCTCTTCACCGTCGTTTTCCGGCTGCTGGTTTTCAAACTGGTCTTCATTATCGTCTTCAACGACATTTGTCTCAAGTTCTTCCATGATTTCGGAGATGATGTTTTTGAGACAAGCTTGCCTATTACATTGGCCACAAGCTAAAGAGCATTGCAAGCCAGCTTTCCTGCATCCGCATCGCCAACCACAACCACTCTTGCAGTTGCAGCAAATAGTATTTAGCAAATATTTTGGAGCAGGTGGTAAAATTGCCATGATAGGCTCCAGAAAATCGTTTCGCATTGCCCAACCCCATACCTGGGGTTCCAAGTCATGCCCTGACCAAGTTTGAACTTGATAATATACACCTGAAGTGATGGAATATACGGCTCACCGTATGAAAAAAAATTTCAAACAAAATTTGTAGAGAAAAAATATTGAAAATAAATACAATAGCAAGAAACCCATAGTAAATGAGATATTTACAAAAAAGTGCAAAAAAACGATTTTTGTGACTTTTGACCTTGAAATTTAATAGTTGCGTACACCCTACCATATGTAGGTTTTGAGACTACTTTTAGGGTGTCAATATACAAGTATTTACAGACTTACAGCTGGGTATCTCGAATTCCGAGATTTTTACCTAATTTAAGCTTAAATGACTGGACTATATGCTAATCCGGTTGGCGCCAAATCTCAATTTGGTTGTGGTGACTTATCTTCAAAATTCAGTTTCTTTGCGACTGTGATCGTTTGAGGGAAAAGAACTAAGCCAAATATATTTTTTTAGTTATTTACTTGGTAATACTGTATATTACCGAAAATACTAATTTA
The DNA here is from genome assembly GCA_950022985.1 of Udea ferrugalis. Taxonomy (NCBI): domain Eukaryota; kingdom Metazoa; phylum Arthropoda; class Insecta; order Lepidoptera; family Crambidae; genus Udea; species Udea ferrugalis. The sequence goes on along the minus strand of OX465541.1, from coordinate 10,522,668 downwards.
AGTGAAGCGTATTAATGATTGAAGTAAGTGTGAAGCACCGAGATGTGAAGAGATGTTAGCCCAGCTCTCCAACAATCTGCGCTGCAACAAGCCCGCCTGTTTTATGCCTCACCTTTCCTCAAAGTTAACGTGAGATCTATCCCCAAGCCAGACAAAAAAGCTCTCTCTTACTTTTACTATTTTATAGAATTATACGACTCAATACACAACCCCTTTCCCTTCCCCTACGGTCTAAGGACCAGCTGCCCCAAACGGCATGTTGTACCAACAGCGCGAGTACTCCACGCGACTACTCCAAGGGGTACAAAACAATCACTATAACATTATTGTTTTAAGTATTGTGAACGTCCTTGAACATGTCAATAGCAATTCAAAAAATGCTATTGTTTTTACTTACGCTGTTTAAATGGATAATTAAGTTTTAGTTTTAAATATTTTGATGCATGAATACATTTGAAAACACGTTTGCAAGAGCTTAATTATATCGGTCAAAATAACTGGTAATTAATAATTTAATAACTATAAGTACCTTGGTACATAAAGTTATTAAATTATTAATTACCAGACAAGGAAAGAAAAGAGAGCAGCCCCTGGAAAAAATTGTTTGAGATGTCCAGTGTGGAAAAGCTAAAGTACAAATTCGTTTTAACATTTTGGCAGTCGCAGATGGATATCCTATTTTGAACGAAAGACATTGCAGATACCAATGTGCAATTTAGGCGGTCTCATCGCTATTTAGCTATCTCCAGGCAACCTTTAGGTAGGGAAGTCATTTAATGTTTTAAACATGAATAAAATCAACTTAATTTATGTGTCTTCACTGACACAGCAAGAGGTAGCGGATGGGGCACATACGAGTAACTCAAAGAAATGAAAAAAAAAACATCCCTTTAGTTCTTGGTATTACCTCCCTTCTTACTTAAGAGTGGCCATACATTTCCTCGTTTTGAAGGAAATAAAAACTTTTGTGATTTCAGAAAACCCCTTAAAACGACTTGATCGTGTTACACTTTTGAGGATCAAGGTAATCAGCCAGGAGTGCGTCCGCCCTCCACCCAACCACTTCAAACCATCAAGTCGATTACTCTATCCCTTTCAAAGCAGCTATCATGCCATCTCGATACAATGCCGCTATCACTCCGCTCTTATCACAGCTATCAGGCCTCAATGTGATAATTACTCCCACGCCGCCTATCTTGGCGTCGTCATCGCATCTAATACTGTACAGCATCAGGGAGATAAGAGATTAGACACAGCTGATGCTTGAACACTGTGGACGCCACAGAGATGCTTTTTGCGATTGTTGTCAATTAGGTCTGTTAAAGTTTCACAAAACCCCGCAAGTGTAATGGTTTCGGGTTTGATTCTTACATGCACGGGACCATCGGGAAGAAAGAAAGAAAATCAATTTATTGCCCTACTACTACAAAAAATACATAAAACAAGAAAACATTAAAAATAGAACGACATGAAACATTAACCAATTTCAGAATTTGATCAGGCATTTGCCTGATCAAATTCTGAAATTGGTGGTGGAAATGACCCGTTTAGTACGGTCGATACGAACACCGGTTGAGTGGAGAAGGGTCGTGGCTTCAGCACAAATAATAAATAAGTAAATAGCACTGAACATATCACACGGCACCATCTAGCCCTAAATTAAGCAATTACTTGCCTATAGCACATAGGATACAAGACAACGGATAAACTTAAACTTGTTTTACGTGTGGGTGGATATATCATTAAGAAGGGAAAAGAAGTTCCTACTCATGACTTTTCCATTCCTGATATCTCAACTGAAAAATTCATTAAGTGAAATTGATAAGTCAATTTAAAATATAAAAAAATATTGTTATAGAAACGGGCTCCATTTAATCATAGTCAATTTATTTTGTGATTTTACTAATCCGGATGTCGTAGTGCTGTGGCGAGAAACCCTCTGCCCTCATCCTCTGACCGTTACAAAGTAATATCCAACCAACCGCCTACTTTACTACCGCACTAATAAAGTCCATATTCAAATAAGAACCCAACTCAAATTATTTCAAAGAGTCTCCCCGTAAGCAACTGAAGGACCATCGAGAAAATTTACAGAGAACACTCAACTCTACTGCTTGCAAGTTAGAGTTTATTTTGAGTCCATCAAAAGTTTCAAATCTTTATTTTGTGAACAGTCTATTTCGGAGCTTATTTTTGAGTGTAATAAGGTAAGTTTTTGACTGGGAATCCAGGGGTAGGTCTGAAGACCACTAGATTTGATGGCCTTAATGATATTAGACGTATCAGGGTTAAGTTATCAAATGCTTTGCTTAACATATTTAATCTGGCTCTCATTCATTGACATGTCAGTAATAATTAAGGGCAGATAAATGTTAGCGCTAATCTCCTCGGTAGTATGAACGATGCAATACTATTTTAGGTTGTGCTTCTTTCGTCAAGATCAATTTACTTACCCCCTTATTCATAAAAACGAACGTAACGTTATTAAGCATAGTTCAAGCAATTGACGTGTTATGTCACCTACTCGCAAATTGCGGCAGCAACAAGAATGACAGTGACAAAGCGATACAAAAGTTAAAAGGTTTTTTTTTATTTTATTTTTTTATTTAATATGGGTTTGCGTTTGACCTCAGTCTCGCCTGATGGTAAGCGATGACGAGGTCGAAGGTGTAACACGCTTACCCAGAAAATGCCTATTCACTCTTGCCTTGAAGACACCAAGGTTGTATGTATCCGGAAACACAGACGCAGGGAGGGCGTTCCACTCCCTAGCGGTGCGGACCAGAAAGGAAGCCCCAAACCGCTTAGTTCGGACCGCTGGAAAGTCGACCACATGGGGGTGAAAACCCTCACGGCGTCTTGTGGTCCGGTGGTAGAAAGTAGAGGGTGGTATCAGGTCATGAAGTTCCTGCGCACACTCTCCGAAATACACCTTATAAAAAACCGATAGACAGGCAACTCTACGCCGATGCTCCAAACTCTGGAGTTTGGAAAAATGTTGTTGAAAAAGAGCTGTTTTAGTTTTTATGATTAAGAGGGTTAGTGCATTCTGTAGGGAAATAGTTTTATTGAAGTGTGCCGTCTTAACTATTATTGTCCAATTGAGACAATAACAGCCCCGAAACTCTTTGAAAAGTCTGAAATCCAGAAAAAGACATTTGGTCATGTTTGGCATCAGGCGGGAATCGAACCCGAATTCCTGAACTTCTTCCCTGAATCCTTTGAGATTTGGCCGAACACGTCCGGATGATTACTTTTACAATAATTTGATTCGTCAGTTTAGGAAAGGTTACTGTAAGTAAAGGTTAGTCAGAGGCACACCGTCATGGTGAACGGAATATTCAGAAGCCCACATTCCGCCGAGGGAATTTGAACTCAACGTGGTAAGGAGCGAGCCTACCGCCGTTATCCGGGTTGCTTGGGTTTTATATCGGTGTTTTCCATCATCGGAGAGTTAGCTGCAAATTGTACCATGAAGACAAAGTAGGTGTGTTCCAGCCAGATACGATCTCAGGACTGTCGAGTTCCGAGCCAGAGTGTTTAACCACTGGTCGGGAAGTAACCATAATGATGACTACAAGGCGAGAACTCATGGGGAAGGCGATTTTTTTATCTGCATTCTTGGTGTCAAGGTCAAAAAACGCGGCCAAAAAACATGATAACTCGAAGAATCATAACTTTTGCAGGGAAGGCGATTTTTTTATCTGCATTCTTGGTGTCAAGGTCAAAGTTAAGGAAAAAAACATAAAAAAAAATCTAGCTCCAAAACTAAGCAAAATCGTAAAACATATTTGAGGATGATTTGGATACACCTTGATATGAGGAATCTAAAATTTAGCTTTAGCTAATTTAGCTTTTAGTGCTTTTTCCAGCACCCAGGATATACACGGTACGGAGCCTCTCTAAAGATCTCCTAAAATAGAGACACCTGGCAAACTACACAACATCACTATTCACACACAATTGCATCGTGGTTAAGAAACCTGATAGCTGTTGAATTTAAAATAAATAATTTTCAATATTAAACTTTTCTCGTTGTGAATGACGGTAGGATCAAACACTTGGTTCAATAAATGAATGACACACTCAAAAACCAATGGCACGAAGCAGAAAAAAAACACCTCAATTAAAATGTCACTTCAAATCCCAAATATCTCAATAAAAACCCCGATTATGACGAAGATGAGCCTTTTAATCTTCAAATCCACAATATTTGCCTATTTAAACGCAATTCCTGTTTTTTCTGGCATATTCCGCGAGGCGTGTAGGCCACAAAGGCGGTTTCGTGCTATTCCACGGCAATCAAACTCCGTGGAGTGATTGCGATGACATCTGTCAACTCAAGACGCCATTACAGGCCCATTTGGCGGGAACACGGTAGGGTTAGCGCTTCGGAGAGTTGGTAGAATTAGAAAAAATAGTTCGGGTAAACAAAAATTTACATCCGAGTGATTTACAACAATATTGTTAAAATGTAGGTCATCAAGAATTGAATTGCCTGAAAAAATCGTGATAATGGTGCAATTTGGAAGACTCAATTGTTATTTCTGGGTCCTGGAGAGAAAAACCTCAAGAAAAGAGAATCGGTTATGCTTAAAGCGTTCTCCACCAGTCTTTAGGCGATTCTGAAACGACGTTGAATGGCGATGCTAATTTCTAATTTAAAAAGAAATCAAACAAAGATTTCACCGATAAATTAAATTTAAGCAATTATCAATAGGAAATTATTATACCTTGTACGAGCTAGCTCGCACATGTAGCAGCCGTCAGCAGCGACCTACTTCCGAACCGGCGACCGATGGACCCTCAAGGTGCAGCGTCGGCGCTTTACACCGACGACTCACAACCAATAGGCTATATTAGTGTGTATTGGAACAATGATGTATTTAAAGCAATAGCATTATAACAAATAAACTAGATTTCAACCGTCCGTGTTGAGTCTCATTTCCCTACCGCTTCTCATTTACCTAGTATCGTCTTTAAGTCTAGTCTGAAAGACTTAAGGCTCAATAACATTTGGGAGTGAGGTTACTAAATAGCGATACACACCCCTTCAACAAATGGGCTCTGAACTTTCTGCGTATTTGTGTTTCTTGCAGCAAGTCATACTTTTTAGGTGAAGCTTGTGCCCAGCAAGGGCCAGATCTTCAGTTAAGTAAGTTAATATTTATTGCTGGTGATTTTCAATTTAGAACATGATGTTTTGTAAGCTGTGACAACCCTAACCCGCAAATCCGATCATTAGAAATCCCGACCTGTCATAGACTGCCGTCAACACGCATCTCCTGTCTCTTTCCACCACCCTTCAGCGATCATCCGTCTCGCTCCCAATCCCATAATCTCCGTGTTGGTTTGACAGGAGTCATTAGTAACAACCAATTTACACTGACCTTCCCTTCGTATGGGATCTCTTTGGTTTAGACGCCTTTTGGGGACCAGAGTATAATGGACGTTGTTAACAGAAATAATACGAGAATTGCATAGAAAAGTGGGTACCGCTTATTTCTCGATTCCGGCTGCGTCTGTGGTAATTGAAATGATTATTGTGGTGTAGATTGGTTGTCGCGAGTTTGAACCATTTTCGTTTATGAGGGTGTTCAGTCGATTTAGATTTTGATTGCATGTTACAGGAAAGCTACTGTTTAGTGCGATTTAACAATACAGTAATCGTTTTCTTGAATGCTTGCGATAAGAAATAGCAGTGGATCTAGGAGAGTACCCTGCGGCATGCCGTTTCAAACTAAAGTGTGTAACGAAGATTTTGTTCGATGTTTCGAAATGAGATCATATCAGAAATACAGAATTCCTAAAAGAACTAATGACATCTATCGTAACCCTTGATAGTTGGAAGTCGAAGTGCCAGTGTGTAGGGTACGTAAGGCGAAGAACTGTTAGCCTTTGGGGCAGAAAAAATCTTAAAAGAACCTGATGAAGGTGGCAGGATTCTTTTAGATACAGGCCTCTTCTAACCATCCAGTTTATAGGGGGAAGGTGTCTTTTGAGGATGTTTAGTGGCAAGCAAGTATGCGAAAATATGCCTAAAGGTAGACGATGCTGCAATCTATGTGTCGTGATCATTATGGAGTAATGCCCTCCTTGTTAAGGTCGTCGAGAGCCTTAAAGCACTTTCTTAGCTTAGGAAGATAAAGAGAGAAAGTAAGATAAGGTAAATAATGTTTGTAGCACATAACAAATACATACAGGTAACTAACAGTAAGTTAACTAACTTATCAAATTATTTCTTTTAAACTTTCTTGGTCAATTATATTGAAATTGTTAACAACGGGATTGCTGCGGTACCTTATTTCTTTTGAGATCTTTACGATATTTCGGCACTGTCACAAGCGCCATGGTCACGGCACGGAGTAACTGGAGATCTTGCGGGTCCCCCCCTTGGGGGTTTTTAACAGTGCCAAAATATCGGAAACTCGAAACAAATAAGTAGTACATGGTACCTAGCAATCCCGCAATTTTAACTTGTCAAGATCGTTATTCTTAGACAAAAACTTACTGTTTTGTCTCTTTCATTCTTATTGCTGTCCACATTTGCGTAAGTGACAGGGCACTTCATTAGCTGCCATTGCTGATTAAGTTTTAATAAATAAGGTTAAGGGCTTGAATCCATAATCCAGCTACTTTTAACAAAAAAATATTGTTGCAAGAAAATGTGTTTAGGTAAGCCTATTTATCTATGATGGACCACTTTTAAAATTTCTCATCCACTATTTTAACCTCGAATAACTCGTAGGTAGTTCTTTCTTGCCAAAGTTTGCGTTCGTTCTATTGTTATTTCACAGTGTAATAAATCCCTTACGAAATACAGTACTACAAGTATTTACCTATTTAAAATCGGCAAATAACTTGGTGATCACCGCAACATAATCTGTCGTATGTCAACAGCCTCAACCGGGAGTCCAACCCGCGCCAATTACTACCCGCAAATATTTGCAACCCTGGGGGAGAGTTTATTGTTTGCGAGGGATTATTGCGTCCTTTTGAATAAAGAGGAAATATTTTAAATGGAATACAAAAATGTTGGTCCTAATATCGAATATTAATAAATGCCTGCCTTTATAGAAATGAGTATTCAAAATGAGTGATGTTGTTCATTTTGGTTGTACGACTATATCCTAGATGGGGTAGTCAGAGGCACACTGTGCCATCATAGTGAACGGAACATTCAGAAGCTCACATTACGCGAAGCGAATGAGAACCCAACGTTGTAAAGGGCAATCCTACCAACGTTTCCGGGTTGCTAGGGTTTTTATTGGTGTTAGCCGTAAATCGTACAATGAACACAAAGTAGGTGTTTCGGCCAGTTTGAACTCTAAACCACAAGTTTTGGTATGCTTAAGGGGTTTAGCACTTTAGCTGGCTACGTGGACCTGGGTTGAACATAAGCACCCAGTTACTAAGTAATGAGTTATCTACAAAATAGTACATTGTTATCCTAGGGGCGAAAGTAACTTATTTAGTCCCGAGACGGGGTTTGGTGCCCGGAACGAAGTGAGGGCGCCAATAGTTCGAGGGACTTAATAAGTCTTTCACCCGAGGTAAACACTGTGCTTTTCATTACGAATACAAGGAAAGTAAAAATAAAACATGAATTAGCCAAAGAAAAAGATTTAAAAATAAATGAAGATCGAATTGGCGCTATCCCGCCTATTTTGTTTGTTTTTTTTTTCTGTGGCGGGCCCACTATTCAGCCATAATTTTTTATTTTTTTCATTGAAAAATTGTAAATATTTTGCTCTAAGCTTAGTTATTTTGAAGAAATTGTTGAAACTGAATTATAATAAAGTTATTTATAAAATATACATTCTCTAATCAATACTTAACTTTAAGTTATTTCAATTTTACATCGTGGCTGTATAGAAAGTTGGAACATGGTTCAATAGATATGTGAAAAATAACTAAGTTTTTTTTAATAATTTGGCAGATGTCAGTTGAAAGTGATTCTCCCTAGGGATGAAAAGTATTACTTTCAGCCCGCTTCTCAGGTCAGTAATGACCTACTTTCAGAGTATGAGTAATGAAAAAGTTATTTCTGCTGAGACAAGCAGAACTTTTAGTTTAGCAAAACTAGTATTGCAATCTTGTTTTTTCTCTCTGTTGAATATCAGCGCGGGAAACCCTCTGATAGAGCGCAAAAACCTTATTTTAGAATTTTATTTTTAAATATTTTTTTTACCTGCATTTATGTTATTCGATATTTTGGTGACAGCGTAGTTTACTAGCTATTGAAATTAAGCGGCAATGGAAATTCGCCAAGGATGCAATCTTGAAGTCTGCTAGGGTTAGTCTCATTTAAAATAAAAGTTTGTCCGTAGGTATCTACTTACTTAGTATTTCCTTCGCGAGTACCTTTTCAGGTGGAATCGGCTTTCTGTATTGTATCTTCAAACTTTTATTGCATTCATGTTGTACATTACATTCTTAGATATAGTTTTTAGTTCAGAGCATGAACCCTGTAATTGTACTGTACATACCTACTTACGTGTTGTATGACTTGTATGTGAACATGAACGTAAAAGGCTTTCAGTTTCAAACTAGGTAATCTATGGAATCATTTAGGTATAACACTTAAGATCGCAATAGGTATTTCTAATCATAAGAACAGCATCCATCTACGGCACTTCCCCGCTTTCCTCCCGTTCCTCACTAGAAACTTTATTACGTAGGTACTACGTACTACGTATAGGTAAGTTACTAATTAACTGTAATTTAGTGGATGCGCTAGAGGACCGGTTAAATATGTCCTAAATTACTCAATATCTAGATATTTTTAGTCATTTAGGATATTATTATTAGTAATTTAGACATATTTAACCGGTCTTCCAGCGCATCCACTAAATTACAGTTAATTAGTAACTTAATGAAAAAGTATGTAAGTATAAAAAAAATATGATTATTTGTAACCTACCTTTTCTCAAGGAAAAGGGATTAAAGAGGTTCTTAGGTTAATAGTTCAATAGTAATTAGAAGAAGAATACATTATTTTCTTCTTTTTAGGTTCTTAGAACAATTCAGCGCTCACATTACCAAGGGGCTCTACTGTAAAGTTGCTAAAAATACGCCCATTGGTAACGTTTTGTTTCTAATACTACAGAGTTTATTACTAATTCCTAGTAGACTATTTCTGGTCTGGTTCGTCACCAGAAGAAAACTTTTCAACTCATTAAATTAATGTCCTAATTTTTCAAAATTCACTCACTAAATGCAATATGGACCGGTTATACGCTCTTTTTAATTGCACCCTTCAAAGTTTTCAAGGTAGGTAATAAAAAAATAAAGCAACATTTAAAAACAGGGAGTGACCCTCTCAAATGACAACAATGTGTGATTTTTCACACCCTACATAATTGGAAGACAACCCTTTACGGACGAACATATCTGGCGAATCAGTAGGTACTACCTATTATTTGAGCATAAGCTGGAGATTACAATGATTCAGGAGGTTTAATAGAGTGACGGAGGACAATGAGAGCTGATCGTGTGCGAGTAATAGGCACCTGGGGTCAGGTGGGGCCCTCTGCCCTCGGCCGGAGGGAGGGTGTAGTGAAGTGACCGCTTTTAAGGCTTTTTATCGATAAGTAAATGTCGCGATAGACGTCGTTCTGTTGAATAGCTGTTCAGTAAAACAACACTTATTTGACAGCAAATATGTCGATCCCGTTTCGTTAATTGATTGGTAGAAAACCCAGCAACATGGTGGAATCTAAGAAACATTTTTTTTTTTTACAATTTTCTGTTTTCCCCTCTTTTTTCCTATTCGAGGTGGAGAAAAGTCCATTGAATCGAAAATCCAAAACTTCTCGGGATTTCGTTTAAGAAATACAGAGTGTCTAGTATACGTATGTACCTATAGCGGTTCTGGGATGAATGAATGTTCTAAACTAAGCGTTCGGGATTAAGTTGTCTTTGTGTAGTGATGTCACAAGTATTTATTCATTCTTTAAAGCACCACATAAAGCACAATAAACTGACTTGATTGTCCAGAGGCATTTCAGACGTTTATTTATCGAGTCGATAAAAGTTGCCCAACCCCATCCCTACAGGTTAAATCAAATTAGCGCCGTCACCTCCGACCTCCGTCACGTGACACTAAGCAGCTATTACCGCGCCCTCTGGCGGGAGGGATATGCATCACTCCTTCTGCTCACTGAGTCGGAGGGAATCCTATCAAACTTGCAGTAGGAACGTTATTTACGACGTTAGGACGTATCTGCAGATGTATACTCGCAAATATGTTGAATTACACATGTTTTGAACTGATTTCTGTGGATTTTATCTCTTATTTAAGATCGAATGCCCTGTACAAGAAAATTAATAAGATTGACCCCCTTTCCTTTAAGAATCATAATTAAGTGCATAGTTCACTGAATCGATGCATCAAAATCGCGAATGACATTATGTCGACGGTCACTAGGTCAATATTGCATATGTGTGCATTTAAGTGTTCATCGCGCCATGTTAAGATCGAAACATTGTAATATTTGCCTATACATCAGGTACTCAATCTTAGTAATTTTGTTAACAATAAGCGTGGCGTAGCGTAGTTTACAAACTGTGTTTTTCTTTTCGTGATTAACATGAAACTGTCCAACATTGGAACGTCGTCCAAGACCGGTGCATCCATGATAATATTATGTCCACGACCATAATTGTCCTAAATGGGGTAGTCAGAGGCATACTACTCAGTTGGTGCCACATGTTGAACGGAACATTCAGAAGCCCAAGATCCATCTAGAGAATGTTAACCCAACGTTGGGGCGAGCCCACCGCCGTTATCGGGGTTGCTTGGGTTTTCCTTCGGAGTTTTCCATGAACGGAGAGTTAGCCGCAAATTGTACAATGAATACAAGGGTTTTAAAGCGACTAAGTAATTAATGGTTTGAGATGGAATCACAACTTAACTCTTATCCACAAGTTTAACTACACTAGTCAAACTAGTACGTAGTCAAAGTTAAGTCACTAGTTAAAGCGAAATTTATGAAAAGAGGTTACCTACTATAATGTAGAGGATTATTTGAATGATAAGAATTTGTGGTCTTCATCGATGTAATCAGCTCCTCTGCACATTTTGCGTCTTGTCTATAGGTACTTGATTTGTAACCTAAGCTATTTTAATTTAACAAGATTGAAAAGAGTAACTATCGAGTTTTTTGCCGGAACCTTCTCGATAAAAGCAACTTCCGAACCGGTGGTAGAGTCACTTTTTGTTCATTTAGATGTTTTGATTTTTTGTCTTGACGTGTCATAAATGCTTGTAATAAGCTTACATGAATAAAACATTTTTTTCTCTCACACCTCCAAAAATGTCTGTTTTCGACATACGAGTAGGTCATTAGCACCATAGTAATTTTTTTGGTTGGTTCGTGTGAAATTGAGTAGCTACCTGCAACTGTTTGCAAATATATCGTTTATGTTGATCTGTTTGTCCCTTTGCGGAAGGATTAGTGAGGATCCGGTGATCCGGCGATTACTTACTTAGTGAAAGTGTTGGGAGATGTTGTGGTGTAATTCGGTTTTTGAAATCGGCCTCTTGTTATGTTTTTTTGTTGCGGTTTGTGTTACTTAGATGGTTCAGGCCTTATACTTATTATCATGCATTGATAACACATTAGTATAAGAATTGAAGTGACTGTTTTATATTTTCTCGCATTGTATAGGTAACACGTTCCAATTACCCTACAGTGGTCGTCATCACGATTTCGCGAAATGTAACTCCTTAGTTTCAAAATTGTTTAAATGTTATCGTATTTTTTATGTATTCACTATTAATAATAAGAATAGGAATCATTTATTCGGCTGAATCACAATGAAGAAAGAAAAAACATTCAAAAAAATAAAAAAAAACAAGAAAAGTTGAAAAGTTTGCGTTCCCAATCACCTATAACAGCAACACGTTGGGCTCCAAATTACTAAACCAATGTAGGAAGGATAATACGTATTTAAAATTAGTCTTTTCGTAAAAGTTAAGGTTATTTTAAATTTAACTAATTTTAAAGAAATATATGTTCTCTAGTGATGTATTTGCCAAAAACATTTACCTACCAACACGCTCGCCGCGCTCTCGCTGTTCAGAACTAGACTGGCCCGCCTGGGCCAATAACTGGGTCCTTACGCCCGTATTTATTTTCATATTTTTTTAGTCTTATTCATCCGCTCAGTCGCTGTTAAGTATATCTACTTAATATAGATTAAAATTGAGTATCCACCTGATTCTGTACTTGAGGTCTGTTAGGGTGAAAACTAGAACACTTATAAATAGGTAGGAATGCTCTGTAGATTGGTAGGTTTATTAGGTATAATTAAATACGAAAAAAAAGCAAATAAAGAAACACCAACCTGCCAGTCACAGTTTTCCAGCCAGGTTCACTCCGAGTCAGCATCCATCACTTTATTTTAAAAAAAATCACTTCATCTAATCACAGTCCGATAAAAGAGCATCCGATCACTGGGTCATTGCACTTGCGAATTGGCGCGAAAACCCGAAAACGGCGTAAGATGGCCGCGGCCGTTCGAATTTCGAAATTGGTGTGACGTCGGAAAGGCGCGCAAGTGGCTGGCAAACAGCCCCCGCCCCCGCTCGGCATTCGCAGCCGGGGGCCTTTAATAATTTACCATTTCGACCAACAGCGACGACGCATTGCCCCTCCCTGTCTGCGCTTACTGGCCAAAATAGCGCTGTCCTGCTCTATTTTGATGCGCATTTCTGCCTGGATTGTTTCTGTCTCTTTTTGGTGTGTGGATGTTGTATGGTGCTGTCTCGTTCCCGGTCATTAGGCGGGTGTAGGCGCGTGCATTATGCAGCGTGTTTGTCGAGCGTTTCATGAGGTTTGCGCATTGTGCGCAGGGTAGGGCAAGGACAGAGGCGGCTAATAAATCACGCTGCAATACATAGTTTTGTAGTTTTTATTTGGTTCTGCCGGTGACAGGTCATTCTTCACGTTACATTCAATTCATTTGGCTGATTGGAGCGTTTGTGTTGGTTTTATTTAGAATGGTTTTATATAGACCAGGAATTTAGATTGTAGAGAAAACACCCATAACTTTGCCAAAGGCATTTTTTATATTTTTTATTATTATCACAGATTTTATTGTTTTTACAGCCGACAGACGTACGATAAATGCTTGGAGTTTCAAAAGAGAGCGTCGTGGTCCAGTGGTTAAACACTCTGGTTCGGAACCCGGTGGTCCCGAGTTCAAGACTGGCCGGAAAACCTAGGTAGGTACCTACTTCGTGCCCATTGTAAGATTTGCGGCTAACTCTCCGGGAATGGAAAACACTGATAAAGTCAAAGCATTTATTTGCTTTTTATAAAAAACCCAAGCAACCCAGATAACGACGGTAAACTCACCTCTTACCACGTTTCCCCAGGCGAAAAGTGGGCTTCTGAATGCTCCGTTCACCATGACGGCAACACTCCATGTGCCTGAGACTACCACATTTGGGATATTGTCGGGAGAGTAAGTTGAGTTATTTTAAAAAGTCGACAAGTTATTGAAGGTTTTTGTCACACTCAGAAAGAAAGATTAGTACTTTAAGAGAAAGGAAATATATTTATCAATATTCTTTAATAATTTAATTTAAGTAGGTTGTTGTGACTTTTTTCACATCCCTATCCCAAAACAAATTGCTGAAGTTGAAACTTAAAATAGCACTTTAGTTCGATATCCTAATGACCTATAACCGTTAATCAAAGCCAATAGATAGGTAGAGATCGTCTAAGCTGAAATGACGCGCCCCTCGCATCTTACGCATAACAGCAAGCTCTCTTTTGTTTGCGCAGATGCGGTGGAGGGGGGCGTCATTTCAGCTTAGACGATCTTTACCTAACTTTTGTTGACTAATGTCCACATTCGTGGGTATCATCAAAGGAGCTTACTTACCATAGTACCATAACTGCTGAGTTTCTTGCCGGTTCTTCTCAGTACAGAAACAACTTTCCGATCCGGTGGGAGCATCACATTTATTTAAGTAGATACAGTATAAAAGTACTCTGTAACGGGTCTATTTAACTAAAGCTTTTTTTGATTTTGATTTCATATTGTGTAGCTTACGTGGTCGTTACGTACGCATCGTTCATTTGTGTGGAAAGTAAAACACTATAGGATTAAAATTGTGTTTCACTTGTTATAGTTTGGTGACGCTTCAAACGACAAACGACTCTCTCTCATCTTTGATGTATTCAACTTGCTTTTGTCAAACTGCCAATCCTTTTTTGACCACTCTGTTAGCACACATCATTTTGATGCTGACTGTATAAACCTATTTGCTTAACTATCGGAGAGCAGTGTAGGAAATCCTTATCAATAAGGTCAAATAATTCACGCCAACTGCGTTAGAGCGTTATATTTTCTATGGCATAAGCCCATGGTAGGCCTTCAGGATTAGTTTCACGCCTTGAACTTTCACCATCATTTGCCCTCCAACTAAGCTTAACGACTGCTATGGTATTCCGGCTGGCACAAAAACTCACTCAATTTCTTTGCGACTGTGGTCGTTTATTTACATACCTACAGTATTAGAGAAAATACTAATTCAGAGTGAAGCGTATTGGAAATTGAAGTAAGCGTGAAGCACCAAGATGTGAAGTGATGTCCGCCGGAATGCCACCCTTGATATCTAGTCCGCCAAAAGTACTTTTTCTGTAATTTATCCAATAAAGAATAAATAAAGGAACTGCGGTTTTTTTTAAAATTGGTAGGTAAGTATTTAACTGGTACACTACTCCAGAGAGTGGTGGACTTTGGCAAAGGACAGGGAAGACAGAAGTGGGATTTAACCGGTTTAAAGAGAAACTGCGTTTAGTTAATTATAGGAACTGACCTGCGTGTTATTTTTACATTTTGAAGGGCTTATTCGTATGGTAAAAACCGAAAATCGTGCCACCTGTCGGCAGTCTAAACTGAGGTCGCGAATTGATGCGCATTTTTAAACTCCGAACAAACTAGATGGCGTTATTAAGTGGGTCTTCCTTATGTAGGTTTGAGTTAAAAGGTACACTAACTAGATGTCACTACCAGTATTTTACTAAGATGATGATAATTGTTAGGCTTGACCACCTTAAAAATAATACCCACGAATCTCTTCATGTGATATAAATATTGAGAATGATTTCTGTTGATTTGACGTCTGTCATCATCGACCTCACATACACTTCTTACTACTTAGATACTTTTAGAAATTATGTAATAACAGCTCACTCAGTCCCGACATTCCTGCTTAGTTTCATGACACCATAATATCCCATTGATTGGAGAAAATTATGTTTAAGGCCCAACATATCATTTTATATTTTTGGCGCCCAACATATTGTCATTTTATATTTTTGGGCGCCCAACGTGGCATTTTATATTTTTGGCACCCAACGTGTTAGTTAACATATAAAGTGCCATTTTTTCGCTTCTCTTATTGAGTAAACAATATTATTGGTAACAATAAAAAGGTATGAAATTCAGTTCCTTCAATTCCTTCTTATGAGAAGGCTTTGTGTTGAATGACAGTCATTGACTAGTTAATTTCATCTCTTTTTAAATTACCAATTTCGTTAAGATCCTGGTAAGCATTGTTTACCAAACAAGGCATGTAACGAAAATATACTTAGAAGTATGTACTAATTTTACACCTAGTATGCCATACAAAACTAGTTGGGTGCTAACCAACAGTCATATTGCAATTCCATTGTACGTTGGGTGCTAACCAACGGTGATATTGTTGGTTAGCAGTAGCACCCAACGTACAACGCAATTGTGTTGATTGCCTAAAGAATTGTAAAATATTTGGCGTCCAACATGTAACAATTTATTTGGCGCCCAACCCTTGATGCAAAAATTTAGTTTGTCTAGTTTTTTTATAATATTAATCGAACTTCAAATTTTGGAGAACACAATAAAAATACGTGTGTCGTTTTAACATGCATGTGATTCTTAAAAAAAGACTTATAAATAAAACACCAAAAAAATATTTTTAAACCAACTTTATTTTTAGCTAAAATATAATAATTCATACATGAAAGAAGTTCCCTAATTATACAGTAATAATAATACCGCGATAATACAAAATGAAGTAAAACGAAAAATACAAGTAAAAAAAGATGCAATACAAAAGTAGCTACCACATAATACTTTATTGTTAAAATGATAAAAAAGGCTTTGTGCGGGTTTGAGCCAAGTCCAAAGTTAAAAAAGTAATCAGTTTCAGATCTTAAAAATATGAAGGGGGAATGGGGAAATGGTCATTGGACGGTTGCCGAGTGAAAAAATCAATAACACAACGACTCAATAATGAAAACAGTACAATACAAAACTTAATAGACTACAAGCTGCGTGTTCGACGGCTTCAAAGTCAAAACTAACAAAACTTCAGAACAATTAATCTAATGGCACTAAAAACATTTCTTACTAAAAAGGGAACAATAATTTAGAAAACACAGCGCTCGAACACACAACTTGCTTCACCTACTCACAGGTGACACGAATGTCAGCTGTCAAATTCTTTACATTTGCCTCAACCCTAAACACCTCAATAACCTAATTAAGTCACGAAATAAAATCCACCCAGTGCAAACTAGCCCTAATTATGACAGCTGTCACAGGCGCCATCTTGGCAAGTAGTAGAACGAAACGTTAGGCTAGTAGTACAAGAGAAGTTGTTGGCGGGAACGATCAACACTTAAAACGCCGACTAAACACCAATGATTATGTTCACATAGATTGCTTAATTGTTTTACAGTCAGTGTTCCTTATACTATGCTAATATGGCAAACGGACCATGATATGCAAACTCGAGAGAGGCCGCGATACCACACAAGCGGGAAGAGTGAAACGAAAACCTAATTAACCTTAACTAGAGTATATTTCAATACTATTTTCCAAAAATACACACATTTCATTCAGCAATAATCAGTGTTCCATTGACTACTCTTACCGCTTAGGAACGCTGTTGCATGTCAAGCGTGAGTGCTCAAAAAGTCAGCCATTTTGTCCCATAGCCGCCATTTTGTTATGAAGAGTTTGATGATCATTTTTGGAAAGCAGTTTTGACATATACTAAAGAGGGATGACGCGATCTCGTCTGCCATTCCCCACGTTTTATAGTGTCAAATACTAACATATAGCCACTTAGTACCTAATTGTTAGTAAAAATTCCCTTAACGCATTCAAAATATATATATAATTATATAGTTTATAATAGCTGATCCTAAACAGATACCATCTGTATAATGTGTATATCGTAAAACTATGTTTTTTTTTCAAATAACTCTGTGCCTAATATACATTTAAGCCGATTTTGTTTGAGAAGCTCGTAAGGGTAGAAGTGTTTTGGACATCTTTACTTCATTTCGTCTACAAAACGTCACACTACTGAGAGAAGCAACTTTGTACCACAAACAAAAATAAATGCACTTTTGAACCAAACATGATTTGTACTGAACTTAATTTATGGAATCGTAGAAATGGCAATATGGCGTCGAAGTGACGCATTTATCTGGTGCGAAGATTACACAGATTATAACATCAATCGTTGCCAAATAAATGCGTTTAATTCGAATACGAATGTAAATGAAATAAACAGGGGACGGAGAAACTAAACGCAACGACGACGCCATATTTGATTTCTCTTTAAAAATTAGAGCTGCATATATAGCGAGTTACAATAATCAGTGAAGCATACCTTAGTTAATCAGTAATATACAATAGTAGTATCTGACCGCTTACATCCTAAGTTATCCTTACCGACTCCATACGTACCAAATTACAACGTCTACTGGTTTTATTACATACAATATTTATCGTTTTTACCACTTAATTACAAGAAACGAATAGAAAAAGACTTGAAGAGACCTCTATAGACCAAACGTGTACTACAAAGCAAGCCGAGACAAAATTATATTTCATTACGTATAAAGTTTTGATATGATCAATTTTGAGGCCTTAAGTATAGTCTACGAATAAAACTCGCTTCCTATATCGGCGGACACATGATTTTTATGAAAAAATAATAATTTAAAAATAAAACTGTCTATGTACTGTTTTAAAACATATTATAATTAGACGATCAACGTCGTTAAATCATAATAATCAAATGACAAGGACATGACTGAATACCTGCAGTACGTTTTATTAGTACACTCGGAGCTTTGACGAAGAAATGTCATTCCACTTCCATTTTCATGCAACAGCTGTCAGGTTTATTGACAGGAATCTGTCAATACACACGATAATCTTTTCTTTTTTCAAATACACCATTTTAATGTGTCCGCCGACTAGGAAACGTTGTGCCTCACAATAAAATTGTGCTTAAGCGTTGCTCATCACAACAGATATATTATAATAAAGAAATCAATTCCGTCCGTCTGTACTAGGGGGCGCATCACGCAACTATCACCGAGTTGCGTTCATGTTTTTGATAAAAACCATTGGTCAGCACAGCTGATAGTACTGATATTATTTTCTGAAAGGGTGTAACAGTATTTTAAGATGAGGCAGTTGGTGAAACGGCTTTAAGTTTAATCTTTCTCTCGTTGACATCTTGACCATTTTTACAGTAACGTACCTCTGTCGTTTTGCATTCTCAGGCCTTCTGATATTGCTTTTGACGTTTATGACGTCACTCAAAATCCTCTGCAACATGACTTTGACAGCTGTCATTTTGCGCATGGTCGCTGAAAGAAGCTTTCATGACTTTTGGTTGACTATGAGTAACGTAACACTTTTACTGCACATTTACTGTTCATATTCATGTTAAAAGAGGGATAAAACATTGGTTTAATATGACATCATTTAACTCATTTTTAAATCTGTGAAATGACCTTTAAAAAGTGTAAGTACATACGCATCTATATCGTGTCAAACAAGCCGAATCCTACCAAAAACTACCAAAATACATCAACATCTACCAAAACAAGTGAATGTAACTCGGTGAGGTCGGTGGTTGCGTTGGGGCGTGCGAGCGAGAGGGCCGGGCCCGAGCGAGACAGGTAGCGGTGCGTAAGTAATAAGTACAGTTGACTGCGCGTGCGCATTACATCGTGCTGTTGTCCCACTCCAACTGGCTGATGTTCCTGTATTTGTGCTGCTTGCCTGGCATTACTGGAAATATAAATACATACATTACAAAATGAGCTTTGTTAGTCAAGTTTAGGTTTAGATTACAGTATTGTCACTACTGTCTTGTACAGTTGGTTTTCAGAGTTTTTTTTCTTGCTGTTGTAAAGCAACTTACGCCGGGTCAGAAATAGGACGGGTAACCACCCCGACCGAAATTTAGTGATGTGTATTTCGGCGTCTCCATGCTTCGGAAGGCATGTTAAGCAGTTGGTCCCTGCTGACATCGCCAGATGTCAGTTGTTAAGCCTAGTCAGAGGCCTTAGGGCGGCTTGATAACATCTGACATTAAGGTTGCTCACTAACCTTACAACGTTCAACAATCCACTGAGCCCGCGTGTTGGAGTATGGCTCGTTCCACCTCATAGTTGAGGTGAAGCCTGTGCCCAGCAGTAGGCCGTATATAGGCCGTTTATGTAAACGAAAGCAGAATAAGATATACAAATCTGTTTTTTTTTTATCATTTTCCATGCAGTATCTTTACTGAAGATCTGAAAACCAGAAAAAGACATTTGCTCGTCTTGGGAAGCAGGAATCGAACCCGCATCCTTCGCAAACCGGGCGACTGCACTAACCACTGTGCTACCGAGACCATGAAAAAGACATTGGGTCGTCTTGGCATCAGGCAGGAATGGAACTCGCATCTTTCGCAAACATTAGTAACGAAAGAGTATACAAACCGTGATCATCATCTTCCTCATCCGAGGAGGAGTGGTGGTCGGAGTCCGAGTCGGAGCAGGACTCGCCGTCCGAGCTGTCCGCCACGGCCGGGTGCCGCGCGCACGACCCGCCCGCCTGAGGACACAGGTTTAGGTCAAAAAGAGAAAAAATTGGAAAAGTAACTGCTTAGTTTCTTGCCGGTTCTTCTCAGTACAGAGCAACTTTCCGATCCGGTGGTAGCATCACATTTATTCAAGTACAGTATTTATTGTTTACATATTATGGTATTCATGTCTATTTTTGAGTATGTTTTGTTTATTAGATTTGACGATTTAAAGTTGCTAAGAGAAAACAAAATTGTAGGTTTTCACTATATTCTTAGCATTTTCTCATGTTTTCTCACCTTACAAACCTTCCCTGGACCTTCACAAAAACTTCGAAACCAAAATTAGCCAAATAGGGTTTGGCCGTTTCCGAGTTTTAGCGAGACTAACGAACAGCGATAAATTTTTATATATAGAGATAAAAATATCAATTAATTAAACATGTTTTTGAATAATATTATGAGTCATATAATAATTTACAACGCAAATTCTTAAAACAATTATTCTCATTCATTAATTTAGTGGTTTCATAACGACAAGTAAACATTTCATGAAAAGCTATAATATGTCTTTCCATAACATATAACATTACTTAAAAGTGTGTAACAAACGCACCTCCTCCATAGGATTCACGGTGATAGTAAGCGCGGAGTCGTCCCAGGCCATCTCCGCATCGTGCTTGGCGCGTGTGTCGGCGCGCGCAGCGGCGTGCGCGTGCGCGTGCGCGTGCCCGCCGCGTGCCACGCGCGCCACGCCCACCGCCGCCAGCGCCACCACCACGCCGCAGGATACCACGCCGATCAGCAGGGCTACGTGGTCTGGGGGAGACGAGTTACTGAGTGAGTGGCTTGCTAACTATGATGCCATAAGAATCACAGAGACATGACACCAATGATATCATAATAAAGACGATAGGTTACTTGATCTAAAAAAGTGGCACCCGAAATTAGGACCTTCGCTCTCCTGAGCAAAGCAACAGATTGAGACAAAATTGCGCGACATGTATCGGTCTCGTTTACGCTCTAGTAAATAATCATGCGATCTTGTACACACGGCCAAATTATAGGAACGTGCGTCAGGGATCAATTTTTGACTTCGCGTCAGTACTGACATAACCTATCTACGTCTTTCAAATACCATGTTTCAGTACATGACACCCCATAAGTTGTACTTTAAATAGTCAATATCCTCGAGTGTTCCACTGAAGCTAACAATGGGCCAATCCGAATATGAAACAACTACAAGTATAAACCATTCCACGCAAGTAATAAAAATGATTCTTAACTGTACACCTATATTTTTAAGAATTATTATAGACTTCATACGTGACAGCGACTCCTGAGACGGTCATAAATTTTGTTAATTTTTATTATCATTTTAACACTCCATTACTTTAAAAAAACAACCACGCAGGTTTAAAGCGGGCTATTTTTTGCTTTACTTCCGCTTAAAACCTTCTATCCAAGTCAGTTTCACCCTGACTGGAGTACAGGGTAGGCAAGTACCACGGCAGATCATTAAAACTTGATGGTTAATAATATCCGTCAATTTTCATATGTTTGCCACGGTTAGATTTTAAACTGTCGAAAAATAATGCGTTTATTATTTGGTAAACAGATATCGCAGATAGATGGTAAACTAATGATGGTATAAATAGCGGTGACATTTACCTGTGGTGTCGGAGCCTACCAAACGTACCAATGTTTCTATAATCTACAATCAGCAATTATGCACTATGTATAAATGGATGACATGGCAAAATCTCTGAAAGAACTCGGGAACATACTCGAGAACCTATGATTTTCCCAACAAGTGGGCAAGACGAAGGTCAAGTCAAACTGAAGTGTTAGCCCACTCCAGTATCTGTTAGAAGCTCGATTCTGTTGTTGACGAGTAATCAAGACAAGTGGTTCAAGCAAGGTCCAACTCTGACAAATAGGTAATACATTAACCCCCTTATTCATAAAAACTTAAACAGCTCTTCAACAACACCTTAACTTTTGTATCGCTTTGTCACTGTCATTCTTGTTTCTGCCGCCATTTGCAAGTAAGTGACACATCACGTCAATTGCTTTTGTCTATGATTTAGCGTTGCGTTCGTTTTTAATAAATCATTAAAAGAAGGGTTTAACTTACTGTTAGGCGAGTGTTCAGGATGCAGGTCGATGAGTCTCGCGGAGGGCACGTCGGCGGAGTGCGCGTCGCGCTGCGCGTGCGCCGCGTACGCGCGCGGGGCTTGCGCGTGACCCTCGTGCAGCTCGTGCCCGTGCGCGTGAGCAGGCTAATTCAAATTCAATATTTATTTATTCAAGTAAACCAGTACACCATTTATTCAAGTAAACAGTAAACAGTACACAGTTACACAGTACTTTCGAATCGTCAAGAATCTTAATTATAATTACTTAAGTTACTAACTAGGGGGATAGCGCCTTTGAAGAGCTTTACACGGTTTTATAACAGAAAAAAAAACCATGTCCCAACAGTATGAAAAAAATGGTTGGTGTGTGATGAAATCATGTGGTCAAAAGTATAGGAAAAAATATTTTATTGCTACCGAATAAAAATATTCATCCACGAATTTTTGACTCAAGTGGCGCTACGGACAATATACTCCTCTGTTACTCTCTGCCTGTGTATTGAAATTGTATATTTCAAACAAAAAAATCGCTACTCATCATTTTTGATATTTTGCAAAGGGTTTTGTTTAGGTACGATAAAAAGCGCGAGATATTTCGTAGTGTGTTTACTGAGCCTGATTAAAATCGATATCAAAATGACTGTCAAGTTCAAACTACACAACAAAGTTACTTGTTTCTCCCGGGCGACGTTGTCCAGTTTGTCGGCGACGCCGCTAGGGTGCAGCTCGCGCGACAGGCCTTCGCCCCCGGACATGTGCGGGTGGACCACCGTCAACTGTAACAATATAGATCAGTCAGTCTTCATCCTGCTACTGTAGGCTCCGTGATTTCGCACAGTCCAATTCCTGAGATACTTTTTTCCCCAGAGCACCTGAATTGTGGAATTGTAACATGGAGTTCTTCAAAAGGCGTTTGAAGGTTCTTATAGGGCCGGCAATAATGCGCAAGTAATGCCTCCGGTCTAAGTTTAAATAGGCTTGCATATGACACAATCCTTCCTGATAGTAAGGGCCATGCCACACTGGCGGATTACAAGCGTTTTCAAAGCGGAGCGGCCACGCAGCGATCACGCCGCGGGTGCGCGACGAATACGTCGCGGCTGCGCAGCCAACACGTTGCGGACGCGGAGCGAACGCGTCGCGGATTCGCAACGTTTCCGCCTTGAGTGAGCAGCGTACTGAATGGATTCCGATGAGGAAATACTGCTATTAGCTTTGTTACTTCGAAGACGCAAGAAACGTAAACCAATACTTCGAAGATATTGGGAGGATCCAATAACAACCAATCGACTGAATGAAAGCGACTACTATGTTTTGTCCGCGGCGAAATCGTTGCGCGTCCGCAACGTGTTCGCTGCGCAGCCGCGACGTCTTCGCCACGCACAGGCGGCGGGTTCGTTGCGTGGCCGCTCCGCTTTGAAGACGCTCGCAATCCGCCAGTGTGGCATGGCCCTAAGTGATGATGTGGTCTAAGATGGTACATGCCAGCTAAAGAAATGGCTGTTCACTCTTTTCTTTTTAGGCCCACGCCCAAGTTAAGTCTTAGTAGTACCTACAAGAACTCCTCAACTATAGTCCGTTTGCGTTGAAAAGCAGTAAGTTCAAAAGTTTGCGTTCAACTGGTCACTGTGGACTTTGCTTTCTAATTAGGAATAATTTGATTGGTTAGGGGGCGTGCTAGATCGAAGGACAAGTATGAAATTACTGCATTCTTAACGCGAACGGACTATAGTCGAAGAGTTTTTTTCCTCGGACGCAATGATTGTTAGTCCCAGGAAAATGATATAATGTATACTGACCGTCTGCACGTATTCGTTGCTGGTGAAGCGTCCGTTGAGCTCGGAGCAGGTGAGCTTGAACACGCGGTTCAGGTAGTACGCGGGCTTCTTGTTGCTGTACTCGATCTCCAGCAGCACCTGGACAGGACAAGTTACATTAAGTAAAGAGCTAAGGGGCGGTCTAATATGATATAATAAAAGGGAAGATAGGTTATGTCAGAACCGATGCGATTTCGAAAATTGGCCCCTGTCGTACGTTAATTTGACCGTGTGAACAAGATAGGTATACGAAACGGATAGATGTTGCGCAGTGTCGTCTCAAACTGCCAACACTGTCAATGCTTTGCTCAGGTGCACGATTGTTCTGATTTCAGGTGCCATTTTTTTAGCACAAGTAACCTATCTACCTCTTTTTAATTTTAGATTTTAATATCATTGGCGGCAACATTTATTATTTCCGGTCCGAATCGAAAATCTCGATTACAGCGCCTATGGCGTTGTTAACGTTTTAATAGGTTATACAACGTTGCTGTCCTTTCTTAGAAATTTCTGTTACCTTTAACCCGGAGTGGATTTTTCTCATATTTTATTATGAAGCATTTTTTCTTATGTTATTATACGCGAAAATGACTGTTTGACGTTGGATCTGAGATAACGCTCACGTTGATCACGCTCAGAGGCATGATTATTGTGAGTGCAATGGCGCTAATGGTGAGGACTATCATGAAGCTACACTGGCAGAAAACGCGCTTACATTAATTCGAGACCGATGCTAAAATCACCCTTGACTTATTTCGGGTTAGCTGATGAATCAATCAAATTTTTGCCCCATCACTAACGTTGCTTGACAGCTCACGAAAGTGGTTAAATGATGGATTGCGTAAGACTAATTAGTCTGATACAATGACAGACTCCTGCAATCTAGTGGCTGTCGACGTGTATAACATAACATACCTTCTCATAATTAGCAACAGTGTCAGCCCCAGTCAGTATGACCCCATCCCGGGTCACAGCGGCGCGGATGTCGTAGCGGCGCGGCAGTTCGGCGGCGTCTCGTAGGGCTAAGGCCTCGTGGTCAGGGTTCAGTGCCGGGTAGACCGATACCACGCACGAGTCTAGCTTTTGGGTCTCGGATTCTGAAAGGACATAATGCAGTTGCCTTATGAGAATGATAAAGGTCACCTAGCGTTATAATGCAATAGTCAGCATTTCGCTATGAGATATGATGAGAGAGCATAAATAAGGAAATCCGCAGAAGAACTAAGGCAGCCCAGTGGGCTGAAGAATAAGGGAGGAATTTTTCATATGGTTGTGTGGGCCAAATACTAAAGTATGTAGAAAATCGAAAAATGTTTAAAAGAGTCTTGGAGCTGATTCTGACGAAAACGAAATCTACATAGTAAGGTTTTTTCAACTTGGATTCAAACCTGTTAATTTGGATAAAAAAGTGGTGTCTAAGAGGATTAAATTTTTCCTTTTAACTGTCTTTCCTGTATCAACATTTATTTATTTAAATAAAACAATAAATAAATGTTGTTTTAGGAGGATTTAATTTTTCCTTTCAACTGTTGTAAATAATGTTGATACATTATTTATTCTACAATAATGTTGATACAGGAAAGACCAGTTTTACTCCATTACACAAAATAGTTACCGATAACCAGAACTCTTATAAATTAAGGAACAAATCAGGCAGCCTTGTCGTTTCAAGCGATTTCACCCAGTAAATTGCCTCTAAAGGTCTTAGCACGCATGAGCAGCTGTCGGCCAGCTTGCAAAAGGTGCAGGTTCAAATCTCGATTCTCAAAAACCAAGTACAACTTCAACCATATCCTCACCTCTAATCTTGTTCTTATCGTTCTCCCTGGCCATGACCTGCACCCTCAGCTCGGGGAAGACCCGCAGACCAGCTCGGAAGTGCGCGTAGTCCCTCGCCGCGTCCATGGAGCCGTTGATGAGGATGGTGGGCGTCTGCGGCTGGAGGACCATGATGTAGGACTCTGCGGGGCGCGCCTTGATTATGCGCCCGTTGTCGCAGCTGGGGAGGGAAGTGGTGGGGTTATAACAGGGAAGAAATTACTAATTAAAATACCCATTTATATGCAGCTTTTTACAGTATCACTACATAGTATAAAACAAAGTCGCTTTCTCTGTCTCTACGTCCCTTAATTTACAAATTAAAATACCCATTTATATGCAGCTTTTTACAGTATCACTACATAGTATAAAACAAAGTCGCTTTCTCTGTCTCTACGTCCCTTTGTATGTTTAAATCTTCGAAACTACGCTCCGGATTTTGATGCGGTTTTTTTTAATAGATAGAGTGATTCAAGAGGAAGGTTTATATGTATAATAACATCCTATTGCACCCGTGCGAAGCGGGGGCGGGTCGCTAGTGTATTTATATTAAGGGTAATTTATTTACTATCACACAGTCTTACAAATATCATGACAGGAATGACGCAATGCTATGAAATATCTTAACAGCTATGGTAACCTTTTTTTGTCTATCTCTAAAATTCACCCAAAGAAAAGTGATAATATCTTTTTTTTCATGTACTTATCAAATAACAGATTAAAAAAGTAAAGCTTCAGTGGAGTAGTCATCCAACAGAAAATGGAAATTTAATAATTATCAGCTTTTGAACAATCACCATCAGAACCAACTTTCTAGAGTGATCAAATATTGAGTAAAGCAAAGTTTTAAAATGTAATCCGGCTCGAAGGACCGCTATATCGGGGACAGCAATAATTTTAATGTTATTTGTAAATTGTGGCCATAAATGTACTGTTGGCGATCCTAATACCTTAACTAAATAAATGTCATTACAGTGACAAGAAACAAGAGCATACTTTTCGATATATGATGAAAAAAGCTTGGGGGGGATGAAAAAGGGCTTGCAGGTCTGTAAACACCGGGACTAACACACAATACTCACGTGATGGTGGTGTCTAGGTGGACATTCCTCCGTCCAGGCGTGGGGAAAGGCCTCGCGTCGCCGTAGGCCACGCGCCGCAGCAAAGTCTCCACGTCAGCCACGCCGTCGCCTTCCACCGACACCGAACGCAGGTCTGGGGACACAATAACTTTATTTAACAAACAAAATCGGAGATATTTTGAGTAAACCTTTTATCAAATAACAATAACATCTGAAAAAAACATGTAGTCTGAAATTACTATAGCGCGGAAAGCACCGTGAGTGGTTTTCAATTCGTACCGGCAATCATGAGTTCTTGGCGCAGATTATACGGCTGGAAACGTATTATGAAAAACGTACTTTATAATGCAATTTGAACATTGTCATTCTGAACTCTTATCTGACGAAGAAATCAATAGAATTTAGTCAAATAACTGCTGTATAAAAAAAGTAGTTATCAATGTCTTTTTTGCAAATGTACACTTGAATGGAAGTGAGTTTTCACTCGCAACCTTTTACTAGCTATGACTGAATAACCTCGGGATTCATGCAAGATATCTAACATTTCTCACTTTTACTATTCCCTCCTCTTTTCTTTCTTAACAATTCGCGCGCCATTTCAAAAGCAAAGCAAGCCAATATTTGCTATCGCGCCTGGTTCATCTAGTCTGGGACTTGAACGATAGAGAAATGTTTTTTTTTGTTTTGCAGTTTATTTTAATTTCTTGCCTGTATTTTTATTTTGGATTTATTTATTTAAGCACACCAACAGCAAGATGTATACAAAATTTCTACAAACATACAATGAGCTTAGTTCTTATACATCAGCTAATTACAGGTGTACATAACCTTACCAAAAACAGTGATGATTAAACTAAGTGAGTGACAAAATCCTAACTTCAAAAGCGAATTTATTTTATTACATATTTAGAAATATTACAAAATAATGTCACCATGAAGGTCGACATTTAAAGGCTTGCATTTACGAACTGTGTGATGTCAAACCAGAATAAAAAATTATATTATTTCCTCCCTTAATGACTCACATAGATCGGGTGCGAGACTGAGTCCCTCGCGGCACTTGGCGAGACAGGCCAGCGCGTGCGCAGGCTGCACGGCGCCGCGCAGCAGCCCCAGCCCCGCCAGCCAGCCGCGCAGGTTGTGGCGCATGTCGCTCTCCGTTCCTGGGGCACACATACATTTATTTATTTATTTGAGAAACAAAATACACAGTTTTTAAAAATATAACAGCAAGTACTGACTAATTAAACATAAAGCCAAATACGGATTTACATTAAACTACTTAGAATTTATCAACAGTCACAGTCCAAGCATGTGTTATGAAAGTATATGTTTTTACGTGTTATTAAATACAACTCGATGAGCAAAGAACTAAGAGGAAGAAGGACACATTATGTGTGTGTGTGTATGTGTTTGTGTGAGAGAGAGAGCGTGTGTGTGTGTGTGTGCCAGCATGCGTGTGCCAAATTGTACACATTGTGACATTGAATCAGTTGGAGATACCGAAAAGCCCAGGCACCTGGATAACGGTAATCAGTTTCCCTCAGACTACCCTCTTGGGATATAGTCAGATAAAATTTAATTTCGGTTCCGTATTAGCTACAGAAAGAAATATAATCGACACATTTCCAATGATCTCACCAAGAACTTAAAACGATCATTTACTACTTACTTTAAATTACATTAATATTTCGTATGTTTTAGCAGCAAAATTTAATTTAACTAACTTGAAAAGATAGGTTAAAATTATTTAACTTTATAGTTTTACTATAAACTAAATCACAAATCAGTTGTTTGTCAGCCTGTGTATTTGTTGAAGAAACGAATTAGCAACAAATTAAGAAATAATAAACAACTTGTATTACACCTGTTCCAAAATTTTGAAGTATTTTTATAAACATGCATGTAATCATTACGAAGGGAGGGAAAAACCACAGCTGTTCTCACCTTGCCAGCAAGCTCCAACCACCATAGTAGTATTGACGCCATGCGCGGGGTGCAGCGGCCAGTCATCGATGACCTCCGGGCCCTTGCCGTCCAGAGAGCGGTAGGGTTCTCCATCGATGAACAGTTCCACATTGGGGAAGCGGACGTTGACTGCGTAGTGATGCCATTCGTTGTCGCACACCTGGATGATGGAGGGTAGTTTAAAGCATGTGTTAAATGATTGCCCACAAGGCTCCCCCTGTAAAGGTGACCCTGCTAGAGGGCAGTTGGCAATAATGGATCGGAAAGTTTGCAACAAGCTCCCACCTTTAGTAGTGTGACCATTTATGACAGACTCCTGCTGTTTGGTCAGATTTAACTTAAGGTTGGCCGATGCGATTAAATTGAGTTGATTGAGATCTGAACTTGAGAAAAGGGCTAAATCTGTTTTCCAGCACCTAGAAACACCATTATACAGTTTGTCATGGTATTCGTTTTTTTTATGTTGCGGTAGATTTTCATGTAGAATGCGACAGATTTTTCGCTCTTGCCTTGGCAAACTGACGTTCAATAAAAGTAAAACAACGCAACAAATAGTCCAATTGGCAGGACTTAACGCCTAAAGCCGGCAAATCAGGCAAAGCCATAAAACTTGTCTTGAGTTGTCTAGTATAAAATTCAAATAATGTTTTCTAAATATTCAAAACCTGTGGACCACTGTTTATAGTAGAGAGTGTAGAGTCATTGATTGTTTACGAAGCATCTTACCTCAGGTATCTTCCAGCGCCACTCGGCCGGCCGGAAGATGTTCAGGTCTCCCTCGCCGAAGTCCCTGCGCAGAAGCAGGATCAGACGGCAGTTCCGCACGAACAGCGCGTAGTGGTGGCGGTTCATCTCTGCAAGAGACAGGAGCTCGTAACTTCAACTTTAAACATATCTATGTTTAAGGTGCAAGTCCAAGACGGACCGCAGACTGCAGCTGCAAAGTGCCATAGCCACTACTGCAACGACACAAGGTCGCGCTGTTTCTTTGCAGGAAGCCTTTAAATAGATGCAGGAAAATGACAGGTTATTTCAGATCCTAGAATCTATTAATTTAGGTCAAATAACCTGTCATTTATTTACTGCACTGTACCTAGTCTTGGACTCTAAGTCCAAGTATAGATGCATCCAGTCCAAGTAAGGTCTTCTTCTTTGCATGGTAATATCTTGTATTTGATGAAGAGTGGCAGGACCAGAATTCTGCCACTCTTACAGCGTTTATATTAAGTGGCTCATGGCACCACATTCGCATACAACTGCTCAAACTATCTTTGCATCTGGCATCCTTGGACCTCAGACTCCCAGTGGAACAGTAAGGTTTGGCGGAGTCAGACGCCCCAGTTCACCCAAAGATCCCTGGCTGTTTCTAGGTATACTTACTGTGATCATCAGCGAGACACAACACGTGTTCCTTGCGATGCTTGTCGTGGTCTGGCGGCGGAGCGTGCCTCATCCACACGGAGACACTGAAGGTTCCTGGAAGGTTGTGCGGTGCTACCGACTCCGGGATCGTGGCGGAGGTCTCTCCGTCGAACTCGAACATCTGTTCGCCGTCGCGACCTGCAAAGTGAAGAGTTGTAGCATCATCGTGAGTTGAGACCTAAGGAGTGAGCCACGATTGACGAAAGGCTGCTAGCAAAAAGGGGACGCATCAAGCGAAGATCGGTAGACCATCCGATGAACTATTCCAATGGCTTGTTCTATTTATCATTGTTTCGCTCAGCAGTTTCATCTTTAATACTGAAGTACACAAGATTGTAAAACTTATTGCAAGGGCATCAAGGGAAAACCGAAAAAAACGAACAACGTCAGTAGCTATTATGTGACAAAACATATAGTGTAGATAAATACACAGCATCCTGCGTTGCATCAACCCATTGTCTTACAAAGTACAGTAGTTAAACGGTTCGCAGAGAAAAATAGTCCGTTTTACTACCAGGTTTGCAATACACGTTCTGGATAACAATCAATTTGTTTCCTCTTAGTATCCTGGTGTGAAGTAAAGATCAGTGTAATATTGTTCTTTCATTGTGTCTGTGAGGTACATACCTGTATCAGGCTTCAGTGACTTGACCCACTCGTTGCCAGCACCAGGGCTTGGCAGCAGATCGATTGTCTTCGGGTCCAAACCTGCAAAGAACAAAAACATTCAGCATGACAAGAAAGAAAAGCAAATTCAGTCGACTCTCTAAAAGATATCAGGTTAATCAGGTTGCAATTTACCGCAATTTCCGCCAAATGCAAGCGTGTTTATATTCCCTAGACTCTTGGCAACATCCAGATCAAAAAAGAGTAATTAAAAATAATTAAACATACCACAAACAGTTCGTTGGGAGTGCAACGCATAAGTATCTCTGTCACAGCCACTTCCGGCGTGAGACGCCTTCAAAGTTACCGCTGCTTGGATGCGGGTTACTCCTGGACACCTCTCGTCTGAGGAGCAAGCCTCCAGGCGAGCTGCTGGGAACAGGGCCAATGGGCCGCTACCAGGAGCGTAGTCTACACGTTCTGCTACACCTGTAAAATAAATTGTGACGGTCAATATATGGTGCCATTCTTCAATATTCGTTTTACGTCCATATTTCCATGTTAATGAATCTTCAGAAAGACGGCATTTGCCACAAGAAGTATCACTTAAAGTATGTTTTATATGTGGAGATTTGTTGAGTAATTCAATGAAATCTAGCAGTCTTACCTTTCCAGCCAGCACGGCAAGGCTTGTTGACTTTGATGGTGACCATGACGGGTGCTGACTGCAGCATGCCGCAGTCGTAGGCGACCACCGACAGGATGTGGTTGTGCGACTTCTCGTAGTCCAGGGGTTCGGTGTTGCGGATCACACCTGGAAGAATATTGACCAAATGAAACAACTTGACATGTAATGAAACAGCTAAGAATTGATTCTTGAAAGACTCAAGATTTTGAGAACCGCGATACTACCAACAAAAATACATAAAAGAAAGAAAAGCACTGGCCTACAACGAAATAAATTCCTATTCATAACCATAATTGCCTAGTTTTATAAATTAAGTGAAATGTAATTGTGATTGTGGTAATGGTGAAGAAGTTAGCGTCGATCCTAATGATGCTGCGATTGTTAATCTCTAAGTTGAAGATGATGAACTTACCCTCGCTGTCGATGGTGAAGGGTTGGCTCCTATCGGTCAGTATCTCGTACTTGCACACGTCGCCGTATCTGGGCGTGCAGTCCCGGTCGGTGGCCTCCACGCGGACGATCTCATCGTACACCCGACCCTCGTCCACGGACTTGACGTACGAGGACTGGCTGAACACGGGCTCGAACTCGTTCACGTCCGTCACGGTTATGTGGACTGGTACGCTGATGAAATTAGAAAAACGTGAGCCTTTGATTCACATTACTTCTGATTAGGTGCATTATAAGGAAATGTTTCCCTCATAAGAACTACTTCAAAAGGTGTTTTTGACGACAGATACTAGTAGTCACGAATGAGAATAAAAGGAAGTCACCATATGGGTACAACATCTTCTCAGCGCTGGATTAACCAGGAGCTAGAGCTAACGTGGCAATTGTCACGGTGCGCATCTTAGGCCGGCTTATCAAAAGACTGCCACCGATCAGCGAAGAATCGTCTGTGCAAAAGTATACAAGTAGACTTACGTGTTAGAGTAGGTGCCATCGCATCCGACGGCGGCGATGTCGAACTTGTAGTTGCGTCGCTTCTCGCAGTTGAGCGGGTAGCGCACGCGCAGGCGCGCCTCGTTCTCGTCGATGACCATGATCTGGAGACAAAGGAACACATTGTTAATACCAGTGTCTGTGTTCAGGACGCACATGACATCCATTGTCATGTCATGAATGTCATGGGTCATTGCCATTTACTCCACTAGATGGAGTTATCTGTAAATGAATCGCTATAGTATTGTGTGCCCGCCGAAATATATAGCCTTCGGACCATTTTGTATGGCCAAGTTCAACATCAGTTCAAACCAAGAACGGAGATGAAGTACAAAGTGAAAAAGTAATATAGTCCTTAAAGTCAGTGCAGTCCAGTGTATTTTTTTCAACCAGTTCCATCAGTTCATCAGCTCCGATTCAGTCAGTTACATAATCCAATTGCCAATGCAAGCTGAAGCGGCTTCATACAAATGAGCTGTTTGTAGCCGTACTAGCCATTTCGGTTTTTGTAATTTGTATAATTTTACAGCTTTCTGTCCCAATGTTGTTGTCTGTTCAACACACTGGTTTAGAACTCCTGTTGTCCTGATGGAACACCTACTTGGTGTTCAGAAAACTTAAGCTACCCGGCGGTGGTAGTCCGGCAGTCAGTTCAGTCAGCTGGGTTCAGTGCTGAACCCAGCTAAGCCAGCTCCGGTAAGTTTGAGCTTTTGAAGGTTCCGTTCACTATGAAGGCAACAATCAGCATGCCTCTAGGGTAGCCGTTTGCGATATTGTCGTGGGGCGTATTTATGTTCATTGTTCTCATTTTTGTGTAACTGTACTTTCCTTTGTATACTCATGACAGTCTTAAAGAAACACTTCTTATTGACTTGATAAAACTGATCCTAAAAGAGATATCACATTTTTGTAACTTGACCTAAATCCGATATTGTCCATGATACGATGTATTCCGTAATTCAAAAGTTTCTTTGATTACCGGGACTAAGAAAATAAGCCCCTGTCCGGTAAAACTATCCGGATGAACAAACAGAGTAACCCGACAGTTGGAGATATAAAATAGGAAAGGAGGAAAAACCGAATAAGTTTACTTAAGGCGTTTACGTCGCTGCGAGTTTAACTCAGTTAGATTGCAGAGTGTCTGCCAGCCTGCGCAAAGTGCTAATAGAATTTGCACTGACACCTTGACTGTAGTGCAGGTGTAGATATCATTAGATTTTTCAATTTGTTAAAAAGGTAAGAAGAAGTGTAAAAACGTAGGTTAGGTTTGAAAATCCTCATCTTCAAACCTAATCTAGCGACAGAGCATGACTTAATTTTTACTAGCCCTTTATTCTTCAGACGAAAAACCTTTACAAATCAGTACGGCTCAGTTTTCTAGTTAATTCTAAAATGAGAGATGTGAATAGGTTAGGATAACATTATTGTTACCCTAACCTATTCACATACCTATTATTGCATCAAACATGAACAGTCCATGAGGTCCTTGTTTAAAACAAAGACAAACTTGCTATAATTAATTTGTTGGAAACTAAGTACTAACTATAAATCAGTTAAATACTTTAATGATAGTTTAACTAAACTTTCTAAAGTAAACTTACTTTTTAGTAAATTGTTAGAATAGGTATTTAAGTTAAGTTTGTACTTATGAAAATTGTCTGGTTGTAAAATACATGTCTTTCTTAACCAACTTTAACGTGGCTCATAGCTATACTCGTTAACTGTACCCAACATCATTATGTTATGTACCTATGGTGACGAATAAAATCATCCATTCGGGTTCTACACAGAAAAAAAGGATTCCTCCAAGCAAGATAAATAGTTTTCTTGAAATATTTAGTCATTTTAAAGAAAATTGTCTTAAAACAAATAATGTTTATTTATTTCTAGATGATGGATGTCTCAAAACAAAAAATATATTTCCTTGTTGCAATTTTTAGAATCAAGGCAAAATATTTCAAATGAATAATAAGTAAAGTTAATCTAAGAACTTCGGATTTTATTGCTTTAATACAATGAATTACTTGTTTCAAACTGAAAGTTTATTTATCACAATGATACAATCTTTTCAATGAAGATAATATCAGCTTGAATCCTAACATTAGCAAATTCAAAAATTATATCTCTTGAACTAATGACATCCAGTCTCGTTGTGAATAAACACCCTGGTTTTGCTACAAGATGTTATAGTGCCTTGTCTCAATTATAAAAATGTTTTGATTCAATATCCAGTATCTTTACTTGAGACAGATTTTTTTAGTAAGTCAACCCACGCTAACCTTTAAAAAAAGACAGCAGATTGTCTTTTGTCTAGTCAGTGTGTGTGCGCGCGCCATGCTAAGCATGTTTTAACTTTATCTTTTCGTTTGAGCTGTTTATTTTCTGTTTTGGAAGTGAGTAGTGAATAGTGTTATAGTAGTCTGCAGTTATCAAAATATGTCTTGTGGTGCCGTGCTTGTGTTTGGATTTTAAGAAGTGTGTGACATCAGCAACAACGAAATGGACGACGAAACTAACAACTTAGTTATTTTTCATTGCAAAACGGCTCTCATGTCAGCAGCTTAAGGTGCTCATGTAAAGGTTGATGAGAACGTTAAAATATTGTGATCGGTATTGTTGTCTTTTTATATATGTGTCAATAAATGTTTATATGAACAACATCTTTTTATTTTGTTAGAGAAAACCCAATGTCATATGCTTTTCTTTTGGTACCTTGTTTGTTCTCTTTGACTTTCCTTTCAGAAAACGACATAAGAACTTCTATTGGGACTATTGGGAGTTCCTGTTTTGTGTTTCAATTAGTTTTTAGTTACTAACATTCCTGAAGGAATTTTTGTTAACTAAAACTAATACTGACATAAAACGCTTCGAACAAGCATTTAGGACTTAATTTGCAAGGAACTAAGTTATTAAACCAAGAAATCTTTTTCACGAAATAAGAAAGGTTTATCTTTTTTAAAGGCAGCATAAATTAGAATAATAATATTAGTTATTGGTCTGAGGACATAGCTTTCTCATTTTAAAATAAACACCTTTGAATCAAGCAAAATTAGTGTTCAAGCTAGATTTATTATTGTTGAAAGAACACTTTGTCTATTAAAATTAAGCATATATTGTTCGCAGTGAAGCGTTTTTTTTTTGAATCGAAATTAATATTTTCTTGTGGTAAAAACACAACCTTGACTTGCATCAAGAGAATTTATCGACTTAAATTAAGAATGCTAATCATTCTTGGTTGAAGATGTCTTATCTTCAATCAATCGAGAATTGTTTTGAATCAAGATTATTTCAACTATAAGTTTAAGTATTTTTGTTTCTCAGTATGAGAAAATATTAGTTTCAATATATATGATGCAACCATAATCTTAGTTCAATGCAACTTAGTTTCATGCAAGATTATTTCACTTAATCGGAGAAAACCGTTTTTTCTGTGTAAGCATGAATGATTTTATTCGTATCAAGGAACTAGTGTAATGACGTAGGATAACCGTTAAACACCATAAAGGACATTATAACAACAGGCATAACACCATTTATGTCGAATGAAAACACTTCGATTTATCTCTATTGTTATTCTTAGAATAGAATTGCAAGTTCGCAACGGAGGGTGCATTTGAGCATCGGAACAGACGCGAGGAAACTGTCTCGATAGAAATACACTGGGTGCAATTTAGAAAACAGCCGGGGGTGGCCTCGCGATACTGAGGGGTGGAGAATATATACTTTTGATATACCTTGAGATTTTGGTCTGAGGTATCATTCCGTCCGAAGATGATACTCATAATAATATGCGAAAATGCTAGGAATATAGTGTAAAAGTTGGTTTTCCTTAGCAACCATTTCTACCTGTCAATCATTGACAACAGAACAGACAGACAGCTAGTGGTAGATAAATGTAGCATAATTGGAAACCATTAGACCTATTATCATGGATTGTACAAGATGGATGGCACATAATGAGGTGTGTGATGTGACATGCAATCATTAGTTTGAATTTACAAACAACACTAGTAAGAAGTAGTATTCTCATATTACGATCTCAATGCAGGACAGCTTTTATGGAAGGCGTAAGTGGCCATTATCAACCATATTGCATTACATCTTCGGAGGCTTTTGGGCAACTTAATAAAATCTGACAGTAAGGTTTCCAATACTTAGTCTTACATACATTTCTCCAAAAGCCCGCAATAAGCCCATCCTGGTGAGCTCGTTCTACTATGTAGTGGGGTTATCCCAGAAAGTTTTGTATAGTAATTGAATATTGCACACTTAATAACATTAATGGTTACAGATAAGTATGAGAACAAGCAGATGTACAATTTGGGCGGTTTTATCGCTACAAAGCGATGTCTTCCAAACCACCCGCTTGTCTGTTTGTTTAAACTATAATTTCAAGGCACATTTTCATTTCAGCAGCAAAATATTGCCCGTCCCGCTTTAAAATTCGCACCCTCAAACGAAGGCATTCGAATAAAAAATGGCACAAGTCAATTTTCCGCTCGACTAGTCCACAGCCAGGAGCTGAAATTTACATAAAGCACTCTTCTTTGTGTCATACCTTTTGTGCCACATTATCGGCGACCTCTCGTCACAGTAAACAGAGAACAGTAAAATATCTACATACAAACGTGCCGCTCTCGGTTTGAATGTGTGCACACGCTAGCATAAAATATGGGGAATAAGGTGGCGGCAGTACAGTATAAACATACAGTAGGTTATCTAAGGCCGCCTGCCGAGTTATTAGCCTAGCGTGCACACAGACACGCGGCACAGCCCGTCCGTACTGCCACCTCCCTATGCCTCCCTATTTTATGCTAGCGTATGCGTGAAATCGCGACACGGCGCGCGACGCGCACGCACACATTCAAACCGAGAGCCTCACGTTTGTTTGTATATGTTCTACTGTATGTTTATACTGTGACGCTAGGCTAATAACTCGGCGGGCGGCCTTAGATAACCTACTGTAATGTTTACTGTGATCTCGTTCAATCAGGGCACAGAGAATTGTAATAAAACACAAAGACTTGCCATTACCATCCGACACGTGTTTTTGTTTTTGTTTTATACGGGATTTATTTGTTTCGACTTCTTTGTAGTTTCCGAGCATGGACAGAGAAGTTTTCAAATGAAGAACTCTAGATTGGAGTAAGTACTGTTTTTTTACAGTTACTTCGGAGCCCTATTAGAAATTCTATGCCCATCAGGAAATCCTTGAAAAGAAGTTACTTATATGCATTGTTCTATATTTGGTGATACTATAATAAAAAAGACGCAGATAGGTTACTTGTGCTAAAAAAAGATCTATTCCTTTCTAATACCAAAAAGTAATACCAATGGTATCTGTTTGTAATCGTAATTAACTTCTATTCCGGACGAATACCAAAACTACATTGAAATATTTAAAATTTGGTATTCGTTGGGAACAGAAAATTTTTTACGATAGCAAACAAAAACCATTGGTATTAGTTTTTGGTATTAGAAAGGAATAGGTCTAAAAAAGTGGCAGTTCGAAAACGGAACTTCGAAATTCGAACATCGTTGCATTTCGCACAAAGCATTCACAGTTATTGAGACAACACTGTGCAACTTGAATCTGTCTGGTTTACGATCTAGTAAATAATCATACTATCTTGTACACACGGTCAAATTATAGGTACGTACGCCAGGGGTCAATTTTCGACTTCGCATCAGTACTGACATAACGTATCTACCTCTTTTAAATATCATAGTTGGTGATGTTCAAAAGCTAAGCTCAATCAATGTCAGTGTAACTATACTCGTATGATCAAATCTTGCTAAATGCAATGGCCTTTTAAGGCGCTTTGGAGTCAGCGGGGCCGTCGGTCTTTTTAACTGCGACTGCCTGCAAACACAAAGCGTTTAAGTGCCCGTCGGGCATCGGGGCGGACTTTTTGCCCTTTATGTGCGTTGGTAGCACAGTTCTCTTCGAGCTATCATTCGCGGTCAAATTGACTGGCCCGGCCCGCCCGCCGTCTGCAAGGTTGGTGTGAACGCCTTTGTTCCTACTTAGACCTCCTCTTTTTTACCATAGAGTTACAAAATCACAACATGAACACTTAAAATAGCAAAGCATGCGATCTTATTAGCATTGTTACAAAAAAGTAGGAAGTTACAAAAATAACCGCAACGTAATTATTCTATCTAGCTAGCCTGATAAAATACTAGAAGTTATGTAATACAAAGGTCGTTAGCCAGTGTAGTATAGTTATAATAATTGTTATTGTTATTACGCCGGCTAACTAGACTCCGCGGGTAGCACTGAGTTTATTTCCAAGCATTTCTGTTCTTAATGTTATCGTTTGTGTAATAGCCCTTTTTCAATTACATAGTTTTATGTGGTTTTTAAATTTTAGTGATAATGGTAGCTTACAAATTGCTTATCCTAGGTTCAATGTGAATGTTAGGTATTGTTATACAGGCTGTTGTTTTTGAAATCTGCCATTTATGTTTTTTTTAAGAGGTCCTTGATAAATAAATAAATTTCAGCATTCAATTGGCCTGAATTAGGTAGAGAAAGAATAAAAGTTATTTATTTTATCTTTAATAGAAAATACAAAAGCCGGGCTGAATGCTATAAGCATTGTTTACTAGCCAAAATGCTGTTGGCGGTACTAAATTAAACAAAGAGAACACGCAAATGATTTTACTAATTATTGAGTTGACCAATGTAACTAATTAAATAAATAATAAGCAAATTTTGTATGTAGAGGTAGCATTTTGATCGTCAGATCATAATACTTAGGTAAATTAATAGTTTAATAGTTATTTTTTTGCAAGCCAAAGTTCTAGGTCCTGATTTTAATTACATATGATGTTTTGTAAGCTTGATGCTTCTTCCTTGAAAAGGCAGGTTTTGAAAAGAAAGAAATATGTTTAATACATTTTATGTATAATACAGGGTGTATTATACATATCATGTATTATACATATTGCTCCCTTCTCCCATTAACATTCCTTTCTTTGTTACCATTTGTTTATTTGAGAAAATTGTTCCGCTTTACGAAGCAAACGCTTTCCACCTTCGTTGTGAAAATTTCACGTTTTAAACCCGAAGCAAAAATAAAGGTTCATATTTTACCTGAGTTACGAGACTCAGTTATTTATCGCCTTTAGAATTGGGCATTTTTATAACAAACAGCCGTTTTTAGCTAAAAGTCTTGTCTCTATTTAGTTTTTATTGTACTGTATGAAATATCTTTTTCACTGAAGAGGAAAAGATTAAAATTAAAAATAACTTATCTCTTAATTCTTGGTTTCTTTTATTGTAATATAATATAATATATCTGATGTGACTTTTCCTTATGAAGATTTTATAAGTAAAAATGTTGTTAAGACGGCCTAAAAATAAATCGTAGAGGATCAAGTGTGTTTTCTGTTTTATTGAATACGATTTTATAGTAATTATTCTTATTTTATTTATTTTTATTAGGTGTCCGGCGCTAAGCCTTGTCGGAGGCCTTATTGCGGTTTGATAACATCTGTCAGCAAGCTCAATTTGCAGTGGGCCCGCGTGTTGAAGTATGACCCGAGCCACCTCATAGTTAATATGACGCTTGTACCCAGCAGTGGGACGTGTGAAGGTTTGTTTGTGTATTTCCAAACAGCTTTAACCTTCTATTTTTTGCAATAACAAAGTTCTAAAGTAAGGCTTCGAGTTAGTTTTATAACGAGTCGTTAAAGTTCCACGCTTTTAATATTCTTTCTGTGTACCGTTTATAGCAAGTACTTTGTCAGCCAGGGGCGTAACTAGGGCTTATGCCATTAGTTGAAGTGTTTGCATAAAGCTGAGAGAATTAGCTTGTACTATGTGACAGAACCTGATAAACATAATTTTCCTTTTATTGCTTTCTTGCTATTTCTTGGCTTTCATGTTTTATAAATATTATTTCTTTCTTATTTTTCATAACATGCTTCCATGAATTATATAATTACGTATTATGACAATAATAATGAGATAATAGCCGCGGATAATTGAGGCATTGATATATACAAAAAGAGGAAGATAAAGAGGTGCCAAAAGAAGTCACACAAAAATTGGTCCAATGGACCTACTTTTAAGCCAATATGCGAGCGATTTGTCAACGTGCACGTCATGGCCATGTGTCAGTTTTCGAGTTCGCGAAGTATGAACGTAACGTATCTTCCTCTTTTTGTTTATTTTAATGACTTGAGGCCTCGTATCATCTTCTACTTTTGCATTTATTTCCAGACTGTCTTCCTCCCTAGAATGCACCCCTGCGCGACTACAAAGCCCTAAGTCTAACTCCAAAGTTGCCAACTCAGACCGAAGCGAGCCAATAACTGCTACCTTGTAGTGGATGCAGACAGTTTCGCAACTGATGCAATGTCGCTTTTCTGAAGTTTTCCTGTTGGAAGCGTCGACGATTAAAAAAGTAAGGAAACCCGGGTTTATTGAATGGTGCCCGTAGCGCAGTTGTGACAGTGATCGGCGACTATCGCTGTTGTAAAGCAACACGCAGGGTCGGAAATGGGATGAGTGACCACCCCGACCGAAATTTAGTGATGTGTGTTTCGGGCATCTCCGTGCTTCGGAAGGCACGTTAAGCAGTTAGTCCCGTTAACGTAGCTAGATGTCAGCCATTAAGCCTAGGCAGAGGCCTTAAGGCGGCTTGATAACATCTGACATTAATTGCTCACTAACCTTACACCCCTCCAACAATCCGCACTGACCAATGAGGTTCACAATATAAGGTGAAAGATCGACCACAAAAGCGACTTTATAGTGACTTAGTATTTTTTATTTATTAATTAAGGTCAGAGATGTACGCCCTTAATTATAAAAACGAACGCAACGCTAAAACATAGTTTAAGCAATTGTCGTGTTATGTTAAGAAGACAAAGTGATACAAAAGTTAACGTGTTGTTGAAGAATTGTTTATTATGAACAATGGGGTAGTATTTATTATTTTATCTTCTTTAATGAATAAGATAACAGAAAAATACATTATAACTAATAGTGGCCAGCTTAATTGATACCGTCCTACGTATTATATCATGGTGCCTAGTTCTGTCTATAAATCATTTGTGCCAGGGAGGAAGTTTGGCTCGACGCCAAGCAAGTGTGGGCTGGTCGGTCACCATTTATCCGACCATGTTGGGATAATTTGCACGTACTTCGAACATGTTATGGTGATAATTATAATGTTATGGTACTGACGAGGTTGTTGGTGGGACAGACTGTTATGGGTTCAATCCTTGGTCAATGGGTATATGAATAATTGGCTTTCTGATTGAATTGGATTCCAAAGGTAGAAGTAATGTTAATGTGGAAAGATTTAACTAAATCCATATGGATGTCTATAATCTAAATCTGTTACAAAATGCTTTCGAATACCTCGACCACACACGTGTTCAAATTGCTGTAATTCAAATCTTAAAACAAATATAATATAATAACAGTGTAACACTGCAGCAGTCGTTAAACCAAGTCAGAAACATTAGGGTGGTTTGATAACATCTGACAGTAAGGTTGAGTCAGTGTTTCAGTGTCATCGCAACACCGCACAGTTGGAAAGAAACCTCTGTCCAACAGAGTGGTACGAAAATCCTGTTTTTCTGCCAACGCGAGCCAAAACAACAAACTTCGGGAGACGCCAGATGTGTCCAACTCGAGAAACAGCATTAAATTTTCTGCAATACTGAACGATTTGTTTTGCTGAACTTCCCCAGCATATGCAGCTGTACCGTAAGCAACAGCAGCAGCATATGCGGCAGGCGGCTGGAGCGTCGTAAATAAAAATTCAATAAAACGGTAAAGTCTGTTTCTGGTACGATGTAGTAAATCTAGGCAGCACCTGTACCCAGGTGTTAGGGCTGGGGCTTGAGACAGAGCGGTGATGTAGGCTAACACTACACCACCTTTCGTACCCTTGTCACTTCACCACCTTTTACCTTTGACTAACTGTGAACTTGCCTGACGGGAACATAATGCCTGCATAGTTCCCTTGCCCTAGCTCACATATCAAAATACCCAACAACCTTGTGGTACCTATACAACCTAAAGAAATGGTATGGTTGGGTTGACTATTTTTTTCAACAACTCACTAAACCTACCTATAGGTTAGTTTAATATAACATACAAATCCTGAATTGACTTCGCTAAGTTATAACATTTTATTTAATTGCAAAAATGACATAATTTCACTAACTTTTATGAAAACCTGCGTTTCTTAGTAGAACAACTCATAAACGCCCACTCATTATCATAATCACTCAATGTGCAGAAATATAGCTATACACCCAAGAGCCATAGACAAATAAACAGGTGGCATTTCGGCAAGTTCTAAGTTAATCAACTTTAAATCACACTACCAAAAGACTGCGCTCCTCAAAAAGAAATGCGATGAACGCAAGCCAAAACAACGACAGCAAAGCCACTGTAAAAACTACAAAAATACCCAAACACTGTTAACTTGCCGTGTAAATTGCTACCGTACCAGCCGCGGCAGGGGCCCGTATATCAGGGCGCGTAACGGCGCGTGT
The DNA here is from genome assembly GCA_950022985.1 of Udea ferrugalis. Lineage (NCBI taxonomy): Eukaryota > Metazoa > Arthropoda > Insecta > Lepidoptera > Crambidae > Udea > Udea ferrugalis. The sequence goes on along the minus strand of OX465541.1, from coordinate 10,479,784 downwards.
GCATTTCAGAATGTCACGTAATTCTGCCGTTGTAAATCTAGATGACCATCGCACCCTGGTAATGTTGGAATGAGCACCCGTGTCTGAAGAGGAGCGTTGCATTTTAGACAAGATTCGCACTTAGTCAGGTATTTATAAAATTAAAATATGAAGGCATGAGTTCATTTAAAAATGCTATTTAGAGTCTTTTAGTACTAGTTTGAAATTCAGCTTAATAACTATCAAGAACAGTTTTTACACGAGTAAAAGGCTTTAAAAGTGATAACGAAGTCCAATTCTAAGAGCAAACCCCTTTTAACAGAAGGAATATCTAACAAAGCACAAGACTCAAAAAACTGCTACCAGCTGTATTTTGGTTTGCTTTAGCACATACAAATGGTAAAATTATTCAATCTCAAAACTTTGTACGCTTTCTATATATCCCAAATACGAATGAAGAAGTACGACATCTCTTGTCTCTATTTGACCCCTAAACCATGGTGGTGGAACTATAAAAATACAATTTCCTGAAATCAAATAAGGTCATGTTGACCCCTTCATTAAAACATCTAAATTTGTAAGGACTTCAATATCCGCAAAAGACAGCATTGTGGTTTCATAATAACTTCTTCAACATACAAACAAGCACTTGCTTTCTAATAAGATTTCAAAGCCACAGCTTCACCATACGGGCTCCATAAACAATGCAATCTCGCTCGACGCTACTAAAAAACCGCAGCTTTACCTACCTAGCACAACACGCGTCCGATGCAAGTTGATATTTATTGCTATACTCGTAAAGTTTGTTTTCCGCTGCCGAGTCGGTTTGTTCGCAACATGCAAATGGCGCCAGTTGGTACGTTACTGCCTGATTTATACTTAGTCGAAGTGGTACTTTGGAAAGGAAACGGGTATGTATTCTTGAAGAATTCTGCAACTAAGTTGTTGGTGATTTGTACTAAATAAGTGTTCCTTAAACTGCCCTAGTTCATAACTTTCAATGTAGGTACTAACTTAGTCAAAGCGTAGTTCGGCAGTTTAGTATTAACCTTAAACTATTGTAATAGGGATTATTTTGATTTGCGTAAGGTGTCGGAGTAATTCTAACTGTTATGAGGTAAGTAATTGCTTTGCTAATAGATACATACCATCACGCTATTTCCTCACGGGGTAGGCAGAGGAGACCACATCCTACCACTTGCTACGATCCTGATATACTTTATGTTGCTGACATAAGACCCATTTTGCAATGGTTTTGTGAAGGTTGTTTGAACGCGTCTGTACATCTTGCACTTCTTTCACTCTCTTTAAGCCTTTCATTATTCTATCCAATTATGGAAGCGAGATGAAGTTTGGATGTTGAAAGATAGCATAATATAACAAAAACAGTTACAATACCAGTCAAAATATAGGATTTTCAATTGAGATCGTCGAAAAAAGATAAAGATAAGTAATAATTACGACAAGGTATAGAAAAGCTCATAAAGGTTTAAACTTGAAAATTAGGATTGTATCTACTTTTTAACAAATAAATAATGACGTGTGAAAACCCTGAAGTTTTGGATTTTCACATTTTAAGTGGAAATGGGCAGTGAGTTGAACGTTTTAACTATTAAAACACAAGACCCCCAGGCTATGTCCCTGGCAACAGACAATATGAGATATTTCGTGCAACATATTATAGATAGGAGGTGAACAAACATCAAAGCCTTGATGTGTGTCTTGTCTATTAAGTCTTAAGATAAGATAATTGATCCGGCACATTGTTGACACATAATGTCTCTAACACATACTCACATAATGGCCTTTTGGCTCTTAACTAAGAGGCGGATAAATATTTTATCCTAATTGAAAAAGTGTTTACCTATGTTTGTCTGTTACGTGTTCACGCCTGAACAACTGAAACAAAATTGATGAATTTTGATATTTAAAGGGAATAAACGTTGTAAAATGACAAAGGATACTTCTCATTGCGATAATAATATTTTCAAGGAGTGAAATGGGGAAAGAAAGTTTACATGGTAAACCTTTATAGACAGTGAGTACTTACTATGTTCTTTAATATTGACTTACATAAAAAAACATCACCCAGACAAAGAAGAAACAACATTCCTCATTCTACTAAAATAACTATTATTATTCCAAACTAAACATCTGCTAGGACCCATCCACGTGCGAAATTTGAGTTTCGCTCAAAGAAAATAGTACTTTATAGTTTTAATTCCATTTTCTTGAGCAAAGCTCGTAAAAGCCCACGAACTAAAAAAGCAAACAGCTTGAAGTTAAGCTTTGGGGGGGGGGGGGGGTTAACCTTGGAGTCACTTTGAGGGGTCGTTGCCGCCAATGCGGTGTTGAATGCGGGAAGGCATTTTTTACTACCTTAGATAGATAGTTAGATATTATTTATTGCACACCAAAAAATTACAAAACTGTACAGTCGAAAACTAAGGATTAACATACTGTCCAATTTGGGAAATTATGAAGCTAAAAATGATTTCTTCCAAACAGCTCATAAACAGGTATGTTTTAGTGCTAGTGCTAGGGAAGTAAGTTTCAATTATATACCTTAAATGCAGTTTATAAATTTTACAGTGTTTTTTCAGAGTGTTGATTTTAGTCTAATAATGTTAAAATATAAAACCTGAACATATTCCTGTACCAGCAGGGATTTCATCGAATCCGGTATAAGTCTGAATCCTAAAAATCCTCATTCATATATGTTTTTAGACAAAATGGTACACATAAGGCAACGTTCACACTAAAAGAAAAGCTTGTAGCTAATAATTTTGCTTGATATTTACTGCCTACATCGTAAAGCATTAATTGGTTAGTTTTAGTTTTCGTTCATGAATAGACAAAAATCAACAGTCAGCCATTTTCCCTTCTGGGCAAAAACCACTCCGTTTTTTTCACTACTTATACGGCCCAAAGCTTCGGTAGAAACGGTTCCTAAATGGGAGTTCTGCTCATCTCGCTATAGTCCTCTAGGTGATATGCATCCGATTGTATTAGGCTTTACAGACTTCATTCATAAATTTATTAAAACATTGGAAAACTATTTTCCACTATTTATAAATGTCTCACGGAAAAAACGTATTCAATGAAACACTCACTATTGACATTTATAGCATAATCCGACTTTTTGACCATCAATTTAATTCATTTTAATTCAATCCATTATTATTATTTTTCATTTGATTTTGTAACAAAACATCATTTTATATTGTAATTATTTAAAACAACATTTTTCGGAAACAACCCGCCTCACGCGTGCGCGCGTTGTCACTACTTGCTCCGCGCCTGCATAGCTTTGCATTCCGATCGTATCGTCGTCCTAACGCACACAAACACGCTACACTATAGTGATTACATTCACACACTTTTTCACACTGGGTAGGTAAACGTTACATGCATACAATTATTATATTTATTTGATTGCCGCGCGTTGCAACTTTCCGTGCGTCCACTCAGCTGGGCCCACTGAAAACCAGCGTCTGAACCGACCAGGTCCAGACACATGCTGAGTGTGGTCCTTTCTTTCCTGGGCATCGTAGCACCGCTTCCTGATAGAAATGCTTTTATGTTATGTTGTTATTTTGATCTTTTTTTTTTTTGTTCGTTCTCTTGATATTAATTGTTTTGTGACAGTTCCTTTTTGTTATCTTATATTTTGTGTACTACGGTGTCCTAGTTAATAAACGTATTTTCTTTCTTTCTTTCTTTCAAAAAAAAACAAGCAAATTGCGCAGAAATTTGTTTTTTTTTATAAAACTCAACTACGTCTAAACTGTTAAGCACAAAATGCAAAAAAAAAGTGAAAGTGACTGTAAACTGTTTGATACCATGTTTGACAACGATTATTTTCTAGGTTATTACAGGTCTTTTGATAGAACGACGTCTGCCGCGTCAGCTAGATGTTCCATAAAGTCTTTTTGATTAAAGATAAATGTTTGTTTGTCATTGCAGCCGCACCCTTACACCGGCTAGTCCAGAATCAATATACCCGTCGCCATTGCGAATACACGAGAACGAGCTACGAACAAAAGTGCACCCGAGATACAAATGAAAAATATACACGAAAAATATGAAACCAAAATCTATATCTGCGTTGGAGGCGGAAAAAGTAATAAAAATTGAGTTGGATGTTTCTCGCATCGAATAACACACGCGGAAATATAACCTAAAAACTATTCTTTGTAACTTGTTGTTGCTATTTTTGGGCATGAAAATGGTTTTTACTTTGCAAGTTAAATAAGTAAATAGGAGAGAACACCAGAGAACACTCACATTAATATGTGAAAAGTACTGGCAATTTTTGTAATTTTACCGAGGTTTTATCGATAAGCCACTTCGTACGTTGTTGGTTTTAGTGGTAAAAAATATCGAAAACGTGGTAAGGGGTGAGCCAACTGCCGTTATCCGGGTTGCTTGGGTTTTTATCGGTGTTTTTCATCATTAGAGAGTTAGCACCAAATTGTACGATGAATACAAAGTAGTTATTCCGGCAAGATTTCAACTAGAGACCACACGGGTCCACCAAGAGTTTTTAACCACTAGACCACGATACCACTCGATACTCTCCTATCATTGGCTATCATATTCATCGAAAAATAGGAGTTGAGGCTGCAAATTAGCAGAGATCTAGCATGAAACATCTTTGCTGTTCCACTGTCCACTAACCCCCTTATTCATAAAAACGAACGGAACGCTAAAGCATTGTTTAAGCAATTGAGGTGTTGTGTCACTTACTCGCAAATGGCGGCAGCAACTAGAATTTTATTTTATTTTATTTTATTTTACAATGACAGTGGCAAAGCGATGCAAAAGTTAATGTGTTGTTGAGGAGCTGTTTAAGTTTTTATGAATAAGGTGGTAAGTCACTGGCACACTTTTCTTTCAGCTTCAGATCAGGGGTGGCATTCCGGCAGACATCACTTCACATCTCGGCGCTCCACGCTTACTTCAATCACCAATATGCTTCACTCCGAAATAGTATTTTGTATCATTTTATATGTAAATAACAATAAAAAGTTATTTAGCCTAGTTCTTTTCTTTCAAACGATAACAGTCGCAAAGACACTGAATTTTAAAGTTAGCTTACCACGAGCGAAGAAAGTTTTGGTGCCGACCGGAATATCATAGCTGAGAGTATAAACTATCATATCCTACCTCAAAAGGCGCCTCCCCATGGTGCTTATTGTTGAGGATGAGGAATGAGCAGAGAGGTCCTCGCGCGCGGATGGCAGGCGTCACCTCCACCAGGGTCTCGTTCTCGCGGATCAGCCCGTGGTAGCCTTCTTCCGGTTCAGCCAGCTCCAAGTATGGCACGTCTGGAAAGATGGAGGAAAGAAACTTAGTCAGAGACATAATGGGCCATTTTTGTTTTATTTTATTCATTGTTTACACCCAATGATTTATTCCGGTCTGATCCCCCTTCTGAGGGGAAACACAAAAAGGGGGATCAGAGCGGAATGAATCCCTCCAACAATCTGTACTGATCCCGCGTGTTGGAGTAGGGCTCGCGCTACCTCATAGTTGAGGTGTGCTTGTGCCCAGCATTGGGACGTGTAAAGGCTGTTTGACATGCATTGTTTCCTACAAAAACCAAAGTAGCTTCCTTCCTTTAGTAACAGGTTATTTATTGTGTAAAGAAACGATTATTCTCAGACAAAAACCTAAAAACTACAACCGATGAAAAAAATAAATCATGAAATGCTGCTGCTGCTTAATTACTGTTTTTCCCACAAACGCTACTGTAATACTTATAATACCACACACACACTAATGTCCACTATCTAAGGAACGATATCTTTGGAATTGGCAGTTGCTCTACAACCTGTACTAAAATTCACGTTTAAAAGCAAAGTCAAACGTCAAATCTAAAGTCAGGTGAAATTCACCCAGTTTTTAAATACACATACCAAAGATCAAACCGCAAAACAAACTCCCAGTCTCCAGTCAAGGCTCGTTATTAAACAAACGTTTGCGGGAAATGTCCCCGTAATAACGGAAAAGCAGCGCCCTCTCTGAGCCGCACCCAACATCAAATAGGCCCGGGGACAGAGCACGGAATAACAAATACAACCCGTGCGGCTGAATCGAAAAGAAAATGCGGGCTTGGGGGTATTTTTACAACGCTTCACCGCTGGAATCAAACAACGGGTTGCAAGGATACTTGAAATACTAGATATACGCACGTTCAAAACCTGTATTTACAGGTGCTCAAATCCAGTAATGTATGTACAATAAAACAGATGGGTAAGTGTGAGTTATTCATACACACTGTGAGTAACAGAGTGTATGAATAACTCTTACGAATATTCTACGTCACTTTTCGGTGAGCCTACGTCAATGGCCAATGTTTTGCGATGCCATAGAGTTAGCAGCAAACGGTAACCTTTTACTTTAAGGTATACCTAATTAATTTGAACTTCAACACACGACTTCTATGGCCAGAGGAATTGTGGTGTAGTTACCGGGCCATGACGCTAAAGTGTGCTTCAAAATGTTTTAGAGTTAAAGGCCTATGCGCTGACTCTACAGTCTCTTAAAGCTGTCAAAGACATCAATGGCTAAGCAGACGTACTTAAATATCAAGAAAGAAAACAAAAACCTGACAATATTTACGTGCAGAGCACACCTAAGTAGCATGATGCGAGGTAACTCTCCACATAAAATGACGGCTTAAGGAATGTCTACACGGCTGCTGAATGGATAACTCGTTCGTGTACATGACGTCACACTACCTATGGGTGTACCAAGAGCTATCTTAGAGTAGCGTCTGTGTAAACTATGCGTTAGTTCCTTTAATGTCCAATATTTCAGGCAGCGCTTGCGTGAATGAAAAGTTACGGCAACCCCTCTGACGTGTTACAGCATTGCTACGAATGACGCGTCGTAGCACAATACGTTACACGCAACACTTCGTACAAAAGGACGACCTACATTTTAACGTTAAATTCAATTCATTGCACAGGTCTGTGCAGGCTGTGTCACCTCACAGCATCGTCAAAGTCACGCTGCAAGCATGTCGAAGCCTGTTTATTTCACGAACACTAGGCCTAGAGCCAAACTGGCTTAAATAAATACCTAGTACGTTTTACACTAATATTATTTAGCTCCAAACTAAACAGTTAGTTATATGGTCAGAATCCAGTAAATACACATTTAAATAGAAAAAAAAAACGAATGCACTGTCGTGTGCCAGATAATGACGTCATCGGAAGGCCCACGCTTAGCATGATGTCACCGTTCGGCCCCCAGGGAGGATACTAATTCTAGTTTTCGGAGGGCCTCAGTAGGTAAAAAATGGGAAATATGTGTCGAGTATAGTGTGCGCTTTGAAGAACGTATGATATTGAAATGAGTGTAAGTATTTATAAATTAAAATGAAAATAAGGGAAAATATATGTAAATAAATGTGCAGTAAGTATGTGTACGTTCTGGGTACAGTAAAAGCGCGGGATTATTTACAAATTACTAAAAGCGGGGCAAATCCGGTGGCGTAACGATAGGTGCCAGGAGAACATCATAAAACCCTTTCTTCTTTCTACTTCTTAGTCTGCAAAATCCACGGGGTCTGAACGGCACTCGAGTGGATTCACATTTAAGCTCGATGGCTCTTCTCCTACCAAAGTATTTTTTTTTTATTTTTAAAATACACGGCCAACTAGACACCCTGCAGAGGTGACCTTGCACTTTCCTGCCGTGTAGATAGTTGTTCCCCGATTTGACATTAAGTGACCTTCATGTAACAACCAACCAATGTCAGTATGACCATTGCAAGAAACAGATTTGCCGCATTGTTAAAGAAAATCTGGCAATCGTTCCAATACTAGGCCAAACTATTATATGGTTTCTAGATGGTAGCAAAACGAAGTAAAATCACTAGTTTAATGATTTAGATCTTAATCAGTGCAAGTCAAACGCATCCGCCAAGATAAATTCAAATCTGCCCAAATAGAAGAAGCCTGTCAAAAATGGTCACACTGGGAAGTTGGGAACTGGTTGTCCAAAACGCCAACCGATATTGCCAACCGCCTTCCAACAAAGGTAGCCTTTGCAGGGAGATTGTTGGCTGCCGTGTTTTCCTTATTTAAGAACAACTATGATAAAATTGTCCTTTGACATTGTGGGTAGGTCTAAAATCTAGCAACATTGCAAAGGTACAGCCGCCGGTCACTTTAATGGCACAACCGAAACAGCTTGCGAGTTTTACGGCTGCAGTAAAACTTCACAATGAATAGAGAATGATCTTGCGTTTTTGCGACCAGACTTTGAATACAAATGAAAAGGGAAAGGTTTTTATTACTTGGCGTTCGGCTGGAGGGAAGGATTTGTTCGCAGCTGGAGAGGAGACGAGGTTATTCAGGGAAATCGACTTATGACAGTGCAACAGTCATTGAGGACCATTCTTCATCATCATTCGCAGCTATAACAAAGGTGATCTACAGTCCGTTCGCGTCAAAAATGCAGTGATTTCATACTTGTCCTTCGAACAACACGCCCGTTACCAATCAAATCGTTCCTAATAATTAGAAAACCAAGTCCACAGTTACCAGTTGAACGCATACTTTCGAACGCAAAGGTTGTGGATCTGAGTATTTATGTGTGCGGCAGAACTAAATTTAAAAATCACTGCACTCTTAACGCGAACGGACTATAGGCATCAAACGATAATAAGTTTGGTAAGATCAGTATTTTGACACTTTTACGTCACCTTCATTGGCGTTCATTAAGTCACCCCCTGTGCAGTTGCTGGGACACAATGGGCATACTGAAGGTTCTCAAATCTGGGGGGAGGCAACGGGGGGGATGTGTTGATCACACCATCGACGTAACAACCCTGTGTTTGCGTCAGCGTTTAAAAATAGGAAATGTTGAAAAATCCCAAGTTGATTCCCTTGAAACAACTTTCACTAAACAAAAGTTTTAACCTCTTTTCTTAAAGAACAACATTTCATAATAAAATTGTTTAACTTTTCTTATCTTTAAGATTTAAAACGCTTTCTCATTACGGTATCTCAAGGGTTACTCGCTTTGTGAAGCTCATTAAAATGTTAATAAATGCAACTTGGCGCCGTAAGGAAATTCTTAGGATTAGGGAGATTTTTCAGCTTCTTAAATTGACCGTAGTTGTAGCTAAGTGCAATGTTAACGCTCAAACTATAATTAGAAAAGGAAGAAAATATTGAATTTGGTACTTAACAAAGAAAAAACAGTACAAAATTTCAAAATTTTTGTTATCACACGGCATAGTGTCGAGCATAAATATACCTATTGTAAACAATTACGCAAATTTTCAGAGGAACCATATACATGTGGTAATACTTAGAACGTGAGTACGTGCGTACGTGAGTAAAAACACTCCGTTTTAATAATTTGCAATCCTAGCTAAGCTAAGTCCGGGGAACGGTTTTGGTCTACAGAAAACTATTAAATTTTACTTCTGACTATTTTAGTGTCGCGGTTACAAGCGAGGGTTTCATTAGCCATACTTAATTTTAAGTACGGGACGATGGGTGAAACCAATAAGTGTGTTTATGTCAATAGTATGTTTGGATTCGCCTGTTGGCTTCACAGTTATTCAAAGTTACTATGAAAAATAATCATAAAAACTCAGCAAAATATTAGGTACAGCAGGTTTTCAACGCTACATCAGGCTCCCAATTTTCATTTTTCATCTTGGTCTTGCCAAATGACATTTCTTTGCAATTGAGCAAGGAGGACTGACCGGATTAAGAAACACACAAGTTTCTTCCCGGTTCTTCTTAGTACAGAAACAACATTCCGACAGCGGTGGTAGAGTCACATTACGTTAGTTGACCGTATATTTTGTAAATATTTAAGTTTTAATGTCTTTTATTTAGTATTTTTCTTTGCTAAATATAAAGGTTTGGAAGTACTAGTAATAAGTCCATTTGACTAAACCAATTTCTAATTGGTTTATTTATAATAAACACTTGAGAAGTAAACTTAGCCACTTCCACTACGAACCAAACTCACAACAGCTTTCGTCTTCAAGCAGTTATTACTAAATTAATTAATTCTCACTCGTAAGGATTTATTCGGTTCAAATTAAGTTCAGACTAATTAAGTGAACCGACGCTATTAATATCTTGATTAATCTTAAGATGTTCAAGTGGGTGAACTTTCAGGTGTTCTGAGTAAACCAAAGTTAAATACACTGATAAATAAATTAACATGAGTCCCTTGAATAAGTTAACGACGTAAATATACTATATCCTTTAATAGACTGCACATAGAATTCTTAATTCTTAATTTTCTTTTCTATGATTACAATCCTAATAACATAAATGCGAAAGTTTGCATGTCTCGATAGGCCGTGTTGCTCTTTCACGTAAAACTACTGAATGGATTTTAATGAAACTCTACATTAATATAGCTTATAGGCACATTTTATTAGGACATGGGCCATAATTTATAGAAAAATATATATTTTTTAAATTTAGTACACGCGGACGAAGTCGCGGATTTCCACTAGTTTGATATATTATTCAAACATGGCGCTACTTAGCGGCCATATTTACTCTTCTTGCACTAATGGGTAGCTAAGCTATCCATTAGCTAAAGTTGGTTTATTAGTGTAGAGCTGAAACGCACTTTTGCAATTCGACGATATTATTAAAATATGATGAATAGTATCAGTAGGTTTGTTTCAAAAAGTTACTTAAAAAGTAAATTAGGAATCACACATTACACAATTTTAAGCACTTTATGTTTAACTTCAAAGGGCTTAAGAAAAAGGAGGTTGACTACGGGGAAAAAGAGTTACTTTTTACAGGTAGTGTATATTCAGCATCAAATTATATGTGCATACACAAAATTACAATGCTTTAGGCAAACCGTCAATGCCTTTATGACCACTTTGTTAGCACGCATCATTCTGAATCCAACTGTACAATCTTGAATATTCAATATTGTAATTACCTACTAGACCAACCCTTATTCCATGGACAAGCAACAAAAAGCTCAGGAAGACGTGTTCGATTTATATTCAGAATGTGAGCGGTCCTTACCAGAAGGGTCCCTGCGGAGGTACATTATAACTTATGGTCCTCACATCTCTATGAGCACCCTCCTCTGACATGCTTGTTGAAATAATGAACACCGTTATATGTTGAACGAACTTTGGCGAACAGTAAAAGGTATGTTTTTCCGGCATACAGTAAACATTAAGTCTATTTAGGAAAGTGGGTAAATATTCAGATATGTGTATGTAATTAAGTATTTTTTTCTGAAAAGTAATATTCGCCATGTTCCAGCGTTAGAACTGCGTACAAAAGGTGTCGTTTGGCGTTTAAAAAAACAATTATTTTGCATGAACCGACAAATTAAATTTAGAAATTATCCATAATAAACACTTTGTACCATCTATTGTGAGCCGTCCGAAAAATAAAATCATAAACAATTATGTCTAAAAACTAAGCGTAGGTAACGTTTACCCGTAGTCACCCTGCCAGTTCCAGCCATACGGCACACCTGTCAACTCCACACAGGCCCGAGGCCCCCCGGCGGCCCACAAACGGGAAGGTAAAAAATATCACAGTAAATAAGCGAACAATTTCGGCTGAGGCGTAATAGATAAAATGTCGACATATTTTTATCACAGACAGATTTCAGGGCTATAAGATAGGATTCGGGGCACGATTTATGCTTTAGCAAAAACAGGTTTTCTAAGGCACAATTCTGGGAAAACTTTTTACTAAACCTTTCGAAAAAAGTGCCATTTATGGCCTAATTGAAACGTGAAAAGAAAACGCATAAGAACCATAGATTCAAGGTAATAGACCATTTTTTCATCGTAGAAGTTATATACCTACAATAGGTATCTCTGGACATAAATATCCCTTTACATTATTCCACACAGCGCCATCTAGCCCCAAAGTGAGCTACTTTAAAGCTTGTATAATGGGATACTAGACAACGGATAAACATAGTTAAATACTTTCTCTTTCGTAAATACCAACACTCGTACAGTAACACCAATGGAATGCAATTTGAGTGTTATATTACACTGAACCCAAAGCCCCGCCACCCCTAAGGCCCTCGGGGGTAGATGTGACGTTGTCTCGTTTCCCGAACGACCTCTGACTTTTGCCGAGATTGTGTCATATCAATCATAACACTGATTTCAATGGAGGTTCTCAGATTTTGGGATGAAAAGAGCAAAATATAACTTTGTTTTGGTGATGGCCGAGTTGCGAGTGTAGCTGTCAAAGTGTAGGCCTAGAAAGACCTACTAGTAAGGGCAGCAGCCTCCAGGCTATAAGGCTACTTAGCTTGTGAAGGAACTGCTTGCTCTGGTCTAACTAACACATTTAAAACATGGAGGAAAAGCATAAGACTAAATCACAGATGCTGAAAAAACTATGCCCGAATCCCGATTAGTCGTCACACCAACTTTAAACCAAGCAAACTTTTCAAACAATTCCTATACTTACAACAATAGATGACGTTTTTAGGCTGACGAAAGCACTGACATATTTTCGCCAGACCATTAAAGAGTATCCATATCAAAACAACATGTTAGATTAGAATATTAATAACAAAACAAAACAAGAAATCATTGGCTGAATAAAAAAACGGAGGTTCTTTCATAAATAATGTAGGACGGCTTTCTTCTCGCCCGCTGCCACTGCGGCAAAAACTGCCATCGATGAACGAACATGCAATGGTCTTGCCTTTTAATGTAGTATAGAAAATAAACAATTATTAACAATTAATATTATTACGGTACCTGGCATGCAGGATAATTCAAACTGATCCTCGAAGTCAAAGTCACGCGAAAAACCTAGCAATCAAACATAAGAAATACTCGTATTGTTTTAAGGTAATTGTGAAAGGCCTTTGAGTGGGGGTCACGCCCGCAAGCAATCCGCTGATTTCAGGGTATTGTTCCGAACCTTTCACCCTTCGGGAACAATTAAACATTATGTTGACAGATTCGGTACAGCAAAGGTCAAATAAGGTAGGTGAGTCGAAGATCAAAACGACTCGAGACTTAGCTAAGTATTAATATCCCTTTAAATATTCAACTTGAAAGGCTTTGGTACACAAATTGGCGACCTCAGAACGTTATTTGTTCGCGAGGGCGGTGACTTTTATTGTAAGCTCACACGCAGTTTGAACTTTTGGCAAAATGTTTTTTCTTGAGATCTATGGTGCTATCTAAATAATATAATTCATTAAATTGTACATTTCATCTCTTTTCTCTTATGATGCTATCTCCTTACGAAGTTCAGCTATAATTAAAGCTATTCTAACTTCATGTTCATGTTCAACCAGGTATGCCAATTTTTAAGCCATGACCACTTCTTCCTGGTTTTATTCGTCTTTGAATTTCCCCCTGCTAAATCCCTGTCGTTCCTCGTCGTGTGGCTAAAATTATTATCTCTAAATCTAATGTTTTCTAATATTTACGCGAACACTATACATCGAAATAAAACAACTTTACGGATTCTACTCGCGGTCTTATATTTTTTTTTATTTCATTTTGAAATAGATTTTGTTTTATTTCGATGTATAGTGTTCGCGTAAATATTACAACTACAACAATATTACATACAATACATTATACAATATTACAACTTTACGGATTCTACTCGCGGTCTTATATTTTTATTTTGAAATGAAAGAAAATATAAGACCGCTAGTAGAATCCGCAAAGTTGTTTTATTTCGATTATTATATCTGTCAATCAACCATTTAAGACATTATTTTTATCTGTTAAAGGCATAAGCATCTTTTTTTTTAACCTGCAAGATCCCACTGCCGGGCAAAGGTCTCCCCCAAACCTTTCCATCGTTCCTATCCTCTGCAAAAGTCCACCATTCTCTCGAGTAGTATACCCGGTCATCGCACTAGCATTTTCTAGGCCGTCAGCTTCGGCGATAGCCTTCTTTGGGGATCCATTGAATCAAAGTTATTTAAAACTTTCCAGAGATAAACAAGAAGGAATAATTGGACGGAACCAAAAAATCCTGAATTTCTTATTTCCACTATTTCCAGTAACGTTTCATCAAACCCCAGATTAGTATTCCTATAGCGACCCTCAACAGGTGTCCCAAACCCAAGGATTCCTTCACCCTTGACCGAACCTGGACATATCTAAACATGTGCATATGGTTTTCTATTCGCCAGCACTTCGTATATCCGCATGATTGATTACCTTTCAATATATTTGTGGGTCCGCGGATACGAGGGATAATTTTGGACCGAATCCGAACAGAACTGGTGTGGTTGAATGAATTTATATTTGGAATTGATCGAACGTATAGAATATTAAAGGGAAATAATAGAGACCACAGTGAATAATTTGGATATACAGTCGACAAATCTAGCGAAGCGAATTCGTAACAACCGCGGGTAATATGGGAGCTCAAAGAAATCAGAGGTCAGCTTGTGCTGGAAGGATCACCTTGCAGCTTTGGTTTTTCATTAAACTCCATGTTGCTTTAAAAAAAATGATATATTTCGGTCCTCCTATTTTAAATTTGGTGGTGATATTAGTAAGCGTCGTGGCCCAGTAGTTAATCAATCTGGCTCGGAACACCTGGGTACTTTGCAGGGTTTTAATTCGCTAAGCAAAGTGTGCGCTTCTAAATGTTCCGTTCATCATGACGGCAACGATTAGTGCGATTCTGACGGCCTCGCTTGGGATATAATCGTTAGCGTTTGTATGGTATTATGAGACATGCTATTTCATTTGTTCAGAATGAACGCGGGATGTTTTTCAAAGAAACAAAGTTTCGCTCAAAAATATTTCCCTCCGTGAAAAATCTAGGTAGCTTCAAGGCAAGAATGAGTCAGCATCGATTAGACAGACATGTCCTATTATAGATCACATCATCATTTACGATCAGGCGAGATCGAGATTGTGATCAAATTACTGCCTGGTCTCTTTAAATCAATCCACATTTACGAAGCAAAATCGTCAATTCGATCTGATTGTTACTTCCAGAAACAACCCGTATGTCACTTTAAAACCTGAGTAAACGCGATAAGTCCTAACTTCGAACGGCTCATGTCGTAGCTCAGGAATCAATAAGTCCGAGGTTTCCACGGCATCATGAATAATATATGGACCGATACGAGTACGAACAAGTGGGTATAGGTAAGCCTTGAGATGTGGGAGTGTATGTCTACAGTGGATTGTTTATGCAATGAAAACTGAAACGTTTTGCTGACTCATTCAAATTGATCGATGGACCGATGACTTGAGGAGGGTAGCTGGTAGTGACTAGATGGCGGAAATGGGCGAGCAGGTCCTGTGGCATACCTTGGGAGAAACTTACGTCCAGCAGTGGACTAAAATGCGAAGGAGTGGAGCTTGCTTCCCCTTCCACTGAACCTAGGCCTCCACCATTGGTTCATCAGGTCGTTCTATACGGTCATCCTTTCACCTTACGAGTCGGCGCCCCAAATTCAAAATGGTCTCCAATCCAAAACATTTCGGGCCCAACGGCCATCAGTTCTTCGTGCTCGGTGTCTCGTTGCCAATTCTAACTTCATCTCGTAATGAAATACCGAGCATAACCCTGTCCATTAGCACGTCCTTGGAGCCTTCTTAAAAGACCCAGAGTAAGGGACCACATCCCTACATTGAACGCGAACTTTTATCATTTAACTAAGTGTCGTTACTTTGTGACCTATTACAAATAACATTAGCATTTAGCTCCAGTAAAACCGTATCGCTCAAACAGGGTTGTTCATTGTTTGTCGCATAAAGCATATTACAAATGGGTGTGTGCAGCGCCGGATTAAGCCAGCGTGGGGCCCGCAACAGATTCTATGGAGAAGCCCTTGGTCCTATATATCAGCACCCATGGTCGGTGAGATTTGCATACATAAAAATAAATGGCTTATATATGTCCCACTGCTGGGCACAAGCCTTACCTCAACTATGAGGTGGATTGAGCCATACTCCAGCACGCGGGCTCAGTGCGGATTTTAGGAGGGGTGTAAGGTTAGTGAGCAACCTTGATGTCAAATGTTATCAAGCTGCCCTAAGGCCTCCGACTAGGCTTAACGACTGACATCTAACGACGTCGGCCGGGACCAACTGCTTAACGTGCCTTCCGAAGCACGGAGATGCCCGAAATACATATCACTTAATTTCGGTCGGAGTGGTCACCCATCCCATTTCCGTCCCGGCGTGTGTTGCTTCAGTACAGCGATCGTTGCCGATCACTGTCACAACTGCGCCACGGTCACCTCATAGATTTGCATAACTCAACGGCAACCGACCCTCTTTTTTGCGCCGCCGCCAGCATTTCGTTCATTTGAATGAATGACTTAACGACTGGCTCATTAGCACAATGATTAGAGGTCCTGCCTATAGCATCGAAGGCCATGGTCCTACGACATGGTGGTCTGAGTAAGCGGGTCCCCCTTATCGTGGGTCCCGTAGAATTTGCCACCTTCCCTATCAGTCTAATCCGGCTCTGGAAATGTGGAACATGTTCCAACTGAACTTGTTGCGGAACGTTTGCAGAACGCGTGGGACGTGCACATGCTATCTCCAGCGTTTGTTAAAATTAAGTACTGTTTCGTATGTTCCACCATAGTTTATGAGGAGCTTGGTAATGGGTTAGTGGATTCTAAGCTGTCTTCGATAAATATACTAAAAAAATAGACAAATAAACTGGTCAAAATACGCTTGACCATAATTTATTGTCTATGTAACATCTTATTTGTTTACCGTGTTTTAACGCAAATAAATTTTACACATTTGCCTAAAACATACTGCAACTTATTTAATAGTACAGAGATAATAGCTGTTCCGACTGACATCGTTCCGCTAAATGCTATTAACTTTGGGACCCTTCAAGTCTCATCATCATCATCATATCAGCCGAACGACGCCCACTGCTGGGCATAGGCCTCCCCCAAAGATCTCCACAACGATCGGTCCTGCGCTGTCCCCATCCAGGGGCTTCCCGCGACCTTGACCAGATCGTCGGTCCACCTTGTGGAGGGCCTGCCCACGGAACGTCGTCCGGTACGCGGTCGCCATTCGAGAACCTTTCCGCCCCAACGGCCATCGGTTCTCGGTGTTGGCAGCCGGATCTCACCCGGGGATTCCTCGCACCCCCTGCCCCGCCGTTACCATAACCGCTGCCGTAGCCAGGAATAGCGGGGCCGCCGGGGACTGGGGGCCATTTTTTTGGTTGTGCCATCATTAGGGGGGGGGGTTTGCCATAATCGCCACGCTTGGCAGGCGGGTTGGCGATCGCAGTGAGGCCTGTTGTTATGCGGAGACGCTGCTGCCCATCTCCCTATGGCAGTTTTCCCTCTGTCGGCTCTTACGACACCCACAAGACCCTTCAAGTCTACCCCGGACTTTCTCGAATATTTGAAACCCAAATTCGGTCCTAACCGTTATCGCGTTTAAGAGTTAGCCCGTCTAACGAACAGCAATCCGTTTCATATATGAGTAGGTGTATATTGGGAAGTATACTTCATTTTTTTCTTCACCACTCGCTCTCTTCGTTCGCTCATTCGAAAAAAATGAAGTACCTTCCCAATATACACCATTAATTAGTAAAAACGTATCGATTTTGTTCTGAAATTGAAGTACCTTCCCAATATACACCATTAATTAGTAAAAACGTATCGATTTTGTTCTGAAATTTCAATCCTGTAGTGTCTAATCTGATGAAAAGAGCATAAAGCATTCATGAAACCGTTTTAAATGGTTTATAACTTGTGACAACATTAAAAGTAGTCATTTTTATGAAACCCGTGGAACTTGCCAGACAAATTTATTCAACAAAAATGAAGTTCCTGAAGCAAAAAGATTCATTGCAATTGGAATGCATCTGTCCTTCTACGTCATCAACAGAAACTAAGCGACATGGTCCTTTACTACCAAACACAATACGCAGCATCGTTTGTGGTCCTTCCAACTGCGGAAAGACAAACTTGGTCCTGAGTTTATTACTACACCAGGACGGTCCACGTTTTTGTAACCTTTATGTCTACTCGAAATCATTATATCAACCAAAATACATCTTCCTGGAGAACGTGTTGAATGAGGTGGCAGACATATCTTATTACAAATACAATGATAATAATGCGGTCTTGAGTCCGCACGAAGCATTACCAAACTCAATTATCATATTCGACGACGTTGCTTGTGAAAATCAGAATAATATACGAGATTACTTTGCAATGGGTCGCCATAGAAATATTGACTGTTTTTATATCAATCAAACTTACACCAAAATACCCAAACAATTAGTGAGAGACAATTCTAATCTTATCATATTATTTAAGCAAGATGATGTAAACCTTAAACACGTTTATGATGAACATGTAGGCTCTGATATGTCATGGTGTAAGTTTCGTGAAATGTGCTCCACTGTTTGGAGAAAACCTTTCAACTATTTAGTTATAAATAAGGACTGTGAACGAAACAAAGGATGTTACCGGCTGAACTTCGATACATTCATAGAAGTAGACTAATCTTTTTAAATAGTTGCTAGGTTACTGATGTTTCAGTTTGATTAAGATTGTCAGTCAGTGTGGAGTCTTTAACGATGGAACGAAATCTCAAAGAACAAATTGTAAAGTCTGCTGCAGCTGTGAAAAGAAAGGTGGATATTATGAAAGATTACAAAAGAACAAATGACATAGCCCTCGAAACATTATTCAAACCCATTATCAACCCCCTAAACCAAATGTCAAGTAAAAAAGATGACAATAAACAATATAAACATGAAGAATCAACGCCAGTGAACCATTTAATGAAAAGAACCAAATATTGCGAGAGCGAGTCATCAAGTACCTCTTCCGAAAATGTTGAAGAACCTGTCTCTGATGGGGAAATCACAGATCATGAGATTTTTATGCCTTCTAACAAGACTCTTACTACATCCCCATCAGAGGATCATGATGTTAATGAGAACTCATTTAAATCTCTCCAGTCATCACCAAGTATTGCTAACGATTCTCTATCTTGGTCCGTGTCATCTGAAGTAATGAAAGATATACCTTATGGTGTTAAACATGAGCGAGGAAAATTATGGCTTGGCAAAACTCGTGTTTATGACGACGACAGAATATTGAAAATTGGAAACCGTAGCCTGAAAAAAACCATAGGGCTTCAAGAATTACTGTACAAAAAGGTACCAAATTTAGAAAACGTTACAGACGAGGACTTGCAAAATTACAGATTATTACTTATTGATACTAATGCACACAAACGTCATTGCAATCCTTCTAAACCCATAAACAGTAATAAAGGTTTTTAAATACATGAATATTATTAAACCGTTATTCAAGTTCTCAAGAAATCATACCAGTAGTGTTGAAAGTCTTCCGCAAGGAGAAGGGGTAAATATATTAAAAGAAGTTAAGAATGATACTGATTTGATTTACTGGAACGATCCTAATGAGTTAGTGGAAAGATTACAACTTTTACTGGCTTCATGGACAGCTGGTAACACAGGAGTAAGAAATGAAATTTATGCAATAATCGAAGAATTGCATGAAGCTGGCATTATCAAATACAAGAAATATATAAAGCTTCCATCTGGTGGACCGGGCAGTACCATTGCACTAGAGAAGCCGACAAGACGATAATGAATGTAGACAAATTCGGTCATCACGTTCATAAGCGTTTACGACAATCTTTAAATGCTGATATTATTACAGATGCATTAATAAGGTCCGAAGCAGGAGATTTTTGATTTAAAATTATCGAAATTGAAAGGACTGTCACTTCCCGAGAAGGACGATGAAGCTGTAAGTAAAGAATACGTTGATAAATGTATTCACGAACTAAAACAAGAAATAAAAAACAGTTCAAAGTAATGTTAAAAAATACCTAAATAATCTAGAAAAACTGACTGTTGAAAATTTGAATACATTGTATTACACTAAAAAAGAAGTTGATCTCATGATTTCACCAAAACCTACTCAAAATGAGTAAAGAAGATTTAGTTCATGAGTTGCACAAAGCAGCGAGAAGGAATTTTTTGTCGTCGGCATACGATTATCAAAGGAATGGATGATTTATGGCAAGCTGACCTCATGGATTTTTCAAAAATATTCGTCGTATAATAACGGACACAAGTATGTTCTTGTAGTTATTGATACTTTATCGAAATACGTTTGGGTTAAACCGTTGAAGTCAAAATCAAAAAAGTGTGTAACGGACGCAATGTGCAGTATACTATCAGAGACAAGAAGAAAGCCTAAAAATTTACAAACTGACCTGGGTACAGAGTTTTATAATGATTATTTTAAGCAGTTGATGAAAAGGCATAAAATAAATCATTATTCTACGTACTCTGTAAAGAAAGCCTCCATAGTAGAACGTGTGATAAGAACTCTTAAATCTCACCTTTACAAAATTTTCAGTCTATATGGAAACTATCAATGGTTTCAAAATAATTTAGACATCACTGTGGAGAATTATAACAGTACTTTACATCGCATAACTAAATTTAAACCAATCGATGTAAATCAATCGAATGAGATTCTAGTAAAGTCTAATATAATCAAATCCCAACAGTCAAAGATACGACGAGGAAAAACTTTTCAAGTTGGTGATTGTGTACGTATAAGTAAACACAAAGGAGATTTTTACAAGGGTTACACTCCTAATTGGTCAACCGAAATATTTCTCATAGTAAAAGATAATCAAACTAGTCCCCCCAACGTATCAAATACAAGACAAACACAAACAAAATATTCTAGGTTCTTTTTATGGATACGAATTACAGAAAACCAAGGTGCCGGAAATTTACCTTATTGAGAAAATTATTAAGAAAAAAGGAAACAAAATTTATGTAAAATGGCTAGGCTTGAGTGATGAAGACAACAGTTGGGTTAAAAAAAGTGATTTAGTTTCATAGTATATAAATAAAATAATTTGTGCTATCATCTCACTTTTTTGCCTATCGATGAAGAAAGGCAGTGGTATAATTAATAACTTGATAGATCGTTTACCGTTTGAACTACATTTACCTGGGTATCAATTTTGTGGGCCCGGAACGAAACTTCAGAAACGATTAATTAGAGGTGATCGAGGGGTGAACAAATTGGATGAAGCTTGCATGCACCACGACATTGCCTATATTAACAAAGATTCGCGTGCTCGACAGATAGCTGACTTAAAACTGTTGAATATGGCAAAGAGAAGGTTGAACTCGAAAGATGCCGGAAAAGGAGAAAAACTTGCATCATGGGTTGTGAAAAAAGCGATGAACGCAAAAATTAGGGCTGGTAGTGGTATGAAGTCATTCAAAAAGGGTGTTAGGAAAATTAAATCACGGTTAAAAAAAATCAAATCCAAAGACAGTCACACTGCCATTAAATATGCCTATGCAGCTGCAAAAAAATTATTTAGTAATAAAAAAGGAATACGTTTGCCGCGTTGCATTCCTCTTCCAAAGTGCGGAGGGCTTTTACCACTTATTCCTATATTCGCAGGGTTATCAGCTTTAGGTTCACTAGCTGGAGGGGCAGCTGGTATAGCTAAAGCTGTTAACGATTCCAAAGCTGCACAAAAAAGTCTTCAGGAATCTGAAAGACACAACCGAATGATGGAAGCTGTTTCTATCGGGAAAGGGTTATATATTAAACCTCATAAAACTGGCACTGGTTTATATCTAAACCCATCAAAAAACTAATTAAGCGGCTACCCAAACGTGCTCTCACCAACATAGATATATTAGAACATGCCTATGATATTCCCTATTTTCGTGGAGTCTTCATGAGAGATACATTACCTTTGAAACCCAAAAATATAGAATGTGGAATATTGAATTTAGACAGCAATAAAAACCCCGGCACGCATTGGGTGGCCTTCGTGAAGCACAATAATTACGTAGAGTATTATGATAGTTTTGGCAATTTGAAGCCTCCTCTAGAATTTGTTAAATACATGAGTAACTTATCTATAAACTATAACTTTGACCGACAGCAAACCTTTGGCACTACAAACTGCGGTCATTTATGTTTAAAATTTCTGAGGAATTATTGGAAAAACATTTAAATACTGTGTGAAATAAATAAAAGTATCAGTTCAAACATGTCTTTTACTGTATCTATAACTGGAAGCGGAGCCTCCTTGAGCACAAACTATTCCCCTACGTTGGAACTTCGAGGAGATTACGAATGCGGACTTTTGTCATTTTCAACCTTCAATTCTATTCCCAATATAGATGAAAGGAACAATAAGTTTTATTATGGGGAAAATGAAGTCATCAAAATTCCTGAAGGGTCTTATGAGCTTCAAGATATTTGCGATTATTTGAAAAGTAATATTAAACATACCGTGTTAACATTAACATGCAATAACAATACATTAAAAACGAATATTTTCTGCTCCAAGAATATTTATTTTGATAAAGCTGAATCATTGGGACAAATTTTAGGTTTCGGTCAACAAACAATAAACGCAAATATAAGAACTGATTCACAATATCCTGTCAACATTCTATCAACAACCATCGTAAGGATCGAATGCGATGTTGTCAGTGGTTCTTTTGTAAACGGAAAAGGAAGTCATATTATTTACGAATTCGTGCCTAATGTACCACCCGGTTATCGTATAATTGAAATACCTAAAAATTTAATTTACTTTCCGGTAAACCAAAGTTCTATTAGCGCTATTAATATAAGGTTGTTGGACGCTGAAAATAAAGAGATAAACTTACGAGGTGAAGAAGTACAACTTTATTTACATTTCAGAAAAAAATGTTAAATTTCCATAAAAACCCGTCTACATCGTGTGTTCAATTCAGTTCTAAAAAAACATCCCGCAAAGACACACCGATTCAGCTAAAGAATAAGCTTACTAAAAGTAATAAGGAGTTTCTTAAATTAGTAGGCTTGATAAAATGAATATTTTAAATATATCACAACAAGCTTCATACGATACCAGTATTGAAAGTTTTGAGTATCATTCATACAAACCATATGTGTCAAGTTTCAACAAAAATGATGAAATACGAATTCCTATCAACCAACAAGATTTGTATGTACTGCCATCACTAAGTAGTTTATACATAGAGGGAAAAGTGAATGTGTTTAACAGTACCACTAAAGCAAAAATAACAAATGTTCATTTCGTTAATAATCCGATACTATTTCTGTTTCAAGATATAAGATATGAATTGAACGGAGTAGAAATAGATAAAATTAAAAATGCTGGTGTTACTTCAACTATCAAATCTTACCTATCTTTAAATGGTGATGAATCCAAGTGTGGTCGAGTTTGGGGGTGGTCAACTACAGGATCGAATAACACTGATAGTGGAGCATTTTCAGCATCCATACCGTTGAACAAAATTTTAGGATTCGCTGAAGATTATGAAAAAATTATTATAAACTGTAAACATGAGTTGGTGTTGCTTAGGAGCAATACGAATCTCAATTCTATCAAATTAAATGCAGGAGAAGTTGTCGACGATATTGTAATTAATAAAATTGTTTGGCGAGTTCCACACATCAAAGTGTCTGATCGGGAAAGAATTAATTTGCTAAAACATTTAGAGAAAGATCGAGCTATTCAACTCGCGTATCGTAATTGGGATCTATACGAATATCCACTACTACCTAAGACACGTAAGCATACTTGGTCGATAAAAACTTCATCACAAATCGAAAAACCACGGTTCGTTGTTATTGCAATGCAAACCAACCGTAAACATAACGCTGCCCTTTCAATGGCTGAATTTGACCACTGTCACGCACGTGACAGTGGTCAAATTCAGCCATTGCTCCTAAGCAACACCAACTCATGTTTACAGTTTATAATAATTTTTTCATAATCTTCAGCGAATCCTAAAATTTTGTTCAACGGTATGGATGCTGAAAATGCTCCACTATCAGTGTTATTCGATCCTGTAGTTGACCACCCCCAAACTCGACCACACTTGGATTCATCACCATTTAAAGATAGGTAAGATTTGATAGTTGAAGTAACACCAGCATTTTTAATTTTATCTATTTCTACTCCGTTCAATTCATATCTTATATCTTGAAACAGAAATAGTATCGGATTATTAACGAAATGAACATTTGTTATTTTTGCTTTAGTGGTACTGTTAAACACATTCACTTTTCCCTCTATGTATAAACTACTTAGTGATGGCAGTACATACAAATCTTGTTGGTTGATAGGAATTCGTATTTCATCATTTTTGTTGAAACTTGACACATATGGTTTGTATGAATGATACTCAAAACTTTCAATACTGGTATCGTATGAAGCTTGTTGTGATATATTTAAAATATTCATTTTATCAAGCCTACTAATTTAAGAAACTCCTTATTACTTTTAGTAAGCTTATTCTTTAGCTGAATCGGTGTGTCTTTGCGGGATGTTTTTTTAGAACTGAATTGAACACACGATGTAGACGGGTTTTTATGGAAATTTAACATTTTTTTCTGAAATGTAAATAAAGTTGTACTTCTTCACCTCGTAAGTTTATCTCTTTATTTTCAGCGTCCAACAACCTTATATTAATAGCGCTAATAGAACTTTGGTTTACCGGAAAGTAAATTAAATTTTTAGGTATTTCAATTATACGATAACCGGGTGGTACATTAGGCACGAATTCGTAAATAATATGACTTCCTTTTCCGTTTACAAAAGAACCACTGACAACATCGCATTCGATCCTTACGATGGTTGTTGATAGAATGTTGACAGGATATTGTGAATCAGTTCTTATATTTGCGTTTATTGTTTGTTGACCGAAACCTAAAATTTGTCCCAATGATTCAGCTTTATCAAAATAAATATTCTTGGAGCAGAAAATATTCGTTTTTAATGTATTGTTATTGCATGTTAATGTTAACACGGTATGTTTAATATTACTTTTCAAATAATCGCAAATATCTTGAAGCTCATAAGACCCTTCAGGAATTTTGATGACTTCATTTTCCCCATAATAAAACTTATTGTTCCTTTCATCTATATTGGGAATAGAATTGAAGGTTGAAAATGACAAAAGTCCGCATTCGTAATCTCCTCGAAGTTCCAACGTAGGGGAATAGTTTGTGCTCAAGGAGGCTCCGCTTCCAGTTATAGATACAGTAAAAGACATGTTTGAACTGATACTTTTATTTATTTCACACAGTATTTAAATGTTTTTCCAATAATTCCTCAGAAATTTTAAACATAAATGACCGCAGTTTGTAGTGCCAAAGGTTTGCTGTCGGTCAAAGTTATAGTTTATAGATAAGTTACTCATGTATTTAACAAATTCTAGAGGAGGCTTCAAATTGCCAAAACTATCATAATACTCTACGTAATTATTGTGCTTCACGAAGGCCACCCAATGCGTGCCGGGGTTTTTATTGCTGTCTAAATTCAATATTCCACATTCTATATTTTTGGGTTTCAAAGGTAATGTATCTCTCATGAAGACTCCACGAAAATAGGGAATATCATAGGCATGTTCTAATATATCTATGTTGGTGAGAGCACGTTTGGGTAGCCGCTTAATTAGTTTTTTGATGGGTTTAGATATAAACCAGTGCCAGTTTTATGAGGTTTAATATATAACCCTTTCCCGATAGAAACAGCTTCCATCATTCGGTTGTGTCTTTCAGATTCCTGAAGACTTTTTTGTGCAGCTTTGGAATCGTTAACAGCTTTAGCTATACCAGCTGCCCCTCCAGCTAGTGAACCTAAAGCTGATAACCCTGCGAATATAGGAATAAGTGGTAAAAGCCCTCCGCACTTTGGAAGAGGAATGCAACGCGGCAAACGTATTCCTTTTTTATTACTAAATAATTTTTTTGCAGCTGCATAGGCATATTTAATGGCAGTGTGACTGTCTTTGGATTTGATTTTTTTTAACCGTGATTTAATTTTCCTAACACCCTTTTTGAATGACTTCATACCACTACCAGCCCTAATTTTTGCGTTCATCGCTTTTTTCACAACCCATGATGCAAGTTTTTCTCCTTTTCCGGCATCTTTCGAGTTCAACCTTCTCTTTGCCATATTCAACAGTTTTAAGTCAGCTATCTGTCGAGCACGCGAATCTTTGTTAATATAGGCAATGTCGTGGTGCATGCAAGCTTCATCCAATTTGTTCACCCCTCGATCACCTCTAATTAATCGTTTCTGAAGTTTCGTTCCGGGCCCACAAAATTGATACCCAGGTAAATGTAGTTCAAACGGTAAACGATCTATCAAGTTATTAATTATACCACTGCCTTTCTTCATCGATAGGCAAAAAGTGAGATGATAGCACAAATTATTTTATTTATATACTATGAAACTAAATCACTTTTTTTAACCCAACTGTTGTCTTCATCACTCAAGCCTAGCCATTTTACATAAATTTTGTTTCCTTTTTTCTTAATAATTTTCTCAATAAGGTAAATTTCCGGCACCTTGGTTTTCTGTAATTCGTATCCATAAAAAGAACCTAGAATATTTTGTTTGTGTTTGTCTTGTATTTGATACGTTGGGGGACTAGTTTGATTATCTTTTACTATGAGAAATATTTCGGTTGACCAATTAGGAGTGTAACCCTTGTAAAAATCTCCTTTGTGTTTACTTATACGTACACAATCACCAACTTGAAAAGTTTTTCCTCGTCGTATCTTTGACTGTTGGGATTTGATTATATTAGACTTTACTAGAATCTCATTCGATTGATTTACATCGATTGGTTTAAATTTAGTTATGCGATGTAAAGTACTGTTATAATTCTCCACAGTGATGTCTAAATTATTTTGAAACCATTGATAGTTTCCATATAGACTGAAAATTTTGTAAAGGTGAGATTTAAGAGTTCTTATCACACGTTCTACTATGGAGGCTTTCTTTACAGAGTACGTAGAATAATGATTTATTTTATGCCTTTTCATCAACTGCTTAAAATAATCATTATAAAACTCTGTACCCAGGTCAGTTTGTAAATTTTTAGGCTTTCTTCTTGTCTCTGATAGTATACTGCACATTGCGTCCGTTACACACTTTTTTGATTTTGACTTCAACGGTTTAACCCAAACGTATTTCGATAAAGTATCAATAACTACAAGAACATACTTGTGTCCGTTATTATACGACGAATATTTTTGAAAATCCATGAGGTCAGCTTGCCATAAATCATCCATTCCTTTGATAATCGTATGCCGACGACAAAAATTCCTTCTCGCTGCTTTGTGCAACTCATGAACTAAATCTTCTTTACTCATTTTGAGTAGGTTTTGGTGAAATCATGAGATCAACTTCTTTTTTAGTGTAATACAATGTATTCAAATTTTCAACAGTCAGTTTTTCTAGATTATTTAGGTATTTTTTAACATTACTTTGAACTGTTTTTATTTCTTGTTTTAGTTCGTGAATACATTTATCAACGTATTCTTTACTTACAGCTTCATCGTCCTTCTCGGGAAGTGACAGTCCTTTCAATTTCGATAATTTTAAATCAAAATCTCCTGCTTCGGACCTTATTAATGCATCTGTAATAATATCAGCATTTAAAGATTGTCGTAAACGCTTATGAACGTGATGACCGAATTTGTCTACATTCATTATCGTCTTGTCGGCTTCTCTAGTGCAATGGTACTGCCCGGTCCACCAGATGGAAGCTTTATATATTTCTTGTATTTGATAATGCCAGCTTCATGCAATTCTTCGATTATTGCATAAATTTCATTTCTTACTCCTGTGTTACCAGCTGTCCATGAAGCCAGTAAAAGTTGTAATCTTTCCACTAACTCATTAGGATCGTTCCAGTAAATCAAATCAGTATCATTCTTAACTTCTTTTAATATATTTACCCCTTCTCCTTGCGGAAGACTTTCAACACTACTGGTATGATTTCTTGAGAACTTGAATAACGGTTTAATAATATTCATGTATTTAAAACCTTTATTACTGTTTATGGGTTTAGAAGGATTGCAATGACGTTTGTGTGCATTAGTATCAATAAGTAATAATCTGTAATTTTGCAAGTCCTCGTCTGTAACGTTTTCTAAATTTGGTACCTTTTTGTACAGTAATTCTTGAAGCCCTATGGTTTTTTTCAGGCTACGGTTTCCAATTTTCAATATTCTGTCGTCGTCATAAACACGAGTTTTGCCAAGCCATAATTTTCCTCGCTCATGTTTAACACCATAAGGTATATCTTTCATTACTTCAGATGACACGGACCAAGATAGAGAATCGTTAGCAATACTTGGTGATGACTGGAGAGATTTAAATGAGTTCTCATTAACATCATGATCCTCTGATGGGGATGTAGTAAGAGTCTTGTTAGAAGGCATAAAAATCTCATGATCTGTGATTTCCCCATCAGAGACAGGTTCTTCAACATTTTCGGAAGAGGTACTTGATGACTCGCTCTCGCAATATTTGGTTCTTTTCATTAAATGGTTCACTGGCGTTGATTCTTCATGTTTATATTGTTTATTGTCATCTTTTTTACTTGACATTTGGTTTAGGGGGTTGATAATGGGTTTGAATAATGTTTCGAGGGCTATGTCATTTGTTCTTTTGTAATCTTTCATAATATCCACCTTTCTTTTCACAGCTGCAGCAGACTTTACAATTTGTTCTTTGAGATTTCGTTCCATCGTTAAAGACTCCACACTGACTGACAATCTTAATCAAACTGAAACATCAGTAACCTAGCAACTATTTAAAAAGATTAGTCTACTTCTATGAATGTATCGAAGTTCAGCCGGTAACATCCTTTGTTTCGTTCACAGTCCTTATTTATAACTAAATAGTTGAAAGGTTTTCTCCAAACAGTGGAGCACATTTCACGAAACTTACACCATGACATATCAGAGCCTACATGTTCATCATAAACGTGTTTAAGGTTTACATCATCTTGCTTAAATAATATGATAAGATTAGAATTGTCTCTCACTAATTGTTTGGGTATTTTGGTGTAAGTTTGATTGATATAAAAACAGTCAATATTTCTATGGCGACCCATTGCAAAGTAATCTCGTATATTATTCTGATTTTCACAAGCAACGTCGTCGAATATGATAATTGAGTTTGGTAATGCTTCGTGCGGACTCAAGACCGCATTATTATCATTGTATTTGTAATAAGATATGTCTGCCACCTCATTCAACACGTTCTCCAGGAAGATGTATTTTGGTTGATATAATGATTTCGAGTAGACATAAAGGTTACAAAAACGTGGACCGTCCTGGTGTAGTAATAAACTCAGGACCAAGTTTGTCTTTCCGCAGTTGGAAGGACCACAAACGATGCTGCGTATTGTGTTTGGTAGTAAAGGACCATGTCGCTTAGTTTCTGTTGATGACGTAGAAGGACAGATGCATTCCAATTGCAATGAATCTTTTTGCTTCAGGAACTTCATTTTTGTTGAATAAATTTGTCTGGCAAGTTCCACGGGTTTCATAAAAATGACTACTTTTAATGTTGTCACAAGTTATAAACCATTTAAAACGGTTTCATGAATGCTTTATGCTCTTTTCATCAGATTAGACACTACAGGATTGAAATTTCAGAACAAAATCGATACGTTTTTACTAATTAATGGTGTATATTGGGAAGGTACTTCAATTTCAGAACAAAATCGATACGTTTTTACTAATTAATGGTGTATATTGGGAAGGTACTTCATTTTTTTCGAATGAGCGAACGAAGAGAGCGAGTGGTGAAGAAAAAAATGAAGTATACTTCCCAATATACACCTACTTATATGTAATAGACTAGCAAGTTTTGGATGAAATAAAACAAGTCTGCAGATACGTAGACCGTGGTCATGGAGCATTGAGCATCGAACCTACAGCCTCAACAAGAATTGGTGCTCAATTGAAAAAGACAAATGAAAAATATCAATAAGCTGAAATTTGATTTGAAGGTTGTTGCTCTTTCTATTAACAGAAAGTTTTACAACTCATTTCAATCTCCAACAGCCCGTCGACATAAAAAGGGTCGTTTCGTCCCAAGACTTCAATCGCAGAGCGAAGACCTCTTTCCCAATAGCTTTCTTTATTTATCGAACTCAGATAAGAGAAAAGGCGACGAAATACTAATAACGATTGTAAAGTATATTTTTCATTTTTGGCAAAAGGGGAATTTAAAAATAAGAGTATGGTAACAATGAACTACGTATACAGTGTTCCGTTTACCGACTTAATTTATTCAACATGTTCGATCTAATCAGATTTGTAGGAAAATCAACTAAGGCCTTTTCTGCAACCCTCTCTACCAGTTGCTATCAGAATGTCACTTTTCTAAATTTTGCTTGTATCTCTTTCAGGCCGAGATTTTGTTGGGTCTGATATACTACTCCACCTGACATCAAACTAATAGACACCACTATTTGTAAGTGTATTCGATGCTTTTTAGGATGATCATTATCGATTATTTCTTCCGTCCAGCATTCTGTATATCTTTCACCTCAGAAGTCAACATTTGCAGTATTGCTAGTACGTGCGGGTCGCATATACAGCGGCAAGTCCCTAGGGATTGGAGCCAGAGAAATACGCGCATCCGTAAACACACACATGTTTGTAAGCGAAGGATAGCTCACGAGCATGTATTTGAAATAGAATTTCTGTCGCGTCTTGCAATGTTAGCATAAGCACTGGATGGTAGCGTAAGCCCTGAAGACTCTACGTCGAGGAATAACAAAAAGGCTTGCTCTAACAATACATATGCAGTTTTACCCCCTCATTCATTATGACTCAGTCTTGTAAATTAAAGTAGTTTTTCACTTATGTTCACAAGCTTTGTATCTTTCTTTGTTTTTGCTGACAGACAACATTAGCAAATGAGACAGAAAACTTTATAAGTGAAGTGATGTTTTAGTGAAGTAGGGGAATAACGTTTGAAACGTATGGACATTACATTATTACAAGGCTCATGAAACTTAAACGTTAGCGTCATGAAAAAAAAACTACCACATCAATCGTTACTAATTAGTAAATAATCAATCGGGAGAATAAGATAAATATCCGGCAATGGTATGTGATCAAAATCAAGTGAGCTAAGAGATAAACTTTTCATATAATTTTAGAAGTTAAGAAAGCAATATTATCTGCATTAATCTACAATCTTTCCTCACTGATATCAATCCACTTGTCAGTTAAACAATATTCCTTTAGGAAATTAACTCTAAGTACCAGAGTAACATTGCACAAGTGCCTTTCCGATTTCATAGAGTATTCACGGCGAAGGAAGTAAATCATATCCAGAATACGGATTGTGATGGCTGTCAGACGCCAGGAGTTGAATACGAGGTCTACGGTGGAGCGAATGCAGACCTGCCAGCAAGTCAGGACAGGATTAGAAGTTGTTCGGCTACTGTATTTGGCGGTACAGACATTTCAAGCTACGATTCTGCACTTACGAACTGTCGAGACATAACTAATGCGGTTATAGCTACCATATACCTAATCATTATAATATGAATGCACAGAGACTCCGTTTGCTTATTAGGGAAACATTGCTCTATGTTATTTTGATAGGGCTTTCTTCAGTAAAAAGTAACACACGTTGAGCGGTATCATAGCAAATTCCACTTTAACCAGTAATAATAATTTTAAGTTACATTCCGGAGCCAAAACCCAAGCGGTTCCGCGGAATCGATCAGTATCTTTAGTGCCCAAATAAATTCAGCCACGGCGACATAGCAAGAGATAGGCAAACGTGCTATCTGAAGTTTGTAGAACTTGCTGTTGGCTTCGCCAATAACTTCTGGGAATGCATTTTAGATTTTACAAAAGATACCTTTTATATTGCATAGTAAAATACAATATGCTGAGCCAGAAATATGACAGCATCTTTTGAAGCTTTGCATTTACTACAATCTACAATCATACTATCTACAATTCATTTCCAATACTTTCAAAATTAATACTATGGAAAGACTACTACTGCTACTGTCAGCTGTAAAAAATAAATCGGCATTCCAAAAATATTTGCATAATACTACGTTTCTATTTGGTTCTGTTAATAACTATTCGTATTACGATTCCAGTAATACATATTACCTGCATTAATTTCCACATACCAATTCCAGAAACCTCTTGTAAGCAACACGACCAAGTAAATAGAGAACCTGTCCCAACACACCTCCCTGAGGGATCACTTAGTCGCTATTACGAGCTTAATAGACGAAGAACAATTTCATTACTCAATACGATCCAGGTATACGGGACGATATACCCGGCGAATCTACAAGACGTACATATTAATGCGTGTCGGAAAACACGATTTGAAATTACTTATTCCTCTACCTAAACTAGGTTTATAATTAATTAGGGTGTACTTAAGAGGTTTCCATAATACAGCCAGGATTTGAGTTGATCTGGATGAAACCGCAAAGATTTGGAGGATAGAATTACTCTAATTTTAACTTTTATGATTAAGGTAAAGGAGCGACCATTCAAAATTGGTTAGTACAATAAGCAACTTTCGCGTAAAATAATAAAGCCAGTAATAAACAGGTTAGCTGGTAAGGAGCTGCTATCATCAGAACAATAACAAATGGTCTTGAAATAGCCCTTTTTGATAAAAATAACACTTCCAATTTTCCCGTCTGAATATTTTTTTATTAATCACCTAAGCAAAATTACAGTCTGACCTACAACGAAATATATTTTGAAAGATTAAGTTCCTTCTTTCACGGAGTATTGTCTGTCCACCAATAAAGCCCGATAAAACTAACGAATAGACTCCTGGAGACATTTGCATCCGCAACCCTTGGTTTCCCCAACCTGCGGTCAGTCCCAAGTGTCCTAAGACCCTCATAATGAGCCCAAGTCCACCGAAGGGTTCCATTTGACAAGAATCGAATGCGCCGTCACGTGGAAAAGCGCCAATGAGATCCCCATTCGAGACGCGGTCCAGTGGGCATCACGACCGAGGGGTCCGTCACCAATCGCTACCGATCTGTTGATTAGAACGGGTAAGTGGGCTGTCAAATCGGAATACGATAGTTGTCGTCACAGCGTCGAATTCAAGGTTTTAACAGCGGGCCCAAGCAAATTGAACTACTCAATAACAATGCCTCCTTCGTCAGCCTTCTTTAATCAAACATGCTATAAACGACATGGATCCAAATCATCTTAAATAACTCCCCAGACCCAACATTTACATCCGCCGTAAAATCTAGACAAAATTCAGTCCCCAAAATATATTCCTCAACAAATTCTTTTTGACGCTTTTACTAGCCAAAGTTCGCCTTTGTTCTCTGCTGCTAATGAGTCGCCGTTAACATCTCAACATCAAAGATTTGCAGTCTATTGATAACATTGTTACTAGTAATTTGTCCCACTTTGAAGTTGAATCAATTTGTCGTACATAGATCTACTTTAGTTGGTTTCAAGTGTGAACATTACGTCGGAGGATATTGGACCTGGGCCTTCCCTAATGCCAATTTTGTAATTTATTGAGTCAACTCTTTACATTAAAATAGGGGGTTTTGTACAGTGATCGTATCAACTAGACACCGTTTCCACTCAGAAAGAGAAAATGACAATGACATTCCATCATACCTACGTGTGCCAATATTATGAACGAGAAACAAATTTCATCAGCAGGAAAACGTAATCCATAACTACACTTTTATCTACATAAAAAGAAGCACTATCATAAAGTGCTATACTCTCCAGATTCACAACTAAAATATTAATCCAGTCCAGTAAAATATTAATCTAATATCTCCCAGAGCGACCACTCAAGATGAATAAAGGCATTCAGCGGAAAATGAATGTTCGCAAGAAGCCTATCAGTTGCTGGAACTCTTTTGAGTCGGTCTTCTCTGAGGCCTTTTAATTCAATGCCGGGGTTTTATTAGGACTTTTTAAGGCAGAAATTCCTGTCACAGGCGACCTCAATCAATCAATTGATCGAGCCTTTTATACTCGATAGGTTAGAGCCAACTTTAACCAAGTGTGGCACTTACTTGCCAGCTTCAATTATTATCTGTTCAACGAAATAGTATTTACATTTTTTTTAACTTAATTTTTGCTTACCTCTTTGTTTTTATTTTAATTTTTATTGTTTACTTTTTCTGTTTTGCCTGTATGTCTTGTGGGCAATAAACAGTTGTTCTTTCTTTCTTTTGGTAACATTACATCAAACAGAGGATGTGAATCTTCAGGTGAGTTAAGATCGTTTATTTGACAAAAAACTTCAAGACCTGACGAATTTCTAGATAAAGAATTATTCATTTCGAACTGCAACGACAGTTAGGGAACGATTTGAGTCTGCTTCCAACAACGGGTTATCTATGCATTGTGTGGGTGTTTCTCATGTATATTAATGTATTAACAAGAACAAAGTATTATAGTTTGTTCATTTGTGGTCTTGTTTTCTTAGTACAAGCTTTGCTAGGTTCGAGGTAAGACTGCTATGTGTGAAATAAATTCTAATGATATTTATTTCACACACCGCATTGAGAATATTGCAACTCACTTTTTATAACGAGTAAATTCTATCTGTATTTACTTTTACGATAACAATTGTGTTGTTATATCACCAATTCTAAGCAATGGGAGCCATGCAAAGCATAAAAAGCACACAGAGGTGAAGAAAATTCTTAAATAAAATGTAAGTAAAATTCAAAATTTGTTTGTAAAATCGCACACAGTCAACACGTGCTTTGTAAATCGAGAACGTTTGCATATCATCATCTCACGATTCAAGTTTACGTATGTTGTAAAAATATGTCTTCGTGTCATCTCACTCTTATCTATGTGCTTCTTACAGCTAGCATAATTCGGTAAACTAGAAATCCGTGCAAACACTCCAGCTCAAACATCTGAAATTATTTACAGCACTATTACATGTGCCATTAGACCGCCATAACGCGGCCCGCGCCGCCATTTTGTTGCCGAATTACATTTTACCCGATTTAGTTTAATAGCACGCGCGGTTTACTTCGCTGCCTCCGCTCATAATGGGTGACTAAAGGCACTCCTCAAAGTGAAACAGCGGCCCCAAATTCAAAGTGGAACTGTTTAGCTAACACCACGTTGGGCGCCATTTGCGATGACGTAGGTCCTTCCAACTTTCGCAATCGGAATAAATCAGAAAATACTAGGGAGGACAACGCATTAACTAATTATATGATTCCACCCTTCATTCTGTGTTTTCATCTTTAACGTACAGTAGCATCAGGGATTTCTACGTCTGTTTAGGTTATTTAACCGGTATTTTTTTCAATTTCCATCTTGGGGTGGCAGCTAGGACTAGGACTAACTCTTATAAGCGTCTAAGTTTTATAAAATGTTTCAGATTGTAGTAATTTTGTCCGATTTCAAAACCCTGGATCACAAGATATTGGCAAAATATCTTAAGTTTTCTCCATATGCCAGAAATATGCCATTTCCGGTGTAGAAAGGTATCATGCAGCTTTAAATGTCTGATTAACTTACAAAATGTGAATACATGGTAACAAATAAATAGTGGAACGAAAAGACAAATAACTATCCAAGGATACTAAAGCGATACGAAGTATCGAAGGCTAAGTAATTAAACGCAGGAACGAGTATCAACAACTTTACGTAGAACAGTTCCAGTGAGGTCATGCTCGACAGTAAAATAAAAGTAAAGTGGAAACTTGAGCTAGCTGGTTCATCAAACAGAGAAATTAATAGCAAATAGGTACTTTAGAAAAAACAACTAAATCTTAACAAAAGATACTCAGATCATCACTCTTTCCCAAAATGTCAGCCAAATAGATACCTTCATAGAAAACGAAGTATTTAGTTAGTCCCACGCTGGGCGCCAACTTTAATTACTTGCGTTCCGCAGCGTTCGCTTTCGTATAACATGTTGGCAAATATTAACAGGAACGGAAGCAAGCAGAGTTCTCCGAAGATAACTATTGCCGATAATTTCACTCCAAAGAGAAAATTCAAAGACTAATACCCGACTAAAGTAATATCACTGTTGTTTACACAGATAAAGTAAATTCTGTAGGAAATTAATGGAGTGTGAACTTTATTATCATGTTTGAATAGAAAGATAAGCCGGCCTAAATTCGGAACTGGAATTAACGAATTCTGAAGTTTGTCAAGTTGGGGTTTATTAAATCAAATAGAGTACATAATATGAAATTATACTTACACTTATACTTACACTTTGAAAAAATATAGGTTTAGGACATCATAACTCATAAAATAAGCACAGCACAACTGAAAATAAATAACTATTACAACTAGGAATACCAGGAATTACACTTCTATCAGGGCTGAGGTTTTCAGTGCAATAAATATAGCATAGATCATGCTGTTCTGATTATGCTTTTCTCATAGATAATACCTACAATAAACAAACTTTAAAAACAAGCTAATCATTAAATTTAATGCCACAGCCAGCAACTAATAATACTCTGGTGTAATTTAAAGTAACGATTCAAATAAAGTATGAAACGGGTGGAAACTACAACTGGGGCAAGTACTTGCGTGACCGGAGGCAGTCCAAAATAATAGTTATGAATTGTGTGCGCTAGAAAATATCAAAAATGCTATTTCTTCCCAACAAGTTATTGTAGGCGACTCTCTTGAAAAATAGGATGCAAATAACGTTTATGGATTTGAAATGATTTAATTTGATACTGTTATACAGAATAAATACTAACAGCATATTTTGCAAAAAAAAATGTCCTTACTGCTCGTTTTCCTTAAACCTTGCAAAACATTTTCAAAGAGCCAATGAATGTGAAAAGAAGCACTCTATTGAAACAAATAAGAAAGGCAATCTACATTGCTGGAAAATAACAAACACCGGAAGTAATTAGAGTATATTATTTAAATTAGACACATTCAAAATCAGATAAAAACATAATCATCGTAGTCACACTCAAAAATAATCACATATGAACACGATATTTCCAAAAAAACCCAACGAATTCAAATCATAATTTTTATTCCCCTCAAAAACAATAACGCACGTCCCCGAAAAATGTTAATCTAGGCCAAACGAGCGCAATACACGTGATAATCACAATCCCTTTGCCGAGGTGAGTCCCCTACCCGACAAGGGGGGGAGGAAATTAGGCAAAAACTCACAGGCGAACGTGCGAATTGATTCAGATTAGAGAGGTGGCGCTGACATATTCAAGATAGATAGTCTGTTAAACACACATATACGTAATTAAAATGTATACAGTTTGCTTAATGACGACACGCCAAATATGGCGGACGGGTTTTAAGGAAGTACCACGTTGGGCGCCAAAATGCAAATTTAAGCTTTGGATTACTTAATTATTCATTAAATACGGTTCATCAATATTGTTTTCGAATAATTTACGCAAACAAGAGAATTTGTTACAGAGATAAACCTATTTTTGATTGAACGTACAATGCCGTTTCTGACCTAATCAACAATATGGCGTTACTTAAGCTAATTTCAAGTGTACTGTCACTTACCCGTAAATATTGACAGCAAGAAGAATGAAAGAGACAAAACAGTTCACGGGTTAAATATTTGTTACAAGACAGTAATTTTTATTTATGCAGAAGAGGGTGAATCTTTACATGGAATGGCTGTTGAGTTGCACATGTTGGTAAAAGATAACGATACCGTCGGCTATAAAAGCCGTTATTCAATGAATAACTTACTATAGTTACTTAGTCAGAGTAACTTCTCAACAGCAATCCCTTGAAATATGATGTATTATTTTCAGTTAGATTTTCCTTTGAATTATGGTTTTTGCATCGTTTTCATATAACAGGGAGATTTCGAAAATGTCTGGGATAACGTTACGACATTTTAGTGGCTTAGCACAAAACTGTTCTAATCCATTACGATCGTCGATATCATCAAATATACTAAGCTAGTAGCTAGTGCTGAGTAGCGATTTACTTCGAAGTCCATCACTTCTCAGAGCCTTCATCTTCAAACTCCCACCCCAATTAGTCCAACTTTCTGCCCATACCGGCCTTGCCTAGCCAAATCTTGTTAGGCGTACTAATACAATTATAGCCACAGAAAACTCTTGTTATTTCTTGTACGTAAGAAACTGTAGTAAAGACCGCAATTTCGTATTTTACGCGAAAACTTTCGCACTTCAGAACATGAAGGGGACCCTTCTAAAATTAATTCCCATTGTCTTAGTAATATTTTAACATTAGCTATAGACCGCAGTTGTGTTCACTCGGAAAATCAACATGGTGTAGCAGTTATTAATTCTTTTATTTATTTTGTCGCATTGAATAAGAAAATCTCCGATTACAGGATTGAACTGTTAGAGGCTAATCTTAGCTTTATTATTATTATTATTTATTTTAAATCAGATAACAAAGATCCATATAATTTGTTAGTAACATTATACTTAGACTATGTTAGTAAAGAAAAAAGAAACGTAAAAATCACTTAAATACATTACAAAAATAAAATCGGCCTGCATCGTCACCCAGAGACATGAGACCTGACCCAATGTCTCAGGATTGGACACTCCACTCTGCCAGCCATTAACTTCAAAATGCTGTTGGCACTACTCCGCACGCGATGAAGCAAGGAAGCGACTCTGTTCCGTATGATGGCGGGAAACCCGTCAGTTCGTGCCTCCGCGAACATACCGGATGCGCTACACCACCGTGGCAGCCCCAACAACATTCTGAAGCCATTGTTGTATTGGATGCGAAGGGCGCTGTATGCCTTCAGCGTGTAGTTTACCCATAGACTGCATGTATAAAAACTCTGGCAGTAGGCTTTAAACAGAGTAATCTTAACTGGTCTACTGCATCGAGCAAATCTACGAGCCAACATATTGCATCTTACAGCCAGCGCCCTTCGCTCCCTCTCAATGTCTTCTGTGTCTGAGAGACCACTCGAGACCCAATGACCAAGGTACTTGAAACGGTCCACCCTGTTGAGCACTGTGCCGCACAAACGGACAGGGGGAACATTGGCGATCTTCATGCCCTTCGGCTGAAATAAAAGAAGTTCGCTTTTCTTCGTGTTGTACCTAAGGCCATGCTCCACCGCGTAGTTCTCACAGACACTCACAAGCTTTCTCAATGCACTGATTGAAGGACTCAACAGGACCATATCGTCAATATAACTGTTAACTGTTATAACTGTTATGTCAGTTTATGAGTCTTGCAAATGTTGACAAACAGTGGTCACTGTCGCCTCAGATGAAATATAATGGACATGTGGAATAATGTCCAGGGGGATTAGCACGAAGCAATAGAGGGTACTTACTATCTTAAAACAAAAACTGCAATAAATTCAGTGTTATTTTTCTGATTTCAGATGATTTTATAGTCTGATAGAGAGCTATGGAACCAATTATGCTAGGCGTCAAATTCGTAATTCGCATCCGTTATCTGTACAACTGATCTGATTCTGGAAGACGAATCTGTATTCGTCTTCCAGAACCTTAACTACCCAGAAAATTCGAAAAGTTGCTCAGCTGAAGTGGAACTGCGCTGACCAAGTCCGTCGTATAACACAGTTATGGCCCGCTAAAGCGCAAGTTTAGCAAAATTGAATTAGTGACTAATGCCATACAGAGCGAAGATTTAATAGTTTGAGATTGGCATTTTTGTCGTACTAATTGACAAAGAATTGTCAAAATATCAAGCATTCTGGTATTACCTAGTGTGACCTTTCTAGTTCGCCAACACAACATCTATCTGTTCCTCCAGAAACAAGTACGAAACCACACAAAACAAACTCAGTAGCATATTAACAATATTAACACGGATTACACGAGTACCTTTCACGTGAATACGTGTAAATAAACAGCAGTATTACAAGCAAGAGGAAAGTTCGCGGTGTAATTACAGTTCACAAGTAAGGTAAGTCAGGGCGTAGCGCCCGCAACTTGGCGAGCCAAACTTTGAGTTAACATGCTCTATATAAGTATACGTACGGTCAGCAACAGTCGTTGAACTTGCTACGATACTAGGGCAAGAAATACAGGTGGAAATTCAAAAGACTTGATGCCTAAGTCCTCTTCGAATAAGTCTCAAATTTAGGTCTTAAGAAAATCTTTTCAGATTCTTGAACTAACTTTGGAAGACTTATGCTGAGGACCGTACAAGAAATAAGGAACAGAAGTGTCATCTAACGTGTTATTACAACAGTACTTGTGGGCAACGATATAGCGGAGGGGTGGAAGGGGAGGGACGGGAGTGCTCAACTCATACGGCTGTCTGACGTCACCTTAATGGCGACAATCATTTATGAGGAAGGAGTGTGTGAAGTAATGTTGCTTATGGTGATATCTCTCAAGCTTGATTTTAGATTAAAATGTTTCCAGTGTGTCATTTGTG
Organism: Udea ferrugalis; assembly: GCA_950022985.1. Taxonomy (NCBI): domain Eukaryota; kingdom Metazoa; phylum Arthropoda; class Insecta; order Lepidoptera; family Crambidae; genus Udea; species Udea ferrugalis. The sequence continues at coordinate 10,439,572 of OX465541.1, read as the reverse complement.
TTAGTGTGTGTGGTGGGACGACCTCCAGCGAAGTGGACGGATGAAGGCACAGAATTTTGGTGTATGCAAAATTGCAGACCGCCTGGCCCGCCTCTCTAAAGTTCCATAGGGGTTTGCGCGTGTATCCATTCAAATCTGACACTTCACCTTGCTAGCGTTCTAGTTATAAGTACAGACGTTTTCTGGATTTGCTGCCAGTAGTTCCATCATAGAACAAAATGATGGAACTAGTGGCAAAAAATGCTTCTACTGTAGCATTACAGTAGAAGCATTTTTTGCCACGGCAAGCGTGCGGACATGGCAAATAAACCGCATGGTTTATTTGCCATGTCCGCTGTTTTTAAACGAATTGCGTAACTACTTTTGATTTATCGAACGTTTTCCACCCAATTTCAAATGATCGTTAAACCTAAAACCTTTCTGAACGACTGCGATTAAACCAAACAGTGTAGAGCAGATTAATCTTTGTAAAATAAATTCGCTTTGACTGGCAGTAGCTAGGCAGCTATAAATGATAGCGATCAATAGTAGTGAAACCGGTGAAGGTAACCTTTCAATATGGCTCAGACGGTTGGCTTTGCGAAGCCGAGGAGAGCTCACTTTGATCGATGTTATAGCAGGCATTTCTTTGACGATTCTGTTGAACTAATGAAATTTACTGGTAGCATTACTAGCTAATAAACGTTTTTATTAATCTTTAAAGTTTAATTTTCTTGTTTCGCGTAGACAGTTGTTGATTGGATATTATGCATCATTTTTGGAGTAAACTCAGATTCAGATTGCTACTGGAGCTACTTCAAATACTGTTCAGCATCAAGAATGAAGAGTATTTACGCTTAAGTTAGCGAATAAATGGTGGGCAGGGGGTAGCGATTCAGAAATAGGTATTACAGGTGCGTAAAATTTGCTTCGAGAATCTATTTTGGGCTGTGGCAAATCCTACAGAAAAGATACCATTACTTATTTATTACTTATCTCTCTGCATCATGATATGAGTGAAAGTACCTGAAACAACAAAAATAATCAATTAGGTAAAGGATTTTTATACTATAAGCATAAACAGAATCAATCACAACAAAGACAACTTTTAAAAACCAAAACACAATTCATGAAGCGATAATAAAATGTTTAAGTCAATTTCACAAAACAGTTAGTTATCATTGTAATCACATCATTGTAATGTACAAATTGTAATCTAGCCCTATCGTTTTTAGATCAATGTAGAATTCCCAAATGTCAAAAGATCAGCCATTACTCCTCCCAACATAACTACGAGTTTCAAATGGAATGAAACGACAAGACAAATCACGCCCAAAAGCCCTTTATCAATCATAACTAAACTGAATTGATTCAATCTAACACTTTCTGTCACCTCATAGAGGAAAAACCCATCGGAAAGAATTTTAAATTCTGTAACGGACACATTTCTAAACTTCGTATCGCAGCAAAAATAAATCCCTCCACCGGTAATTATGTTGTATTGCACCACAACAACTTCCTAAGGGAGAGTGTTGTTTTAGGACTTCGTGAAGTCGGTCCCGTAAACATTAATAAGTGTGAGTAGGGCCCTTAAATAACTAGGGCCAGTTGGAACAGCCCACTCGAGGATATTGCCCGTTACATCCATTTTAATGGTAGCAAGTCATTGCAGATGCCTGATTCTGAGAAAGCAGTGCTGTTTGCAAAATTGCAACGATTCATTGAAATAGTCACTTCTATAAATAAGATCAATGAATAAATGTGAATATTTCCAGAAGCAATTCAAGAAAGCTTCATCAAAAACATCAGGGAGAGTTGCAGAGAGTTCATTGGTAAATTTTAGTGTCCTGGGAACGGACATATCTCAGAAACGAAAGTAAGAGACCATGACGGTTCTTGAGTGTACCGCTTATTATTGTGAATGGTAAAATGTTTATAATTACCTCTTGTTACCACTTTTCAAACTAACCTAAAACTAAGCAAATACATTTCTGTATCTGTCAAACAGTCTCCACCTGCTCGTTATTCATATGGAATCATTTTTTTTTAACATAGCATAGTTCCAACTGCCATAAAAATCAGGCGATATCTACAACTTAATCCACAAAAGCACCATACATAACCAACGAAATCAGTTTGAACGAAGTAGATAACAAACAGTTACAGCTAAAACACCGCATAATTTCATCCGAACAATGAAAAGAAAGGACTAAAACGCAATAAGAATAATATGACCTTCTAAAGCTCTCCACAACTTACTTTGGAAGTGATCTTTCGTTAGTGCTCGTCCATAAAAACTCGAGAACGACATAAATATGTATGCGCTTGAGCAGACCGAATGCACTTGTGGTGTTACTGCTGTATTATTTCAACGGGCAGGTCATACATATGAAAGTTTGTTATTTGGAGCGAAGTCCTCGCAATGTGGTATATTTTACAGTTGAGTAAAATGATAATGAATATCTCTAGCACATTTTATATACTTCGTTACCGGATTACAACGAAGTAACTTGTAACAATTGATCAGAACCTAAAACTAAATCAGCTTATTCGATTCCGTCCCTTAGGGGAGCCAATGCCTCCTACTCGTACTAACTTTCCGATTGTGTATATCGACCGCGGTCTCGAGAATGTAAAACTTAATTAATTAAATTGTTACCTAATTTCTGCGATTCAATAAGTTTGCTTCGTGCAGAAGTCGCATTTCCTATCTGTTTTGCGACTTAAGATTTGAAAATTATATAAGCACCTGAAGAGTTCACCGTTCATGAAAATAGAAAATCAGGCTCACCATGAGAACTACTGACAGTTAGCGGACATCTGCCTACTCAATTTGGGATATACTCACAAAAACTACGTTCCCATCAACTTTTACATAGGGGCACATTATACTGCCGACATCAGACCCATTTTGCTATGGTTCAGTAAAGGTTGATATGACCAACTCTGTACAAAGGAATTAAAAACCCAACTTTTTATTTCGAGTTTTTTTTTTCAATTTAACCTGCCACTGCTGGGCAAAGGTCTCCCCCAAAGCTCTCCAACTATGCCTGTTATGAGGCAATATTTCCCTTTCACTGGAGATTCATTTATTTAGAATATTATTTCACGCAATAGACTGGTTATCAATTCTATAGGGAATTGTTACCGATGAACGTTACTTAAACAAAAAAACGTTATGAAAACAATTTGACTAAGATCGATGCTGATGGACAGTCCCAAATGACGCAGGTAATTCCAAATAAAAATAAAGTATATTTGCTATTTGAGAGAGGAATTGTATTGGAAATTGTGAATTTCTCATTGCAAATGAACAGAAAACATCAGTTGATAATAATAAATCTGTAAATAAGCTCTTGAACCAATAGAAGAAGACTCAAAATTCAGGACAACACACGTTCTTGATATAGTGATTAATGTAAAGTACAGTTTTTCATGCCATTCGGATTTGAGTCTGTAATTAACGGATTCGTATAATTCGTGCTGAGTATTTCTGGCAAGGATATGCAAATGCAATACTATTTTACATGCTACCTATTCGCATAAAAAGCATTTGTCTAACACAAGATATTGTCACTGCATGAGTCTATCCTTCAAGTCTCCTTAGTCCAAAATATTATGCAACTATTTTCTAGTTCCTGTTCACGCCTCACCCCTTTTTCTTTCTCCATGTCCGGTGTCAACTTTTACACTGTAGACATCATTACAAATCATGTCACGTCATCATTTGACATTACTTCAAAGATTTTAACAAGATGTTAATGGATGAAAGACAACCACAAGACAACATCGAGAGAACAGGAGGTGTGAAATGGATTGCAACAATCAAAGGCCGTAAATAATGGCATCATACTGAAGGTGGCCCATAGGCCTGGCCTCCGAGGTTGAGAATGACAGAAAAGAAGCAAAAGTATGACGCCAGCCACGATATCAAAAGAAAAACTAATTAAATTGAAGCAGCACATCCTGTTGATGACAGGCTGGAGCAATTACTTTGTTTTCATTATACATGATGCAGTGAAAACTCTCGGTTAACAAACGGCGGGCACGCCCTTTACCACGTTGACTCTGAATTCACCCGCGCAATATGTGGGCAGAGAGAGTCGTGGAGCTTAAACACTCTGGCTCGAAGTCAAATCTGGCCGGAACACACATACATTGTGTTCATTGTACAATTTGCGGCTAACTCTCCGGTGATGGAAAACACCGATATAAACCCAAGCAACCCGGATAACGGCGGTAGGCTTGCCCCTTACCACGTTGGGTTCAAATCCCTCGTCAAAATGTGGGCTTCTGAATGTTCCATTCACCATGACGGCAACAATCAGTGACTAACCCATAAGGGGCATGGTCGTGAGAGTATGTATGTAATATGTGGGCTTCTGAATATTCTGTTCACTATCCCGTTGGTATAAAGCCACGAGTGTATGTTATGTTATGCTAAAACCCTGCAGAAAACCCGGTTCCTCAATGTTTTAAGTTTCCATCCCAACGACTCAGGGTTTTGAGCTGTCGCATGGCGCAGTAAGATAAGAGACGGATATAAATACAGAATTAATTCTTGGACCGGCGTGGATCTCGAAGATTTATATTCAGATTTGAATTGTCAAGAATGATTTCATTTTATGTTGTTATTTTTATTAAAAATACAGGTGAAAAATTGAGGACATTTCGCAAAGTAAGTTGAAGTTGGGAAGAGATGGAGGTGTCTGTGGCGCAGTGGCAACAGCGCATCGGCTAAGATGGCCGTTATTAAGTAACCCACGCCAGGTCGAGGAATGGGATAGGTGACCATTCTCATAGAAATTTGAGAGCTTTCTTCAGAATGCGTCTTAAAAGCTTAGAAAAGATTAGAGAAGAGTGATAAACATGCAACGGCAAAGCTTTTAACCAGATTGTGGTAGCTGCTAATTACGTGTTTGAAGATTTGAATTGAGCGTTATTTCTAGAGCGAGGGCCGTTACTTATAAGGAAGAAAAGTCGCCTCGTTGCCTAAAGATACATGTTACTACTGCTACATTGAGCTTTATTGAGCATATACAATACTAAACGCGCCAAGTCCCCCCTCAGTTACCTCGAAGACAAGCTAAGTGGTAAAAATACCATTTTGGTATTTTTACCACTAAACTTGTCTTCGCCCAACGTGGGATTGTGTTAACCCCACGTTGGGCGCCAAAATGCTCACGTGAATTCCAAAATTAATTCTTCATAACTGATGTTACCAAGATCAGCATTGACAACACGTCTATACATTACGTGCAATTAATGAAGGTTACCATGCCCTATTTCCTTTATGATCGTATAAAACGTCATTTAGAAACATAGCCCCGCGTTGGGCGCCAATAAATGCTAATACAGCGGGCCACCTGTTGTCGATGCGACCGAAATGTTTATGCCGTCCATTACCGACGAAATAATCCCGCATCGCGTCGGTACAATATTTGCATCGAAATTTAGCACACTGTTTTTGTTGAGAACCGTGAAACAGTTGGGTCAAGCCTCAATTATTCTGTTGGATATTTTTATTGCGACTGTTAGAGTCGGTTAGCGACAGACGTTATAGAAATATTATTCTTGAGGATTTATTTGATTTCGTGGCACTGTGTGCTTATTGAAATGCGTGAACGAAATTAAAAGTAGTCTTATTTATTCTTAATTGCACATCAAGTAATTAGTACATATGGCGGACTTAATGCCGACAAGACATTGTCTACCAGTCTATAGTCTATATTCTCTGCTTTGCCAACTATAGGGCAAAGCAGAGAAATATCGTAGACAGTGCTTCAATGTTCCAAGAAAATATTAATGTAGCCTGTGTAACAATGTGGATGATGATGTAGAATAACATGATAGGGTAACGTTGGAAACTGTAACGCTTGTTAGATCAGCAGTATTAATTTTCAACTAAATGTCATAGTTACACCACGTTATACTACGGCGAGTATAACATACCTACTCATTATAGAAATACTACTAGAATATAGATTTATTTCTGACAGGTTCAAATGTTTCAGGCAAACAAATCGACAATGGGGTAGTGCTGTATACCCGAAAATAACTTACTTCTATGTAGCTTTAATAGCTTTTGTACATCTAAGCTAGGTTTCCTGGTCCGTGCCAGAATTTACTGCATATATCCACAGCATTTCGAGAGGTATATAGCAGAAAATAAACAAGCCACACAAATAAATTTAATTAACTTCAGCGAAGCTTCCATACTTCATGCTAAAAAGCAGGAACATGAGGTGAATACGAGTGCAAATCCGATCAATAGTTTAATGATAAAAACCGTTGAAAAAACTTGACTTAACTACTGAGTGCTCCGTCAGATTGATGGATGATCATCAAATGGAACTAGGGAGCTATAAATACCCAGAAATATTCAAAAGCCTGACCGCAGCTCTCTGTGGATCAAATGAAATATAATAAAAAGCACATTTGGAATAGCACTAAAATGCTTTCACGGGAATTTTAAACACGAATAGAAGTTTGAAAAACTCATGATATACGATCGTGGTATTTAAAACCAGCTTTTTGCTTTTCTATGATGGAAAAGCTAAAACTGACATACCTTTGAAATTACTCTAAGTACGTTACTTCAAACCTACGTTTCGTTTGAAGTAACTTAGTCGATTTACGTTAGGGTGTTTTTCTATTCCTATCCCCTGTTTAAAAATAGAACGTATGGATAATTTATTTCATTCATGGAAAAATACGCCTCCGCACGCGGAGCTCGTGAAGATATTTTCGCAAGAGTTGAATTACAAGTGTAAAAAAGGCCTTTATGGTGGGCTTATACTTTATTGACTAACTTTTATGCATATTTCAAAGCAACGTAAAAAAAACATAACTTTCAAAGATTATTACGATAAAGACGTAGTTTTACCTTATTTAATAGAGCTTATTTAAGAGAAATGGCAACACCTTGCAAAGTCACCCTGTATAGCCATTCTCGAAATTCAGTCAATATTGATTAAAAACAGAACAAAAGATTGGAGTGTTGTCAAAGATACGATCCAGGTATATCTCAATGACGTCATGAATTCACGTCCACATTTTACTGAAAATCAATAGAAATCATAAAGCCTTTACGAGGACTTATCTCGCTATCCTCAGAGCCCAATAGGTTAACTTTTATTAATCTTCGTCAGAATTCTCGACACATCTTATCGTTTCCAAGAACTCGTTTACGACTGCGTGAGAAGATATAAATCATCATTAAACTTTATACGACGCCTTTTATAACATCTGTTCAGTTTTCACGAGGATATCAACTCATGCTTGGAACCTGCAGGTCCTGTCTTGAAACAAATTTCTCGTATTATGTTTCTCTGTTTCTTACAATGATTTACAATAGAAATAGATAGATAGGTTTCTTGTGCTAAAAAAGTGGCACGCGAAATCAGAACGATTCGTACACCTGAGCAAAGCATTGACAGTGTTGACAGTTTGAGACGACACTTCGCAACATGTATCGGTCTCGTTTACGCTCTAGTAAATAATCGTACTGTCTTGTTCACACGTTATAACACGATCAAATAAACTACGTCGTACTCCGTGGACAATTTTTGACTTCACGTCAGGACTGAGATAACCTATCTACCGTCTTATTTTCTTCTGATTCTCTGCTGTATCTGTATTAAATAGCACCAGGTTTGCGGAAGACGCAGGTTCGGTTCCCACTAGAAACCTAGACCGAATGTATTTTTTTGGTATTCGTAACTTACTTGTTTTTTTTTATATTTACTACTAGCTGGCTTTAAAACAGTAAAAGGTTTGCCTTAAACTTTAGCGGAATAACTCTGGCTCGAACCACCTCACTGTTGAGGTGAGGCCTGTGCCCAGCAGTAGAACGTATAAAAGCTGTTCTTTGTTTAACGTTTGTTGTGGTTCGGTCGCCTTCAAAATTGCCTTTTCTCCCATTTTGTGCTTCGATAAATAATAGGTTCATTAGTCTAGATCCTGTTTTGTGAATAATTAATTAGGTTTCGCTATCGGGTGAAATTACAAATAGCCAATTTAGCGTTTAAACAACAAAATTTTGTATTCGAGGTAACATCTAGTTTTTTTAAGGCACCTGAATTTCATAAATAGAGACCTTCAAGATTTTAACACTTTCTAGAGAGATATCCTCTCGAGGCCCAAAGGGCAGGCAACTTTCAAAAGCTTGTTATTATGTAAGCTTAAAATAATTAGATTTTTAAATAATACAACAATAAAAAAATATGTTCTGGACACTTAGGGTCCACGCCAAGTTTGTAAAGTGATCCGATTCCTAACAAAATAGTTTTGTAATTTTACTTTTTATGCCAAACTAAACTACTTCACTCGTCTCTCTCGGAAATTTTATACAAACCGAATGATAATTTATCCACCTCTAAAACACCACAAAACACAAAGGGTGAATAAGAATAATACTCCAACGAGTACACAGGTAGCGCCATTACCAGACGCATCTCAACAGCGTTTTTTGATCTAAATTCATAATCACTCTAAAACCGGGGATTACCCGGCGAACTGTCCAAGTCGGCCAAGTTGAAGAGTCCCGCGAACGCGCGAACGGTTCCTCGCGATCGTCCACTCAAATCCGCCGGATTACCTCCGGGTGACGTGTAACACACGTAATCTCCTCAGATTAGGGGCAGGGAAGACAGATACCCCCCACAACGTTTCAATTAATTCCGAATTAAATCCTTCCGAAGGCCGCGAATTTGATTACGCAGTTAGAAACCTAGGAATTTATTTGAGGCACGTTGAAGCACCGAGATTGACGTATGAAGAGTTTCTTTCGCAACTGCGGTAGTTTTTTTATACCTTTTGTTAAAGTGGCATTGTTTGGTTTTATATTTGATCGCCCTCAAAAGATAAGACTGCCTCAAGTACAAATTGGATTCTACAGTTAAATTAAAAAAAACAGCTTTTGGTCCACCGCTGGATGCTAAAGCCTCACATCAACTACTTATAAGGTAGCTCGAGACATACCAACACGGTTAGTGATAAGCCTTAACGTCAGATGGGACCAAGTCGCCCTAGGGCCTCCGTTCGCCATGAGCTAAAACAGTCAGCTTGCCTTTGACTACCGCGTTTGTGATATAGTCTTGAGCAATATTATAATAAAAGAGACGTAGATAGGTTGCTTGTGCTAAAAAGGTGGCACCCGAAATCAGAACTTTGACCACGTGAGCAAAGCATTGACAGGTTGAGACGACACCGCACAACATGTATCTGTCTCAATCGGTTTTAAAATCATTTTATTGAGCCTAAATTACTTATGTTGTTTATAATTTTAAAAACAGCATAATTATTTCCCGTTGTCTTTGGTTTAGTCACCTAAAACATTACCGACTTAACCTACCTGTAAGGTTCTAATCACACGGCTTTAAGTTTGACTTAAACTTAGACAACATTTAAATGTAATCTGTTCCAACAGCTCCCTCTCGCGGGAATTATAAAACTAATCCAGATCTATTAGATTGCTATTAAGTTTGGGGATTATTGCGATGTTACAAATCGTTAGACATTCATATAGCGGATTATATCGGAACGGGCCATTTGGAGGTGGAATTGAGTGCACGTTTGCGGAAGCGACGACTTTTGACAGCTTAAATATCAATTCAATTAATATCAATTTATACTTATTTGCTCATTTAACCGAAAAGACAAAAGCTTCATGCTAAAAGGCCTTCTCTACCGGTCAACCACACGGTCAGCTAGAAAAGAAGTCGGGTTTGTTACAACCAATCCTTTAACTCGAGAACTGCTGGTCCGATTTCCATGGTTTCGAAAAAAAAACTACTGTCAAACGGAACAAGAGGGACATATTTTTATTGATCCGCCCAATGCTTTGCTCAGGTGTTCGAAGTTCGGATTTCGAGTGCCACTTTTTTAGCCCAAGTAACCTATTGAAAAACCTATAGGTTAGGTCTTGGTCGGAGCAAGCAACCCTTTCAGGCAGTAAAACTAGGTATCTTGTTTGAACCTATTTATTGGGAGATCTGTGTTCCCTGAGAGCTTCTATGAGCTCTTGGAGCTTATCGGTACAATTTTGACATTAAACTAAATACAAACGAAAAAACATAATGCTTGCGCGAGCTATCGGAGGATAGCTCCATGTAACGGTGAGCAATTACAATTAAAGGGTTCTAAAATATTATGTGCTAAGGAAGCACGTTAAACACCTATCTACGTCTTTTTTATTATATTAACATTGGTGACAGCCGTGCGCCTCTGTCGTCGCCGTGTAGGATCCCGTGTATTTTTATTTTTTCACATATATTTATAATTAACGAAACCCCTTTTCGGTAGTTTACTAGACTATATAAAATACTTATGTAGAAAATCTGTTATAAATTTCACCGAAACACAATTTCGTCCGCAAATATATTTTTATTGTTTCGCTGACATGTCCGTAAAACAGTAAACTGTTTTTCATATTTTGTCTGTTTTTACCTCGTGAAGGGAAAATATGTTTTTTATTTAACTGTACGTAGATTTTCGTGTGGAATTTTACGACAGTCATAATTCTTCAAACTCCTCACAAAACACGTGTCTTAGAGATAGCATGAAAATAAGTTGCTGTGAAAAGTAAACAGGTAAGAGAGAAATAATTTTTTAAACAAACATATTCATAGGGGAGAAAGAAAGTTATAGTCAACCCTCACGCTATTCTAATCTGTTTTTGTTTTGATGACACAGTTACTGTTTTAAAGTAGGTCATACTTCTACAAAAAGATTTTTTTTTATTACTATTTCCGGTTGGGGACACAGGCAGTAGGGCGGGTGACTAGTCCGCCTGTGGTGGGCCATTTCGCTAATTTCCCCAAGCTCTGCAACGAGTCTTGAGTTATCCCATCGTCGAATCATTCTGTGGCTTTACAGAGTCATCAACCTACCATCATCAAATGTTCTGTATTTTACCGTATCGTACTTTTGATGGTTTTAGTTATGATTATACTCTATCCCCTTTATTCATTAAAACGAACGCAACGAAGCATGGTTTAAGCAATTGAAGTTCTTTGTCACTTACTCGCAAGTAGCGGAAGCGACAAGAATAAAAAAGACAAAGCGATACAAAAGTAAGTGCGATGTTGAAGAGCTGTTCAAGTTTTTATGAAGAAGTGGGTATGACTTCGATAATTGTAAACAAGGTTTTTTAAAAAGAGTAAAGTATAGAGTTTCTTGCCAGATTCTTCTCTATAGAAACAACTTCCGAACCAATAGTAGAGTGGTAGTTTGTCCGACCCTGTTAACTCCCATCTGTAGGGGTAGCACGAACCGCTAACGTTTTGGTATACGAAAAGTAAGCGGTACTTTCTTCTCTTAAAGACATAGGAAGAAGAAAAAAAAGTATTGTTTACTTTTCGATTGCTCGATACTGGTCTGGAATGAACCCGTCTCACGGTGTTCCTCCAAGCGCTCCACGTAGTTGTGCCTACCTACCTATCGTACCTAAACATTCCTAACATTCCATCAGACTAGTTTCAGCGGTAGGTTTTATCACATTTCACCAATTCTTTCAACCGTACTACGTATTCAGTTACAACTGCACATTGTCGATATTCTGTCGTTTCAACGATACCGTCAGAACTGGGTCAAGTCTTTTATTTGCGCTGGATCGACTCAACAATGCGGTTTTTCATTCCGAAAAGGAGAGTGATTGCTGTATGATATTGAAAATTTGCAAACGACTCTTTGAGTTTCCCTATAAAATACTTACAGTAGGAATGTCACACTTTGATGTTTTGTAACTAAACTAAACTAAACTGGCCAAGAGGTAGATCACCTATGAGGTGGACTGACCAGATAAAAGCGGCAGTAAAAGACTCATCATCTCTATATGGATGCACGAGGAAGACAGCCATCAGAGAAGAGTGGCGGCGTGTTGTGAAGCTTGCCACCAACGCTTGAAGTGATGACCACGAACACTATGTCAAGAGTTATACCGACAAAGAAGAACATTATCCTTTGATTAATAAATGCCTCGTCATTGCTCCAAAGTAAAAAAACGTGACCTTACTGCTAAGAGTTTCAACCGCCTTTTAAAAGGTTATTTACTGAGAAGACCCTGCAATAAACTCAGCAGTTACTTCTCTTAACATTTTCTTTTACAGTAAAATTATTTCGAATAAACCAGTCACACAGTAAATTGAGCATCCGAATTTGACGTGTAAGCTAGTCACTATCCCACTCAACTATATTTGAGGAAACGAAATGACCTGTCACTCTACTTCACCACAGAAACATTTTAGCAAGCATGACAACTCAGGCCACAGTAAAAACAAACAAAATGGCTAGCTGAACCACGGGCAGCTTTAAGCTACATAACAAATTGAACCGCAAACAACACACGGATATTGTTATAACAATTTCCAAGTATTTACTACGAACATAGCTATAGCGGTTCCGAAAAATAGCCCAATGTTATGGGTATTGGGTAATTCAAGCCGCTGTATCGTAGTTTTCCAATCTATTCCGTTGGAATAGGGGCTATCCCAACCTGAAACCTATCTAACTGAATCTTGTTTAATAGCCTATATACAGTCAGCCCCCTATTTTCTGCGGTACTTCAGCATAAATATTGGGTTTGGTGAATTTATTGTCTAATTTTGACAGAATTTCTTCGTTTTTTTAGCGGATCATAACAATACTCCTATGTAAGCCTTAGTCTCACCGTACATGATTTTAATTTTGAAAGTGTTCCATTGGTTTCTACTGGTCCATCACTTTTAAGATCATGAACAAATCATCAAGTGCACAAAAACAACAGCGGTGATTTTTTAAAAATTGTATTTGGACCTCTGTCACTGGGAGACCCTGTATTATTAGTATAGTATAGATTGACCAATTTCAATTGAACGGTTGACGATCAAATTATTATTCGATTGATTAGTTTGAGGATGACGTGAGGTTTTAAAAACACTAAAAGCTCAAAAACAAAGATGTTTGAAATAAATGTTTGTAATGTTGAAATATCTATCTATAATATATAAAGCTCGATTACCACTCACTGACTCACTCACTGATCAGGGGTGTTTTTCATCTATTTAGAGGGGTTTTAGGGTTAATCTCTCTTTTTGGGAATTTTTGACATTTTAATCAAAGCAGGTTTTCCAAAAAAAAATTAAAAAAAAACAAAATGGCGTCTTTTTTTTAGACATCAACTTTTTTGTTTGAGGCGCTGAATTTTTTCTTTTTCAACTGGGTGTTGCCAACACTAAATTGGGTATGTTGAAAAAATAAATTTTAAAAAAAAAAACGTCCTCAGGCCGCCATCTTGGATTGAAAAACGGGTTTTAGAGTGGTTTTTGCGATGCCATAGTGAATAGAGTTCTTGTTCGATTTTCAAAATTTTTGTTTTATAGTGTTGCTTGTATAGTCCACTCGACATCCTCATCCATAGATTATAAAAATCCAAGATGGCGGCGGCGCTGGCGGCCATTTTGTTCCGATCAGCAAAAACGACCATTTTTGAAGTGATTTTTCCGGTAGATGGCAACACTTGACCGTTTTACTAAGTATGCACCGATTGTGGGTAATTTATTCGAGTGTTGCCAAAAATATGAATTTCTACCAAATTCATGGTAGTTTTTGGGATAGGGCTGGGAAAAGTCGAAATGAGAAATATGACAGCTGTCAAAAAAACTTGAATGCAGTTTTATGGCAACTTAGGTCCCTAATGACCTTTTAGTATTTTCGCAAAAATCTACTGGCAACACTGGGAACAATGGTAGAAAATAAAATTTTCGACATGGGTGTCTTTAAAGTTAGTGACGGACACTTCCGCATATGGTAGAAAAAAAGTGAAAACGCCAAGTGTTGCCACATATAGTCCAGATTATGGGAAAAATACGGGATTTCTGAATTTCAAGATGGCGGACGAGCTGGCGGCCATTTTGTGAAAAGTTTGCGATTTTCAAACTGTTTTTTGAGCTTTTTTGGGTGTTGTCAATTTTTAAAAGTGTTGCAATGTACTAGCCAATCGTGTAGCTGGTGCTTGCAGGTTGCCAAGTGAAAAATTTTTTTTGGTAGGTTTAGTAGTTTTTGAGAAATGGCCCAAAAAAGTCGAAAATAGAAATAAACACATTTCAGCATAAATAATGCCCTAAGCAGGTTGAGTGTGTCTATTAAAATGACATTTGACCATTTTTATCAAAATTAACTGGCAACACTGGAAATGAGATTTAAAACTTTTTTTTGGAAGGGGTCACTTTGAAGGTCTCTTGAGGGAGTTGTGAGCAAGATAGAAAAAAACTAATGATACCGTTTTTCGTGCAAAATAACTGACATTGCACAAGAAGTCTAAAATGGCAAGAATTCAATATGGCAGGTACACTGGCGGCCATTTCAAAATATGTCATTTTAAAAATTTACTAAATTTGCTTTTCCAGGTAGTTGGCGTCATTTTACAGAAAAATGATATTTGGGTTTTTTGTCAGGTTTAGTAAGATCTACAGTATGATGTAAAAAATTACCCCATTCTCAGGGTAATTTCTGAGATTTACCCAAAAAACAAAATTGCTTTGTTTTTAAAAAAAAAGTATGTCATCCTGTTCAAAACTATCCACTCATAACGATTTGACCCATTTAAGGGTAGTTAACCCCCTTGAAGTACGAATTAAGGGCAATCAACTTTTGACCTGCCATACTAAGACATCCCATACTAAATGTACTGGGAGTCACTGAAAATTTAACTTTGTAAGAAAAAATCTTGTGAGTTCGCCAGCAATTATTAAAACAATTGCGAGGCCGCAGGCCGAGCTTCGAATGTGAGGCCGAAGGCCGAACTCCGCGTAGGGCGAAGCCCGGAGCGTCCCCCATGATGACCCAACTAACTTCGCGAAGCCGTAGGCTGAGCGCCCGCACACGGTGAATCCCAAAGTTAATTGCCTCAGTTACTAAAAGGCGAGGCCGGAGGCCGAGCTTCGAGTGTGAGGCCGAAGGCCGAACTACGCGTAGGGCGCAGCCCGGAGCGTTGGATTTCAACCCCCAGCGAGGCCGCAGGTCGAGCTTCGACTGTGAGGCCAGAGGCCGAACTCCGCGTAGGGCGAAGCCCGGAGCGTCCTTCATCGACCTCCAAGTAACTTCGCGAAGCCGTAGGCTGAGCGTCCGCACTAGGATCTTTTTGCTAAAACAACAACCACCCAGAAAAGGACGAGAGCTTTGTCCCGGAACAGTGAACCCAATTACAAGCAACTGCGAGGCCGAAGGCCGAGCTGCGGCGAGGCCCCCTGGGGCCTCGCGGCCGCGGGAGGGCGAAGCCCGGAGCGGCCAACCCCGCACTAGGATTATTTTGCTTAAACACCAACTACCCAGAAAAGAACGAGAGCGCCATTCGCGAAACTGCAACCCCATCGTCACACAAATGCGAGGCCGAAGGCCGAGCTGCGGCGAGGCCCCCGGGGGCCTCGCAGCCGCGGGAGGGGCGAAGCCCCGGAGCGGCCAGCGTCGCAGACCTAGCTTATGGCCGCGAGTCGGCCGTAGGCCGGCGGCCAGAAGCTAGTTACATTCTATAAAACCAATCCGATCAACTGAGGTGATAACAGAACAAATAAGCTTTACACAATGCTTTTCAATTGTAAACTTATTTAACTCTATTTTCCATTTATCGCCATGGCGCCGCCATTACGTTTTTTATGTTGATTGAGTTTTGCTTTTTACTTAATGTTGTCTAAATAAACTTCTTTGATTGGATTTTTAACGATTTAAACTTTCATTTAATTCAAAACAATACCATTTGTTAATTGGTTGCTGACTAAAACTTCTAACGAAACTAAGTAGGTACACAATAGAATCTTGAACCGTAGGCGTTTTTTTTTGTCATCTATCCTACTAATCCTATTTATATCAGAATGCGAAAGTTTTTATGTGTGGATGTGCCGTGTTGCTCTTTCACGTAAAAACTACTGAATGGATTTTAATGAAACTTTACAATAATGTAGCTTATACATCTGAATAACACATTGGCTACAATTTATAAAGAAATATTACTTTTAGGTACCTAATCAACATAAACCCACGCGGACGAAGTCGTGGGCGGCCGCTAGTATTTTATACATTTAGTGTAATGAGTACACAGATACTTGAGGTAGAAGAGAATTAAGTGAAAAAGCTTTATTTTTCTTTACGAAACAG
Organism: Udea ferrugalis; assembly: GCA_950022985.1. Taxonomy (NCBI): domain Eukaryota; kingdom Metazoa; phylum Arthropoda; class Insecta; order Lepidoptera; family Crambidae; genus Udea; species Udea ferrugalis. The sequence goes on along the minus strand of OX465541.1, from coordinate 10,423,462 downwards.
AGGACAAAAGTTATTTCCGGCAAAGAAACTTGATAACAGCCGGCTCCGAATGGAGTATTCGAGCAAAAATCCGGTAAGTTTCTGCGAAACTAATTCAAAAGCCCAGTTTACTACGTTTTCAACTATACAAATCCTCAATTTAGTAAAAGAACTGTTATACTTTCTACACTAAGCCATTCATAAAAACTTAAACAGCTCTTCAATAACACGTTAACTTTCGTATCGCTTTGTCACTTTCATTCCTGTTGCTGCTGCCATTTACGAGGAAGTGACATAACACGTCAATTGCTTAAACTTCCATAAACTATGCATTAGCGTTGCGTTCGTTTGTACCCATTAAAAAAACAGTAGGTTTTTATGGGTTTTTTAGAAAAAGTTTGTTAGAAGCAAATCAAATCAAATCAAAAATAGCTTTATTTAAATAGACCTGTTACAGAGTACTTTTAAATCGTCAAATCTAATTAACAAACAAAACATACTTAATAATAGACATGAATACCATAATATTAAATGTAAACAATAAATATACTGTACTTAAATAAATGTGATGCTACCACCGGATCGGAAAGTTGTTTCTGTACTGAGAAGAACCGGCAAGAAACTCAGCAGTTACTCTTTTCAACTGTTTCTCTTTTTTACAATAATTGTTAGTATATTACAACAGAACTTAGAACAAGATAGCACAATAAAATTCATAATTTATGAAAAGAATAACACTCTTAGGTACATCGACGAGAAGCTATATAAAACAAATCAAACATTGTTAGTGTCTTAACCTAAGTATGATTGTTGATATAACAATAGTTAATTAGACTCCGTCGGGAGCAGAGAGTTTATTCCCAAGCATTTCTATCCATGATATAATCTCTAGTGGTGTAATATCCCTTTTTCAGCAACGTAGCTTTAATGTGACTTTTAAATCTATGTAATGGCAGCTTACAAATCGCTTCCGGAACTTTGTTATAATAATGTACACCTTGCCCTATAAATGACCCTAAAACTTTCTGCAATCTGAAAAATGGTAGCGCAATTTTATCTTTATTCCTAGTATTTTTAGCATGAATATCCCTGTGTTTGGTGAAAAGATTGATATTTTTTCTTACCAAGACAATACAATTGTAAATATATTGCGAAGCTACAGTTAGAATACCAATTTCCTTAAAAAGTTCCCTAAGAGTGGCCCGTGCTCGCAGCTTATAAATGGATCTAATAGCTCGTTTCTGAAGAACGAAAATTGCTTGTATGTCTGCTGCCTGACCCCAAAGTACTATTCCGTAGGACATAATACTGTGGAAGTAGCTAAAATAAACTAAGCGAGCGGTTTCAACGTTTGTCAATAGCCTTATTTTCCTAATAGCAAAAGCAGCTGAGCTAAGCCTACCTGAAAGACTTGTCAAATGAGGGTTCCATTGCAATTTTGAATCTAGGGTTATTCCAAGAAAAACTGTGGAGTCCACAAGCTCCATTTTATCATCATTGATTTTTAAATTTATGTCATTATTATTTACGTTAGGCAATTTAAAATTAACACATTTCGTTTTCTTCGCATTTAGCTGCAGATTGTTAACTGTAAACCAATGCAAAACTTTCGAAAGCGCTTCATTAACATCGTCGAAGACGTTTTTATTTCTATCAATGTTAAAAAGTAAAGATGTGTCTGCAAATAATACTATATCACATAGGTCTTTAACATAAAAAGGTAAGTCATTAATGTATACTAGGAACAGAAATGGACCAAGAATAGATCCCTGTGGAACCCCTAATTTGACTGGTGATCCAGAAGATAGTACCCCATTAATCTCTACTTTTTGGGTTCTGAAACTAAGATATGAAAGAATCAAATCTAACGCAGTGTCCTTTACTCCGTAAAAATCAAGTTTCCGTATGAGAGTCTCATGATCGACGCAATCAAACGCCTTGGATAAGTCACAGAAGACGCCAAGAGCGTTCTGTGAATTCTCCCAAGCCCTAAAGATATGTTTTAGGAGCGCAATACCAGCATCAGTGGTGGAACGACCTCTGGTGAATCCATATTGTTCACTGTGGAAAAGTTTGTTTTCACTAAAGTGACATAGAAGTTGTTCCTGGACAATTTTCTCAAATATCTTACTCAGAGCTGGTAAGATAGATATAGGTCTAAAGTTACCTGGGTCCAGTTTACTGCCTGATTTAAAAAGTGGTATAATTTTACTATACTTCATTAACTCTGGAAAAACTCCCTCATCAACACACTCATTGAAGATTACTGCTAAGTAGGGAGCAATTACATCTATATAAGCAAATGTTACAATGCAAAAAGTAAGGAAATGATTCCAATGTTTTCCAACTAACCACGCTTTTTAAAAGTGTAATTAACAGCACTGTATAAACTACGAAACAGATAATAACCCCTTCTGCGTAATAAATAAACGAATATGTAACTAAGGCTAGCCTCGAACATAGCCTTGACCCTGTGCGATTAAGGCCCGGCGCCCACTATCGGCATCGGCACGCCTCAGGATTTTAGGTGGCAAATAGGAATATACTATAATATAATGGTAATAAAGCAGAAATTTCCGTAATATGTGGTCGTAATACAAAAATACCGCTTCGGCATGCTTGAGGCTGCTGTATCGGCAGCCTTGAGCATGCTTCAGCATGCTTCGGCATCCTTCGGTACGCCGCCGGCGCCGAGGCAACCTGCGGTTCGGCATCCTTAAGGACGCCTCGGCATCCTTAAGCATAATTGCCGATAGTGTGCGATTGCATGTAGGATGCCGAAGGATCCTTTTCCTTGCCGATGCCGATAATGGGTGCAGGGCCTTATGGGCCGACACGACACCCGTCGGGAACGACACGCGACAGTTGGGGGTTGGTTCGTAAGTTGATGGGTAAGAGGCAGTATGGCGTCATGGTTACTGGATTTATTGGCAATCGGAAGCTATGTACAATATTAATAAATAAATATCAAGCCTCGAAAAACTCATGGCCGTTGGGGCCGAAAGGTTCTAGATTGGAGATCACTCAAGGGTAAGCCCAGGGTGAACTTGCGATGGATACATGCCGTCTACAACCGGCCGCTCTAGGAATCTATGGTGGACTTCTATGTTCAGCAGTGGACATGCGGCTGTTTATAATGATGATGAAATATCAAGATCAGCGAGCGAGCAATGTGTTCTGAAGTGGACAGACGACCTGGCGAGCCCAGATACGCAAATCGACGTCAATTTGTCTGGGGTTATCTCGTGCGACAAGTACGGTTTTGAAGCGAGAAATAACGCGACATAATAGCAGAAGCAGCCTGGAGGAGAAGGTGGTTAATAGTTGGATGTGGAGAAAGGCGATATCTCTAGGATGCTGTCTTCCAGCAGTGGACGGTTATATGATGAAGAGGAAAAAGATATAAACATATTAGAGATGTTTAAACAAAGCGAGCTTGTATTATGCGTGTCAAAGAAGGGATCAGTAAATCGATAACATACTCAAACATTTCCAAATACATTCTTGAATCGATAAACCTGCCGAACACAACTTGAACAAACAAACAAAAAACATCATTACAAATAGACCTGTAACAGAGGTCTTTCAAATCGAATTAGCCAAACAAAATCTACCTAAGAATAGACATTGTTAAATGTTGAAGGTCTTCATTCAGTCTCATTACATGAGTTTGAGCAAATTACTGATCCAATATTGTACTAAACAAATTCAGCATAAGCAGACTTAACAATAAACTGGTTATTTTAGTCTTTATCTCGCTAATTAGGTATTTAAAGTCGAGAACTAACAATATTCCCACCACCATTCAAGTCAAATATAAAGCCTGGCGCCTTGAATCGATTCAGCTCCAAGGCCAGTCGTGGGTAGTGGGGTAGCAAATGTAGGTCCCGTCTCGATCATAACTGGCACGGTGGTATTGCCTTCAGAAAGCATGCTCTCCGTGCTTAAGATTGCGATCCCGCGAAACGGGACTCCGCGTGAATTAATAGACTTGTAGGATCCAATTTTGAAGGATCCTGATATGAACGCGTATTTACAGATCCTGCAAGGTTAACCTTTGGCTCTAGTGACTCTTTGACAAGCATGTTTCCAAGTCAATTCTAGCTGGTAAACGCATTCCGCACCGAGTTACAAGTGTCAGCAGTTTGATAAGACTGTTCCAGTTCAAATTTTTCATATTCTTGGACAGTGTAACAGCAAAAAGGCATTTGTGTGCTAAACTTGCGGTGTCCCCACAAAAATGAAACAGGCAAAAGGCTGCAAAAAGCAAGAATTAAACGCGGGAAGGTTTGAACGCAACGTTTTGTTTATTCTCCCCAAACACCGGCGCCATCTTGATAGCAAATACCAGTAGTCATTTGAATGCGAAGCAAATAAACTTAACCGAATTGTGTGTTCCCTCATAAATAGTCATAACAGCCAATTCTGAACTGAATAACTAACATATAATCTCTACTAATTGGGACCCTTTGGGTTTAGGCAATAGGGTTGCCACTTTTGAAAACATACATGAAGTTATTACTCAAAGGAAAAGACATCCGGAAATGTAGCTACAACAAACATGTGTATTGGGTAAACTTTTAAGCCATTTGAGAATGATACAACTTCTTTACGCGTAACGACCTTCATTTTTCTCTCCAATACAATCCAAGATGTTCGTTCACGCGCCTCGAAAATAGCGGCAACGGCTGAAAGTGTTGCCATTATTCAGACAGTTTTATGATAAATTATAATGTTATGAATTGATATACATTTACAGTAAATTTAATGAGCTCCGTGACAATGTAAATAGTTATATAAAATAATAATAAATAAATAATAATACAAATTGCCAATTATTTAGAATATCAGGCAACATTTCACATTTGCTTTCAATTGAACAGTGAGACCATAAAGTTTTTATCTCGTTGTAGACAATATTTATCTTCTATTGCCTGTACAAGATAAATATTGTTTTCAAATTCTCTTTAGCTTTCATGATACTTATGATTGCAAGAAAGTGCATCCAATATTCGTACTACATATTTATTATTTACATTTGGTGGAATGGTTAAGAAATTAGCTACACCAGTCGCTTGTTTGATCTTCGCACAGTACAAACATTTGTGTGTATAATATGGAGAGTATTTATTTACAAAAATAAGTATGTTTATCATTCCTAGTCTAGAATCTAGTACAAGCTTTCCCTAGTTTGGGGCTAGACAGCGCTGCGTCGATAAATGTTGAATGATGTTATTGTTTTAATCATTTCTGCATCAACCGACTGATGTAAGTGACAACCCTATGCTAAGACGTGTCTCAGCTATATTTGTGCGAATGTAAAACTCAATTTGCATAGCAACAATAAAGTTTGTTGTGGCATGTTACCAATAAATAGGTCAAGGATGCTGTTATTGGTCGGTCCCTTTGATAAGAGATACCAGATTGTATGATACCAGTTCGAGTTAATCTGATTTCAGTACTCCAAGGGATAGTTAATTTGATATAAATTTCAGCTTGATATCACCTCGTGTACTGGAGAAAAAGGATCTAAGGGGGGCAAAGTTATGCCTTTTGAGAGCTTTCATCATTCCAAAAGTTACGCAAAAAACATGTATGACGGGATTCTTGTAGGAATCCAATTGTTTCTAAATTGATGTATTATTTGCAAATGTGTTTATCTGAACACGATATTAATCCATTTCGAAATAAATAGGTTATTCACTACAAGTATTTAATTTTGAACGAAATTGATGGGCAATTTCGTTCAAAATTCGTCCTCAAGTCCGTCCTCTGTCCTCAAGAATTGGGCTATTCAACACAAATAATTTTTCAATTCGAACCAGTAGTTCCCGAGTTTAGCGTGTTCAAACAAACTCTTCAGCCTCATATTATTAGTATAAATTTACTTATTTTGGGAAGACTTTATGTGTCAGACCGAATTCCAAGTGGGCGATGCTGGGGGCACAGCTAGTTTGTTAATATTTCTCACCCATTTATTTAAGGGGGTAAATACACAGTGCAGTATAAACCGCCTCTTGGCATTGATGTATCATCGCAAGAGCGCACACGGTTAGCCGACTGTCGTGTCTGCCCAGATGTCGCCACTTGCTCCTGTTGGAGTAGCATGCCCTAAATTGCCAAATATTAAGTGCTCAGAAAGCAAACATCACGCACCTATATGCTTTGAATGTTGAAACATTATTCGGATTATAAACATATTTAAAACAACAAGGATAATGAAGACAAAAACATCATCACCTTTAAAGAAAGTTAGATTCGACTGACATGAGATTTTCGCCACCAGACAGAAAGAGTCTGTTACAAGATCGAAGCAAGGACAACGAAGTTTGTAGAAGACAGCTGTGGGCAGGGTTGAAACTGGTGGACGCTGAGGTAGAGATTTTCAAGAATAGCTATATAGCATTTGGGCAAAATCAGTGTTGGACCCCCGAAGGAAAGACGTAGATACTGTATTTTAAACCAACACCGGATGGCTTAAATTTAGAACGTATAGCCAAGTGGGTTTAATAAATCAAGGTGTTATTCTGATGAATTTTGTAGACGCTTCAATGTCGGTGGATCACACTGTGGTTATGAAGCCAACAGTGGCCGCTTAAAACCAGCAGCTTTCAAATCATCACTGAAAAATGGCCTTTTAAGGGGACCCCCCTCTGGTAAAGCGCCCCCTACAAGATCACGTGACGAGAAAGCAATCGAAATTCCCACGGTAAATATTTAGCACCATTCAATGGCTGCGTGCGGTGGCGCTCTAATAATGTTAGAGGACGCATTTTCTGAAATTACCGGAAAATAGACCACTATTAGGATGTTCGTGTTCATGAGCGGAGCGGGTAGAACCGGGGTTTTTATTTTTAATAATGACTGTGGTTAGTCGCTGACTGTTGAAACTTGATGTAAGAGAGACACTAGTGCTAAAGGTTCGTGACATAAGACAGACTTAGTGATAAAAGTTACTAAAAACGTGAGATATTAAAAACGAAATTTAGTTAACTTCGAATTTCGCGCTGTCATTAACCTAATTAGACAGGGCGCGATGGCGCGCATTAGGGGAGGCCTACGTCCAGCAGTGGACCAGCATAGGCTGATGATGATGATGATGATGATTAACCTAATTAACGTTATGATAACTTTTACCATCACATTCTTAGAAGCAGCTTTGCAAAAGCAGGTAATCTGCAATATAACATAAACGGCCTATATGTATACGTCCCACTGCTGGGCACAGGCCTCACCTCAACTATGAGGTGGAACGAGCCATACTCCAACACTCGGGCTCAGTGCAGATTGTTGGAGGGGTGTATGTCAGATGTTATCAAGTCGCCCTAAGTCCTCTGACTAGGCTTAACGACAGACATCTAGCGACGTCAACCGGGACCAACTGCTTAACGTGCCTTCCGAAGCCCGCTTAGATGCCCGATAAATAGATCACTAAATTTCGGTGGGGGTGACCACCCGTCCTTTTTCTGACCCGGCGTGTGTTGCTTTACAACTGCGATGGTCGCTGATCACTGTCACAACTGCGCCACGGGCACCTCACGTAAAAATGTATAGAAATTTAAATAATTAATCCGCTAAAGTCGTCACTGTGTACACAGCCTTAACCATCATAAACAGGAGTGACGTGAAGAAAAATTCCTCGGTGTCCGAGCAAATTGCGTGTCTCGCGCAGTGACGAGCTCCAGGTGACGGGACGACGTGACGGGACGACGTGACGGGACGACGTGACGGTACGACGTGACGTCTCCGGGACGACGACGTGATGTTATATTGGATTGAATTGCTGTTTTATCGTTGTACGCGAGACAATGGGAAACAATTAATAATCCTAAATGTTCGCTTCACTATGTAGAAGTCGGAGTGACTGACTACTACGTTTGGAATTTAGCCGTATACGTACGTTATGTAAGTTAACCCCGAATTCACAAACGCAAATCAACGCTGAGCATCTCTCAGAGGTATAGCTGTCGCTTTCAGTTCTTTTGACATTTTACGGGACAGCATGAGCGTGACCGCGTGCTTAGCGTTGATTAACGTTTGTGAATTCGGGGGTTCGTTAAGTCAACTCGCTCAATCTTACTAGTGGCCGCGGAAAATACCGCAGAAAGTATTTAATTGTTTTTCAAGCCAGAAACAGATTGTGATAAAATCAGACACAGTTATATTTATCTTGGATACCCAAACACCGCAAAGCAGCAAAGTAGCCCTTTCATTATCATGAAAATCGTCAAAAACGCCTCAAGTAATTTATGTACGCCTCTAGCCCTTCGAACGCACGTAGGCACAGCAGCGCTCACAATAACCTTTACATAAAACGTTGCAAAATGGGTCTTATGTCAGCGGCATTAGTTGCCCCTATGTAAAGGTTGATATGAGCGCCGCTGTACCTTAGTATGTTAGATGACCTTGAGTTATTTCCATAAAGCCTATCGCTGAGATCAGTTATCCCTGGGTTGCCGATGTTAGGTCTTAATTAAGCACTTTGATATTTATTTATTCTTTATTTCACAACGAGATTGTTACAAAGGGCGGACTTAATGCCGAAAAATGCATTCTCTACCAGTCAACCATAGGGCTAAGCAGAAAAATATAGTAATAGTAGTAAGTAGTAGTAGTAGATATGTTAAGCCAGTCCTTTTATAATAACTTAAACAAAAGTGACAATGCAAATATGTCGACGCTCCTAGAACATATTCGTGGTGTTACATCATAACCTTTGTAAGCCGAATTGTTCAGAACAGGAGGTATTTCGGCGAATGACTGTGCGAATTTCACTGCTCTGCAAAACGGCGCCGCCATGAAGGTTCATTCGTCATACAACATTTGAAAACTAATCGCTAAGGGCTGCCTAACACTTGCGACATGTGAGCAGTAGCACAATTAACCAAATTATGATACATGATGTTAGTTTTACTCAAGTACTACGACCAACAGAAATTAAATTAAATTGACAAAAATGTACGGTTGTCCAAATTCAAAGCTTCCCTTGCACTTATGTTGTGCAACAACATTAGCATTTTAAAGTAAGGGCAAGGCAATCTTTAAATACGTGGGAAAATTACAAATGAAATAAACAATACTGCTTAAAAATACAGGTAACAACTAGTGACAAACTTCTATGCAATTTTGTAACTTTATCTTTTCATTGAAAACTCTGTCAGCGAATAGTAACTCTTTAAATTAGATTTTGGATAGATAGAGATTATGGGGAAACTGTGGTTTCTGCCCACCACATAAGATGATACACGAGACCATAATACATGTAAATCAGTTTTTAATTTTGTCGCCCAAAACTAAATTTTTTCAACAAATGTTGCAGAGTTATGTAAGTACTTAGTTTTATAAAGCGCGTCGCCAGACTGTAAGCGCCCTTAAAACTTTCCGATAGTCACCAAAATTCCGTAACGTGGTACAACAAAATTAACATGAAAACTTCAAAATTACACGTCATGAGAAAAGTTCGCGAACAAACTGGCGCCGCGTAGCGGAATTTTCGCGAAACACGGGCGGACGTGACGCGCGCGCCGCTAATGGCGGACCGTCATGGCGGCCGGCCGCTTCCGGTCTGCTGATGGATTGTCCGGATTCGCTTAGTTGCGCAACTTTTTACAGTACGAGATTCCGCTTGTATTTCTCGGATTCTTTCAGAAAGAGTTAGGCTTGGGTTGAATTTTGCGAGAAGTCCTAAATGAACAAGCATACAGTTATAAAACATTCATCAAAGACTGACAAATAGCCAAGCCTGAGACTTTCGTACTTTTGTTGATATTCTCATAATATCTGATATATTTTCATTTAAATGGCGAACGCGCTTCAACTTTTACAATTATTTTATAATACCTATATCAAAAGCCATTTAAAGTCGCTAAATCTAAATTAACGTTTAAACACTCAGCGTTTGAGGATAATCAAATATGCCGTGAAAACAAACTCGAGGGATATTCTAAGGCCAATTACACACGATACATCTAAATAAAGGCAGACTCAAGGCAAACATTCATTCATTTATAATTTGACGTCTGTCTGGGTTTGCGAAATAAGTAGGATTGTTAAAAGCACTATTTCTGTAGAGGTAAAGGTAGGTCAAATGAAATATTTTAAGGACATCGTAATCATAGCATAGTACTTTAATATTTAAATATTTAACATGATGATAGATTTCGTCGAGCTTGAAATTTTGTTTTTAAGGAGTAAACAATTCAAGCGAATAGAAATAAGCTATTAAATGGCTACAATAAAGATAACATGATGTATTAATTATATTTAATTGTGATATTCTCCTACCCAAGGTAAAAAGCCCTAACGCTTGCCTGAGTGTTGCCTATGTATCATATAATGTGTATGTATTCCTAAAACATATATATTTTAAGTAGATATGTTTATTTACATCCAACCTTTACATAGGTGCACCTTATACACATACATACATACACGACTCTCTTTTTTTCGACTCTCTAGCTAGACCATATCCCTAATGGGTTAGTCTGAGGCATCCTGGATTGTTGCCGTCATTGTGAACAGAACAATCAGAAGCCAACATTTCGCCGAGGTGATGCGAACCCAACGTGGCGAGCCAACCGCCGTAATCCGGGTTGCTTAGGTTTTTTATCGGTGTTTTCCATCCCCGGAGAGTTAGCCGCAAATTGTACAATGAACACAAAGTAGATGTGTTCAGTCGGGCCAGATTCCGAGCCAAAGTGTTTAACCACTGGGCACCTTATAATGTTTTCACAAGACCGATTTTGCAATTGTTTTGTAAAGGTTGATGTGAATGCATCCGTTGCTTAGTTTGGGGGTAGGCATCCTGTGTAGAATACTACACAAAGCTTCATTGTGTCTTGATTGTTCTGAAATGCCAATTAGCTATTGTCGACTAAACGAAACATTGCCTCATTTCGACTGAGTTCATGCGTGCCATACTACATGTCAGCGGTTCGCAAACTTTTGCCGAAAGAATCCTTTTGAAAAAATGGACAACATACAACCTGTAATATGCAACATGAATGCAATAAAAGTTTGCAGTTTGAAAACCAAGTATTTGACGTAGCTCTAAAATAATAACGAGGTTCTCTCATATTACGTAGTGGCTATTTAGGTAGAAATAATCATAACTTCAGCTTGATTTTTTTCGCTTTTTTTACTTTGCATGGTAGTTTTATTTCAATATCTGATCAGTATTTTCGAGGAGCACCTTACGGAACAACTCACATACACTAAAAACATAACTGACGATCAATTTGGTGTAATGGTCTATAAGTGGGCCATTGCACTAGAGATCGCGGGTTCGATCCCCGCACAGTACAAACATTTGTGTGCGTGAATCTGTCTGTTTGTACTGATATGGGTGTTTCCTATGCATGTACTTACAAAAAAAAGTATTTAAGTACGTTGTCTAGTATTCCACAGCACAAGCATTTAGTTACTTAGTTTGGGGTTAGATGGTGCTGCGTGGAATAATATTCAGTGATATTTATTTATAAAACTTGCAACTTAAGTGTACTTAATACTTAGACATTATTAGAAATCAATATAACATTCTTTAGTATAGATGCATCTCCTCATCTCTCATAAAATACTTAACAACTTTTCCAATCATTCATTTATTAAATTCATTAAAAAACTCACATACATGTAGGTACCTACTGTTAAGCAACTGTGTCTGTAAGGACGTAAAGTCCTGTTAACACAAACCTTAATGGTGCTAAACATGTGATTATGCACAGCAATTAAAATTAATATGCTTTCCGGAGCAGACTTTGAGAATGGCTCTGTGTATAAAGTGCCTTTTAATAACTTTTCCGTTAAACACTGGCTACAAGCTTATTGGATGAGGATAAAGCTTCGATGCTCTGTCATTACATCCATTAGTCTCTAAGTAAATGGAGCGTGAGTAATGTAAAATAGGACAGTCTCATTCTGATGATTACAAGTAAAATGTTACTTATTCCTAACGCGGCTAGAACGGGTTGATTTTGATTAACGCATTCGCACTTTGAAACCTTTCGCGTGTGGGATGTTGCATTACGAACGATTTTTTTAAAAGACTTCATTTTTAAGCACAGAAGTTTAAATTCAGAAAGGGTGTTATTAGTTAGAAGTGTGTATCTGCGTATGTGTTTGTGTTTAAACTAGGTCCAAATGGATGAACCTATTTTGATTTTGATTTTATGTATAGAAGACATTGAGATTCTACAAATAATTGGAAAGAGGTTATTAGCTAATAAACTTAATATATGTGAGTTTTTATTCATGATGTTAAACACTTAATGCTTATTCAAAACTCCTAACACACTCCTGCTTGAATAAATTACAAGTCTCATAACCGAAATGCCAGTTTACAAACTCCGATAGCGTAAATGAATGTATCGATGTTATAATTAGAGCTCTAATTATGCCACAGAGGACCGAAATTCCAACAAACTTACATGGACTAACCCTAAACGGGCCACAAATTAGATCTGCTGCGAATACACATATCCGATTTAGAGAAACGGTTGAATTCGGACCGCGGGCGGCTGCCGTAGCAAGGTGGGTATAACCACGGAACAGAAAAAACAGTGGAAGTGCAAAGTAGGCGTGGCACGCGTGCCACAATTAAGCACGGCTGTGCTTACTCGGTCCCAGTCGTCTTCTAACGTCGCATCGAGTTGCTCGTCTCGCGACAACTTCATGTTTCCGTAGTTATGCCGTATTGCTCCATTTTGGAGTGCACAAATGATGCCATTTTATTTGTTTTGTAATAAAATCTTGTTAATTTCAATAGACAGATAGATATCGACCTATAACGCATATTTCAATCTTAATGCTTATGCAATTAAATGTATAATTGCCACCAATAGAGAATACCGCCATCTATAGTCGATCAACGGAATTAACTCGTCAATCGAAACTACATAAATTGACATTAGATTAGAAAAAGTCGTAAATTTTATACTGTCAGCAGTAAAGCACAACAAATATTATCTGTAGAGTGTGAACGTTTATTTCCGGATGTACGATCTGTGAATTAAGCTAATTTGGACTAGAATTGATACGACCAATCAAACGGCTTTTTTCATTGTAGTTCATTTTATGACTTTCAATATATTTGTGTGAGTTTGGCGGTTCCTTCACTAATGTTGTTGCATTGCACTTCCACTGTTTTTTCTGTTCCGTGGGTATAACAAAGTTTTGGCATCTATGGATTTCATAACTGTGGACCAATGATACTGTGTTTCTAGGTATGATTATGTATGATATCGGATATGTATTTGCTTCCTTGGATATCTGATATCACAGAGTTCCTACACAATCTGAATAGATAATGGTCGGGAAATTACGGTTGATTTCATGGGAGAATAAGAGTCTGACATTTAGATATCAAAAATAACATCGTAATAAATAAATAATAACTATCAATAGACATTAGCTTATGTGGGAAAAGCCGCTGCCAAGCTGAAATGGGATTGGGGCGGACACATCTGCAGGCAAAAGCAGCTACAGAGTGGGCCCCTCCCAAGCAGTTCCGACGACCTGGCAGATCAAGGCGCAGATGACGTGACGAGCTGGACGCCTTTGCAGGGGACTGGCCTAATAAGTCCAAAATAGACTTGCGTGGAGGAGGGGAAGAGAGGCCTTTGCCCAGCAGTGGGATCCTCATGGCTGATTTAGATTAGATTAGATTAGACATTATTTCAGACAGCGCCATCTAGCCCCAAACTGAAAAGCTTAAACTATGGGATGCTAGACAACGGATGAACATAATCGTACTTAAATACTTTTTATTTTATTACCAAAAAAAAGCAAATCGGTCGTAAAATGGCGAAATCACCGAAATTTCATGCTTAACGATATTTAACCCTTTAACTGGTAACCCTAGACAGCGGCACTAATATACCGCGAAATATTAATTGCCATACTAATTATCCTGCGTACTGGTATAGATGGGGGGAAGGGGGGAGGCTTGATTGATCGCTGCGGCGGACACTTTTTGTGGGAAGCGCCGGTATCATAAGTTTGTAAGCTCACCAGTTTCTCAGAGGAACTTTTTCGTTGGTCACAATTTTACTTAGGAGTAATTATTTCTGACATTTTAATGGATCTCCTTGTGATTAAGGTTTTAGTAATAATGTGGAAGTTTTAGAACAAATTGAGTTATCTAGCGAAAAAGTAGTATTGTATTACTTACACAGAACTGTCAGAACTAGTAGGTAAATTAAAACAAAACCGATGTAAAAGTTTCCATTTTTATTTTATGAAAAAAATAATTGCTTTATCTCTTAGTAAGAAAGAACATTAAACTAGCTGAAGTTCTAACAAATCGTACGTAATAACGGATATTAATAAATTAGATCAATGTTTATGTGTTGCGTTGTAGCTTTCACAATTTTAAATTTTTATTCAGCTTTTTCTCATGATCTTATGTATCATCCTTTCAAAATGATTCCACGTTGGGAAACTTCTGGCCGCAGCCAAAATCACTTTTCCGCATTTTAAGGTTATTTTCCCATCACATGCAAAGTTTTTAGAATTGCCGTCATATTTTTAAATCAAAACACGAAAACGTTTACGATTTATGACGTCACCGTGCTGGAATTAAATCCAGCCTAACATTCCGGTTGCGCCTATAAAAGTCAAATTATGAAACGAATAAAAACTGTAACAGTGAAATATGACAACCATTTGAATTAGCTCGCGAAATTCACTTTATTTCCATTTTGAATGAAATTCAGCAAATTGATGTTAGTACCACGAATACAAGTACAGTAATGGATTCAAAATGTGGATTTTTACCCTACCCTACCTACCTAAAGCAAATAAAGTATTTGAATTTGAATTTATGTTCTAGGAAGACCTTAGGATCACACAAAGCAAAAGAGATGGCTATGCTTCTTATTTTGAGGAAATCCGTGGAAAACAAAGGAACAACAATAGAATACTCTAGAAAACTATTTAGCAGTAGACGTCTGATCATTGTTCCAGCAAACAGCAAAGCCCTTCCTACTGTTGCACCATTACCTGCAGTCTGAGACTTTGGTGAACCAATCACAAATTTTTTAATAGAAGGCAATTCCATCTCATGGTTTTAGCCAATGGAGAAGGTCGACTTTTTTAAACATGCCATCAATTATCCTAAATACATATACTCGTTAGTTCAGGGTGCTCTCAACTCGACCTCTACTCAATGCGTCTTATATTTGAGAAGACGCGTGCGTCTAGGCAATCTTTTTCCAGCAATTTCATTAAACCTTGCCTTATCTCATGCAGCACATAATTTTGCACTTTTTGGGTTGTTTTAGCTTAAAAGATTGTGTAAGCAAAAGGTACTTAAATAATGTGTCTGTCAAATGCCGCCATCGACACTGACGGTCGGGGTCGGTCAAAATATGCGATTAACCAAGGCCGTAACTATGTTATGAGCTAGATTTTGTGCGCTTTCTTTCTCTCAAATGCTAACTGATGCTCCTAAAAGGAGACACCATAACAATATGCGGTTTACATTTTACTTTACAATACGTCTTCAATACTACCTAAACAAGAGGAGAGGTCCGCTCTGCGAACGTCGGTTCATACATTATTTCATACGCTATTCCTCTAAAAGCTTTTGAAAACTGTACCAGTTACGTTTAGTATTAAATATCAATACAAAACATTCATAAATAAAGCAGAAGAATAAAAGGTCGAAAACAATAGAAAGCGGTAAATAAAAGACAAAACCAGTGACGGAATACAATGGACAAGTTTTCATTTGTCATAATAAATAAAAGACGAGGCCATGGAGATTATACCATTGTACAGTCGACTAAATGTAATCTATGATTAATGACCCAGCGCCACCGGTCATCTTCGTACAGTCATTCAAATCCAACTAGGTTGAAATTCGGTTGAACTATTTTGGTAATGAACCTGTTATTAGTTTATTATACTGATAGTCACATAATAGATCGGGCACATCCGGCTGGACACACGCATGGTAAGGTACAATTCCAAGACGGACCGCAGACCGCAGATTGCAACCGCAAACTGCAAGCGACGAACAAAAGTGCGTCGCTTGCAGCTTGCGGTCTGCGGTCCGTCTTGCAATTGTACCTTTTTAATTTACTCGTATTATATTGACAGAAAATGTAGTATAGCCGTGACTTCGCATGTTTCAAATAAATACCATGTTGAACAGCCTGATTCTGCAGCTGCAAAGATATTCAAGCTTACCTGAAACAATGTAAAATTCCAATTAACAAATATAAAATAAACTTTTGACAGCTGGACGTGCGAAGTATTGTTTTTAACAGTAAAAACCATTGGTGATGATTCCCACAAAAGTCTAAATTTAAAAAAATAGCGGAGTGTATAGCAAAAAGATCCTGCCAGCAGATAGAGTAAAAAACAAAAACCGGCCAAGTGCGAGTCGGACTCGCGCACCGAGGGTTCCGTACAAACCTGCAAGGTTTACAAAGTAAGTTTAAAATTATTAAAAAATATATATTATGTGATGTAACTAAAAATTTATGGTTTTCGTAATTTTTCCTTTATCTATGCTATAAGACGTTGCTTCGTACCAAATTTCAAGATTCTGAGTTCACGGGAAGCACCCTGTAGGTTTTGATTCCCTTGCAAGTGTCGAAAATTTGCGGCATAAACGGATGTATCTTTTGATTGCGTTGGATTTTTTCACAGCTCCAAGGGACAGTAGACCTGAGTAATTGATATAAATTTCAGCTTCAT
Source organism: Udea ferrugalis (assembly GCA_950022985.1). Taxonomy (NCBI): domain Eukaryota; kingdom Metazoa; phylum Arthropoda; class Insecta; order Lepidoptera; family Crambidae; genus Udea; species Udea ferrugalis. The sequence goes on along the minus strand of OX465541.1, from coordinate 10,406,782 downwards.
ACCTCCACGCGTTCCTGAGAAAAAGGGTCTTGACAGACGGACGGACGGACGGACAGACGGACAACAAAGTGATCCTATAAGGGTTCCGTTTTTTCCTTTTGAGGTACGGAACCCTAAAAAGGGTGAAATAACGTGTGAATCTGTCTTTCTGTATCATTGTAACTACCAACTAGTAAATCAATTCAAGAAAATTGTGTCAATTGTTTTTACTATTCACATTATTACGACGCCTTAAATGCCTGTCTTCTAGTCACAGCTTACCAAAGAGACCCAATATATTTATTCCACAATACCAATGCAGCCTCAAGCTGGCAACACCCAGGTCGCGCAGGTCAGTCATTTGCATTTAAACGAGGAACGCCCGAGGCCCGCGGCGGAGGTTTTTGACGGAGAGATTGGGCCTCCTACGTGATCCACTTAAGAGTGTGTGGCCATGATAAAGGAAGCTTTTTTAAAGGCAATACTTAAAAAAGCTTTTGTAGAGCAATCCGAAAACTCCCTTGGATCCTAAACTCGTTTACTCTGACGGAATTGCTCTACTTAATTTATTAAAAAAACTAATAAGTTGATGGAGAGCGTTGTGTCCAACTAGTTGAACACTCAGGCCGGGAACACCCATTTTGTGTTCATTTGCAATTTGCTACTAACTCAAGTGATACAGTAGGCAATGATATTACAATAAAAAACCCGTAGATTGATTATGTCAGTACTCGTCCGTACCAATAATTTGACCGTGTGTAAAAGATAGCATGATTATTTACTGGAGCGTAAACGAGACAAAAACATTTTGCGCAGTGTTGTCTCTAACTGTTAATGCCTTGCTCAGGTGGTCGAAAGTCCTAATTCCGGGTGCCACTTTTTTAGCACAAGTAACGTCTCTACGTCTTTTTGTTATAATTAAATTGGCAGTAGGCTCACCCCTAACCACGTTGGGGTCGAATCGCCTGAAATGACGGGTCATGGATTTTCATTCATCATGACGGCAGCAATCAGAGTGCCTCTGACTACCGTTTAGGATATAGTCGTGAGCAACTTGATCCAAACTCAAGTTTTATAAGAAACATACAGGGTGGGGCGGAATAACCGACAGGGACAAAAATATCGTGTAAAGAACCTCACATACTTGCGTATTAAGTACTTAATACGTGAATTCAGACCATATTAAAAAAGTCGTAAAAAAATCAATTTTGTACGTTGTGACAACCCTATTGACGAAGTACCTATCTGTACCTTCCGCAAAGCCGCGAAACGATCAAGTCGCCACATTTCACTCGTCTCACTTGTGAATAACACAACAGTCACTTACCTTAAATACGATGCTCGATGTGCCCACCTCCTCTAAGTAGGCACAGCCGAAGACGTGATCGAGTATGCCTGTGCACACGTGACAGCATTTACGCTCCCACCAAGCAAATTCCAAATAGTCTTGGGCTTGTAAACACATTTTGAAAACTGCCACTCATTCACACAAACACTCGCACTACTTATTATTTGTATAAAAAACTCCACTCAACCACTCGCGCTTTTACGACACCCGATGCACACGCACTCGCTGAAATCTGCGAAGCGACTAAAAAAATAGGGCAGAGCGCGGTCCGGTAGGGAGAAGTAGTCGAGTAGAGCCCTCACCGTTTCCAAGTTTCCAATTATCGACATCGATAAATTGTGTTCTTTTAATAAACACAAAGCCCTTTAGTTCGTAGTGTTAAGTTAAGTTTTCGATTATCAACAATTAATAATCGAAAGAATAAACGATAAAAACGCTTTAACAAAGTTATCGATTATTTTGTTAAATCGTGTTTGATCTAAAAACTTATAACCGCTAACAAACCAAACAAGTTACCGGCAGGCCTTCAAGACACCTTTTTCTTTTATCGACTTTAAGTACAATGGCTAAAAGCTTGTCAGAAAAGATAAAAATGTGTGTTAAACAATGTTTTGCATTCAGCTTGCGAGTTCAATTAGTGCTTTTGCTTCCAGTTGTAGTTTTAAGTTCTTTTTGTGATTCACTGTTCACCGTAAAGCAAAGTTGTCCCTATTTTTTGCAATCAATCAAATCTTGTTGTTGTTGGAACATCATAGGATTTTAGAATTGCAATGAAATGATATTATGATAAATCAGCGGGGTTGGTATCGACAAGTCGACTGTCGACACCTAGCTTAGCGGCTGAGGAGAACACTAGCTCGGCGGCGCAGGCAAAGAAAGGCGGCACGTAAGCAAAGCGGCGCGGTCTCTTTGTTATCGCCTTTCGGCGTGTGCGCGTCGGTTTGCAAATGTTGAGGGAGACAGGGCCGGATTAAAACTTGAGGTGGATAGTGTAAATTGCTTTTATTATGTTTAATGTAAAGTTGAATTTTAGTTACTTAATTTTATTATGTTGTTATAGCACGAACAATTATGGAACTTGAATTCTTGTTTAAAAAGCTGAACTAATTAGCGTAGGTATTTAAAAAAATGTGCCTTAATTAGGAACTTGAGTTGAGGAGCTGAGATCATTATTGTATTCCTCAGTTCATACAGTCACATTATTATCTTCTCAAAGGCAATTGAGTGCTTAAGTATCATTCTAGAATGCAGTACTGTGCAAACCTACTGTATTTTTTTGCTTAGACTAATGGTTGACTTATTGCCGCGACTTAAGTCCGCCTTTTTCATGAGGATCTCCCCACGATAATTAAAAGAAAAAAGGTCAACGACTTTTTAAATCTTTTTCCCTAAATACGTCCCAAACAGCTGTTGATTAAGGTTGACAACGCATACTTTTGAAGCAAAACTTTGTCATTCAATAACTCGAAAAGTATCGAACTTAAAAATAAAATAAAAATACCTTAGGTATGTGTATGTGTAGGGCTTTTCATAATTTCAAGGATTGTCGGTCGGAACGCCCCACCCGGTATAAGGAGTTGTTGTGTAATACCACTGATTTATGGATCAGAGACGCCTGTCAAAAACTTTTGGGCATCATGACAGCTTTCTCATGATACATAAGGTCACGCAACGTGCTGTTCAGGAGGTTATGTTCGGCAATTCACTACGAAATCGAATCAGGAATAATGAAATCCGTGACAAGAATTAACACCTCTGAATCAGCTGGTGTAGATAGATATATTCTTTATTGCACACCAAAACAACAGAAATCAACAGCAAAGAAACACAGATAAACGTTAATGTACAATTTGGGCGGCTTTATCGCTAAAGAGCGATCTCTTTCTTCCTTTGTACTGATGATGCACTGATAAAATTAAACACTGAATGGACTTTAAGGACTATATTTCCTTAACACCTTCACTTGAACTTATACTTCTTCTTGATTGAACTGACCTGTAGTAGGTGCTATTTTTTCTTGGATTGAGCTGAGGTTGAACCTGCCCATACAAAATGGTCCGAAGAGTACATACTTCGGCGGGCAAACATTACTAGCGCGATTCATTTGCAGATAACTCCATCTAGTGGAGTAAATGGTGAAATTATGACCTTAGACATTCATCACTTGACAATAGTTGTCATGAGCGACACCTCCGATGTTTAGGTGGCATGTAAACAAGGTTGACGGATAACCTGATGAAAGTAACGAGATTTTGGCGGATGATAACCGCCTATTACTAGCTTAATAAATAATCTACGGGTTAGCCTGATTATGAGCAGTGGACGTCATCGTGACGATATTTCAAAACTTACAAATCAAAACCAGCCTTTAGACAAGAAACTCAAAACAAACTTGAACTGCCACTGCTTAACTGTTCAAACATACCTATATAGATAACGAACATCGCTACGTCATCACGCCAGCCCAACCAATCAGCGCGGAGATCCTGAATCACACAATTAAAATATTCGCGAACTCAGCTCAATTGAAACGTCAGTCCCCTGACGTCTACTGTTCAATCCTCTGGCTTTGCTAAATTAACACTATTGCAGAATTTACCGCTTGGCTTTGTATTTTAAACGATTTTAATTAATCAGAGTTTATCTAGTTAATATTCTTCAATCTCGTTAACTCAATGTCTTATTAAAGGAGAAATCGACTGACCTATCAACTTACTAAAGCCCCGAGTTCTGAATGTAAAAATCTCCTTGAAGGGTGAGGCCTCATTAGCAGGTTGTCATGGCACCTTATAGGTACCATCTGGTCATGTGAGTAAGTAAAGTAAAGTAAAGTAAAGTGAAGACTTCCGATAAATGATATCTGACGACCGATTTGGTGGAGTGGTTGAGAACTTGGCACCAAAGGTCGCGGGTTTGAATCCTGCACAGTACAAACACTTGTGTGCATGAACATGTCTGTTTGTATTGGTCTAGGTGTTTCCTATGTATGTTAAGCATGTATTTAAGTATGTTTATCTTACTTTGGTGCTAGATGGCGCTGTGTGGTGTAATGTACAGGAATATTTGTTATCATTGCGTGGACATGCCTACAGTACATAGTGGAACAACTGCACATTTTGATCTACTGAACCTCGGTCGCAAACCTCATTAGGATATGCAGTACACTCTACCTCCACAGCCTGTGGAGACGAGGCTCTCGACGCTCCTAATGCGCCTCTATGGCACTTGGGAGCTCCACTGGCTCCATAGGGAAGGGGGGGTATAAGGATTCAGTAAGAAATGTCTTGAGATTCTTCAAGCGAATATATTTTTGGACCGTGGCAAACGATTTCTAATCATAAGATAGATATGCAGGTAACATAGTATCATAAAATCATGATAGAAAATATCTTCATTCATACACCTTTTAAAAACGATTTTTGATCGCCAAATCTATCTGACCAAAGAATACATTCATAACAATAGAAAAAGGTACTTACCAACCTGTAAGATCTCAATAGACAAAAAAATAATAATAATAATAATAATTTCATTTATTTCAGGCAACGAATTACATTGATAGATCTTAAATAACATAATCGGCCCATATTATAAATACCTTAAAGACTAACATACATACTTAATATAGCACTAAAACATAAATACTCTAATTAATACGTTTTTGGATCGACGACGTATTACGCTGTGCAGTGTCGGGGAGCCGGCCTCGGAACCGCCGGAACATGACACCTTTCGGCCAGAATTCCTCCTTCATGAATGTCGAAAGCTGGACGGTAGGCACTCTAACCACGAACGAATTAAAATTAACATTGTGGCGAGACTCCAACCGTTCGACTCTCAGAGTGAAGTTGGTTTTAATTCGGATGTACTCTACGATTTCTTCTGCCTTCGTAGAGAAATGAAGTCGGGACACGTACAGCAGCGTTGTGGGTATAGCTGCCTGCAGCAAATGGCTTGGTCCGGTCGGTGCAGCACCACATAAATTGCGACGGGTAGGCTTCCTCTTCTTTTTCACTACCTCTGTGAAGCCCTCCTCGTCACAAAGCTGGACAAGTGGAGCCCCAAGTGCAGCAGCGTGGATGGTTCTCCCGCTACTCTTCTTCTTCTCTTGAACTGGCCGCCTCTCAGGTTGCGGAGCGTTGGTGACAGGTCGGCTGGCGGCAGCAGCTGCATAAGCACGTTGGGGAGTCAACGTGCAGTCGCGTGACGTCTCCGGCGGGGCGGAGGGCGGCGCAGCGGGGCGCGGTGCATCGTTTTCGGTGTCACTGGCCGGCGACGCACTCATATGCGCCGACTCGAAACTACTGACGGATACATTTTGCGCGCCGCGACGAGTGGTCACGTTAGACGCCTCAGGTGACCTACATACCGCGGCAGCGTTACTTAACAACACTACCTGGGCACGTAGTTCACTGATGGTGTTGTCAGAGGCCTCCAACTTGCCTTGGACTTCAGCTAGACAAAATAAAAATAAAAATATATTATCGTTATACCTACTCGGTAAAGCTCAAGAACGGTGACCCAATTTGACTAATATTAGATTTGAAGTATTTGTAAAACTCCTTTTATTTGTTTTCTTAAGCTGAAGTGGCAGTGGGCTGCTCGCATTTACATAGAGCCAAAAACAGTTGGGGTAAACGCGTTCTTGAGTGGAGACCTCGTCTCGGCAAGAGTGGCGTGGGATGCCCTTTGGCTAAGTGAAGCAACAGGCTTCTTGTAAGGGGTGTGATGCGACAGTTGCGAATAGGCGCATTAGGGGAGGCCTAAGTCCAGAAGTCGACCAGTAGGCTATCGACCAGTGATGTTGATAATCGTTTTGTATTTTTATGAAATACATATGGGGCGGCATGGTGTGTCAAAATGTATGTGATACACCAGAGAAGGTTTACGAAGTGCGAATATTTGGATTTTAACATTGCTGAACACAAGTTATTTTTTCTGTTAGCCTATCAGTAGAAACCTGACTTGTGTTATTCAAAGTGCCTCCGGGAACACCCAGGGACGAAAGTTTTGCCCATGTCCGTGACGTCATTAGGCTGGTACGTCAACTATACTTCTACTGTCAGTCACACAGTCCTCGGGGAGTTGAGACTTTTATTAGATAAGTGGATGGAAACAGTCTTTTCGTGTTCTTTTTTGTGAATATTTGTGTAACATTGAAACTATTGTAACAACATTAAATGAAGAATTTATCGCTCAATTTGGGAAAGACGGTTTGGTCTTTAAATTAAAAAAGCAATAGTTTAGACAGCGTGCAAATATTTGTCGTTCAAAAAATTGAATTGATAGTCTTTTTTCATTTTTTTTAATGAAACATCAATATACACTCACGAATTTAGGAAGAAGGACAGAGTAGTCATAATGATAATTATCAGCATGGTGAACGAAATGTTCAGAAGCCCACATTTCAAGGAGCGTTATCTTACCGCTAATTGGACAATTAAGTGAAAACTAAAGTCCAAGCGACCAAAGTCGCGGATTGCCGCTAGTGATACTTAGATCATCATCGTCATCATCAGCAGCCACACAACGTCCACTGCTGAACATGGGCCTCCCTCATAGATTTCCAGAGCGGCCGGTTGTAGGCGGCCTGCATCCACCGAAACCCTGTGATCTTTATGAGGTCATCCATCCACCTTGCGCTTCCTGCGCTTGGCGTCGAAAAGTCTCCACTCGAGGACTTTCCGGCTCAAAGAGCCATCAGTCCTTCGAGCTATGTGCCTATGTATATGGAAGTGATAAATAATGACAACCATTTGATTTTCTGTATGAGATTTACCTATATTATTATATTGAGATAAGTTAGGTATGCTGTTACTAAACGTTGGAAGGACGTAGTTAAATTGTTGAAGAAAGTGACCCTCCATGTCAAACAAAAATTATGCATTTAAATATTTCATTCGTCATCATTAGAAATAGAATTACTCTCGAATTTGAAATTAAACTAAAATTACACTGATTCCAGACAAGTGCCGTAAATTTATTCCCAAAATATTAATTTTAAATGTAAATTAAATTCTAATGGAATCGCTGCAAAAGCGTTTTACCTAGAATAGTTGCCATGATTGAGGCAACAAGAGCTTAATGAATGGAATTACATTAATGCTAAATTAGAAAAGCATAATCTTCATGGTTTAGTTTTATTGCTCCAATTTGATAATATCATTGCCTTTGCTATAAGCAACGGTATTAAAAAGACATGATTTGACAGGGCCTAGCGATTTCCACTAACATCACATCTCGATACAACACGCTCACTTTAGTCATCTACTCGCTTCATCTTATATTAGTGTTATATTTATATGATAATAATTTTAAAATCTTGTGCGGCTTGGTTCTTTCAGTCGCGAAGGTATAGATTTTTGCAATATGCTAAAATCAATGTGAAGTGTATAGTCGCGGAATGAAAAGGTGTCCAGTTTTCAATTCATTTACGCGTTTTTTTGCACATGTTACCTTTCTAAACTGTGTAACAGCTTAGAGTGTTGTGTCAAGAAGTATGCTTTATTGATAGCAATAAATTTAAAATTCGATAACACGTATGTTTCTTCACGGTTGACAGTTGAGACAATATGTACTTTTTATTGGTTTGATCTTGCCATTACGCTGCAGTGTCATGTTTGATATATCGAATAATTACAACGTCTTTGCTTATAATGATTAAAACTACAAATGTGATTAACCTGTCAATGTCATCATTGAGCAAGCAAAAACAGATCTCACTGTGGTCAACCTTTTTATTCCGCGACAGTACATTGAAAATGACACCACTTTCAAAAAATGATTCCTTTCACTCAGCTTCTGACAAAGGGAAAAGGGGACAAATAGTTCGCAACAACATAAAGATGGTCACACCCCTCAGCATTGAGGATACCGTCGCGAGGGGGAGGAAACAAAAATATTGAAATGTCAAAAACACTCGAGAAAACTCCCAAACTATACAACAACACAACAAGAGAAGGTTCCGTTGGGGACAGTAAAACATCATTCCGTGACTTCTCCCATAGGATTTCCCAAACTATGGAACAGTGAAACATTGGGCCATTAAAAAGGAGATTACTTACGCGTGTTTGAGGAAGTGTTCAGTTTTAAGTAGGCAATCTCTATATATAAAAATGGATTGCTGTTCGTTAGTCTCGCTAAAACTCGAGAACGGCCGGACCGATTCGGCTAATTTTGGTTTTGGAATAGTTGTATTGGTCCAGGTAAGGGTTTAAAAGGTGAGTAAACATGAGAAAATGCTAGGAATGTAGGGCAAAGCCATAATTTAGTTATCTCTTAGCAAATGTTCCTACCGTTCAGTGTCAGGTGGCAACGTGACACTGAACTTTTGACAACAGAACGAAGTCTGTCGAGACAGCTAGTTAATAATAATTATTGAAATGATAGATTGTTGTACAGATTATTGATCACAGAAGACGAAAACAAATTATAAAGCAAGTGACTTGAGACAAACAGACTTCTACATGGCATCTGAAATGACTACCTGAAGTCGCGTGGTGACTCCAGATATTTAGTGTGTGATTTGGTTTAACTGGTAAGGCTCCTTTGGGTGCGTTGCATTGCTAGATTTGTATGGCATTGCGTGCGATGAATGTCAATGAAAATATTCGTAAATCTACACAGCGCCGTCAGAGTAACACACTAATGGCTCCTCACCATGGGTGAGGCGTTGCTCGTTGCTCGATTTGTAAACCTTGTGCGACAACGCAGCGCATAGAACAACTGCACCAAATTATAATATTTTTTCTTTGTTGTGTTTGTCACGTCAACTGTCGCTAAGTGTCAGTCGTTAAGCCTAGTCAGAAGCCTTAGGGCGGTTTGATAACATCTGACATTAAGGTTGCTCACTAACCTTAAACCCCTCCAACAATCCGAACTGAGCCCGCGTGTTGGAGTATGGCTCAATCCACCTCATAGTTGAGGTGAGGTCTGTGCCCAGCAGTGGGGCGTATTTAGGCCGTTTATGTAGACGCACTAATAGCGCCTCACGCCTCCGCGTTGCCCGTTGGGAACAATGTGCGGCGACGCAACACAACATGGAAAAACTACACCAAATTACAATATTATTTCATGTTGTGTTTGACAGTAACGCGTTCGACAGGTCAACTAGTAGATACAGTCGAAGAATGTAGAGGTTAGTCTTTATTAAAAGTATTGCTTCAACTGTCAGTCGTGGAGAAACAAACGTCTAATAGAATTTTAATTTTATCGTCAAACAATAAACACACACAGTTTAAAAAGGTAACATGTGCTTGCAACGCGTAAATGAATTCATTTGAAAACTGGTCAACCTTTTCAATCCGCGTTAAAAAGTGTTGGTTTGACGTCATGCTAGTGGCCTCACAAAGAGAAGCAGATGCAGAAGAGCGGATCCCGGGCGCCGTAACGGCAGCGACCGGGATAATCGCTAGGATGATGATGATGATCATGATGACTTTACATTATAAACATTACCGCAGTTTTCGTGGCCGCTCTTCACCAAAGCTTTCACTAATTAGAGTTCCGAAGGCGGCGTATTAATGAGTTCGAGTCCTGCGGGACCTCAGGTACCTCAGGGGCTCGTCGTATTGAGGACGACGCTTCGTCAAGCACATTTTGTTACATAACTAGAGATGATATTGAAAAGAGGTAAATAGGTTATGTCAGTACTGACGCGAAGTCAAAAATTGTCCACGGTGAACGACGTAGTTGATTTGGCCGTGTTATATCGTGTCAACAAAATAGTATGATTATTTACTAGAGCGTAAACGAGACAGATACATGTTGCAACACTGCCGTCTCAAACTGTCAACACTGTCAATGCTTTGCTCGGGTGTACGAAAAGATAAATTTATTTATTTAGATATTTTTTAGATTAATTTTATTAATAAATGAATATGAATATGAAGATCTCATTTCGGTTGCTACTTTTTTAGCACAAGTAACCTATCTACATCTTTTTTATTATAATATCATTGCTTACGACTGTATCACAAACGGGGCCGACTGAATCTCAGATTTATGCCATAAAAAAAAATACACATTGTAGATGAAGACCTTGGCTAACCCTCTTTGCAATGACAGGGGCACAACATTAAATATTATTATTAATAAAATGTTTTTTTTTTGTTTATTTGAAATTACTATTGAGGATTAGAAAAGACATTCATCATTCGCAAGATGACCGAACGTCTTTTTCTGGTTTTCAGATCTTTAGTAAAGGTACTGCAAAGAAAATGCTAAAAGTCATAATAACCATACTTTAGAGGATTTATTATTCTCAAACAGATTTTTGAAAATTAAGCTTGTTAGAGGGAATTTCATTCATAAATATTTCACGGATATTTCGCTGTTAGATAGAGATAGAGTGATGTTAGCGAAATAACCAAAAAAAACATCAAAAACTATAAATGTGAAAAGTAGTAGTGCACTTATTCATGTAAATGTGTTAAATAACAACCCGGACAAAAGCCGATAATATACAAACGAAATGGCAAACCGACGATTAAAATCAATTCGACGAAATTAACGATTCCACTCGCCCGTGAAGTACCTTTGAGTTGCGGTGCAAGTGGCTGGGGCGGAATTTGATGAAATGTCCGGTTGCACATTTAGATGAGAAGGATGAGCGATTTTGTAAATACGTCTTTGTCCGTCTCACTTTATGTCGACGGCATTATATCGTGCGATTCGTATGGATTTAACGCGAGAAAAAGCGTGACATAATGTTGTTGCGGTGCGCGTGTTCGTCCCTGAAGGAAGACTGAGAGCCTACTTATTTAATTATACTTTATTGCACAACATCGAATGGTACCAAAGGCGGACTTAATGCCAAAAAAGCATTAAAAAGGCCTACTCTGTCGTGGTAGGTAGTTTAAAAAGACGTCAGTTTTTAAAAGAAAATTTTTTTTGAGAAAAATACTGCGGTATCTTTACATCAAGATCATCAATATTTTCTCCAAAGTGGAGCGTCTACTATCGGAGTCGTTCTCAAAATTAGCCATAAAGCGTTCACTGCTTACTTAACTCGATTAAAAATAATTATACAAATGGTAACAAACCAACGCAACGTGTCCTATTACCGAATTTAGGTCATTTTCCAATTTTCTGACTTTATGTTACTCTTGGTGTGTGGCCGTTTGTACATCAACCTTGTTCATTTGTAATAAGGATTAAATTACAACCAGCACACATACCTGTGCCCTTTCAGATGAATAATAAATTGCAAGTGGCCAAGGGGTCAATTATACTGTGCCCAGGGGTATTGAGAAGTATCTCCCCCCAAATTAGGGGTGTCGAAAAGGTGACACGTCAAAATTGACTTTTTAAGGCACTGATATTGGGATAATTCGATTTTATATAGGACGTTTCACTATTTTAAATAAACTCGTCGAAGCACTATTTTTACTATTTGTAAAGGTACTTATGTCTTTTTTACTGTATAACATGGGAAGCTTCACAGACGACTCTCACGCGATATTGATATCAATGTTCGGTTAGGGCAAAAAAAATAAGAGAAAATTGAAAGCGGGGATTTTTTTTGCCCATGAGTGAGATCCAAACTATTTTTTAAGACATATATCTCACTATTCATCATTCATGGTATAAAATAAGAGACAGTGAGCGGAATGCTGATGGCCGCTGGAGCCAAAAGGTTCTGGACTGGAGACCATTTGAGGCCAAACGCAGAGTGGGGCACCCGCTAGGTGGACGGACGACCTGATAAAAGTCGCGGGATCTCGGTGGATGCAGGCCGCACGCAACCGCAAATCAATGGGGGAGGCCTATGTCCAGCAGTGGACTTCTTGCGGCTGCTAATGACGAGCGAAATGCATGCTTCGAGTAATAACTCTAGACTTAGACATGCATACATAGACTGATAGTAAGAGCATGTTCTACACACTATCAAGTCTTCAAGCACACTACTACTACCTACACAGTACTATATTCAAGAGATGTCCCTTTATTTGAAAATTAGCAACCCTAAAATAACTCGTTTAAAAGTAATGCCGTTGCTTATCGTATTATTAGCGGCCATTCCCGGAAATTACGCGACGGCTAAGTTTTTTAATTTGTCTTTTGGATTTACTGCTTATTATCCTAATTTAGTCAAAAGAAGCTTCAAAGAGAAGTTTGTAGACAATTGCTAAACTCAGAGGTTCAGGAAGAAACAGTACAAGTGTATATCTTATCATTAAACCGCTCATACGCCAAGTAAATAGGTTAGAATCTCTCTCTAAGTTATTAAATTCTTGTCATCCCAGTCGTTTCTCATAAAGACCTATTGCGGCGTTGTTCCGCTGCAGGCTACTGAAATCCATCGGCTGGATGGATATTAAATTTTATTAAATTTAAACGGGAGACCGCGCGTGACGGGTTGGTCCATCGATTTCACATAAATGTAGATAATAATTTACGCCTGCTGTGTAATATTAAAGTCAGCAAAGTGTCAGCCATAACAGCTATAAGCTATATCGCCACACAGTTTAATAAAGATCGAAATACAGATACAATGTGTTTTCTGTATGAAGCAACATTTGTCTTAACACTTTTAGACCCTTTCAGCTGTGTTTACAATCTTATCCATTCTATTATGATACATACATATAATACATAGCTCGTAAATACAATAACTAACTACAATTTCTAGAGACCTGGCAACTTAGACTACTCGCTAGCTTAATAATCAAGTAAATTTATAACAACAAAATAAATGTAGACGGTTTGTTTTATGGACTTAAATTCGCGAGTCTTTCACTTTTTATGAGAGACTATTTAAACTTATTTACTTAAAGAAAGCAGCTAATAAAGCTGTTTTGCATACGGTTTATTCTTTATTTACTTGATAAAATTGCCATGAACGAGTGTACGACCAAAAAAAACAGAACGCTTTTAGCGGTCGTATGTTTGGTCCTTCGAACCGGATCTGAATAGACTAACTACCATTTTAGTGCTAAGTCTTAATTAACATCAGTTGGGCGAGCTCGTTAATGCACTAAACACTAACCGTTAACTGCTAAGTGCCAGTAAATTTAGTCTAGTGCTTTTAATTCAGTTAGTGCTTGTCGATCGCAGGAGCAAACGATGGAAACATATAGATATAACTTAACTGAGTCCCACAGTTTTAACTGCGTAACGTCTTATTGTTGGTTTATTCCTTTTTAAATTATCTAGTTTTAACTGCGTAATGTCTTGTTGTTTGTTTTCAAAATATCTTTTCGAGGCAGAGATATGCATATATTTCAGATCATATCACAGGTTCATACTCAAGCAGGCATTTGCAAAAGAGGTACAGAGTGGAGTGTTTTCGAATTAAATAAGGGTTGATGAGACAATAATATCTACTCCAACAGTCGCTCCAGAACTGTTTTAGCAGATGAAGGTAAGACTTAAGAAGGTAAACCTTAAACCAAACTAGGTGGGCTGACTCGTTCGTAACCCAGGGGCAACTAGACGGATATCAGAGGTAAAAAACTACTTACCTACAAATACTTTATGTAGAGGCTTTGTAGCAGAGGGATATCATTAAATAAGCTAAAGACATAATAGTAATGTAAATTCACAATAACACACTCAAAGCAAGAGTGAATAAGCAACTAACCATAAAATAACGAGTAACATGATAATTCCTATCTGCGAATACCATCCACATGCCACTGGTCTCCCAAAACATTGCATATGCATATTCCAACTGCAAACACTCGTTCAATAACAATATTCATATGTTTGTTTAGTTGTCGATCGACAGCATCGTATAATTGAGTGCTCTAGTGGTGCCTGGAGTGCTGGTTTACGGGGACGTCCCAGTTTCCAGGGGACTCAGATACTTGGAGTTTAGCCTGAATGGGACACTAGGCCTCAGGGGCCTGTTTTATAAAGCATACAATTGCCAGACATGCCTTTGGCAATTGACAAGTCTGCAAGCCAACAATTGCACATTAAAATGTGACAATTGTCGTTTATGATACGCATAATTGTCGATACGCAATTACGAACTTGTAGATATATTTCCAGCAAAAGGTCTTGGTCAGTGTAATAAAGATGACAATTGTCGTGTAGTGAAAAATTGGCTATACACGTTTTTTTTTTGCTATGGTCGTGTTAAATAACAAAGTTTTCTCTGGTTGTTCCCGGCCGCGTTACGAATTGTCAACCTGTATGAAATGGGAAATGGATACTGATTATGAAGGTTTACCCTTGTTTGATCGAACAACGTTTGATATAATATTATTAAATCGAACAACGTTTGAGAAAATCATCACTTTGTATAATATCGTTTGACAGAATTTTCAGTTCGTCGAATATTTATTTGCTATAACAACTTTTGCGCTAATGATCAAAAGGTAGAATGTTCATTTGATGTAATTTTCAGATGGTATAACATGCCAAGCAGCATGTAATGAGGCAAGTCGTTTTTTGGGTTTAATAAAAAAATAACCACGAAGGCTTAAGGCGGGAGGAAGGCTTAAACCTTCTAACCTTTTTTTTTTTTTTTGACCTGGAGGAAATGACGTTACGCATACCCGTCCACCGGGGGGCAGACGGGTTATGTGGGACTCACCACTGAGAAAATGGCATACCCACTAAAAACTCCGGGACTACCTCTCATCGTCCATGCTGGGGGGAACTACGGTGACTGGCACGATGCCTCCTACGCGGTTCCCCCGGACGGAGCCCGCCTACACGGCTGGAAGGAAGCGCCCCCCTCCCCCCCTTGCAGGGAGGGGCCAGTAGGGACAGCCGAGGGTGTCGACTGTCGAGCCGTCTCTACCAGGCAGTGGAGGTGGCCCGTGCAATGCCGACGCCGGTACCCCCGTACCACGCGCCAGCTGGCCTCCTCCACGGAGAGGTTGGAGGCGACGGGCAACTGTTCGCCGTCTCCCTCCCCTCCTCGCCCTACGGAGCGCGTTGGCAGCGGGATCTTGCTCCCGTATGCGCTCCGCGGCCTCCTTTTCAGCCACCACCTCTTCGCAGTAGGTGGCGACCGCCTTCCAGGCGTCTTCGTCCGCCAACATGGCTAGGACGAGGCTTGGAAGGCACAGGTATTGTCCGCCTTTCGACATTAGCTCATTGCGCTGTGGGGCCCACTTCTGACACACTGCTAGGGTGTGGTGGGCCGTATCGTCCGCAACCTTCTAACCTAATCTATTCGAGTCGGTTCCGCCCAAACTATAGTATAGGGCAGTGACGAAAAAAATAAATGCGTCTGTGAAAACAAAATATGCCTCTAAATCAGTTATGCTTTTTGTTTTTATGATGAGTTATATTACGATTTTCAAATATTGTGCATGAATTTGAACCATACCATATCTATTATGAGTTTCGATGAAAATAAATTAGTTCAAATGAAATTAGTTCAAATAAATAATAACACTAAATAATAATCGACCAATGAATCATTCGGTCAAATGAATAATTCTCCGAACTGATTTTATTGCAACTGATATTCGCCCAAGTGATTTTCGACGAAACGTTGTTCGATCAAACAAGGGTGAACCGATTATGAATTTATGTCGTCACTATCTACGTTTCTCATTGTGCATTTTTGGTTTTGAGTTAAAACCACACTGGGATAAACGTTTATGTTCTGCAGAAGTTCTACTATTTATTCATAAATTTTTATATTTTCCAAAAAAGGTAGGATATTTGAGCTCCGTTCTGTGTGAATAACATGGTTATGTGTTAAAACGTCTTGATGTAACCTCTATAAAAGCAATCCAGTCCCATTATTAAACACCAAAATTATTATGATTTTAGTTCTCTGTCCCGATATTTGGGAACTGGACCTCGCAACACTATCTCCAACGGAGCGTCAAGTCCGCTCGTGCGTTTAACGGCACAATTCAGTACTTTATACACTTTTACAGTACAATCGGACCAATAAACCGGTTTATATTTGTCCCTTTGACGCCTATTCCACGCTTGAGGTCGGAAACTTTATTTGATCATTATGAATTTTATGAACAAACTCGCTGGTGTATTTAGGAATAGCTTTGAGTCTACTATTGACGCGTAATGTGCGAATATAAAAGCGATAGATTCAAAAAAGGCCATACATTCTCCTTTTGTTCTCTAATTCGTCTTGAACTGGCAGCACTGTTGGGACCAGGAAAGTGGAACCATGAACAGAAGAAGTCAGCGTGTGTGTCGCCCCAGGTAGACCCAGGTAGTGGAGATGACCTGGAGCAGTTTAGGGAGGCCAATGAAGTTTTATTGCCTACCCCCAGCAGCCAATTTAGACCTAACGTGGTAAGAGACGAATTACTCTGTAATCCGGGTTGCTTGGGTTTTCTTTTAAGTGTTTTCCATCACAAGTGACTTAGCAACTTGTAATAATACACAATAATTTAATAGGGCACAAAATAAGTGTAAACTAGCCCGATTTAGACTGAGGTCCGAGCTTCGAGCTTCACGCCAGAAACACTCAACCCCAGGGCAAAGACGCCATTAGTTAACCATTCTTAAGTTCAGCCACAACAAACCTACGTCATTGCACAAATATTACTTGCAAAACAATGCGGTCTGGCCGCGCCCTTTCTGTGAGCTCAGCTGACCGCGATTCGCTCATGCCGTTGTTAACAGGGTCTAGACTTATATCTAAGTATCTTGAGACATTGGCGAGAATATTTATGACAGTAACTTATTAAATTTATTTACTGACTATATCTCCTCTCTGTCCTCTTTGGCGCAGTTGTGACAGTGATCGGCGACGATCGCTGTTGTAAACCAACACAGGCCAGGTCGGTAATGGGATGGGTGAACTCCCCGGCCGAAATTTAGTGATGTATTTATCAGAGCTTCGGAAGGCACGTTAAGCAGTTGCTCCCGGTTGACGTCGCTAGATGTTGGCCGCTGAGCCTAGTCAGGGGCCTTAGGGCGGCTTGATAACATCTGACATTAAGATTGCTCACTAACTAACCTTACACCCCACCAACAATCCGCACTAAGCCCGCGTGTTGGAGTAGGGCCCGTTCCACCTTATAGTTGAGGCGAGGACTGTGCTCAGCAGTGGGACGTATACATATAGGCCGTTGACTAAGCTTAACGACTGACATCCAGCGACGTCAACCGGGACCAACTGCTTAACGTGCCTTCCGAAGCACGGAGATGCCCGAAATACACATCTCTAAATTTCGGTCGTGGTGGTCACCCATCCCATTTTCGACCCGGCGTGAGTTGCTTTACAACAGCGTTCGTCGCCGATCACTGTCACAACTGCGACCCTAAAAAGGGCCCCACAAAAATAAACATACCAGTAAATTAGTCACCTAATACATGTAGCTGGAGCCCCAAAATTCTATTTCACCCCCAGCTTTGATCCTTAATTGGTGCAAATGGGGCGATTTGCGCTAATTCCCCCCCTTTTGCCCCCCCTTGTGTCACGTGATAACATTTAATGTATTCAGATTCGTACGTCACGCTCGTGACGTCACCGACGGATTTGCGTGCAAATTAATACTATTAGCGTGTGGATTATGACGTAGTAATGGGATTTGGGTTTTTCGATTGAAGCTTTGTGGGGACGATTCCGCCGAATATCTAAATGAGCTGTTTGATGCCTGTGTTGCCGTTAATGTGCGAAATTCGGTAATATCGTAATTGACCAGTTATGCAGCAGATTAGATGTAATCTGCGATAAGCAGAAACATTCTATGCAAATGCGCTAGGATTGATATCTAAAAAACGATGTTTTGTTGAAAAATATTTTGCAAATGTTCAATAGGTACTGAATATTTATTTTGTTACATACCATCACGTTTTTGTCGTCAAGAGGCAAAAAGATTGCATCTTACTACTTACTACTATTCTGGCATATTATATCTTACGCTTTTTCCCTCAAGCTTTCATTGTATAAGGAATTACGAAAAGAAGCCTCAGATGACTGAAATTAAGCTTAAATAAAATGTTGATACTGGATCGGTTGAGAGAAACCTTCAGGACTAGATGAGGAGGTATGGCCCACTCCTAGTATCGCTCAGGTTCAGGTTCATGACTCTCTGGGGCGCCCTTTTGTCTCGTCACTTAACTGTTATGGTTGAAAGGCCCCTGTTTCCCTACTTAAGGCTCGTTATACCTGTCGAAGCCATTAGCAGTTAAACAGCGCAGTCATTTAGAAGAAGAAGGGGGGCGAAGGTGCACAGCTCCAAACTCTAGTTTTGGACCATGTAAGCGCCATTTTGTCGAGACCCGGGACAAGCTCAGCCAATCAATCGAGCGGACGCCGTCCGGCACGGATCCGGCAATTAGCCCGGCTATCCGGACGGGAATTATTTATGCCGTTGCCGTCGGACCGGGAGTTGAGCTTATACAGGGTAGCTCAGAATGGCCAACCGAAAATTCCTAGAGTTGGTTATTATTATAACCCCTGAATTCACACACGCCTTCAGACACATGCTGTCCCGCGAAGTGACTGTAAAACTGAGAGTGACAGCTTTACCTGTAAGGGCTGCTTAACTTTGATTCGCGTCTGTACAGTGGCGCACACATCAACCTTCACATAGGGGCACCTTATACTGTCGACGTAAGACCCATTTTGCAATGGTTTCGTAAAGGTTGATGTGTGCGCCTCTGTACATTCCGGGGTAAAACTGGTAATTTTTGTGGTTTTTGTCTCTGTAAGTGTGGCAGTGTTGGGAGTTGGTAAACAAAGATTTGCTTTAACAGACAGCGTTTTTCACTGATTCAGCTTAATCTAATCTAGGCTACAACTGAAAAGTAGTAAATTTTAAATAAAACACGTCTGACGAATGGCCTTTTCTTTCTGCCTTAACAGCTCTCAGTTCTTAGCGCTGTGCACCCTTGCCACTTAAATTTTACTACTGACATAATGTGATTAGTAACGGGAATAAAATAAACATAAACAAAACGAAGTAATTAATATTTAATGAAGCAGAATATCTTACGATCCTCCTGTGAGTAAAAGGCGTCTATTAACACGGACCCGACGGAATGCAATATGCAGGCTCCACGTGTGCTAGGGTTGCTGTTACCGGTAACACCGGTTAATAGTATCGGTTTTTTAACAGAAAAAAACCAGAACTCGAAACTACACTGCTCAAAAGTGTCTAGGGATATCACAAGCATTTTCATACAAAGAATAGCTATTTGGGAGGCTGTAAAAATTAAAATATTCATACCAACGTAGAAATTTTTAGAACACAGAAACTGCTATATCTGCCCTTTCAGACTGTATAAAGAAATTCATTGCAGTAGCATTATTGTACAATCGTAGGGACGTTAAAAAAATACAGATTTTTCTTTTAAAAGGTGTCAAAATTTTAACAAAATCAAACGTTTTTTTTTGTAATATTCTTAACCTTTATCTTATGCCTCTGTCCTCGCGTTATTCTAAGATAATGCTCCACTTGTAAACAAACTTAACTTCATGAAATATTTGAAAAATGATATCCCTAGACAGTTTTGATGTGTGTATTTCAGTATTAACTTCTTGTAAATTGACAATCATACATGCCATAATATGATGATGACGGCGACAGGCGAAGACAGGTTTTCAAAGCGGTCGATTTACGCCTACCCGAAATAATTTATTAGCAATAGCGAAAAACGCAGATAAAAATGCTGGAAGGGGCGTCTGAGCCCGATCTTCAGTATTTGAAAGAAAGGATCCAAATTTAACAAGCAGCAAAATATAACAAAAATTGAGAAAATACATTATCAAGAAAAAACCATGACACAGGTTTAATTTCAAGTTGTAAAAATGCAGCCTGTATAATTGATAACAGAAAAACCGGTATTTAAGCAAGCACATCCCTACTCCCTAGAACGTAGTATCATCTGTATAAAATACACGTATCGTTTCTAAGCGAGAACTTATTACACTTGCGAATGAGGTGGAGGTATGTATTAAATTAAATATCTACCTACGTTGGAGGGGAGTCGTGAAATTAAGCATACCTTCAGCTCAAAATTAATAGAAGCAGAAGACCAATTCCCTGAAGCAGTTGTTCTAAACCTTTTAGTGAGGTGGGACCATCCGAAAAAATGTATGTCTTGTACAGTACGGTTCCTGAGATGTGTCCCAGGATACTTAAATTGTGGAACATTCCCAATGCCAAGGTTTGAAGGATTAACTGAATTCTTCGGGAGTTTTTACAGGGTCGGCACACGAGTGATGCCTCGTGGTGTTACATGTCTGTAGGCTTTTTTTTTTTTAACCCGGTGAAATGCTTTTACGCACTTCCCGCTGCTTGGGGGGCAGCGGGGGGGTGTGGGACTCGCCCACCCTTGCAAGGGGTGAGAATACCCACTAAAACACCGGGGCGGCCTTCTTCTGCGCGTGACCAGGGTTTACCGAGGACTCTCCCAGGGAGGCACTCTACCGGTAAAACCCTGGCGCGCTGTGCCGGTTCCGGCTCACCTCGAGGGGAGTAGTGCCTCCCCTCTTACACACCCGCCGGTGTTCGACAGTGCGAGGCCACCCCACACTGCCGTCCTCCTCGGGCTCGCTTGTGCAATGAAGGCACACAGCCCCCGCCGTGTACTCTCCTAGCGACCCCGGGGCCCCCCTTTAGTCGCCTCTTACGACAGGCGGGGGTGACCTTGGCTGCATTCTAACGCCCCAGACCACAGGGCGAACATGTCTGTAGGCTGCGGTAACTGGTAACCAACAGGTATGCATGCAGATATATTTGCCGAATATATGTTGATTGGACTGGGTTTAGTGGTAACGTCTGTCAGGAGGCATGGCGTCCAACTAGGCTTAGCGACTGACATCTGGCGAAAGCAGCCGGGATCATAGATTTAATTGCTTATTATGAACGTCTCTAATCTCATCTTGCAGGACCACTAACTCTTTTACTATATTTTTAGCCGACTTCAAAAAGAAGGAGGTAATTTGTTTTTTTCGTGTCATTACTGATAACTCAAAGACGCCTGGACTGTTTAACGTTTTTTCACCATCCGCACGGCGTCCACTAGGTACTGAACAAAAGGCCTCGCCTATAGATTTCTAAACATGCAACCGGTTGCAGGTGGTCGGCATTCAATGGAATGAAAACTTCCATCCACCGGAGTGGGCTTACCATGCACTCCACCTCCAAGTGGTTACAGAATCTTTCGGTCTCAACGATACCAAGCTTTCTTCTGGGGGGGGGCAACCACTGGCGACGGGGAGTTGCTGGTGCCTTGTGACCGAAGCTGGATCCCCTATCCGATCCGAAGCTAGCTTCGCCGCCAAAGTGCCGAGGTCGAGAACATGGAGTTTTAGTGGCCAGGAGGTTATGTCGTAACAAAACCTCGTCGCTGTTAAGGTATCATGAGGATTTCCCCACGAAACTTCAACATTTGAATTGTCTCCACTTGACCGTACTTAGGCGGAGTCACACACACATATGTCCACGAGTCAAGTCATTTCCTAACCCCCTCATGCTCTCAAAACTCAATAACCTCACATTACTCCGGTCACAAGTAGGGTTGCCATCTGATCGCTAAAAAGACGGATATGACCGGATTCACTCCGGAGACGTTTTATTTTCAATAACAGTCACAGGCACACTATCACCATAAAGAAGGTAATGAACAACAACAATAATATCAAGCATGTGATCTGAAGACCTCAAAAATGGGGGTATAGTTTTTAAGAAATGCGATCTCACCCAACTATTTGGTAAACCCCTTCAGGGTCTTTATTAGTGATGCTGACAAATAAGAATAATAAATATCATTTGTTTGTGAATAAGTGATTTCTAAAAAAGCGTACCGAGTGAGTGCCAGCACTTTGCCAGAACAAATAAAAACCTTTTCAAAAATCTCATTTACAGCAAAACCCAATTGTGGGTTGTCAACCCAGTTGAACCCACCACTAATTAATTGTCTATACGCAGAACCTTATTTAATCCATTCGCATAATTATATTTGTGGCAAAAGGCAAAGTTTATTCTACAAATTACCCCAATTAAAACATTTTAATTCACCGATTCTAATTTAAAGCAAAATGGTGGACTCCTGTACAAGAACTAGGATTTTTTGATTCTTGCAAGCAAAATTTTATTTGAAGCCTGGTAACCCTAGTCTTGTCTAGATGTCCCCGCATTGTGAGGGACAAAAGCTATTGCAGTTCCCCTGTTATTACTATGGATTTTTAATACACTCTCTTGGGTTTTTGAGTGGGTTCAGGCGTATTGAAACTTAAAGAGATGAAAAATATAGTCTCAGGCGCAGTTACTGTTCAAGCATTGTGAAGGGGGAGTTGTTCATCCACTAATAGATATAAATATTTCCACGAGGCGATTGGTTAGTTTTAATGGAAAGCATCGTGACCCAGTGGTTAAACACTTTGACTTGGAACCCGTGTGGTCTAGAGTTCAAATCTGAGCGGAACACCCACTTTGTATTCATTTTACAATTTGCGGTTGACTCTCCAATGAAGGCAAAAACCGCCATAAGTCCCAAGCAAACATATTTATTTCACAAAAAATAGTGTAGTAGGGTATTTCTAAAGTTGGTGCAAACTATTTTACCCAAAACTGAACATATGAAAATGTTATAATTTACTTGCATTACTATAATATTATTAATTCATTTTTTTACAAAAACCCAGCCCGGATGCCGGTAGTAGCCTCCCCCGGGCCTCTCTAAATGTTCCGTTCAAAATAGACGGCAATAATCAAGTGTGCCTCTGTTTACCCCTTATGGGATACAGTCATGTTATGTTATGTTTGTTTCAACATGTTATCTCCACTCCGCTTAGATCTGGTGAAAAGTTGTTCTAAACAGTGATGGTAAACATTTCTGACTTATATACATAAATAGCAATACCTATTAGGATCTGTCTCTAACAATCCACTACGTAGTGGATACATTTCAATAGGGCTGGTAATATATCCATTTTTTTTTATTTAACCTAATGTGTCCCACTGCTGGTACAATAATATAATATATCCATACATAAATAAAATAATTTAGCTTTTCTCTAAATAATGAAAGTAATCTTTGATGTAACATTTTTTGATAAAATAATTAGAGTCCGAAAAAGCGAAAAAAATAAAAAAGACAAAGCAGGCCGTCATATTATCTCAAAAATGGAATATTGAAGTAAAGAACAACGCGAATGAGCGATGAATGACGCAATGACCCGGATTCATTACCCGGGTTACGACGCGTTTACGGCGGGGCTCCAGGGATGCCGGGGAAAGGGTTTTTACAAACAAAAATATTACTACCTATGTGCATAAATAAAGATACAGATTTAAGAAAAATGTACACGTTAAAATATACCAAGAGAGGCTAAAAACAAGCTCAGAGGAAAAGACACATGGTAGACTTCGACCACAGTAGCTAATCTCAATGAGAACTCGGTAGAAATCGTCTAAGCTGAAATGACGCGGCCCTCCACCGCATGTACGCACAAAAGAGTGCTTGGAGGGGCGTGTCATTTCAGCTTAGACGATCTCTACGAAGGAGATATTAACTTGCACAAGTCTGTGCGCCATACACAGCACACTCTCTCTCCCATAACTTTCGTTATATGACCCGATGGCACGACAGGACAGGAAAAAGGAGTGACGCAAGACCCACTATCAGAATAGCCTAGGCCCTAACTAGAAACAACAACACAAATATAGACAGGTTGTTGGTTAGATCGATTCGATCCTACGACCTCCGGGTTGAGAGTCCAACGTTCCTAAACCATGGAGGCAGTAAAATATGAAAAGAGATCGACTATACACCTAAAAATAGGAAATATCCACTCTCATTAATTTTTTCATTAAAGTTCGTCAATTCAAGGACCTTGTCCAGATCCTTTTCGAGCAAAACATAGGCGAAAGCTACACGTCGATAAATATCGTGATAAATATCATGATATTTACTTATGTATCTGGGGCCAGCCAGATCAGAGCACACCCTACAACATCAATACAGATCGCATCCGTATCTCGCTGCGTACTGACGAAAAAAATATTGACAAGTGACACCACACGTTAGATAAATATCAAGATCTAGGACCAGATCATGGAATTCCGATAAATCCGGCGATAAATATTGTGATCTTTCAATAAGCTATCCTACATGTCGATGAATATCTGAATATCTTGCCAATATGGATATTGCGTGTAGCGTTCGCCATACAGCTACACTGCTCAAAAGCGTCTAGGGATATCCCAAGCATTTTCATACAAAGTATAGCTATTTGGGAGGCTGTAAAAATTAAAATATTGATACCAACGTAGAAATTTTTAGAACACAGAAACTGCTATATCTGCCCTTTCAGATTATATAAATTTTTCTTTTAAAAGGTGTCAAAATTTTAGCAAAATCAAACGTTTTTTTTTGCAATATTCTTAACCTTTATCTTATGCCTCTGTCCTCGCGTTATTCTAAGATAATGCTCAACTTGTAAACAAACTTAACTTTAGGAAATATTTGAAAAATGATATCCCTATGATATCATTTTATAATATTTGATATTCACGAAAACGTCCTAATACTGTACACTCGTAGATTATGAGTAATATTGTTAATTTTTCTCTAATAAGTGAATTTTGTATTCTTTTTGAGAAATAAATGTCTATAACCGTATATCCCTAGGCAGATTTGATGTGTGTATTTAGTCCCAAACGCACTTTCACACCCAAAGTTGGCAACCCTACGTGATTACGCCACACCGAAGTTATGACGCCCATTCGCCAGGTGTCACCACCGTATACCCTAGTTTCATGTCCACATGAATTATAGCACCGGAGATAATGTCTGTCTTCATAATTCGTATTAACTAAGGTATCTACACATTATGAGGGAAAACATAAAACTTCTGTATAGTTAATTCTCATCTTGTTGATAAATATGGAAGATTGCTTTTACCAATGCAATGAAATAATGACAAATAAAACTACTACTACACACTAATAAATGCGAGAAAATAGTAAATTTCGAAAAAACACAGTTTACTGAATTATATCAAGAGAACATGTAGCCACAATATAAAATTTACATAGTTTTGCAACAAGCGCCCAGAGGTATAAAATATTGTATAATTTCATTTAATCTTAATTAAGTCAACTGTATGTTTTATTCGAACTTCCAACTCGACATTCAAAAAGCGCTATCCGTACAAAGTTGTTTTATTTTTCGACACAATATCGGAAATTTGTTAAAATGTGTTTCGAGCTCGTTACAAAAGCTCCTTTAAAAATTTGGTAAATGTTAAATTCAAGACTCTGCAAGTAACATAGTTTCTATATTAGCAATGAATGAATTTTAAAGCCTTCTTTTTGTATTCAATGAATATTGTGTGAGGTGCCCGCGGCGTCAATTATTTATTTCGGACCAAAATCCCGGAATTATAATGTTAAGTAACAATTTTTCCTAATTTTTTTTGAGAAATGCACCACTAGTTCATGGTGTACAACACACAAAGTGCACCATCTAAGTCTAACGCACTTAAACCTCCATCTTCCAGTCCTAATAGTATTTTTCCTACATCACAAAGAATACTTAAACACAGCTGCCCCGGCCGAGACACGTTCGGGATTCCCCGGGATCGTGCGAGACCGTCCGAGATCGTCCGAGATCGTGCGAGATCGTCCGGGAAAAACCCCGCGCCGGCGTCCCGGGAAATTAAGAGATTAGGCTGCTAAGCTTAGCATACAGGCAGCAAATATGGGCTTAGTGGTTAATGGAAACTTAATACGGCATGAATGGACCTAACACGAGGAGTACGGTAGAATATTGGATTAGGTACGTGGGCTAGAACCACAGCTTATACTAGGTGTAATGGCAGTAGGGCCGGGCGATAACTGCTTTAATACTTACTAAGCTGAAGATATAAACATGATTAGACATAAAGATACACTTGTTGAGGTATAAAATGTAGAAGCGAAGAAAATATCACGTAAACTCACTTCTGAAGTGGGACTTCCCAACAGTGAGAAAAAGCTGTTGTTTTTTTTTAATGTAAATAAGTACTTATCAGTAAGTTGCTTAAATGCTATCAGGTTCACAGATGTTCCGAAGCTTGTGAATCTTGTGTATTACCTGAAAAAAAATAAAACGGAATAAATATTGTTAACAGTGAGAATATTGAATAATCAGTAGTCAGTAACTAACAAAAATGAGTGGAGACCTCGTCCCGGCAAGCGAATTGTGGGGCGCACTTCGGCTTGGTGGGGTGACAATTGCAAAAGGCCAACAGTAGGTAGAATGTGGTATATGCTGATAATGATGTCCTTGTTCTTACACCACTAAATAAACTCCCCTTTAAAAAAATTAATCCAGGCAGGATTGGTATTAATATTTGTTAATAAAAGTACTTGTTCTTCATATTGCTTTTTATTTCTCACTTAATACAAATTATAGTTTAAAACAATCTCACATCGTGGACGCTTAGCCATAGAGAGAGGAAGCTGAGAGAGCTTCTTCATAAACAATAGAACCAGTGTTGCCAAGGTAAATGTATAATACCAACAGTTAGGAACCTCCAATAATTTCAGTACCAAGTGGAGCTATTTCTGTTAAGTAACAAACAAAATATTTGGTACCGAATTCGCGTTGGAAGGCGTAAATCAAATAAAACTCCTATTGTGGAAGTAGCTGGTTATTCGTAACGGGCCACAGATAATAAAACACCGAAATTTGACAGCGTGAAGTGTGAATTCTCCTTTTATGTGAATTCCGTGACACACTATGTGATCTATCACACAATACCGTTCGCGTTGTTATTTGATTTATAGATGAAAAATAGTGTACATTTCTGTAAAAATATACAGCAGAAATTTTAGTTCATTTCTCATGTGCCCCAAAAGAAAATATAGGGGAAAAGGCACCTGAAAACGGAGTTACTTCCCGTTTTACGTTCAAAATTCTATGTTTATTGTGCAAGTTCTACAAAAGACACAATCTGACAGTTCACTTTTTCCTAACTTATAATTCCCGCCAAAACTACAAGGAGGTTGCATACTTGCCAATACGCGCACGCATAAAACCTCAAACACATCTCAGAGCCTCATTCATTGAAACCGGGTTCCGAGCCAGAGTATTGAATCACTGAGTCACAACGCTTTCTAATAAAATAAACGTAATAATTTATAGACAAGCACCAATTCTCAAACATTGAGGTATCTCCAGTAAACTCCTTGAAAACTTATTTCTGTAATAACTCTCAAACTGCGGCTCGAGCGAGTCAAACAAAACAACATTATTAAGATATTAACTCGAAATTATGTTCAAGATGGCGAACAACTAATTTAATAAGATCCTCTCACATAAATTTGAAAAACATAAACAAAATGGCTGCTTTAGGAAAGTTATACTCAAATTGTGGATAGATCTTCTCATATTAAAAAAATGATTGTGTACAGACGTCAGAATTAAGTGACCTAGTGAATTAAGTAACGACATCTTCTCGATATAGGTCATTTAAATCTGAAGCCTTCATAAAACCTGGTTAGATTTGAACTTCGATTACCCCTTATTCATAAAAGATAACTCAGTTGTAACGTTGTACTTTTCCAAGCGTTTATATTTTGATAGTTAAATAATTCAAACGCTGTTTTCAAAACTGCTAGCGACATCTAGTGGTTATATTTTGCACTTCATAGCAGGTCGATGCTTGTCATTGCGCCCGCTGCTTATTTTTTTTCTCAACTTATATTAAATGCATCATTGAATTTTACATAGTAAATCTAAATAATTAAACTACATGATTTACTTATGTATCTAGATAATATCAATTCTTAAATTATTAAATTCAAACAACAAGTAAATATTTCATTTTGTAAAGAAAATCGATTGTGAAACGGACCGCAGTGACGTTTCCTTAGAGTGATTTGACAGATAGTTTTTTTTTCTCTAATTTTGGGAAGACATTGTGTGATCCATTGTGTTAGTGGAGTTAAATAAAATTGATAATCCGGCTTTGCCGATGAAATCGTCTGTCGTAGAAGGCAATTCAAACAATGAGGTATGTTTGTTAAAGTTATTTATTTTGGGAATATTTCGGTTCTAACCTCTTTGACGCAATGTCTGATTTTTCGTCATATTTCTTGTTTCAGCGAGCAATAGTTTATATTCGTATTGTAACCAGCAGACTGGGTGGGTGATAGAATCGGTGTGTTCCGGCAAATGAAATGAAGCAGGACGCCCGAGTACCCCCTCACGGGTTCTCGCCTCGGCGTGGCGAGGGGGCCTAGTACCGGTGGTAGGGGCACCACCGGGAAGCGAAGAGAACCCAGGCGTGGCAGCGTGGTGGACTGGACACCCACCCGCTGCGGCCCGCAAGGGCGACGGGCTGCGGGGCCAGTGGGGCCTGCAGGCGCCTTTGAGGCGCGTGGTTGGGGCCGCGGCGCACAACCGGTTGGTGGGGGCCAGTGATCCGAGGCTGATCCCCCCTGTGCGTCGCGGCCCGGCGGGGCCGTACCGCCGGTTACGGCAGCGGAGCCGTCCTTTGGGTGGCTCGTGGTTGCGGGCCCAGTAGGGCCTGCGTACGGTGGCCAGCTAGCGCGTGGTACGGGGGTGCCGCCGCCAGCATTGCACGGGTTTCACCGCTGCCTGGTAGGGACGCCTTGACATCCTCGGCTGTCCCTTCTGGCCTCCCCTCACGATGGGGGGGTCGCTTCCGGCCCGCCGTCCAGGCGGGCTCCGTCCGGGGGAACGCGTAACAGGCTTCGCGCTACTCACCGTGTTCCCCCACTATACGGACGATAAGAGGGAGTAGTAGGGGTTTTAGTCGGTAGGGCCACTGGTATACCACCTTTCCAGTGGAGAGTCCGACATAACCCGTCCGTCCCCCGGTGGACGGGTATGCGTAAGGCATTTCCCCTACTTAAAAAAAAAAAAAAAAAAAAAAAAAAAAAAAAAAAAAGGACGCCCGAGTAAGTTTTGAAAGTGGTCACCCATCTGCCATGTGGCTTAACTTTGTTAGGAAGCTTCATACTGATTGTTTTCTGTTTGTTTCAGGGGAATTTTTCAATACGCCTTAAAAATCCTTCCTAGGATAAATTTTTCATGACTTCTTAGAATTTTTCTTAACACCATATTATCCTTCTTAGGATGAAGACCTATTCTTAACTTCCTTCTTAATTACCGTCTTTCATCAAACACTCCAATCAGGAATGTACTTAACAATTTCAAAGAAGATGTCATATGATGGCACAGCCGTGAATCGCTGTGGATGCACTGATCTGGCACGTAAGTAGAAGGACATACCATAGGAGGCACAGGTTCCCTTGTGAGAAAACTCCGAAGACCATAGCAGAAACCAGGTTGTACCCGTCTTTGCTTATGTTAGTGCACCCGCAGACCAGCTTGCTCCGATGTCTTTATAATTACTCATGTTTCTCTATACTCCTTCCGAGTTTTGTTATTATCACAAGATGCAATAATACTCACCACACGAACCCTTAGTAATTTCTGAGTTACGCGACCCTGTTCCTTCCAAATTGTTACTTAGCGAATGATCTTATTATCTAAGCAGTGTTCTAGCATAGTTTAACCTTAAGAGAGTGAGATCAAAATACCTGTATCGCAAAAGTCAGAATAAACACCATGTATCAATTTAACCGGAGGTTTTCTTTATCTGACCATCAACGTAACAATCTAAGGAAATAAATATAAAATTTCTGCAACCCTTTCTTAAAAACTTTCATTACGTTGCACAGTACTACAGTATGACGGCTTTAGATTTATATGACCTATATCGAGAAGATGTCGTTACTGAGATGGGTCACATATGCTACAGCTACAACATCGGCTTTTCGATGGGAGTTTCTTGTCACTTACTCACAAATGTTGATAAAAGATACAATTTGTTAGTTTGTTTCTGCTCGAGAGCTGTTTGAATTTTCATGAATGAGGGGGGTGAGAAGTTCCTTCGATTTTCAGGTCGGATGTAGTGTCAAGAATATTAAAAAAAACATGTATATTGAAGTCATTAATTTTCTATTATATAGTACGTTATCCATCAGTCATAAATAAGCCGAAGAGTCAAAATCTTTAGGCATCCATTTTTTTGTCCACATGCTTCAGTCTAATAAATCTGACATCTGTCAAAATAAATAAGTAAGTCAGATTATTAGATTAATCGGTGGACCTCCTTGTAGTTTATGACAAATAATTTAGTCCAGAACTAAAATTACCAATCTCAGACTAACCCAAGGCGATTAAGACATTAAATTCGGGCTTTCCACAATCTAATCTACAGTTTAACCTATCGGCGATAGTCCGTAATAGCCGCAACTAAGTTAGTTCGGTAACTAAGGTTATGGCGGACCCCAATTATGTGTACTGGAGTTAGTACGACTTGGAGTTATTGTTAGATTAGTTCGTAATTGGTTTCGGATTGATAGATGATGTTCTTTCTGTATATTTGTTTTTGCTGGAGGTAACTCCACGAGAAAATGGGGTATGTCGTAACGAACTAAAGACCCACACGTAGTCAGTACAAGAATATTGATTACTCATGTACCCTGAATGAAGTTAGTCCATTTGAAAGCTGAAAGCTTAAAGGTGCGTTTCCACCAGAGATGTGCGAGGATGCGTCTGAGAGATGTGTCAGTAGCCAATAAAATTGCTTCATTTACCTCACTTCGCTCGAATCCCTCGCCTTCCCTCGCAACGCATCCTCGATTCTTCGTACATTCATGGTGAAAACGCACTCTAACACCAGATATGTGGTTTGCTACGTAACGATGCTATGGATGGATCCGTTTGATATTCACCAATCATATTATTTAATTATTTTACTGGTGAAAACAATTGGTTTTACTAAGCTACGTTTAAAAAAAAGAATGGTGGTGTATATGCCTGCTATATTTAAAGCTCATCTTACACAAGACAATTTCACAACTTGATAGAACTGAATTACTTTATACAAGATAATTATCAGCCTAAGGGAAAACGAACGGAAATGATCAGCGAGTATAAATAAACCTATTCTCAAGAGAAGCTTAAATTCACCTAGTGTAGTTAAGTCCGTCAACCAAACGCGCGCGGCGGCTATTGGTCAGAATATCAGCGTGACGTCACACGCGGCAGCTTATTGGCTGGATCACGGGAGGCCCAGGCCACATGGGGCGATTGTTTGAGAAGTGAATACCTATGAACTGAGTTTATAATGTATTCAGAAACAATACAATACTCATGAATAGAATTCAGCCTGTGATAGGTCTTTCGAAATTGCAACAATCTATGTTCGAGTTTCAATAGCTTTCGCGCTGATCGTTGAAAATGATTTCAACAAAGCCGATTTCCACACCGCCGTATCACTGAAGAGCCATTTGAGCGATGGGTTATTTTGCCGATAGGCCATTTTGTACAAAAGCCAAATTCGCGCAATTCCATGTCACCAACGCGACGGTACAGTTGCGCGGCGCGAATTTGGCTTTTGTACAAAACGTTTAACGTATTTAACGTTGTATCGTTCAAAACAACGTAAAATCCACAAAAGAAATACCTTATTGATTTAAAATTATTTTTCATTACGGTAATGAAAAAAAATATGTAAGTCAATTTGATTTCATTATTTACTATTTTAGCTGAGGTTCGAGCAACAGTGTTAAGGCCCGAACACAATAACACGACACAAACACGTATCTTGCTTCGTTACTCATGATTAAAAAAAAATTGACGTATCCATAATCTTCTATGTATGCTGATATGAATAAGGAGAACACGCCTCGTGCGGTCCATATAACGACGTCGTACCTCGTGCAACGATGCCGCGTCGTAGCAGTATGCACCGTTGTATTATTTTATCTATTGTGTTGAGTGTCTTGGAACAAGCAATATGCATCATCAATCATAATCACGTTCATATTCCCATACTCGCATACTCTTGCCGCTTATTGTCTCTTAAATTCTCTCCATAATACAAGGGTATCAAAAAAAATTTTCGCAAGATGGCCGACATCAAAGGCGTCCCCGAACAGAGCAACGGATTGTGTTACATTTATTCACCACCGTTTGAAAAGCGCCATTGTTTATGAAAAAATGACAGGGTACTTTTTGATCTACTTTTTGTGGTTTCACTTAATAATTTTTCGAAAAGTCAAGGCGTAAGGCAATTTAGTTACGGTAATTATCTATTAACTTCCTTCAGGACGAATGACGTTAAAAATTAGAGTCCGACCGAAACTGGTTTTCCGGCCGAAACCGAAACCGAAACCGAATGTTCGGCCTAGGCTTCAGTTTCGGCCGAAACCGAAACCGAAACCGAAACTCACGTGGTCAAGTTTAAAATACCTACAATTACTAAATTCTGAAAAATATGACTCATTATTCTGCTGCTCATTATTATAATAATAAAATTAAGATACAGACTCAATTTTTTTCAACACTCTTGTGTTGCACCTTTGCTCAGCGGTGGGATCATTCCCACCGCTGGGCAAAGTTCTCTTTAAATTTTTTTGATTTACGCCTGTCTTTTGCTCAAGTCAGCCATTCGCCACAGGTAATGAACCAGGTGATCGCACCATCGTTTTTTAGGCCTCGTCTTTCTATGATATCAGTCTTTGAGGAGCCATTGGGTTGCCATTCGCGCCGGATGCAGCTTACAGACTGCTCAGTGCTCACTCCCATTTTGTTAGTTTGGCGACTTTCTGGCCTAAGCCTTGAACGTCAGTTTTGGGCCCATTCCGAGCTTTGACTTGGGGTGTTCCATGAGCAACCAGGCTTGTGCACCGTGGGCAGAATGCAAACGCCGAAAAGTTCCCGCTTTAAAGATATAGGAAGGTGGCACTTCATATAAATGAACTTCATTTATTTGAGCTAACTTTTGAAGGCTTATGCCTTGAAAAGTTAGCTCCTCTAGGTGATTCGGCATTTGATTTCCTCATCGTGCCTGTTCTCGAAGAAGACTATCTTTTTATTTTCGAGGGGAATGCGTCTATGGACCGGAGTGGTTATGTTACACCTCCCTTCGCCAGTGTGTACGGCGGTATTAGGTCACTCTTACACCGCCGCCCTTCCTCGGGGCCACTTAGAATGGAGGCACACAGCCCCCGCCGTGTGCACTCCCAGTGAACCCGAAGGCTCCCTTTTACCGTGCCAGAATTCATACCACAAGGCGAAAAGAGACAATCTGGCCCAAGTCAATAATACTCATCAAAATTGCATTGTCTGCCGTCTACCACTTCCTTACTTCGTGTGCCGTTTGTCGTCAGTTTCGTTTTTGTCTGGTTTATTACCAGTGCAATGCGATAGCACGCTACACTTAGTTCTTTGAACATTGTCTGCCCGAAAGGCGAAAAGCACGATGTCGTCGGCATAACGATCGGTTGATTTCTATAATTCGACATCGACTACTTCATTAGACTACGGTCTTGCCAACTGCCTAAAAACTTCCGCCAATGCGATAGTAAATAATCTGAGTGACCCATTATTGAACTATTTACACCATTCAAGTACAGAAACGAAACGAAAACTTCATCAACAACCACACGCACGACGTCCAATTCTTAGAATCAGGACTCCCCCTTTGATTTCCAGAGTGGCCGTTAATGGGCGGTCCACATCCACCCAAACCCTGGGATCTCTATCTGGTCATTCTGCTTCTTTGCTGGTGGGAGTCCCACGCTGCGTTTGGCTTCAAACGATAGAACTTTTCGACCCCAAACTGATGGCCCAGTTTCTCGTGCAATGTGCCCTGCCAACTGGCACTTCAACCTACTTTCCTTAGTGCCCAGCCGTGTTGGATGCAACCATTAACCTCTTTCTCGAAGGTGGATCTGCCTACTTGAATCAGTTGGTCAAGACATACTCGTCGACAACTTTGAGAATCGAGCTCCCAACAGAACAGTCTCAACGAAAACTTACATGTAACCAGTTCCGTCAAAACATTACCTCTCAAGAAGTTTTGCATCTGGCGATTACGCACTGACCAATTTTTGTGTTGCCACGAAGCCATCCGAATTCCGAATGTCCCACGACAACTCTCGAAGATTGTGGAGGGCGCCAGGCTTCGCCATAACGTTGCCGCGAGAAACGAAGTTATACGAGCGCGCACGACTTCTTCCGAAGTGAGTTTCGGTTTCGGCAAAAGTTTCGGCCGATTTTGGCCGAAACCGAAACTGTGGCCGAAACTCAATTTTTTGGCCGAAACTGGCCGAAACCGAAACCGAAACCGAAAGTTCGGTCGGACACTATTAAAAATATGCGTGGAAAAACTATTGGTCTTTCTACAACACCAAAGGTCGCAGGTTCGATTTCCGCACAGTACAAGCATTCGTGTGCATTAAACATGTAGGTTTGTATTGGTCTAAGTATTTCCTATGTACATTAAGTAATTTATTTACAAAAAAAAAAAACTGTTGTGTAGTAGGTATCCCATAGCACAAGCAAGCCTACAAGTTTTGCCGAAATTCAGTATAGATGGCGCTGTGTGCAATAATGACCAGCGACAGCATTGAAGTAACTACTGGGCTGGTCCATCTCATTTTGATTTTCATTTTAGCGATATTCATTCCACATGTTGTTGAGATGTCCTGGATATTTATTTTACTATCTGTCTGACTGTACTCCCGTCATAATGACTCGCACTTCGGACAACGATACGGCAACGAATCCGTAAAATTAATGTTGCTTCTCTCTTTGTTTCAGTTTCATGCTTCCGCGAAATGGCTATTTATTAATTTCAATTAAAATGAATAAGGTAATAATCGTGATACTCGAATAAAAATGTGGCTTGGATGGATTTAATTACCTCAATTTGATTATTATTTTGTTCACGCCATAAAACATTAAAAGAGGCGAGTATGACATTAAGAGTAATATGATGTTATACCATGAGGTTTGTTTTGTGGGATATGGGAGTACTTTAGTGGAAAAACATTTTGTAAAGAGGCGTTCACATCAAGGTTAACATAGAGGCACTGACATACAACCTATTTCACAATGCTTTTGTAAAGGTTGATATGAACGCCTCTGTACGCTCACGAGTCTCAAGATTTTATGCTTAATGAGGTAGCCAGAGGCAAGCTCGCTGTTGCCATCGTGGTGACATCCAGAAGCCCACATTTCGTGAAGCTAATTTGAGGTTAGTTCAGTGCCCTTGATGATGGCCTCCATGGCAGGCAAAGTTCACCAATGTTAAGCTATTTACTTATTTACAAACATAAATACATACCCTCACGACCATATCCTAATGCGTTAGTCAGAGGCACACTGATTGTTGCCGTCATGATGAACGGAACATTCAGAAGCCCACATTTCGCCGAGGGAATTGGAACCCAACGTGGTAAGGGGCGAGCCTACCGCCGTTATCCGGGTTGCTTGGGTTTTATATCGGTGTTTTCCATCACCGGAGAGTTAGCCGCAAATTGTACAATGAACACAAAGTAAAATCTGGAGATCATCAAGTTCCGAGCCAGAGTGTTTAACCACTGGGCCACGACGCTCTCTCGTTATCTGTCTTTTGCTTGTAAACTAGGAGCCGACTTTTTGGATTGACTTTTAACTCTATCATATTTATACGGAATATTTTATACGGAATTTTTGAAAAAAAACTACCCCTAAAAGTAAAGTAACAGTAAAAATAGATATGAAACCTGTTTTGTTTCGTTAACATTCAAGTTTTTCACTCACAAAACTCGTCGGCCGGCGGAAAATATTTCAGCGGAAATTGAAAGCCGAAAACACATTAACTCCGTTTATAGAATATCTACTAATAAATATTAACTTCCCGCGGCTGCTATCTGACGGTTTTTACTTTTAAATTATTCATGCGGTTTTCATTTACGCTAGGGACATGCGGTTTTTGATAGTTTATAATTAACTTGAAGTGCAAGGAAAAAGATTGTAAGCAAACATAAACAAACGAAAATTCTGCGAAAGGGACATCATCAGAAAAGGAAATTTTGCGAAAGAGACATTCTGAGAAAAGAACATTCTGCGAAAAGTACATTGTGCGAATTGGACCTTTTGCGACCAGTGGACATTTCGAGAAAAGGACATTCTGCGCCTAAGCCAATGAGGGCTGAGGAGGAGGGGTTCCAATGTTCAGACGAAAACGCATGACACGATTTGACATTGGCAGAAACCCTCGAAAAAACAGAAAAAAATGGACCGACACGTCTAGTGATGACCGACTTGTCGAGCCCGCAAATGTTGGTGGAAACCCTAAGCTTTTAATGTCAAGATTTCTTTGAATTACCTATTACTCCACCCTTCATCATCGTTTTGGTCTTCATAACCAATTTTTTAAACAGTCATGCAAACAAGTATATGGAGAAGAGACCCAATAAATCGACTGAAGGTTAATGTAACAATTGCCTCAACCGGGAATCGAGGCAGAAACGCCAATAATATTCGACACCCTGTATACTGTGTAACACGTATTGGACGAGACTTTTCAATTTCATTCGAGCGGAAATGGGTTCCGCGCCGGCGTAGGTCACTACCTACCTACATAGGTTGTATGCAACTTCCGCTTTTAGTACTTGATGTTACAGTGCATTTTGCCTTTGGGGGAATTTTGTTAGTACACCGTACAAACTTCAGTCGCATTAAAGTGTACTTTGATTGTATGACGATAAGGTAGCTTTATCGTTTACACGTTATTTTTCAATGATGTTTACCTCTTTTTAAAAGAAATTGTTTTTTTAGCTGTGACATTAGGCGTTGTGTCAAGTTTGACAGCGTGTTACGTACGATACAACATTAATGTTCGGGTCAATGTTTAATTCCGATAATTCCGTATTATATTTTAATCAAATGTGTACCTTTCTTTATTTAGGAAACATGCATTCTGAGAGTGGTTGAGTCACATTATGTTTATACTATGTATTCATTTATTATTTCTATTAAAATATTTAAGTCCATTAAGTGTATTTATGTTTTAGTTCATGACGATTCAAAGGCACTTGTAACAGATCAATTTAAATAAAGAATTTCGATGTTGATTATTGAAAGTTTTAATTTTGATACATATTTTATTCAGAGGCATAAGACAAAGCCAGACCATTTTTTCGAAATCTCCAGAAACTTGATATTATATGTTCACAAACATCATAAAAAACGTCTACACAGCAATAACAACATCATCTTGAAGCCATATCGCAGCAGAACATATGCGGCCTGATACAGTTGAATCCCCCCCAATGGGGGAGCCCTCAGGAACAGCGAGGGTGCGTTATCGCGCCCTAATAGGCGTCATTCGATTCCCTCTGCCTGAGGGCGTTTAAGGTAAATATTCTAACGTGAAATAAACATGATGCGAACAGTTTTACGACTGTAGAAGAGCTGTAAAAGTAACGGGAAAAATGTGTTGTATTCGTAACTCAAACAATCATTACACGTACAAAGTAACGATTGACTCTATCAACGATACAATTAGGGCTTTTGTATCGATGCGTGCTCGTTACTTTTGTATCGTTACCTACGTTACTTTCGTAGCGTAACGTTACTCGTTATTTTTGGTACAATCGAGTATTTATTGTGGGGGGAACGTCTACTTTCAGTTCATTGGACAATTCTCCGGTGATGAAAATCACTGATAAAACCTAAGCAACAGCGGTAAACTCGACCCACGTTAGGTTAAAATCCGCAAACGTTCTTAAGGCTTCTGAATGTTCCGTTCACCATGACGGCCATCAACCAGTGTGCTGACTACCTCGGATATTTAGGACGAGTCAAATTACAACTAAATATCATAATATAGGACGTTTTACAAGTTAAACTGACTAGTCAGAGCTTGTAATGTAGAGGTTTAAATGTTCGTCTGCAGTCGAAATTGAATCCGCGACCTCTGTTGCTGTAAGTAGGACCATTTACCATTGTGCTAACCAATCAATAAAGCTTCATGATATTTAACTCGAAAAGTATATTTTTCTTCGATTTCCGCTAAACCGTTTAAAAATTGAGCGCGCAGTATATTTCAGCAAAAGCGACAGTTACTTAACTAATGAAACCGGCTTTGACCGGCTTTTCGGACGTGCCCCGGGCAATGCGCGTTCTGCCCGTTAAAAAGAGGGGATGATTCCGGCCGCCGCTTTGGAGGGACGAGGGTGGAATTTGGAAAATTCTTAGCTTTTCCAAGAAAATATTAGGTTTAAAAGCGATTTGAAATGCACTTTTCTAAAGTGCGGTCCGGCGGGCTGATTTAGTGAGCTAGTTTTTTTGGATGAAATAAGTTAATGGTGAATTATCCCAATGGTTTCGAAATTCAGGTTTGATTTCAAGAACTTATTTTATTCATATTTAATATGGATGGTAATTTTAAGCTGATCATTGTCATCGTATATCCAGTAGGTACGTAGTTTTAGTTTGTGTCATAATCGGCCTCGAAACGCCTTCGATTGAGCACTTTTTCATATTTCTCATAGTCTAGGATCAGGCCTACCTGAAAACTTCACCCTGTATACTACAGGGTACTCTGAACTTGGGTTCCAGTATTTTGAAAACGCTCCACGTCACTAGACACAACCTTCTAACCCTTAAAAGCGCACTGAAGTTCCACAGCGCAAAACCTCGCACATAACCATTTCTTGCCCCATTTAAATCTAACCCGTTGCAATCCATTGCCGCGTGTGTATGGCCACAGTAAACAGAGAACAGTAAAATATCTACATACAAACGTGCCGCTCTCAGTTTGAATATGTGCGTGCGCGTCGCGCACCGTGTCGGCAAGCGATTTCACACACACGCTAGTATAAAATATGTAGGAATAAGGTGGCGGTAGTACACGTACGGGCTGTGCCGATTGTCTGTGAGCACGCTAGGCTAATAACTCGGCGGGCGGCCTTAGATAACCTACTGTTATGTTTACTGTGGTATGGCCGGCTTAAACAACGCCATGCTAACCCATGCACAGGAGCGGAGATATTGCAAATGGCGGCCAATAAAATCAACAAGTGAATGGTTTCGGATCGACTTTATTTTAGACCCCCATTTAGGGATGCCTGGACGGAAAAGTAAAGGGATATGAGGGTTCAAGTTATTTGTGGGGATATGAGTAAAAAAATGGCAAGGGAGAGCGGACTCAGGCACAGGGTTCCGAACAAACGCGTATTTCTGTGATCCATTCATAAATGTTGGATTTTAAGATTCTTATAGTATCTTTTGATTGCGTTTGATATTATCATGTCTATAAGGGGTTGAACACCTAGGATTTGCATTAAATTCAAATTGATACTTACACGCGTTTAAGAGAAGGGTCTTGACAGACGGTCAACAAAGAGTTCCTTTGAAGGTCGCATTTTTTTCGAGGAACCCTAAAGTTAAACAAGAATATTTTACAATTTGGTTTTAGATAGAAATACTGAAATTTGCTCATTTCACATTTGCAAACTACACAATAACTTCGAAAACTTATGTTACTTTGAAGCAAAGTAATTCAACCCTGTTTAAGGTACACACCATCTTAGCTCAGTAGATTTTTGGTCCAAATGTGACGCTAAAATTCTAACAGTCTCTTGTTTTTGCAGGCACTTTCGAGTTAGGATCTAAATGGATGATGCCCTTCAGCTGACCATCCATTTGTGTTTCTGTCCATGTCTGTCGAACTTCGAGTGCGGTGCATTGTTAATCCATTTTTGCATACCAAATTACCCACTGTAGTTCAACCTGTGTATCTATAATGATGGTATGATAGCTGTTGCCATTGGTTGTAGACGCGTAATTTTGTCAGAAAAAA
Source organism: Udea ferrugalis (assembly GCA_950022985.1). NCBI lineage: Eukaryota > Metazoa > Arthropoda > Insecta > Lepidoptera > Crambidae > Udea > Udea ferrugalis. The sequence continues at coordinate 10,366,892 of OX465541.1, read as the reverse complement.
TTTCACCATTCATTTAACAAGGGATGTGAAAATCCAATAACCCTATTATTGGATTTTCAGAATCAAAACAAGTCATCATTCATTTATTAAAATCCTGCTTCATTCAATACAACAAACAACTAAAAATATAGAATAACCAGAAAAAAACATTCGGTCTACTTGGCATGAGGCGTCAATCGAATCCGCGTCTTTCGCAAACCGGGCGACTAACTAACTAACCATTGTGCTACCGAGACCATTATTTGCGAAAGACGCGATTCCCGCCTGATGCCAAGTAAGTAGACCGAATGTCTTTTTCTGGTTTTCCTATCTTTAGTAAGATGATAATGCATTATCCCTAATGCTAAAAATAAAAATATCCAAAAAAAAAAACATAACAAAGTAAACGCTAACAGCCTAAAATTCGCGAGTCGTTAAAAAAACAAAAGATCAGCATTTCTGCAAGTAAGGGTCCAATTACAATATACCTTAAGTCATGATATTATTAAGCTATAACAGTAAAATAACTCTCGTTTCGGCCGTCACGGGCCGACGGGACCCGCGTCAGGAGCCGACAGGGTTGCTTCTAAAAGCATATATTTTTTATATGTTCTGTCTACGGAGGTGCCCGTGACTCGTCAAAAATTGTGACTTCGCATCAGCAACGATCGCTGGTGCAAAGCAAAGCATTTGGTTCGAAGATGGGATGGGTTATGGGTCACCCATCCCATCATCATCATCACGGCATTGCTGTGATTTGGTCATCAAGAGGTAGGAAACCCAGAAAAAGCAAAATTCTCCATCATTCGGCATTTCTTGGTGGCATAGATTTTAGATCAACGGGAAATAGCGTGTGATCATCTTGCGAGCATCAAAATATGTTGCATAAACGGGACCGTACCTTTTGATTGCATGACTCCGTTATTTAAAATTTTCTCTTATCCAAGGGATTGATAACCGAAGTATTAGTAGTCAACTTTAAATGTCCAGGCGTGCCTGAGAAAAATGGCCTTGATTTACGGACAACAGAGAGATATAATAATAATTCATTTATTTCAACCCAAAGGATCATATTATTACACTTAAACACATTACAAAATATTAAAATTACAAAATACAAATTAAAATCAAAATACGACACATACATATAAAGGTGTTCGGAACCCTAAAAAGACTCAAACCAGTCAAGTCATTTCCCAAATTCGCAAAAGACCTATTCTACTATTTACCTGCCTCAAGGTATCGTCAAGCCAACTGTCAACCCTACTAGTCAGACAGCCCCAAATTGATTCCGTATCTAAGCCATGGGACGGATAGACCCGAATCTGAGCGTCCTTTAATACACCCATTTGGGATCATTTTTCTTGACAAATGCTTAGAGGAATGGTATTCGCTTTTATTGTTTTTACATCTCAGGCTTTAGAAATAAATAACTTATCATTACAGCTGGTTTCGTGATATTTTTAATATTTGAAGAAAAGGTTAACCTGGTTACTAATTTTTCATATTTTGCTTTCGATATAATATCACTAGACAACACATTTAGCGCAGTAGTTTAAGTGTCTGTAACATTCGAAAGGCGCAGGTTCGATTCCGATTTGGTCGGGCTAGACATCAGTGTTACCTTCGATGTTTCTGGTTTCCATAATACAAAACCTTACTTTTGGATTAGAACAATGTCCGTGATGTGGTTTATTTATTTTTATAAAACATCTCTGAAGGTATGTAGGTACTAATGTCACTTTAATCCATCAAGAAGAAAAATTATCTTAATAAAAGTAAAAAAACCGGCAAACCGAACTTTGCGGCTTTATTTCATACTAGGTACGAAGCTAAGCATATTTGCATTTATTTCCTCTTATTTGACTAACATTGTTTTCTTAAATTCTTGCAAAAACAGGCCAAAACACAAGTCCTTAAAAAGCGACGAAATGGAGACGAGAATTTACTTTCCTTAAACAAAAGCGTCTTGTTTCATAATAGGAAAAAACCGCCCTTTGAAGTAGGGGCGGTGTCAGGGGAATTATTTATTTCGTTGTTTAAAATTGTGGAAAAAGATAACTTTATTCTCTTTTGTGGCTAACCACGAAGAAAGCCTGGTAGTGTTACTTGCGCACTCGTAATGATGATTTTTGACATACCATAATATGCGTTACGTCACGAGCGACCAAACCCACATTCTGTGCGGTCCGTAATGCGATTACAGTAATCGCTCCTTTAATACAAAAGTCACACATTTCAAAAAAAATCAAAACTGTTTTTATTGCATAAAATGCATCTTAAACTATAAAAGAACAAAGTTTCACAAAAACAGCCATTCTTTTATGATTAAAAATACCCGTAAACGCACATACGTTACTTTTGTTTTGTACCGTTTCTGCGATTGAGTTTCGTGCAAAAGTGCCACAATGCCAATTCCCACCAGACTACATAAATTATTACGTGAATTAAGATAAAATTATATAATCAAAAGCGTCACATTCAAAAATATATTCGTATTGCACTTAACTTACACGTAAGTATCTTATTACTTTTTTAATCAATAGTACCACATTTCAAAATAAGTTAGTTTTGCACATAATATTAAAATATTTCCTTCTTATTTTTGTATGCAATACTACCATATTTTGAATTAAGTTACTTTTGCATCATTTAATGAATTTTATTTTATATATTTCTCAAGATTAAAGTACCATATTATGAATTGAGTTGGTTTTGTATGGATTAATAAATCATAATATTTTGTTTATTTATATAAGTTAATTGAACACATTTAAAAATATGGTATCTTTTAAATAGCAACATTTAGTTGCGGTGTTGTTTTAAAACTATACAATTTTGTAGTTCTAAGCATAATATTATGGGCAAAACAAAAATCAATTAGAAAAGCTATTTTAAACAATTCTAATTTATTTTTTGTCATCATCATCATATCAACCGAACGACGCCCACTGGTGGGCATAGGCCTCCCCCAAGGATCTCCACAACGATTGGTCCTGCGCTGTCCGCATCCAGCGGCTTTCCGCGTCGGTCGGCTTCCGGTTGGAAGTCGTCAAACCTGCGAGCGAGACGATTCGTAATGACTCTCGAAAACAACTTATAGATACGGCTCAGATGCGACATGGGTCTGTAGTTCTCTCAGAAGCTCTGTTGTGATTCCGTCATCACGCTTCGCCTTGTTGTTTTTAAGCTGCTTGAGAGCCATCGTAATCTCGTACAGCCTGACGTCCGGGATATCTTCGGTATAATGTCGGGAAAGCTTGGCTATAGGGTCTTTAGCCTTGCTTTCGACAGGTGTGTGCGTGGAATACAGCTGTCCATGGAAACACTCAATCTCCCTCAGGATTTCAAGTGTTGACGTGATGATGCTACCTTCCTCAGTTTTCAGCCTCGTCAGTTGGCTTTGTTCAACTGACACTCAACTCCATACAAAGCATAAATAAATAATCTACAGCCGAAACAGACTGCCTAATCACCCATTAATATTTTGTCACACTCACGTACGGTGCGGCCCCCACCACCCCTACAAGACTAGTGCTTTAGCCGGATAAATAATTCAGACGGACCCACCGAGCTGACGGGTGTAGGTAGCTTCGATAGGAAATAGTCCGGTATAATGTACGGTCGGAGGGGAACGGGTTAACTTCGCCGAATTATGAATGATTTTTGTTTATTCCTATTACGCCTAACTTTTATACTACGAGTATACGGCTATGTTTCATACTAAGCTTCGTTGGTAGTCAAGTCTAGTTTAGATACTACTGGGCGTGGTATGCTAAATCTTGAACTATGAAGAATTTAGGAAAATTCTCAAACGAGTATGGGTGCCGATTTCACAAAAACTAAAACTGCATTGATTAAATGAACAAGCAGCCAGTAACCAAACAAACCCTTGCAAAAATAACCTTTTTGTTAATCCGATGTTACTTAAATAAAAAATAATAATAATACTGTAATAATATAAATAAAAAAAATGTTGATGAGTTTGAGCTGGAGTATAAAACACCAATATAGTAGATTTTAGTGTGGAAATCTGATTCTATAGTCCAAATCTAAGACATACATTTTGACAGCTGCCAGTAGTGTCATTAGAAATCAAACATAATGCAATGCTAAAAGGGTTCAAGTGTTCTGTCAGTCTCAAAAGTCTAGCCACAGCTCATGAATCGTATTTCTATTCGCTTCAAGTACAGTTTCGAATGACACTGGCAGCTGTCAAAATGTATTTCTTAGATTAGTGTTATAATTTTGTTTTTTCTACATAGTAGGAGATTAAAAAATCAATGTAGGAAGTGTACACAACACAGGCTTCATCGAGGAAATCTGCGTAAATTGTCTTCCAACAATCTTGCATGTTGTTGCAGACGAACTGTTCACGTGAACAACCCTCTGTGCAGCATGCGGACGCGAACTGGCGCCCGCGCGATTGGGAGCAGCGGTCGCGACCATTGCGTCACCGGACGAGTAGGCGAGGCGGCGAAATTTTGATACGTATTCTGACCGTGACGCATTTGCCACTAAGCAGTTTAGAATTTAACTCTTCTGACTGTAACTACAGCGGTGTTAAAAGTTTAACCATAGAAACATCAAAGATATAAACTTACATAGCCTACAACATACGTCCTACAGGCCTCACCTCAACTATGAAGTGTTGCAAGCCATACTCCAACAGCGGACTCACTGCCGATTGTTAGAGGGTGTAAGGTTAGTTATGAACCTTGCTGGCAGATATTTTCAAGCCGCCCAAAGGCTTCCTACTTGGCTTAACGAGTGATATCATCCACCGACGTGACCTTTAAAACAAGATGGCCAAAAGAGTGAAAAAGTTTTCATTAATTTCAGAAAAAGTTCTGGTAAATTGTCGACTTTTAAACAGTGCCATCACAAGATTAGATCCTTGCTCTACATAAAATCCTTTTAAAAGATATTTTACGTTCATATAAAGATGTTATCTATCTACTGGCATCTTCAAGAAATAAAATGAAGTTTTTAGCTAAGAATGACGAGCAAAAAATGTTACCTACTTCAATTTAATAAACTTTAATGGAATAATTAATCTTCTTTAGCCAAGAAGTTCTAGATAAACGCCCTATTCTGTCTCAAATCGATTTCTACTCAAGTTTTTGGAGATAAGACCTATAAAAGATTGATTTAAGTGTTTTATAGCCATTGTAGGGACTTTTTACAGACATTCTGTTTTGGAGATTTAGCTGTAAGCTTCTTATTTCGGCGAAGTGTGGCGAATGTTCTGTTCACTGGACCAGCCATAGTCAGCTTAAGAGTAAGACTATTCTATTATTTGTTTAATTTTATTCAACTTGTTTGTTTATGTGTGTTGTGGGCGTACCAGCTCTTTGGCCCCCCGTAGGCCGGAAATATTAAAATAACATAACATTACCCTCACGACGATATCCCTTATGGGTTAGAGGCACACTGATTGTTGCTGTCATGGTCAACAAAACATTTAGAAGCCCACATTTCGCCGGAATTAGAACCCAACGTGTCAGGGGGCCAGCCTGCCGCCGTTATCCGGGATGCTTGGGTTCTATATCGGTATATTCCATCACCGGAGAGTTAGCAAATTGTACAATGAACACAAAGTAGGTACTTACTTATGTTCCGGCCAGATTTGATCTCGGGACCACCGGGTCACAGTACATAGAGAACAGTAAAATATCTACATACAAACGTGCCGCTCTCGGTTTGAATGTGTGCGTGCGCGTCGCGCGCCGTCTCGGCACGCGATTTCACGCACACGTATAAAATACGGTGGGTTAAGGTGGTGGCAGTACGGACGGGCTGTGCCGCTGTGCCGCGTGTCTGTGAGCACGCTAGGCTAATAACTCGGCGGGCGGCCAAAGATAACCTACTGTTTATACTGTGACCGGGTTCAGAGTGTTTAGCCACTAGGCCACGACGCTCTCAAAACCTTGTCTCAAAAGCGACTTAAGCTTATGTATGTGCCTAATTACGTTTTAACCACACACCAAAGACAATGAAAACCTATGATAATATATTATTCAAGAAGCTTCAGGTATTATATCGATTGGGTCTGTTGTAAATGTCGGCTGTAGGTTATTTATCATGGTTGCCGTCCCGTCGTGTAATTTAACCGCGACTTTTCTTTCAATTGGATATACGAGGGTAACAAGACTTTACGAAGTAATAATAGGAGTAGTACACTCAGCGGCATGAAAACGATCTCTTCCAGACAACCTTCAGGGCACTACACACAGGTAGCAAGGAGCGAAAAATAGATAAGTACCAACCAAGGCATCTATTTCCCTAAGCGTCGTAAGCCCAGCTTCATGGACTTACGACAAGGAATCATTGGGAAACATTCAAAATCCAAAAAATTCTTAAACGTACCTCCTGAGGGAGTTCACAGTAAACGTTTTTTTAAATGATGGACTTATCAGACAAATTCTTTTTGTTCCCGATTCTCTAGCAATAACACAATATTATTGAAACGGCATGTATTTACAATTAAATATAATGTAACCTCTATAACGCAAATCAACGTTAAAAACCTCTTACCGCGCAATATTGTGCTCTCAAAAGAGTCACGGTCAAAAACTCCCTTACGACGGAGATTAAAACCATAATCCCCTTTTAACCCTCGAGCTGCATTAGCCCACAATAGGGCAGGAGGCGTAAGGTCATCGGGGCTCTTTTTACCCCGCGGTAATAACAGCTCGGGAGGGTTAAGTCATTCTTAAAGAGCGCCCTTGACGTCGTAAGTGAGTCTATTTTATTAACCCAGATCTCTTTCAAGGGTTGAGAACTTTATAATGTCTTGGTTATAGAATCATAGTGTTATCACTTCGAAGAAACCATCGACCTCATAGCCAATAGACTCGTAATGACAGGCGAGAGGCTATAGCCATAAAGTCAGACAAATACGTTAGAATCCGGAAACTGCCACTCAATGAGTTTCCACTATTTTCGTGAGCTGCCAAGTAACGAATTAGATTAGATTATTTATTTCTCAAAATACATTGCTATGCTTTTTATAACATTTAAAATACATGAATGTACAGTTCGAGATCGTTATTTAACGCTACATGTTTAGGCAATTAGAGCCTGTTCACACCGAGCGAGGCGATCTCGCTGTGATTTTCCGGCGTTCTCGCAGCGTACACGCCGCGATTTCGCAACGATAGTTCCGCGATAGAATAAACGCCGCGAGAACGCAGCGATCAGTAAACAGGCTCTTATCGCTCGCTCCGCGGCCTATTTGCCCTACTTGTATTACTGTACTATGACAAAACGTTCTAATTCTAACCTAAAACTTAGTTATACCTACAATCGCGTCTACAAAACGCCGCAGAGATTTCAGTTACAACTACAAGTCACGCGATCCCCTCATCACGAAAATAGTATAAAATGTGTTACAAATGTTTCGCATTTAGTAAAGTAACGACCGAAAGGTGAAATGTGAAATTAATTAATCATTTAAGAAAGAAAGAAAGTACTTTCTTGGACGCCTCATAGGCTCATTAAGAAGGTCATTTGAGACCTACGTCTGCGCTATAACTAAATCTAAGGTTTACCCCCAAAAAATTCTTTTCTTGCCAATTTTAAATGCACATAGTGATAAAGACGGACACTAAAATGATTTAAGCAAAAATAATACTTGCTTTTTGTCGGTTCTTCTCAGTACAGAAACAACAGTTCGTTGGTAGAGTCACATTATGTTTGTATAGCCATAGTATCACTACGTCTATTGTTCAGTATGTTTTCTTAGGTTAATTTGACGATTTGAAACTCTTACTTGTATGGTTTAAAGTCTACACCCAGATCCGCAATAATGACAGCTGTCTCCTTTCTTCACGAAACATACATCGTGTATTAGACCTTCGAAGAATTACCTGTGAACAAACAAAATAAACAAATCAGAACATTTTCAACAGCTCATCAGATATCAAGCGAGAGAGTGCATTCTGGATTAGGTTTCAATAAGAACTTAAATAAATCAAACATATTACGTTGACGAATAATGACTAGAAGGGAATGACTCCTTAAAAGGTTGAGAAACGTAGGCCTCCAAAGGTAATTTGATTGTACAAGAAGGGAAATTAGAGTTAAAAGTTACTCGAAAGCTCGAAAGACAATTTGTGTACAAATGGGAAAGTTTAAATTTAAATTATTTTAGCATAATTTTAATGTCAATGAGCTTAACACACACTGACTAACCCTTGCAAATAAGATGGCAAAGTAACAAAAACTGTTTGGATTTGTTCAGTTAATAATTATTAGTTAGAGCAGCGAGGTGCGACTTCAAATAATAACGATAATAATTTTAAAAAGCAAAAAATTTATTACTAATTGTTAAAGGAGTTGTAGCAACTAATAATGATCATTCTTAATTTTAAAGTACTGAGTACAAGAGTCAGGACCACTCACATACCACGCCAGAGTGTTTTACCACTGGGCTACGATGCTCTCGTGTAAATACCTAATCTTGATTTTATGAATAGTTTATGAACATAAGAGTCCAGAAGTTATCATAATGGCTGAGTTAAGCAAAATGGCTATACATCATGAAAATAGGCTGATAAAGGAGCATTCACTGGTAGATGCGTTGGGCTATAGAATCAGCGTTTATGAAGAAAATGCAAACCTTGTAAAATGTGAAATAGCGTTCACACGTTGTTGCACTCTTATGAACTAATGTCCTAAAGTCAGCAACGATTTGAAACATCAAACGCACTGAAAAATCATTGGTTACTAGATCAATCATTTAGATTACACAAAAAGTGCAAACCTACAAGAAAACCTTGTGACCTCTTAATCAAAATTGGAATAACATGAATGGTTCAACTTTTTTTAGTGTTTTAATACTCACAATACGTAATACTAGAAAACTCATTTGCCCTGTGTATACAAATGTGGAGCTCAAATGAAATTTTTGAGGCACCGTAAAACGAGGTGAACAGAAATCACGGATATACTTACACGAGTTTCTGAAACGTAACATTTTAAACTACATACATTGTCAAAACTCATCTTTAAAACAAATGGACTTTGAAAACTACCATTTTTACGCTCTTTCATTGAATGCGTCTCAAAAATTCGGCTCTATCTACGCCGGATTTCTATTACCCGCATTTTACGAGATCGCCAATTTAGTGGCCACCCGAAGTAAATATCAGGCAGTTTATAAGGCGCTGTCTGACTGCTCGAGTCGGGCTGCTTCATCTAGACTCTCATAATTGTATCAGGATGGAGGGCATTTGTCAGGGTTATCAGCTGTGAAGGGTGATTCGCAAAATGAGGGCCTCAGATTTTTTCTTCAGAAATTGATCTTATTATTTAGAAATGACCAAGCATTCAAACATAACTATTTTTCTCAACTTTGTTTAATGTAAACTGCACTAAAATTGAGGCTTGTTTGAAACCTACTGGTATTTTTCAACCAGTTACAGTTTAGAAAATAGAAGAAGACCACCCTTTGTATGTCCGGCTAAACTGATTGTTTACCAGTCTAACAATTTGCAAGTTAAAAGTAAAATCCTTCAAACGTACCGATCCAATCCGACTTTTTCACTGAACGAATAGCCGAAAATCTCTTTCGGTACTGTTGAAACACAAACCGAGATAACGTGCACCACAAACAACCAATTTTAAAGAAAAAACTAAAAATGTACCGAACAAATCAAACGCCTGACAAAAAAATACAGCAACGAGATACAGCACTGAGCAACTGCAGCACAGAAGGGAAGGCGTTGATGGGTTGAAGTTAAATCAAATTTCATGTAGAAAAGACTGACTGATTAAAGTGATTAAGATATGATTACATTTCCTGTAATTGAAGTTTTAACGGAGACCTAAGAGAGAGTACCAAAGCCCAAAACAAAAAAAGATTCATCGAAATGTAAGTCACGTAAAGAAAGATACAACCTGTCAGGGCTGCTAGCCGGCAAATTAATCCGACACAATTAAAGGGGGGTAGGTAAGGGGGGGGGGAGAAGATAAATAGTCGCAAACACTCGCAATAGGTTTGATTTCCACTACAATATAGCAGCGGGGATCGGGGCAGGCATTAATCTTGAAGATTGTACCTCGGCTATGACCCGAGTGAGGTGCATCCTCACTTCTAGCGATTCTGTTACCTGTCTAACAACAGGAACAACTACAGATGTTGGATATTAGCAGAAATACGCAGTGTTGTCGAGCAATCGTTTTTTTTAAACCCTTGAACTAATATTTAGGTATGCTTCTTAAATAAAATCCCTTTTTGATCAGCTACGGCATAGAAAAACTAATAAGTAGTGTGTAAATACACACTTGAATACTCACATGTGTATCTATAAAAAAAATTTTTTTGGTTACAGTGTATGTCGGTTAGCTTTTCCTAAAGCAAGCAGTTGATTTGGAAGTAAACGAAAAGCAGCAGATAAGGTTAGGATCTTGCAGGGTCGGCTACGCGCGAGTACCTAATGCCCCTGGTGTTGCAAGTGTCCCTAGGCTGCGGCAACCGTTCACTATCAGGCGGTCCACATGCTTGTTTTCCACCGTCAAAAAAGTATTCAAGGCGCACCGGACGCGTACAGTGAGTCCCCACATAAAAGTGATGCCCAACGGTATAGGTCTCACAAAACACCTATTGTCTAGCCCTCCATTTGCCACTTCACTTTGCTGTAGTGTTTCAAGTTGTATATCTGTAAGATGGTCGCATTTCTGCAGTAATAGTACAGGATCCGTTTTCAAGTATGTTCTTACGGATAGGTATCTAGGAGAACAGATGGATAGCAATGCACGTCGGTTCGCGAATGAGATGAGTGACCTCCTCGAATGAAATTTAGTGAATGAATTTCAGTGCAAACCTTAGTTATTGAGTAAATTGTAACTACGCAATATCTAGTTTTAAGCAAATTCTACCTAGAGACCATTGTAGTAGCCGCAAAGGGTAATTAGGTTCTAAGTGCTTAATATACCTGCACCTTATTATAAATTACATTCAGATAGCATATGCTCAAGACTACTAGTTGACTGCTCAAGACTAGCATATGCTCATGATTGGGTGAAAGGAACACTCAGAAGCCCAGAAAGAAGTTAGACTTTTTTTATTCAATTTTATAACTAAATTATCCACTAGAGTATGTATAAGCTCTTCAGCAGGCTAGGTTATAGCAGTGAATCTGTAGCTTTTACACTTGTACAACAAATTATGTTTCAAATTAGACAGTTTCCCCAAATCAGTGTCCCACAAGTCAGCATTCGAAACGTAAAGATGGAAATTTAATATTTCCAAGAAAAAATACGGATCCGACAATGCTCTAAGTACGTTCAGTAATGAGCTCATAATTGTATACGATTCCACTCCACAAGTCCTCGGAATATCCTCAGTTTTGAGATAAAACTCGAGCCAAAGCGAAAGACCCACCTTTGATGTCGCCCAATTAGATCGGTTTCATTAAAATCGTTAAAACTCGACTGCCTTTGTCGTAAAGCATGAATCGATCATCGTTTCGTGTTTCCTTAAAATATTATGCAATATTACTTGATGATTTATGGTATAGTAATGACAAATCCAATTAAATCCAATTTGAATATTTCGGCCGACCATGGTTTTTAATATTATTGACGAATAGTATTTTCGTTTCACGTCGTTTTACAATTTCACATTTTGAACGCTAAACCGTAGACAAAACTAGAAAAAACAACTAAATTGGCTAATACACGAGTTATGGTGTAGGTATTAAAGACTTATTAACATAAGTAACTTCGTAAACGGTATTCAGAAAGAAAGTTGTGTTACAGTACCACTAATCTAAGAAATACACATTTTGACAATGCCGGTGTCATTGGAAATTGCACTTCAATTCATGAGCTTTGGCTTGACTTTGAGCCTGACAGAACACTTGAACCCTTCCATTCGATAAAGTTTAATTTCTGATGACACTGGCAGATGTCGAAATGTATTTCTTAGATTAGTTGGGCATAGTTATTCATTACTCAAGAACGGCTTCATTGTTTCCGCTGAAAAATGGTAGGAAAGTAGCTTACAGCCAGGAGACAGTCATTGGATTCTTTTTATCCCGTTGAGATAGTGGGGAAAGCCCACGCGAAGAAGTGAATAAACTACAAATGATTCTTAGATTGAAAACCGTGAGGTCCATGAGACCGGCGCGCGTCACCAACGTAAGTCGAATTGGCGGTCACAAAAGCGGGTTAAGACTAACTCAACTTACAAACCCCCAAATCGGGGGCAAAAGCAGCCACACGAATGCTTACCAAAACCACACTTTCAACCTAATGCCCTTCAAAGCTCTTCGTGCTTTTCTAGAAATTATTTTTCTCAGGGCACAACAAAGGGCCGGGGAGTTAATTATGGCGAGATGGATTCCGTGCATAAACCTGCGCTAAATGAACTAGCCTGTGGTAATATAGGGTTGGGGTGGGGAGGACCAGATCTTGTGAAAAAGCTTGCGTCTTTTTCAGAAGGTATTAGCGTAATTATAATTAGCCTACGCACTACACGTCGTGACTGTTTTGGAGTTAAACAAGTAAAATGTTGCATGGCGAATGGCGGTTATAAATAAAACGACGCAGCTTTTGACGCTGCGACGAAACAACGTAGCGCAATGCGCTTACAAAGCCTCAGGTATAAAGGAGGAAATCTTTCTTCTCGGATTTTCAACTAAGAGCAATACCTAACCTAATAACTTGTCAGAAAATTACACATAAACAGATTTCCTTGAAAAATCAGTCACTTTGCAACCTGTAAAAACTATTGATAAGAATGACAGGCATTTGCGCGCGAAAGCACGATGCCATGTATTATTATTTTTCAGATTTTGACACGGCGTTACTTATTTGCAGCCAGCCATTTTATTATTAAGGCTAAAGTACTTGCAGCTTCATTCATGAAGAGCTTCTATTTAGAGTTTAATAAGCTACATTTTACAACGTAGAGCAGAATATTGATGAGCCCTGTACTCCGCTAACTGCTTTTGCTTCCCGAGCGCGCTTAATGAGCCGCCATCTTGTTTCGCGAAACTATCTTTAACGGCGTTTAACTAAAATTTAATAAAAACAACCATTTGGCTTCAGAGTGGTTAATTAGACAGCAACCTCTTTACGTTCTGTAAGAGAATCAAATAAACATGGAAATGCTAACTTGCTTCTTGTAGCAGTTTAACTAACAAACTAATTTTGTGCATTTTTACGCTTAGCGGTTTGATTAGTGAGTCATGCTCATTAAAATGATTCTGGAGTGGAAGCGTTATTTTATACAATATGGTTTAGTGGAATAATGGCTGGCTCATACGTAAACTTTGAACAGTTAGTAGTCATGCTCACTAAAAAACTTCTGGGGTGGTGGCGTTGTGGAACGGGTCGTTTAAAAAGTGCACTTGTAAACAGGTGCCACCTTCAGAAATTGGTGTGCTAAATTTAACTTTTTATTATAAGTACATTTAATTAAGCCTTTTTTAATCAATTGTATGTCTCAATGAATTGTAATTACTAAACTGCACTGTAAAAAACACCCTAGACAGTAATTGCTTAGTAAGAAAATCAGGGCGGGTCTTTTCAGTAGAAACAAACTTCTGACGTCGGTTTGAGTTTCATATTTATTATACAGAATATGAGAAAGAGAAAAAAACTTCGTTAAAATAACAATAAACATCATTAAAAAGTTAATAAGGCTCAAAGTTCCGTAACAGAAGAGATACAGCAAAGTTTAACCCACAACTTCTCGGGCGGTTCAAAGTGACCCTTTAAAAGATATTGTCATTCCCTTAGAATCTTCAGAACTATGAATTGATAGGTTCGTCTGAGGGTTGACTTTGGGCGACTTTCGGCGAGTTTTCATACGCCTCATTTGATAAAGGCGCAGTTTGGACTTTGTGGCTTCGTAATTTGTCCAACTTCTTCGAATACTTCATATAAGACTATGTATACCTACATATACATTCGAGGTGAACGTGACTTAGGAGGAAACAGCTCTTAAATCGGGCATATCCGTGCTTCACAAGCCAAGTTAGGTGTTTCAAGCCGACGCCGCTAGATGTCACCTGGCAGAAAGCATGGCTAGCTTTACATATAGCTCTCCATGTTGTTAACCCATGCTGGATAATGGATTGACGTCACAATAGGTTCGCTCATCGCCAAATGTTTTCTTAGCTAATATTTAAAACCAGCCAAGCGTGAGTCAAGTTAGCAGTTGAAGGTTCTGTTGCCCATCGCAAGTTATTTTATATGATCACTTACACTATTAGAATTCGAACGAAAATTACTTGGTTTTTCCCACATGTTCACTTAAAAAAACCGTTGAGTTGGCAGGGGCCAATACATGACTGCAACAAAAAAAATGAGATTCCTGAGAAAAAACTCAATGCAAATAAGACATTATCAACCATAGCTCGCGCCGAAATCACACTACACAAAACCGCAATTCCGTATTCGCCAAGTCCAACCTTTTCGGTCCGGGTTCCTTGTTGACCACGGAACCCTATAAACGGTTTCGTTTACGCACACATAATTAGATGAACAGATTTACAATTTGTTGTCTTAGATGTTTTGAACTACGTGCCAGAAGGCACATGTGGTAACATGACTAGAAGTCTGTGGAGGAAGCCCAATGGGGTGATGGAGGCACTGAAGAGCTTCAACAATTTATCTAACCAACTATGACGACCAGTTTAGCGCAGTGGCACCAGCTCTAGTTGATACTCAAGTGTTCCGAATTCGATACCCGCCGCAGAACAAATTGTTGTTGCTAAAACGGATATTTTGTCCCGAGTCTGGATGTTTATGATACCTTCGTTGCTCCTGATTACCAAAACCGGGGGAAAACCTACTTTGGGACTAGAGTAATTTAAATATGTGATGCATGAATACAGTATGAATTACTTTAGTATTTGATACCGAAATACGGAACGAAAATCAAACCCTCGACAAAGTAGCTAATTAATTATCGAATACGGCAAACAAATGTTGGATTATCGACAATTCGACATCGATACCTCGTTAGTAAGGAAAATTCGAGCGGGCAAGGAAACCGCAAATTCCGTGATAATTGGTGAATCTATTTCATTCCAAGAAACTAGTGATGGGACATCTAGATACGAACTTATCGATAGCGTAAAATTTTTGCTACAAGAGACGAAAAAAGTTTTGTAGGTTTCAATTTCCACCCTGGACAACCATTCATTTGGTGAAAATGTGGGTTTATTTTCAGTGTTAAATATCAATGAATGAATGAAATGAAGAATCAAAATGTTAAGAGACATAATTATATAACCAAAAACGTTGGAAGATCTACAAGTAAGGATTTATGGAAACAACGAAGATACCTAAAACAGGCAGGCACATATACTGTAGACATAGACTCACCAAACTAGGTAACAAGCCTGTATCTTAGAACTCTATGAAGCCTATGAAGTCAGATAGCGAAGGCGAAGGTATGAATGAACCTTAGCAGAGAACAACATAGGCAGTTGTTGTGTAGCATAGTTGTGTATGTTTGTATGCATAAATAAACAGTGGGCATATAGTATTTAACTGCTTATGTGGTGTAAGTGTAGGCTAAAGTGTAGACAAAACGCTTCATAGCAGCAGACTCTAGGCCGTACGAACTTTGGGGCGTCAATTTACAATGTTTTTATCATTTAACACCGCCTCTGGTATAAAATGTTAGGAATTTTATTTGCAGCGTTGTATGACCATACAAACATAAACGGCTTATATACGTCCCACTGCTGGGCACAGGCTTCACCTCAACTATGAGGTGGAATGAACCATACTCCAACACGCGAGCTCAGTGCGGATTGTTGGAGGAGTGTAAGGTTAGTGAGCAACCTCAATGTCAGATGTTATCAAGCCGCCCTAGGGCCTCTGACTAAGCTTAACGACTGACATCTGGCCACGTCAACCGGGACCAACTGTTTAACGTGCCTTCCGAAGCACGGAGATGCCCGAAATACACATAACTAAATTTCGGTCGGGTGGTCACCCATCCCCATTCCAACCCGGCGTGTGTTGCTTTATAACAGCGATCGTCGCCGATCACTGTCACAACTGCGCCACGGGCACCTCTATGACCATACTTAACACAAACATCGATATAATATCGATAAAGATGGCAATAACGAACATATCCATGATAATAACGCTCAATTCGATAGGGAACGATCATTATACACGAATCCCGCATCCTACCATTCGCGTTTATTTATGAGGGATTTGCCATGATTATGGCGACGTTCGGAAGCCCTCTTGCTAAATGGTGTATTAACCGTATTGGCAATTATTTCCTTTACAATCTGTATATTAACAGGCAGATTGTTTCCAAGTTTAATTTAGGCATACATACAATCGACGACTATTATTTTCCCAAATAGGCTAGTCAGAAGCACGCTGATTGTTGCCGTCGTGGTGAACGGAACATCCAGAAGCCCGACATTTAGCAATAATTTCATAAAATGATTTTAAACTTTTTCAGCATAATCTCTCTTGTTTCAATCTAATTTATTAAAAAAACTAGTATTCCGCCTGATACCCTGACCAAGTTAATTTTATCTAGTATTTCTATTTTAAGATAAAAATGCAGCCTTGTGAATGCAAGAACTAGTTGCTACAAGTGCATTTCTTATTTCATATCAGCCTTTTCGGGTCCAACAATTAATCGCATCTTAGACTGCTAAGAATGAGAGATTTTCCAATTTATTTCTGCTGCGATGAAAACATTAATAAAATTTTGTGTTATTTATTTTTCAGAAAAATTGGTTACACTAAGAACAAACCTTTTATGTGACTTTATTAACAAGTCCAATAAATCCAGCTACACAGGTACACGCCAGGGAACTATCAAACTCTGTCATTCACAAGAAAATCGCAAACTAAGAACAGATAGTCAATTATTAAACTTTGTAGTTGCGAAAGCCCTAACTGTCCTATTAAACGGGCCAAGTTTGCTAACCAATTATGGACTTTAAATCTTCTCGAACAAGGTGTCAGTTTATCACTCGGAAGATAGGTGACATCTGACATAATGAACGAACAAAGTGAACGGATGATTAGTCCCTAACGGCGCCTTCGCAGTACTTCCTAATAGAGAATTGATTTATGAACATTGGAGAAAGGCAAGTATGTCTATACCTATGTGAGAATGACGTCAGCGTGAAAACAGGCTCGCAAGAGATCTGTCACATTTCATCATCAGAGTCACATCTATACGTAAAAGTAGTATTTAAATATATGCTAAAGGATACAGCTTTGAGAAACTGATTAAAGACCTTAAATTTTCGGAAGGTCTAATTCGCACACTAATAAATAAATGAACCAAATGATTCAACAAGTGTCATAGGATGAACGAGAACCAAAAAAGCCTGATATATTAAGTCAACACATGCTTGCGTCGATTTGACTATCGTTTGTCAGTTTAAGGATTCTAGCACTCGCGCACCACTAGCGATATGGTTTGAAAGCTTTACATAAAAAGACAGGGTAGCCAACAACCAGAACATAAGCAAATATGGCGGATCGTCGAGGGAATCCGTCCTTTCGCGATGCGCCGATCCCGATATTCGGGACAAGACCGTTAGTTATCTTTATTACTCATTCCACAGCCGCCTCCTGTTTAGAGCTGTGACAGTATCGATAGCTTTGATCGAGCAAACTGATTGTAAAGCAAATTTTGCGCTGCGTCATGCCGAAAAGTGGAGCGTTGTAAGACCCTTCACAACTTGAGCACTCCGGGAAGCAGACATCCCAGTTACAGTGTGTGAATGAACCTCCTGGCCGTGGCCAAATGGCCATGCGCAGTATACTTATCTTTTTTCAATCCCTGCCAAAATTTCAAGAAAAATTCATACTCCTATCTAGCTTACGTAAGTCATATTATGCATTGTTTTTCAAAAACTTTGTACAATAAGGCTAACTTATTGGAAATAAACAATGTGTTTATAGATCGATTCTGACACTTCCTTGAAAATTCGGCAGAGTTTTTAAAAAAACACTATTGTTTCTGCATTTACTGGTGTTTAATCGAAACAGAAAAAGACAGTTTTACGTCAAAAAATAAATTTCACACCACTTTCAGAAAAGCTGTTATGTTACATCTTCGTACTTTATCGATAAGCATTTTTCCCAGCCCTAAACTGCCACCCAAAGTCTCCTAATTGCACTAACATAAAGGAAATTCTAAGGAAACTCGCAGAAAAATATATTAATGAATAAATACGACTTAATGTCCTCATTTATCATTTGTACAAATTCAAAAGGCCCTTCATAAAGGATATATATTTTTACAGCCCTATTATCATTTATTAAAAGCTAACCACAAATTTATTTTTCTTGTAAAAAGAGATTCGTTTGTAATTAACCAAGCAGGGGTTTTACGTATGACGAAATAAATTATTCTGAATGAAAAGATGACACAATAGTAAACATCTATAATTATTTTTAATGATAATTTTAAATGAGTCAACGATGTCATTAGTGGTTCAATGGATTTTGAAAAAAATATTAGTGAAAGGAGAAAATTCGTTTCGTACCTAAAATTGAAACTGCCAGCCAGACAAAAATAATGCTGGAATCTTATTGGAAATGACGCCCTAAAAGTTTCTTTCTAGCACAAGAACATTGAAAAAAAAACATGATTATTTCCCAGGAATAATGGATGAACGGATTTCAGCTTGTGAGGTGTCGATAGATTATAAATAGCACTCTAAAGGGTTAATAGACGGTTCCTGTCCTAGTAAGAAATCTTCAGGGCGTCATTTTCAATAATAATCCAGTATTATTTTTGTCTGGCACTTTCATTCTTGGGTATATTTTGTTGGAGACCTGAATGTTCTCCTGGGTGTTCTCTGGCTTAGGTCAGACTGCCATCACCCTGTCGCGCCAAAAGCCTTGACTCTACCCCTCCTGGGGCCACCCCTAAAATCTCAAATACTATGTTTTGCTGACAACTAGAAGAGAACCACTCGTAACGTCAACAAGAAATCGATTGTTACGAGTACAGTTTGCAGAAAAAGTTGATATAAGTACACTTTAAAAAAGTGAAGATGACTGTATCCCTTTTTTGCCAAATTGCACCACCACTGTTTCAGCCACCTGAGCACTAAAAAAAGAGTCACGCGTCAATTTATAAAAGTACACGCGAAAAATACACACTTCTCATAAGATTATGAATCTTCTTCTTTCGTATCAATTTCATCAAATAGAACCCGATCAAAACTTAGATCTCGACTGCGTCATTCGTTGCCAAATTTAGA
This sequence comes from Udea ferrugalis, assembly GCA_950022985.1. Taxonomy (NCBI): domain Eukaryota; kingdom Metazoa; phylum Arthropoda; class Insecta; order Lepidoptera; family Crambidae; genus Udea; species Udea ferrugalis. The sequence continues at coordinate 10,347,684 of OX465541.1, read as the reverse complement.
TCCTCCCCTGTGCAGGTCTTAGGGCTCAGGGCAATCGAGGAGGTGACCCATAGTTTGAGGATCCACGCCGCAGTCACACGCGTTTTGAGCTCCATCTCTACACCCCCATGTCACTAGGTTTCGTCTGCAACGGCCAAAGAAAGAACGGAGTCGGTTAAGTGACTTCCAGGTTGGCCACGCCAGGTCAAAGCCGGGTGGTAAGATATCCGCAGGAGGAATGTAGTCAGTGGAGGGAGGGCACTTGCAAGACCAGAGTTCGACTCTGGCGACTCATGAAGACTATGAATAAAATATATTAACTAAATTTCATATCTAACGTCTATACAACTGTGTTTTAGCTCTACAACTTATCGCCTAAGCTATTAGTTACGCCAGTTCTTGTGACTGTTACTTGTGTCTCCAAAACCCAAGTCCCGTTTCTAAATCGTTTAGTACCGGAATCCATTAGTAGTTAATAACAATATAATGATTATCGAATTAGTCAACTATATAAGAATCGAGTTTATTATTGACCAATCATTGTATCTCTGTAGGTGAAGGAATCATGAAGAGATTGGTGAGTTTCATATTTAATTTTAATTTTACAATAATTAGCCAGTTATAGAATTCTATCAAAAAGACCATTTATTCATTCCCGCAAGGAATACCATTACGAATCGACTAATTAACCAATAATTAACGTCGTAAATACAATTATACTATGTACAGCCAGCAGCAAAACCATAATACCAATACTAATAGCACTATAACCAATTTTATTCCACCTTGTATCACATTCATGAAATGCAATAAATGATTTGACTTTGAATTCCAAGTCATAATTTTTATATCGAAAAGTTCACAAACAAAGGTTCCAGCTTAACCCGCTATCGCATTTTAAACAAACCAACACAATGTTATGTGCTTTATTTAGCAAGCGCAATTTTAAAAATAGTTCAGGATTGCAACCTTTGTCGCGATGTGCCGTCGTTAGCAGGGTTAAAAATATTAAATCACATTGTTTGTAATAACAATTTCTAGTAAGTTTGCTAAAAAAATATGTGATAGCAACAGTATAGCGCTATACAAGTTTTTAAAACCTTGGCAATACGAGGATATATTAGCGATATTTCTGCATAATTCAAATAATTATATAGTAACACATTTCGATGTATTGCTCAGTGCATTTTTTTTTTCAAATATAAGTTTAAGTCAACAATATTTTCTTCATCATTATCAGCCGCAAGAAGTCCACTGCTGAACATAGGCCTCCCCCATATTTTCTTATGAAGATAAAATTGGAAAACGTACAAACTAAATTTTTCTATTTCATTATACTGCCACAGTTCACAATCTCAACAGAAAGACATCTCAACTCAGCTTTGTTACAAAAACTAGGGTTTTTATACAATAAATAATATTGTGTGCCTCAACCCTCGATTTAGTTAATCGTTAATAGCAGTTTAGCACAATACAAGAGACATATTTAACATAACTATTTTAATTGAACATAAAGTTTAAAGCACAGCGACAAGTTGAATACAATCTGTTGTATTGTAGCATTAAATTTAATGTTACAGCTTTTGTTACAGATAGGCGTATTATATGATACACAGTTTATTCATTAATATTTGCTGGTAACATTTGTTTTATGCGACTCAGTTTTGACAGATCATCAGCCAATGATGATTCAGTATTTGACGGCAGTAGTCCTAAATTGCGATCAATATAGTGATTTTAGTATAAATAGTTTTTTATGTTTTTTTAATAATAAGAACACGACTCTGATGGTAGTAAAAACTAGAAGGTGTCAGCTACCCTCCACGGATATAAAAACTGTATTGCAGCACAGACGTATTATAGTCCACTAATAGCATTTCTTTTTCAGGCTATCTTGTTTCTCGCCTGTGTTTTGGCAGCCGAGGCCAAGCCATACGGCGTTGGCGGAATGATGCCTGGCGCTGGAGGAATGATGCCTGGCCGTGGAGGAGTCATGCCTGGAGCTGGAGGAGTCATGCCTGGAGCTGGAGGAGTCATGCCTGGAGCTGGAGGAGTGATGCCTGGAGCTGGAGGAGTGATGCCTATGCCAGTGGATCCTCCGTACGCAGGACACCAGTACAACCGCGGGGAGAAGTTCGGACAAGGTGGTTACAGTCAAGGTGGCCAAGGGTATGGACAGCAAGGGTACCAGCAAGGTGGATCACAAGGTGGATACGACAGAGGACACCACGACGAGGAGTACGTTTCGGTAAGGACACTTTAGAACTTAGCAAAACTTCTTTTAGAACTTGACACATCAGCTTCCTTGATCTTTTATTAATGTTTATAAACAGCATTTTTGGCTAGGTATACCGAGCAGACTAGTCCGCCTGCTAACTACCTAATAAATACCAAATAAAAAGTTAGACAGGCCAGGCCATAGGTTGGTCCCAATAAGTCCCAGTGACAGTTGATCGGCAACGATCGCTGCTGTAAAGCAACACACACCGAAGAGATGTATTTTAGGGCATCTCCGTGGCACCCTAAATCAGAACTTGTATCTGAGCAAAGCATTGACAGTGTTGACAGTTTGAGACAACCCTGCGCAACATGTATCTGTCTCGTTTAACACTTTAGTAAATAATCATACTATCTTGTTCACACGGTATAACACGGTCAAATTAACTACGTCGCACCCCGTGGTAATTTTTTGACTCCGCGTCAGTACTGGCATAACCCATCTACTCCTTTTTTTAAGTATCATTGGAGCAACCAAGTTTTTTTTTTCTTATTGTTTCTAATTATAGAATTCCCCTTACAGATCCAGAAAGGCCATAAATCGGAAGGCCACGACCGCGGTGGCGGTGCCCAGTTCGGGTCGGCTGGCGGCGGCGGTGGCGGCTACGGCCAGTACTCCGGTGGCGGTGGCGGGTACGGCAGCGGATACGAATCCGGAATGGGGATGGGTGGGCTCGGATAAACACGAGAAGATAAAAATGATGACATAAATTATTGAAAAATCTACTTGTTTTAATTTTTAGTTTGTTGCTGGTTTTTATTTATTTATTAGTTAATATAGAAAGTTATCACAAAAGACAATAAAAGTATAGTTGTTTACAATTAAAAAAAACGACGGATTCAGGATTTTTAATGAAGACTAGCTGTCCTGATAGACTTCGTTCTGTTGTCAATCAAATTCAGTGTCACGTGATAGGTAGAAACGGTTTCTTAGAGAAAACTAAATTGTTGTTTTTCACTATATTCTTAGCATTTTCTTATGTTTACTCACCTTTTAAACCTCCCTTGGACCTTCACAAATATTTCAAAATTAAATTTAGCCAAATCGGTCCAGCCATTCCCGAATTTTAGCGAGACTAACGAACAGCAATCCATTTTTATATATAGAGATTATAGTAATGTAAACATTCGGTTAAAAATGTAAAAGCCTACAACCCAAAAATACCCAATTCAAGTTAATAGTATTTAGTTCAAATTGAAAGTAAATACTTACGAGTGAATCAGATATTAATTGAACGTACTTAGCGTTATTTAATTGGTAATTTCGTTAATTCCGTTCCAATTGCTCATTCGCATTTAAATTTGTGTCATGTACTCACAGATACTCTTGTTTGCTTTAAGCACCCAATTAATTTAATCACATACATATACTTATTTATGTACTACGAATCACAATAGCATTTCTACAAATCAATTACTGGTAACACTAACAGAAGCGGGTCACGGCGTCTTTTCGTCACTATGATTGTATTTAGTGCATCATATCCATTTAAATTAAAAAAATATATAGTATTTCGTATTTATTTATTTTACTTTAATTAAAACGGCTTGCAACCCAATGACAGTTATTAAAAATACATAAATACAAAAAAAATACAGCTAAAACAAACATAAAATAACAAATACAAGATAACATACACTACACACAATGTCTTTCACAAACATTCAGACAAAATGTCTTTCCATTTGTCCGCAAAAATGACAATAAATGTCAAAACGTGGATTTGAGTCGAGGAGAGCGTTGAGCGTTGAGGAGAGATTGAGCCAAAAAGATATTTCGATTAGTTTTGATTACCGAACAGACTTAGGTGACGTTAACATAAGAATAAAAAACAAGTACATTGTACAAAGTATACGCCCAAAGAATGCGTGTATGTTGCCATACTATGTTTTACTGAACGTGATTAGAGTTTAAATATTTACACTTCGACTTCTTTGTTTATAGAAGCCTCTGACGGTTCAATGCATATTATGACGGCAATCCATACATAGGATTTATGCTAAGTATTGTACAGTGGGATAAACGTCAAGTGTATTTTGTTGTAAAATAGCCTTTAGAAGTTGGACATAAGGTGTTTTATAGCTCCACTACCAGCAGGACTAACTTGTGCACCGCGACGACATTGTGTCGCAGTTTTCATAAACATTTGGTATCTAAGTTAGAACTACTTGAGTTTTAATCAAAAAGCCAATTGGAAGTTACCAGTAAAAATCTGGATTGAAAGGTAGATATACCTAACTGTTACATTTAAATCGTAAAATAGGGGATTGCTACCATGTACCTATAACTATAACTGTGTTCAACATTAAAGAGTCCTCTTGATACTTTCTTCAAAAAGGAAAAAACGAATGAGTATAAAATACATGAAACAAATAATAGTACATAAAACAAATAATAGTACATAAACCGTCAAGAATGTTTGCGCATAGGCACTCTCAACTATAATGGGTTATTTTTTACTTTTAGGTTTTTTAGACTTAAATCTTTACCAGCTGCTGGTTTCTAATTCGAGGCAGGTTTCCTCGGGTTTTCCTGATGTATGACAATGATCATTAGACAGGTATCGGGTTAACGAATACTAAGTCTACTTAACATTAATTAAAATACGCATTAAAAGTAGATTTGACATAAATCGCATTAGGACACAAGTGATACTTATGGTGTTGCCAGCGTGTGTTTTTATGTGAGAAAGAAAGAAAAAAAAACGCTTTGTTAATGTAAGATATCCTGACTTTCAAAAAGTTACGAAATATAAACAAAGAAAATTAAATTATAAGGCAAAAGAACAACAAACAGCAGGATAGAAAAATACTACTTATGCCAAAAATTAAAAAGACCACACTCAGTCTTTGACTGGCCCTAATAAGCTTAGGCGTGGTTTTCAATGGGACCAGCTGAATGAGGTGAGATGTGTTATTTTCTCTCAGCACAGGTCAGATGTAAAAGTTATCTGGGGGGTAAGCCATTCAACAACACAACTCTTTAACATGAGGAAAGCGCGAAAAATGAATTAAATTGTCGTTGATCTGTCGACTTGTAGTCCTGATGTCATCTCACCTAAGCTACACTTTAGTTGCCACTCTAACATTTTGTATTGTGTCACCGTCTGACACAAACATTTGAAAGTTAAAAATAGCAAAATTTGCGCAATCTTTATTGTTGTTCATTGTTTTTAGCTTGTATTTATTTGCCTTCTCAAATGCTTCCCTTTTTCAATGATTTGGATGAGCAAATTATTATCACCGTCAGGGCTTAAAAAGCTTCAACAAACAGTGAAATCCACGTTTCTAGAACATACAGACAAAGATAGCTGTTACATGGTATATCTGCGTCCCTTTCTTCCCAAGATCCACAGCGACGGTCACACTAGTCATCGGTGATGTCATGCTGACCATACTCGGACGGCGCGCGCAAGGCTGCGTGTGCGCAGGTTTTGGCGGCGAAAACGACCTATTGTCAACCGGCTCTTATTGGGTCATTTGAATTAGGGTTCTCTTGGCAAAATGAGCCTGACAATACACGATAACTAGGCGACGATGTGATTAATACCATTTGATAGGCATACTGCAGAGACTTAATAAGATTCATATATGAGTAATAGCAATACATTCATTGGACACTTAACATAACAACTCATCGTCATTTGTTAACAAAACTCGAGTCTTTCTTGGGCACAAGTATGTTATTTTGTCAGTGTTTTATTGAAATTAGAATAAGTCTAGCGAAACAAATCAAGTAAAAAGAGCAGAAGCAGACTTAATGCCAAGCAGTTTACAAGAGCTTTTTATTTCCAATCGATTTTATCAATTGCCACGAAGTTGACTACTACTCCAGCATTCGCGGGTTCGATCCCCGGGCACTTCAAACATTTGTTTGTGTGCATGAATGTCTTTTTGTTTTGTCTGGGTGTTTAATACATTATGTTTGCAAGTAAAGTACAAGCTCTGTTTAGTTTAGGGCTAGACGGCGCGCTGTGTGGACTAACATCGGTTTATTTATATAATGTTCACAAAGAAACAAAGAAGATAAAAAGATAAACGAGTATTATTGATCCTAAATATGTCTAACAACTTTAAAAATGCATGATGCAGGTACGAATGCAGAAATACCTATCTCTACGTGTCAGCGGTTGAGCAAAGCGCGAAAACTTTTTTTCTTCATGTTACCGAAACGTGGAACTTCAGGTATTGAGCCGGCGGGTCCAGCGCGCGAATGATAAAACATTAAAAACAAACCGAAACCAACCCAAACCTTTGGGATATTTTTGCGCGCCACTTTTTTGTTTTTTTATTATATGCTACCAGTTTGAATATAGTAAAAAAAACTTGTTTTTAAAAAAAGAATGTTGTAGCTTGTTTATGTTCTTTTAATTCCAACAGTCAACAGATATACGAGTTTCGACATAAAATTGTATTTGATAAAAAAAATCTGATAGGTATCTATTTATTCAGAAATGATAATCTGATTTGATCTGTTGCGATCTTAATCTTTGTGTGAACTAAACTAATGTATCCTTTAAAGTTTATGATTAGTTAAGATAATTTATTCTTCTTTACCTAAGAAACATACAGTTTTCTTGATTAACAAAATTCAGTTTCATTAATTTTAACAAATTTTACATGATTTTATTTACGTTTCTTCTTTTAACACCGACACCTTATATACCATCCTTACATACGGCGCTCAAACTTGGTCTTTGACTAAACACCAGAAGTCCGCCCTCGGGGTTTGTCAAAGGGCTATGGAGCGTAGTATGCTTGGTATCAAACTGACAGAACGCATACGCAACACAACAATACGCTCCAGAACCCGAGTTACCGATGTCTCCCGAAAGGCCGATCAGCTAAAATGGGATTGGGCTGGACACGTCTGCCGCATGCAGGATGAGCAGTGGGCTAAGAGAGCGACCGAGTGGGAGCCTCAATGCAGAAAACGACCTCGCGGCAGACCAAAACGGCGATAGCGGGACGAGTTAGACTCGCATTTGGAAGGCTTTTTTTTTTTTTTTTTAACCCGGTGAAATGCCTTTACGCACATCCCGCTGCTTGGGGGGCAGCGGGGGGGTGTGGGACTCGCCCACCCCTGCAAGGGGTGAGAATACCCACTAAAACACCGGGGCGGCCTTCTTCTGCGCGTGACCAGGGTTTACCGAGGACTCTCCCAGGGAGGCACTCTACCGGTAAAACCCTGGCGCGCTGTGCCGGTTCCGGCTCACCTCGAGGGGAGTAGTACCTCCCCTCTTACACACCCGCCGGTGTTCGACAGTGTGAGGCCACCCCACACTGCCGTCCTCCTCGGGGTCGCATGTGCAATGAAGGCACACAGCCCCCGCCGTGTACTCTCCTAGCGACCCCGGGGCCCCCCTTTAGTCGCCTCTTACGACAGGCGGGGGTGACCTTGGCTGTATTCTTACGCCCCAGACCACAGGGCGAGCATTTGGAAGGCTGGTTCAACATGGCTCTAGACCGCAGTCAGTTGAAGAGGGGTAGGGAGGCCTTTGCCCAGCAGTGGGATAGCGCAGGCTAATTATAATATAATAATAATAAAACTACTATAATTCATCACCAAATTTAAACCTAAGTCGCAGCAAAGTTGTGATTAAAAGCTTCATTAAAACAAAAAAGTCTTATAATTACCGCTATTTTGTCACTTTGAAGATATCTTTTCAGAAGTCGAGCAAATGGTGAAAATGTTTTTGTTACCGTTTCTAAATTAAGTTTTAAACTTTTTTCTTCTCTCTTCAGTGAATGAAAAGATAACAGCATCATGCAACAATTTTAGAGAGGCCAATAAGATAAGATATACTTTATTGCATAGATTAAACAATTACACAAACAACGATTACAGAGCTTTAAGACGTAGTTTACATTTCATGTGTTAATCCCAATTACTTAGATAATGTTGTGTTCAAGTGTGGTATTCTGAATGTTCCGTCCACCATGACGGCAAAAGGCAGTCCTCTGACTACCCCGTTCCGGATATGGTTATGTAATCAAAAGACATACTTGATGTGCGGAAGACAATGATATTATAATAAAAAGACTAGTAGATAGGTTACTTGTGCAAAAAAAAGTAGCACCCGAAATCAGAACTTCGAACACCTGAACAAACCATTGACAGTTTGAGACGACACTGCGCAACATGTATCAATCTCGTTTACGGTCTAGTAAATAATCATACTATCTTGTACATGCGGTCAAATTATAGGTACGTACGTACGCCAGAGACGATTTTCGACTTCGCATCAGTACTAACATAACGTATCTCTTCTAAATATCATTGGCGGAAGAGATGTAAAATGTGCACAAACCCAAAATGTAACGAATACAAAGCTCCGGATGTGACGTCATCTTCTACAGATAGATATTAATGGCCGCCGGAGGGAACGTGATTGATGGATCCGTATCGATTGAGGGTAGCTCTCTTTTTACACAAACAACTGAGCTTATGGGGCTTGGGGTATGAGAAGAATCAAGTTTATTATGTGCGAATTTGGGTGTATTACCAGCTGTTCTTTGTATCAAAATTTGTTGAATAAATAAATATCGTATTTGAGTCTATTATTTGAATTTAACTGGAATAAAAACATACGGCACATAGATATGTGTGTCTTTTCGCCTAATGCGAATTTCCGCAAATTAAGCTATTTTCTCATAGGCATGTTTTCAAACATTTGATACGATTCTAGCCAAGTGTTTTGACCGGGTTGCTTAGTGGGTTCTTAAACAACATTTTTATTTAAGTACTGAAATCCGCATCTGACACCCATAGTACAAACTCTGATTAGTTAGTGGCCAGCTATGCTATTCCGGCGGACGCCAAAACTCCCTTCGCTCGTGTGAGTGAACTTTAAAATTCAATTTCCTTGCAACTGTGGTCGTTTGAAAAAAAGGGACTAAGACAAATTACATTTTTTAATTATTTACATACAAAATGAGACAAAATACTCATTCAAAGTAAAGCGTATTGATGATTGAGGTAAGCGTGAAGCACCGAGATGTGAAGTGATGTCCGCCGGAATAGCACCCCTGGTTGTAGAGATGATAAGAAATAATTATTTTCTATTTCCTCGAAACCTACAGCAAGCAAGTATTAAATGAATTCGACCTCCAATTGTTCCAAGTGTCGCAGTAAATGTTATTCCCTAGCTAAGTTTAGCTGGCATACTTCCATGTATTAGGCGTGGACGATGACGTCATCGACTAGATATCGCCGTGGCTAGGCCGGCAATGCGGTATCTCGACTCGACCTTAGACTTGACACACCAAATGGAAAACTTAACACGATACATACGAGTACATACAAGAACTGTCATGTCTGATACATCGAATTCAAAGTACGCTACGTAAATAATCGTTTTTTTTTTCAATTATACTTTAATTAAAATGGCTTGCAAGCGGTTTAAAGTCATTAAAGATACATGCATACAAAAAAATACAGCAGAAACGAACATATAATAACAAATCCAAGACTACGTGCACTACACACAATGTCTTTGACAAAAACACAAGCATTCAGACAAAATGTCTTTCTAGGTTATTTTTATTTTTTAGTATTAGGGATAATGCATGCAAACCTGGCTGCCAGGTATAATATACCAGAGAAATTCGTCCGGTCTGTTAATGGTCTCGGTAGCATAATTGGTAGTGCAGTCGCCGGCTTGCGAAAGACGCGGGTTCGAGTCCCGCCTGATGCCAAGACCGAATGCCTTTTTCTGGTTTTCCTATCTTTAAAATGTCTTTCTATTTGTCTGCAAAAATGACAAAACGTGATTAATTTGAGAGTTATCTTCAATTCCTACACTTAGCGTTCGTAAGCACTGAGACCTCTCAGTATTGTAAGTGAATAAGGTAGGTAAGTAGCAAGTAGTTTTCTTATATGAGAACGTATGTCCCGCCCCAACAAGTTTCCTTCGCAAAAGTCATCCAAAGACGTTAGTGCGGAGTGCACACGGGCTCGAGGCCTCGTAACTGTGCTCAAGACGGTTTACGCGGTTGTGCACTCGCCTTATTTGAATATATTGCAGGTGCACGCTGGGGTAGGATAATCTGTCTTTGAATAGGATATACCAAGCAGAAGGTCTTGTTCACTCAATTTAAAAGTAAAGGATATTTAAATAGCCATATAATAAGCATAAAACGAAGAATACTATTTATTAATTCAGGGCTTCACTTCGCAATTCAAAAAGACAAACAAAACGAAAGTTGATATGGAAAATGAATCTATACAGGAAGATTTTGCAAGGACTTGCCAAATTGAGTGACTCTGACTCAACGCAACACCTTTTTTCGAAATCAATGATTCCAGTTCTGTTAGTATAGTATCTAGTCATTATGGTGCGCGAAAATAAGCCTCATCCTTTATCGACTCACAATCCTGTGACTGTGACTTTTACTTACACATCCTACTGTAACATAACATTCTATATAGCAACCACAACTAAAGCCGAGTGCACACCGGTCGAGAGGCCAGCCGCCGTGACTGGCTGCATAAGCAAGTTTCCGTGTGCAGTGTGCACTCGCCTCGCATCTGAATAATCTCGACGATGCACATTGAATTTGGAACTAAACGAATTTCTGGCAGAGCCACTCCTGCACCGGGACTCAACAAACCTGCATTATAAGATAAGATAAGATAAAAAGCACTATATTGCACATGAAACAGAGTAGGTTACTTATGGATAAATACTATATTTTGTGTCAATGTACAATTTAGGCAGTCTAATTGCTAAAAGCAGTACCCATTTCAGACACCCCACAGGTCAGGGAAAGAATACAGAAACAGCAACGCAAGTGCCCAAAAGATAAAGGATTGAATTATGTTTTCAAAAAGCAAATCGAATAGGAAACAACCTTCAAATCGTCAAAACAGAATCAACTGTGTGGAATAATGTCCAGGGATATTTATTTAACTTATCAGTAATCAAAAAATACACTGATTTAGATATTAATATATAGGTACATCTCAGTAGCAATCTTGTTATGATCGTACGACGTGACGTGAAGTGACATGTCACGATGGAGTTGAATCGTTAACGCAACCGCCTTTATTTAATACTAATTCTATCCCTCTTTCTATCTATCTAAGACTCCTTGGTAAACAAAAGACAGAACAACGTCACAGTTCGCTATTCAAGTGATTTTTGGAAAGCTTTTGTTGGCGGAGCGATGCTCGCTTGGGAAAGATGAATAGCATCTCACTGACAGAAACACCGTGCATGGACGTGTCGTTTCGCAGACTAATGATAATGACCTAGCTCAGTCCTAGCGCATTAGACCGTACCCCCCAAATTGATAACAGGAAACGATCTAACTTGTCCTGGGGAGTTTAAAGAGGCAGCAATATATCGATATGTACCCAAAGTAATGACCTTAAGGTAGGAATTTTACGACGAATACAACTAAGCCAGGTATTAGTTCGTTTTTATACTGAAAAGAGACCTTTTGCCATCTTTTCTTCACTTGAAGTCTAACAGGTTTCACAATAAGTGACTACATTAGCTAAAAATAACGAAGGGTTCAATTTGATACTAACCATATAAAATACTAGCAGCCGCCCGCGACTTCGTCCGCGTGGACTAAAGTTATCGTAATTTTAGTAAGGATGCCTATTTTTTTTGAAAATGAAATATAGCCTATGTCACTCAGGAATGATGTAGCTTTCCAACAGTGAAAGAATTTTTCAAATCTGCCAAGTAGTTTCGGAGCCTATTCAATTCATACAAACAAACAAACAAACAAAAAATCAAACCTTTCCTCTTTATAATATTTGTATAGATAGCTAAAATATAACTATAAAGGTACTGTCTGAAAAGAAAAGTTCATAATAAAGCCCCAGTCAAACAAATTAAACTGTTTTTCCAATGTAATATGAAAATACAAAGAAACCGTGCCGGAATACGATTGCAAACTTGCAAAGAATAAAAATAAGCTCTCATAAGTATGAGGTGCCTACGCGCGGCTGTCCTCGGAGAGTGCAAGCAATTTTACCCTTTTAACGTATTCATGCCGCGAGCACACTCGCGTTGCGGTAGACTTTCACGTTTGCTTGCTTTTGCCAGGTACTGAGGTTCAGGGTTGTCAGTAAGCAGAAAATGACCAAATCCAAGAAAAAAAGGTACTGTAATGTAGCACATTTGACGGAAGGGTAGCATAAAATTTGGAGATTTTTGACCTTATGTTGAGCATAAGACAACTTGAGACGATCATAAAATTAGACGCCCGAAGACGACGCAGACATCTGTATTAAGTTGTATCTGAATAAGAACTCGATAAATCGATTTAGAGTTTGTGATTGGAGCAGTGATTAAAGAGAAATTCATTTGACACATGAACTAGACATAGAAAAAAAGCATACAAACAATTAATATAAAACGTGTCAAAAAGGCTCCCACTCAGCATATGCCGCAGTGACACAAGAGCACCATCCACGACGAGGCTGGTTTTCAGAGGTCGCCTTGTTGAATTCGAGAGGGAGAAGTGGATTAAACTATTCAAGAAAATCTGTTCAGTACCTCATAACATCAATGACGCCGGAATTTTATAAGTATATATCTTGCATACTGACTTTTAAACAGTATTGTCATATTCTAAGCAGACCTTCGGCGTCATGTCAACGCTGGTCAAGTGTTGAAACATACCTGCAACAAATGAAACAATCCTATTACTAAAACAATAATAATAAATAAATCAATATCACTGGTAATTAGTGCACACAGCGCCATCTAGCTCCAAACAACGACTGTTAATATTAGTAAGAAAATTACTACTAGTTTGTACTCATATAAATAATCCACCCGAGGATATCACAAAAATTAATTTATTCAATCTTTAATGCACAAAAAATAATGGAAAGTGAACCAAAGGGATAAGTTATATTACTAGTATTAGGTACTTATTTATACATTTATTTTATAGGCAAAAATTGTGCAGTAATCTGTTTGAGCAGAATCTGTATATTTCAATGAAGGAATTTTAATTCGACTGTTGCTATTATTTATTTTGCTACACAGCAGAATAATGAGATCAGTTACAGTCCCTAATTGTATCCAATTCAATATTCCAATTATTTGCCAAATAATTAATTCCAATTGAACTGTAATTAGACCGTTTAATTAGTTAACTCGATTGAAATATAATAGGTAGGTACTCTAAATATACTCTCATGTTTCTAATTTACGATGCTGTAATTTAGAAACATATAAATCCCACAAACACAAAACAATAGCCTCTTCCTGGAGAGCAAGGACCCTGTAGAAAACGTAAGATTCAATCCACCTTGCCACGTTATCACATGCTCTACAACAGGGTTTCTCAAAGAGGGGTACGCGTACCCCTAGGGGTACGCCATTCGAGGGCAAGGGGTACGCGACAAAATTTACGTAATGGCGGCTTGATAAAATTGACCAAAATTACACCTAAAATTGAATCCCTTTGCGACAAGAAACAAGCACATCCATCACATTAATATTAAAAAGACATTTCTTTTGACACTATGTTTGTTACCTTTTATTTAAAATAAAAACCTTATTTTCTTCAATAGTCAATTTTATTATTTTCTTTGGGGGGGTGGGGGGAGCAATTAATTAATTAGGGGTACGCTGTCACCTGGAAATTTTAACAGGGGTACGTGGTGCCAAAAGTTTGAGAAACCCTGCTCTACAATATCTACATGTTACAGCTCATTCACATTAGGTCGCAAGCAGGGCGGCAGCCGCGCGCGCGACAGCAGCGTATGCCTTCAAATTACAAAAACAGACGCGCGACTTGTTTAGATTAGAGTGCATCACAGATCGCGAGGCTGCCGTGCTGCTAAGGCTTTTTTTAGTTTGGAAGTTAGCCGCCTGTGAACCGCGCGACTATCGCGCTGCTTGTGACCTAATGTGAATGAGCTCTAACGGGATCTTCTTGGAGTCTTGTAAGATGTATTGGTTATAGGATGGTGTTGAGGTATTGAACTTCTGCGGTAACCATTGACACTTACTCTGTTTATGAAGACGTAGATTGTCATGTGTGTTATTTTTATGCTATTACATGTTTTTTTTTGTAATATATGTACTTATTTACTTTTTCCACATATAAAGTTTGTCCCATGTAGTTAATAACTTACAAGAGATCTCCGCAACTGGCTGTACTAGAAATCTATGAAGGAGAAGATCAGCTACGAACGACAATGATGATAAGAAGAGGAGAGTTATCAGAACCAAGCACAGAAGACAGCCCTGAACTCAGACTATTATGTGACCGAAGCAATCTCTGGATTATAGCGCGACAACTTCTGAATGTGCAAAGAAAACTTACAAAGTTATTCGATTGGTTAAACTAAACGTAGTTGTTTCGAGCTGGGACTGTGGTAAGGAAATTCAACTTTTTCTGCATTTAAATTATTTTGATACTATGAAACAGTCTCGTCAGGTAATGAAGCTAAAATCAGCAAATATACATGTACAGATGCCTTCAGAGTTAAGTAACCTATCTCAGTAGCGACATCTTCTCGATAATAACATAAACATAACATTTCACGACCATATCCCTAATGGGTTAGTCAGAGGCACACTGTCTGTTGCCGTCATGGTGAACGGAACATTCAGTAGCCCATATTTCGAGGGAATTTGAACCCAACGTGGTAGGGGCGAGCCGTTACCGGGTTGCTTGAGTTTTATATCGGTGTTTTCCATCACCGGAGAGTTAGCCGCAAAATTGTAGAATGAGCACAAACTAGGTGTGTTACGGCCAGATGTGATCTCGGGGCCATCGGGTTCTGTGACAGAGTGTTTAACCACTGGGCCACGACGCTCTCGATAGTAGGTCACCTAAATCTAAAGGCGTCTATACTTTAACGTTCTGCTTTATGTCTCAGTGTTGATCACGTTGTAATACATCGAATAAACATATTAATCTGCCCCTATAATCTATAATCGTACAAGATTTTATCAAAACCGTTACCCGTCGAAGTGGACGTGCATTTTCAAAACTAAATGGCACGTTGCCAGCCAACTTGGGCTTTGGCAGTTTTGGCAATAAGTCATGCCCAACTTTGCTAGGACCGCGGTTCCACTAGTGGTCTCATCATACGTGAAAGTTTCGAACTTGCCTTTTTGGCCTGGCTGTTAGTCGATGACATCGGGAGTTCAGGCACAGTATAAACATACAGTAGAACATCTACAAACAAACGTGCCACTCTCGGTTTGAATGTGTGCCTGCGCGTGGCCCGCCGTGTCGCGATTTCACGCACACGCTAGCATAAAATAGGGAGGCGGCAGTACGGACGGGCTGTGCCGCGTGTCTGTGTGCACGCTAGGCTAATAACTCGGCGGGCGGCCTTAGATAACCTACTGTATGTTTTTACTGTGGTTCAGACGAGGCTGGGCAGGTTGAGCACTAAATGTGAGGTGGCCGTGGGTCACTGACAACGATAGTTAAACTACGCGATGGGATGGATGGTTTTAGTTATATTTTTCAAACATATGTGTGCTTTCGAAATCATATTTTTTTAATAGCGAAGTGTCAAGTGGGTAAGCACTCTGGCTCAGAACCCAAGTTCAAATTCAGCCGGAAAACCTTCTTTGGGTTCATTAAACAACTTGCGGCTAACTCTACGGTGATCGAAAACACTACACACGCCGCTTACTACAATGCGTCTAAATTAACTCAGCAAAATGTGGGCTTCTGAATGCTCCGTTCACCTTGACGTTCAGGACATAGTCGTGAGCGTGTGCAATGTTGTTAATTTATAAGCAATATATTAGTTTATTAGCACAAAATCAACAAAGGTACGTTTTATAAAGAATCCTAAACTCCAAAATGGATATCATCGCACCATAAATTCCATTATTTCCTCGCTTCAATGAAATATGTGCGTAAATTGAATTTCCGCCCGAAACCGGGTTGTTTGCAAATTAAAACTAAACTAACAAGAGTGATAAATCATTCCGCAAACAAAGCCAGGTGTCCTGTAATGCGATTAGCGAGAAGGCTGCTATAAATTGACTCCTTAGCGCAATTGGCCTGCGACTACGGACGACACGAACAGAATGTAAGACGAAAATTTAATATTATAAATTAGCACTGCAGTCGAAATTCTTCTTTTAGAAGCTGAATGCAGGGACCAAACGTTCTACACGGCACTCAAACGCCAAATGCGGCGATTAAGTAGCTCTTCGGAAGTCTTTAGTCCGTTCGCGTTAAGAATGCAGTATTTTTTAAATTAAATTTCGAAAAACTCAGGTACAGAGGCGCACCTATCAACCTTTACAAAACCGTTGAAAAATTGGTCTTATGTCAGCGGCATAAGGTGCCCCTATGTAAAGGTTGATGTGAGCGCCTCTGTACATAGTCGGTGACGCAACGGACGTTTGAAAGAATGTATTCAACTGGGCACTGTAAACTTGGCTTCCCAATTAGAAACCATTTGATTGGTTAGGGAGCGTGCTAGGTCGAAGGACAAGAATGAAATCAATGTATTCTTAACGCGAACGGACTATAAGTAGTCGCTAGTCGCTAACACGCTCGGTTTCGATACCGCGTTTGATCGCACAAAGTCGCGGAACCGCGGTACTGCATCGATGAAATCTCACGACTTTACTGCGATCGAACGCAGTCGCCAAATCGTGCTTCAGCTTCAATACAGTCGCGCAATCCCCGATCGCCGATAGCAGAAGTAGCATGTCTGCTGTGAGTGCTGTGACTTATTAATGTGATACAATTAATAAATGAAATGAAATGAAATGAAATGACTTAGGAAAAGCGCTTCAGCACTAGTGACAGCAGACATGCAACTTTTAGGTTATAATAAATGACAAAGTGTACAAAGTTGACCTACTGTGCGAGTAATTGTATACTGCAAGCTGTAACTGCCCACCGCAAGGCGCCACCAGTCCTACCTTGAACCGTAGATCGTTAACCACCGACCCGGCTACCTTCACCCATATCCGCGAGTCGATATTCGGGCCGCGTTATAAATACGACGGTCATGTGCAAGCGCATGGCGTAATAGGAAAGAGCTGACGTGTTCTACTGATTTAAATTAGGCGGGTTTCTTGTGTTGCGTTTGTGATTATGAAAATGAAAATGAAAATGAAAAAGTTTATTTGGCACAAATAAAAAACAAACAAAGGTAGGTACACGACAGTAATAGTACCAAAAAGGTCCCCGCTCAGCATATGTCGTGCGTGACGCAGCACCACGACGCTGATTTTCTGCGGATGCCTTAAACATAAACTTAAAAGTAAGGTAGGTATGAATATATACATATAAATAATATATAAAATTGCATATTTTAATATTTATACATTATATGTGGCAGATGTGATATATTGTGAATAGCAGATGTGATATATTGTGAATAGCAGATGTGATATATTGTGAATTTTAATATGTATGGTGTTCTCTGGTATTATGCTTATCCAATTAATTTTTGTGTCTGTAGAAGAAATTCTTTGAATTTAAGTTTAAATCTCTTAACACTTGTGGAATGCCTAATGGGTGGAGGGATGTTATTCCAGCACTTGGTGGAAGCATAACGGAAACTTCCTCGGAACGAAGCTGTTTTATGACTGGGGCAAATCAGAAGGTCAGATATACCAGAATGACGTTGTGTAAATTTTAATTTCACGAAGAGGTATGGTGGACTTTGGTTTCTTATAACACCGAATAATAGTCCTGCAAAATGTAAAGCTCTTCGCGACTCCATGTTTATCAGGTTACTTTTATTTAAATATGGAGTTACGTGGGCTCTACGCGGAATAGTGAAGCAGAACCTAGCGCAGGAGTTTTGAACACGCTGAATTAGTTTTTTTTTACGAGCCAACAGACAGTCACCTATGACACGGTAAAGAAATATAACAGTATTGTGACTTCTAACAAGCGGACGGAACGCAAGTTATACCTACGCGACCCGGCGAAGTCGTTCATAGATCGGTTCTCAGTCGCGAATGCGCCGCGCGCCGTGCAGTGTCGGACGGACAGTTTTGTGTGTTTTGTACCATTTTGTGAACATAATATTGTAAATGTACTATGGCAGGGCAAGGTAAATTTTATTGTGCTGTGTTTGGTTGTTTAAATTCATCAAGAACGCACCCAGAGTTATCATTCTTTACATTACCTACAAACTCCAAAACGTAATTTTAAAATATTTTGTTTCGTACCTACATAATAGCACGTAATTTGTTACAATATGTTTAAAGACAGGTATTTCGCTTTATGCTCCTAGTAATACTCCTAGATTATTGAATAAATGAGTTGACAGGGTGAAGGATAGTGACAGACAAGTGAAATAGGTGGTTCATCGGTAGGTTGGATAAGTAAGTAATTCGTAAAGTACGCTTGCATTAAAATTTGCGGGTTAACGGTTTAATTTCACCACACCGGGTGAATGACCTTTGGTCGGAAATCCTTTGCGCGCATAATACGTGCTTCTCAAGTAAAGGATTTGCTAACGCAATAGTTTTATAGCTCGTCCGCCGCAAAATTTGGTTCATTGTAGGTATTAAGAAAGGAGGTCTTTAAAAAAAATTTACGCTCTAAGTAATCTTACTTCCTATTAATATTGTAAATGCGAAAGTTTGTGAGGATGTATGTATGATCTTTTTTTCACATCAACACATCTTTTTTCATTCACATAGGAATTTCATTAATTTAAATAGAAATACAATATTTACCATCACAAAAACAATTTCAAAACAAGAAAGAAACAAGTAGGTATCCAGATGTTTTAAAATACTACAGGCGGCAGCCCTATCGCGTGGCGACGAACCGCACGGCTATAGGCACTTAACTCAAGGACGGGGCCGAGTCATATTACTGTTATATTTCTTTACCGTGCCTATGACTATATCCGCGTAGTTTAGCTTCGATAAAATCAAGGATTCACAGAGATAAATGCGTGATTCGACGCTTAAGTATTGACGTATTTTATATAACGTTTTAAGCCTATAATAACACTGTTTCACTGTTTCGCTCACATGCTTTTCGAATTTTACATGTTCATCAAATACCAGACCTAAATTTCTTGCTTCAGTAGCTATTTCAATTTTTTCTTTCCTAATATTCAGTTCTATAGTGTGGTTCTTAATTTGAGATACTTTCGCTTTGGTTCCTATAACAAGAAACTTAGTTTTTGATGGATTTAAAACGAGACCATTGTCATCTGACCATTGTTTAACTGTTTCAAGGTCTCGATTTATTTCATCTATGGCAATAGCGGTGTCTTGAGGTTTGAATGTTTTATAAATTTGAAGGTCGTCAGCATATACGTGGTAATTGCAAGATGATATGAAGTTAGGAAGGTCTGCGGTGTAAAGAATAAAAAGTATTGGACCCAGTATCGAGCCTTGTGGTACTCCCCTAGTTACTGAAGCAGTAGTTGATAGTTTTTTTGTACAATTTTATTAGTCAGCTCAACAGTCTGGGAGCGATTTAAAAGGTAACTTGAAAACCATTTCAGTGCTTCAGCATTAAAACCATAGTAGGTTAGTTTAGCCATAAGTAGCGTCGTACTTATGGTATCAAACGCTCGTGAATAATCTAATAACACCAATATTGCTCCCTCGCCTACGTCCTGCCCTGCCAGAATATCATCAACTACATCTAAAAGGGCAGTTGCGGTACTTTTGCCAGCTCTGAAACCTTAGGTTTAGATTAGGTTTTTATTTAACCTTCATTGTCCCACTGCTGAGGAAAGGCTTCTCCCAATTTCCTTCACAGTTCTCTGTCCCGTGCCACAAATCGCCACTCCATTTTTTTTGGGCCTTCCCCTAGAACGAAATCCGCCTGTGGGCTGCCACAAGATGTCGATTTGAGGCCATTGGCTGGGTTGCATACGATTAACGTCCCTGTCCTCTCAAATTTCAGTGTCGTGTGTTAGTGATGAGGCTATGAACCATTATTGAACCATAATTTAGTTTTCAGTTATGTTTCTCGTCCTATGTGTAAGGCAGCAACTCCGTGTGCGTTCATGTGTTCAGGAAGGCTAGTCAGGATTTTACATGTAGGCTCTGACTACCCGCTTTGGTATATAAACGTGAGTATTTTCTTGTCATGTTGATAATTCCAATTTTAATAGTGACTGGTAAAGATATTGTAAGAAACCTCAGACCTGAAAAGCGCTGACCAAGAAATTCCACAAGAGATGATAATAATGTAGCCGAATAATCGGTACGGAGATCGTAAAGAGGGGCGGGGCTTAGATAACGGCTCTTTATTGAAACGCCGACAAAGCATCCAATCCATTTATAGTCAAGCCGTTAAGTTATATAGGATGTTGATGTAAGGGAAATAAATAATAACTAAACATTTTGGCATGATTAAATCATTTTTTAAAGTTCTTAAATTTGTATTGTGATAGTAGTATAACGAAGTTTTTACTTTAGGTGACTCGAGTAATAAATTGAGCCGAATGAATTAATGTTTTCGTGCGCGTTTTTTATTTTATGTGAAAACTGTAGTCTGTAAGAGAAGAGTTATACTTTGGATTCTTTAAAATATTTTTTACTGCAAAAACATCCCATTTGATCCATTTCTTTTCACAATATAGGAGGCAAACAGTTTATTTTCATGTTTTTCCAGTTAGTCTTTTAAGGTGCCCTGCAGACGACGAGGAGGGGCGGTATTTTTGTCCGGGAACAAAAAAGAGACCGCATCTGCCCCCCGAAGCCCGCGACTGCCCCTCATCGCGAGCACAAAGCACTCAAGTGCCCGCCGGGCAGATGCGCGGACTTTTTGCCTTCATGTGCGTTGGTAGTATAGTTTTCCCATTGCGTCATCGTTCGCGGTCAAAAAGACCGTCCCGCCGTCTGCAAAGCGCCTAATACGACTCACAGACACAGACAAAGGCGTCGCATCTGACCAACATAATCCCAAGTTTCAAAATGGTCCTTCGAGCCGGATCCAAGCTGACACTCAATTAACAACCCAGATTTGAGAAACAGTCAGTAAACCACAAGTCACAAGTGGATCTCATCTAGCTGAGTGCTGGAGATTTACAATGTCTCGCCTTGTCTCGCCTCGCCTCGCCTCGTCTCGCGAAGACAAAGTGACGCCAGGCTTAGAACTGAATGTAATAATGGCTAAAAAGTAGTGCTTTAGTACACATCTAGTATAAGATCCGTGCGCAAATTTACCTATGTTACATGCAAGTAAACAAAAAACTAAAGTGTTCGAACTCGTTTTTTTTTTTGGAAATTAGCATACAATATTTGAAAAAGCTAAACAATAAGATGATTATTATATACCACACAAATTAGCGATAAGCTGGCATTGAATTAGAGTTATATTTAGCATAATTGCAGTTACTTCTCGTAGTTGGTTTTAGGCATAAAAACAACTACGTCATTATTTTATACTAGTAAATATTTCAGTAGTTGTTCACTTCTTCAAACAAGATAACTTAACTTGCGTTGTATCTCAGTTTCTCTTCCCGGACAACTTAATACAACAGTCACAACCAGGTACCTGATGACCGATGTAATTGTGCAGAGGTCCTTGCACTATACCTTCCATATTCTTTAAGTAGACGCTATAAATAATAGTCAAGTCTTAGAAATGCCCTCTCAGAGGGATAAAATAAAAATAATAAGGTAAGCTTTTGTAGATACGGCGAAGGGGAGGGAACAAACAAACATCGGAATATTTTAACCTGTACAAAGCTTATTTATTATCTAGGTTATTCCTAGCCGGCCTTTGAGCCCCTCTCTTTGGAGGAGGAAGACGTTGCTTAAAAAAATTAAGAAAAACAGCGGATTTGTGTTAAGAGTTATATAGCAGGAAGCTTTTAAAAAGTAATATGAGAGCTTTTCAAAAGAGGGTACAATTTTTCCAAGATGAAAGAAACAACAGCCTTCCCACTGTTGGGCTCAGGTCTAACCTCAACTATGAGGTGGAGCAAGCCATACAAAATTACACGGGCTCAGAGCGCTTTAAGGTCAGTGATGAACCTCGCAACCAGATGTTATCAAGCCGCTCTGAGGTATACGAGTAGGCTTAAGGACTGACATCTAGCGACGCCAGGCAAGACCAACTGCTACGCATTGTTATAAAAGAAAAAGAGGAAGATACGTTACGTTATACCTGGCGAATTCGAAAACTGGCACATGACATTGACGTATGAATGACGGACACTCAAACAAGTCGCTGCCATATTAGTTTGCAAACAGGTCCATCGGACCTGTTTCAGGGTGGCCATTTTTGGTACGAGGAAGCCCTCTTCCTCTTTTTTGTTTATATCAATGCTGCTACGTGATTTCCAGAGCACATAAATGTCAAAAGTTGTTTGTATTTGCATGCTATCAATAATGGCTAAAAAGGCGCTCATAATTATTCTTGTTCTCATTAATTCTTATTATCTTGATGCATCCAAAAAAGCTATACGTTTTTTGGGCATTTTAATTTATTTGGTCATTTAGTTGCCAAAGTTATCACGTCTATAATTATCATTTCACATACAAACGTTAACATGATGTCACATACCCACAAATCATCATCACGATAAAAGTGTTTGTTTACCTTGTACCTCACAGCGTGGATGATATAAACTTAATCTGGCCTTCAATACCCATTTACTAACATCACTCTAAATTACCCAAAAAAAACAAAATATTTGTGTGACATTTATGAGCATGATGTCTCTGCACATATTATGGGGAATCATAAGTAATAAATCATATCAGAAGATATCATACATAACATAAACGTCCTATATACGTCCCACTGCTGGGCACAGGCCTCACCTCAACTATGAGGTGAAACGACCCATACTCCAACACGGGGGTCAGTGCGGATTGTTAGAGGGGTGTAAGGCTAGTCAGCAAGCCGCCCGAAGGCCTCTGACTAGGCTTAACGACTGAAATCAAGCGACGTCAACCTTGACCAACTGCTTAACGTGCCTTCCGAAGCACGGAAATTCCCGATAAATACATCACTAAATTTCGGTAGGGGTGGTCACCCATCCCATTTCCGACCCGGCGTGTGTTGCTTTACAACAGCGATCGTCGCCGATCACTGTCACAACTGCGCCACGGACCCCACCCGTAAAATCATATCAAAAGACTTAAATGCGGTAATTGCTCGAACTATGCTTTTTTGGGTATTCAAAATAACTCAAGTAAAAAATACAACCTGTAAAGAGTTGCGGTTTAAAAACCTTAAGAATCTCTGGTCTAGTGAAAGAGTACCTATTACAAGTGCAGTGATAGTTTAACGTCTTCCCGGGATGTCCTTTTATTACACATAAAACCGTCAGCTGCTTCTCCAATATTAAGCCCAGCCAGTTCTGATGAAATCTTAGCATTTTCATTTAAAATGAAAATTTCTTCAGGAGCACTCGGAAATTTGTCTGAGACGCCGCCACGTTGCGACAAATGAGGAATCAACATCAAAATGCCTGTATATCCATGTAAAGACAGAGTACTATGTGTATATATTTGTATTATTTTATTTACCCTTGGTTGTA
Source organism: Udea ferrugalis (assembly GCA_950022985.1). Classification (NCBI taxonomy): domain Eukaryota; kingdom Metazoa; phylum Arthropoda; class Insecta; order Lepidoptera; family Crambidae; genus Udea; species Udea ferrugalis. Next base: position 10,323,983 of record OX465541.1, on the reverse strand, counting down.
GCTTTTTATTTCAATTAAAATTTCAGAAATCTATTGATATATGTGTGGAGCATTGGTAGAGAATGCTTTAAAATACTGATTTGAAAAAATATTTAGGGCGTTGTGGTAAGTTGTCTCCAATAAAATAAATAACAATAAACAGTTTTCCTAAAATATTTAACTCATTTTCCACTTAGTTATAGTTGTCTTAATAAAAAAAAAATACAGACAAATCGGCAATTGGGAAAAGTGTGAAATATTTACCAAGATAAAATCTGACTAATTAGTTCTCCAATTATTATGTAGATGCATACCTGTAAACAAAATACCATTATTAAGACAGAAGTAGGTACCAAATATGAGCACAAAATATAAATGTCGTACAGCTAAAAAGAGCTTCTTTCTTTTAAGACAAATACAATATGAGTGATTTTATTGTTTTGTTATTATAAAAAAGTTGTATCTTTGTGGCGTTTATTTGGTAGATTATCTAACTGGCGTATTTAGCAAAACCAAACGTTCCGAGATAAGCAGACCCATAAATGTCAAGTCAATTTAACCGCTACCACGGCGGGATAAGAACTAATTTGCAATGATTTATCGCTGTCCATAAAAATAAAAATGGTTCCCTCTGACCGCACGAAAAAGTTATTTGTTTTCTTATAAACATAAAAAGTAGCTTACGGAGATATTTTGCGGAACAAATAATGCCTTTTCCGTTTTGTACAGTCGTAATATTAATATTTTACTAGCTGTGTGCTTCCGTTTGGTATGGGAGATGAGTTTATTTATTCATTTGAAATATATACGTTAATCTTATGTATACAACATCTTACTTATCCATTAGCAGAAGATGGTTTTTGTTTTCTATTTTGGGCTATTTAAGGCAGCGTAGATTTATTTAATTTCGATTTTTTCGTTAACAAAATAAAAAAATCAATAGGCAACATTGAAGACAATAAAAGCTGAAGTTCTACAGGCAGATTTTATCATGGGGACTAATATTAAGTTTAAGTAATGAGACGAGCCATTACATAACGCCTTTTTCAAAAATTCACCATACCGAATTCTCCATCAAAGACCATTAATAAATAGCTAAAAACCGCCATCGCAGGCTTCATTTTCGCTATCCCATAAAACGAAGGAAAACCCAGCAAAGGTATTTCCCGAACGAAGTCGCCCGCCATAGCGGTCGGCAGGCCCTCCACCGTTTGATTCCTTCAGAAAGGGTCCCCTGGGCAACCCGCACATAAATACGGGAACGACTTCATCTGTACCCGTCAGGGCCCTTTTTTCACCTTATTGACAACGAAACATGGTTTACTTACACGAGGGTTGCTCTATATCTTAGGAAGAAGACTTAAGAAAGACCAATACTGACGTAAACGCATAAAGTATTGTAACTGAAATTAAAACTGCAGGTCACCTTGGTATTGGTTTTTATTTGTTTTCTGAATGAAGAGTTAAAATTATGTCAACTACAGTTAGGCAGACCTTAGTCATCATTAAAGACCTTCATTGTCATATTTAATTGGATATCAAGAAAAAAAAAATATAAGATCAAACTGGAGTCGGAAAAAAACACCGCCTGATCTAAAGTATGAAAATGATTCACTGACTCACTCCTTAATAGTAGTGTTTTGGACACACTCATACGGTACACTCGATTTTGGTTGTTGTATAAATGTTCATAATAATTTCGGCTTTCCTTTTGGCTGAAAACATTATCATACAGCCATGCAGGCCTGGGCGTCGGGGGCCATTCTTCACTGCAGGATTAGCAGCTTCGGGCTCCACGCCTACGACCAGGATTACTGCTTAAAAGCCCAGACAAGGGACTTGTTGCAAAATGGAACATATGAATGGGAAATAAAATCTGGAATACGAAGCTGAGAGCTTTGCTTTTTGGAGTGTTTCAGTTTAAAACCTATTCAAAAAATAGTATTGTCAACAAACTACCAAGTGCCAACTATGGACTACTTGTATCAACCGCGTATTTTATGATATCGTTTGCTAACTTAGTTACTCGTAAGCTTAACTGACTCTCAAGCTCCGATCCGATAAGTCACTGGGTAACAGTCACCTTACAGAGCCAAGAGCACTGAACTCTTCACTCCACTTCAGGGAACTGTTAATGACTGTGACCAAACTGTAAAGTTAAAGCATTTATTCTCCATAGCCTAAGCCATAGCTTTAAAATTTTATCGATAAGGTTTTAAACATACAAAGGGAGTTTTATTGATACCAAAGCATAATGCTGATTGCAAATTATGGCTTATCTTCGCACTGATGTTTGTGTTTTGTGCCAATAAATAAAGAATTAATTTCAGGGTAGACAGTCAGATCGTTTTACAGGCAGTTATGTGACGCTACTGCTCTCTACCTCTCAACACCAAAGTTCCGATCCCTTTGTGTCTCAAACGGTCAACACTTGCAAACCTCTCAATCAACACTTGGCTCACGGAACACACCGTCGCCGAAGTGAGTTATGTTCCAATCGGCATTCGGAACATCGGAACGCATTGTCATCCCCAACCCACTGACCTTTGAGACCTTGGCTCTTGTTATACTGTCTTGGGAATTAATAAATCAATAGCGAGTCTGAGATGGGTTTCGCATACTTTTTGTACAACAAGAAAACCTACGAATTTTGAGAACTTGAAGCTTTTATGCGACAATCTGAAGAAATCATTTTTAAGAGAGTACAGCTTGGTTAGAGCTTGGTGTTCCAAGGTTTCTTTCAGCAAGTAGATTAGGCAGACATTATTTCAGTATGTTTTTTCAGCAAATCGAAGGTCTAATTTTTAAGTAATGGACGCTTTTAAACTGAGTGCGGTAACAGCCCTCAATTAAACTTAATCGATAAATGTAACAGCTGTGTTACTAACGCTACACGAGACGTTAATAGCCTTTTAGCCAATGATCAATCTCAATTAGTGAATAATTGATGAGACGAACCATTTACATGTATTACATTACCATGAGATGCCGATATTGGTGGAGATTCTATTATGTCAGCGGCTGAATTAAACCAACCTGCAAATAAACATACTACTACTAGGCATGTCACTTAAGGCAATCAAATCTTAAACAATTTAGATATCATTTCAAATTAATACTTAAATACCACTTTATTTCAGTATATGAATTAGGTAGTGGGTTTAACTAAAATGCTCAGGCACGTGGCAAATTTATCAGGTGGGTCCATTTGCAAACTCCTACTCCCCCTTTAACGCAAAAGCATGCGAGTTGGGAGCTGAAAATAGCGAATCTCTAACAGAATGCAAATGGTCCGTAACAGTTTGAAACTGCTCACTAATTAGGAGAATTATATACGCTCAATAGGGACATAAAAGCACTTTAGAGGAATCATAATATTCTATTATTTAATCGATTATCATCTCTAAGTAGCTCTACTTACCCTACATTTCACTAATTTTAGTAAATAATGGAGCATGATATAATAATTCGCGTGAAATAGCTTTTTTAGGGTTGCTGGTTGCTGGTCATCGAAAGATTGAGTGAATTGGTGTAAGAAATTTTTAATACTTGATTTGAGCTAGTTTTACGCCTAGGCACTGTACTGGGTTGGATACTGTATATTATATAATGCTACAGTGAAATTAGCTGTATTTTCGAACTACTACCTTGCCATGCCCGACAGGTCCCATACTTTGAACTTAACTTTTGTTTTTTATGACGTTTTGTAACTTATGCTGTGCAATAAAGAACGGGACATTATTCAATATGGTTCTTATTTTAACAGCTTTTGTAAAATTCGCTTTCATCACAAAGATACCCACCCTCAAAACGTACGTATCAGAGACATCTTATGCCCACAGCTCCAGCAGGTTGAGCGTTCCATTGACACATTAGGACGTCTGTCTGTGCATGTTAAAACGGATTCCATTTTCCATTCAGACTGCAATAGCTCCACTCCAAATTAAGCAAGTATTCAACCCTTCCCGCCCCGGGATCAACCCTCTCCGCTTGTCCGAACTTGTGATCCGATTAGTCGCGATTTCGCAACCTCATCATTGCGTTCACGATTTAAACGGATTCACTGAAGTGTGTAATGTGCGCAGCGCACCAGAAATTTCATTTTGATGTAGCATTTAGATTGAATTTTATTTTTCTACGCCTATGACCAGCTGTGCTATTCTCTGATAAATCTGACAGGCTTTAGTCCAGCATGAACCAGATTTAATGACTGGGTTTTTAATGGCATAATTTGATACCTTTCCACAATTGAAGAGATGACATGATATTGTTAGAAATATACATTTGCACAAAAGAATAACATAAAACTTCCCATCATCATCGAAGAGACGCAGTAGCTATTATTTCCATACGCGGCAGTGATCACCTTCCATGTGAACCGATTCTTCATTTCCAGTCAGTCAGCCAGTCTTCACATAAAAGAGAAATAGTTAAAAATAAAATGTTTATTACACACCCCAGTGACTGTAGCCGTTAATCAGATCACGCAGAGCTGTACTGGGTTTCCACTGGTCCCTTAAAACTGTGGCGCGTATCGGTCCCAGGGGAAATTACGCTACTATCAACTGGAAATACTGAAATATAGATACAACTGAACGGGTATTGGCGGCTATACTTGATGAGGACAATTTTGTTCAGATTTGGAAATTGGGATACATGCAGCATTGCGGATTTCTTTCTGCCGCATCACTTGACTAGAGAATTCACTACCGGTTCATGAGAATCCTTATGAAAGGAGAGTTAGTTAGGTGGAGGTAGCTATTGTGAGTCGATTCATTGTTGATGACCCCCAAAGGACGCCACTGCGCGCTCGACTTATACCTCTACGGTACAACGATAGCATGCAATATCTTCTTAGCAACTACATTCGCCGACGCTGTAGGTTTTTTAGTTCAGATGTACGAGGAATGAGAATCCAATAAGATAAGATACTTTAAAACACTACACAAAAGAAACATTAATGATGCATTAATAATATTTACGAAATTTAGCGTCAAGAAAACATGGGAGTTCATTTCACCGTCTAGGTAGTAAATAGAACTTCAATACGATACATCCGAGAAAAGACCACATGGCTGCTATACCTATTAAAGTTGATCAGAAACAAATGGATTATTGAACCATTCCTAAACAAGCGAAGAGCAACGATGATCCAGTGTAAAATGGCATGCACAATGATGTAGAAACCAGGCACAATACCAGATTATTGGCACATGAAACGTTCACATGCACCCTTTAAACAGTAGCGCCGAACAGGCAGACCCTCGGGAAATTACGCCTCCATCACAATATGGGTAAGTACTACACTTGTGCCGATATTCGCGAATAGTGCTGACGATGCTTCCTGTTGGGTTTGAATAAAGCCTGATACAGCCAGTGCTGAACTGCTGACCTACATTGCGAGAACATCTTTGTTGGAAATCATATTTTAGCTCTTGAAGAACACGGACGAGGCAGTAGCACGATTACACAATGTGACGGTATTTTGTTTGGCGCATTACATTACCTGGACTGGGCGTTATTCGGCTATGAAACATTTTTGAGGCCATATTATGATGAACTCCAGAAGTATACTACAAACAAGTGACCCGCACCGGCTTCGGTTGCAATGAGATATTATTACACACATAAACCTCCCTCTTCAATCAGTCTATTAATTTAAAAAAGCAGTATCAAAATCCGTTGCGTAGTTTACAAGGCTTTAAAAAAAGTCGCTTTATCTGTCCCCATATATGCTTAACTTTTTAATACTATGTAGTGATAGTTGAGGTAATTAAAGTAGTATCTTTTAATTCAAGTTGGTATTTATGGGTATAGTTTTTCAGTCAGTTCTTATGGAAAAGTGATTACAGATTAGTTTTTCTCTGGCAATCAATAAATAATTAACAAAATACAAATGCAAAGTAAGTGTCATCAGCAGTGAAGTAAAATTAATGGTTCATTTTGATACTATTTACCACGTAAAACATCTATCAATAAAGAAGCAACCCCGAAGATTGATGGTGACAGAAACTGTCTGGGTTTAAGAGATTGTTATTCAAACTGGTTTTAAGTGATTGTCATAAGTATTACGTATGTATTGTAGTAATGACTGTAGTAGTTGTGTGAGAGCGTCGTGGCCCAGTGGTTAGACATTCTGCCTCGGACCCCGGTGGTCCCTAGATCTAATCTGACCGGAACACATTTACTTCGTGTTCATTGTACAATATGCGGCTAACTCTTCGGTGATGGAAAACACCATGAAGCCAAGCAACCCAGATAACGGCGGTAGACTCACCCCTTACCACGTTAGGTTCATATTCGAAATGTGGGCTTCTGAATGTTCCGTTTACCATGACGGCAACAACCCCTAATGGGATATGGTCGTGGGGTATGTTATGTAGTAATCATCACGATTAAGAGCTGCAAGATGAATCGACGTGGGTATTCAGATACATTTAAACAGGTAGGGCACACCGGATGGCAATCCTATCTAAATGTTTTGTTTCGTATGCAGGTTTCATAAGGGAATACCATAGTTGGCTTATGATAAAAAGTATAAGCAATGCATCAGTGACACCTGTGCACTATTCCTCAATCAGGTTACACTAAACTTCTCAAACCCGTTCGCCCGAGGGGGCTACCAGAAAGATTAAGCTGTATAGAAACAGAAGAAACATGCCTTTTTAGGCACTAGACTACAAAGAAAAGGCAGAGAAAAGCAAACTCTCTGTACGTAGTTTAATTGGTCTCAAAACAGTCTCTAATTGCGTCCAAATATATCCTGTTATAGCCTGTTCAAGCAAGGGGCGCTAATTAGAAGGATCTGCCTGGCCGCGTCTGCAGTACGGCTACTCATTTATTTATAAGGATTTTTAATGAAAGCAAGCTATTTTAACTGACTATGAGAATAAGAAAATGTTGACTTCAATATTCTGAGATAAGATGTTTTTTTTAGGTGAACTGCGGAAAGTATGTTAAGCAGCTGGTCTTGGATGACATCAGTAGTTGGAGCTTGATTCATTAGAATTGGAAGAATAGAATAGACTAGGCTTCAGTTAGATTTTTAGTGAATGTTAATAGAACTAGAAAACGTTTCTTCAGTACCCACAATACAAGGCTCAATAATATACGGCGACATTTCTGCTAAAATGGTAAGATTTGTAATAAATAATAATCACATAGCTTTCCATCTTTATCGGAAGGTAAATATTTGAAATTTAAATAATATTAATTCCTAGAGTTGAAGGTGTACCTGCCTTTAATATTGATGGAATCACCCTGGCTCATAAGGTAAATTTACCAGAAAGATTCGGCCGGTCTGTCAATGGTCTCGGTAGCTCAACAGATAGAACAGTCAAACGGTTTGCGAAAGACGCTAGTTCGATTCCAGCCGAAGCAAAGACCGAATGTCTTTTCTGTTATTCGGATTTTTTGTAAAGATAATGCATGGAAAATGCTACAAAAAATATGTTACATAAGATTTGTAATACTTTGTCTGTTTCCCGGATAAATAATCATTGTAAGTGCGGATTGCAGGTTCTCATCTCAACTCACCTTATGTGAGATTTCAGTCCATAACTGCGACAGGATTAATGTGGATTTGGAGCCGAGCTCATCAGCATCCCAAGCAGCATCACAACCTGTATAACAGCTGTATTAAAGTTCAGTTTTACTCCTAAGGCTGTTTTTCTTGGCTGCATAAAGGCTGTATAAGCGCTTATACAGCCCTTATACCTCCGAAATGGGCACAAATTATACAGCCTGTTGCTGTATATTAGCTGTACAGTAGCTGTATAAGCATAAAATAGGCTGCATATTAGCTGTTTTGCGGCTGTACTATGGTGTACGACGAAACTAATACACTCCAATTACTACATTGTAACTCACTTGTCAAGTTTTACGGTGTAAAAAGTCTGTTGAACAGAGTTGCAAAAGAATATAACGAAATGAAGACGATATTTTAAAGATGGCGTTTATATTTAACAGTGTTGATCAAAGTGACATTTATTTAAATGCTTATTGTGATAAAAGATTTGCATGGAGTTTCGATAGGCGCAGGATACAGTTCATTATCGTGCAAAAGTGAATTTATTGTGAAGATATATATGTTTTGTGATTAAAAATAAACGCGCCAGCTAAATAACTAAGGAAGAGATGTTAAATAAGGTAAGTTAATATATTTTTTATAGGTTAGAAGTTAAAAATGTTTGAATTAATGGACGTAGATCCTCATTGGTGCATAGTAAGTTATTGGACAAACTGAAAATATTGATTAACATAAAATCATTAGTCTAGTTTTTATGTACTCATGTTCGTAATCTTTGATTTGTAATTGATAAAATGGCGACAATTTGCTAAGCAGCCTGAATTCTATTTTAATGGTTTTATAGCACCAATATCTGTACTATGTAAGTAATGTATACTTGTATGCAGCTTTTAGCTGTTAATGGGCTGTATAAACGAATAAATTTAATGTTAATGCTGCATAGCAGTGTTTCGAACATAACCTGTAACTCTTTTTAGGGATACGTAATATTAAGTAAAAAACTAAAATGCACTGTGAGATCATATCACGTCTTCGAAAAATAGGTATTTTAAAATTGAAAAATTAACCCCTTTGGTAAAAACTAATAGCACTTACATTTTTATTTATTTTTCAGGAAAAATGCCGTTCGAGATTGTGGAGACAATGGAGAAAGGGAAAAGTTCACTTTCCATTGTAACCAGTTTATGGGAAACAAATAGCATTTAGAAATGGCCAAACTGGACGCCTGCAACTAGAGATGCGCAACATTTCAAAACAAAATCTGCAATTATTATGACCATCAATCTAATGCAACTAGTAATCGGGCGCGACGTAGAACTTAGTCGTTTCTGGTGAAGTCCACTCAAGCCCACGTGTGGACTATGATGGCCGACTCTTGGGCGTGACGAGGAACTCATGTAATGTCACTTCTGGTGAAGCCCATACAAGCCCACGCGTGAACTAAGATAGCCCACTGTCATGCGTGATGTGAAACTTATCTGATCTCACTTCCGGTGAAGTCCACACAAGCCCACGCGTGAACTAAGATGGAAGATTCTCGGGCGTGACGTGTAACTCATCTAATGTCACTTCTGGTGTAGACCACACAAACCCACGCGTGGACTAAGATAGCCCACTCTTGGGCGTGACGTGGAAATACTCCTCGTCGCTTCTTGTGGGGAAGCCCACATAAGCCCAGACTCACAATACAATACGCCCATATATCTGTCTCAATTTTGCTCATCAACTAACTATAAATTGTATTTTTTTACAAGAAAAATAGCATTTCATTCTAATTTTAAAATTGTATAAAAAACCTCATTAAATGAAGTACCCATATATTTCATTATTTTAATTTATCATCAAATAACCAAATCATTCGATCCTACTTATGTTTCTTTCCCTGGCGCAATTCTGTATTTGTTGGCGAAATAATATTCAATTGAACTGCTGCATGATGAAATGTCGTCATCAACTGCAAAAGTTAAAGCTAAAAAGTTACATCTGTGATATTTTTTTTTATTTAACACAAATAAACGGGCTCAACATAATTATGTAGTTTATTAACTAGCGATATAACTATGATCATTCACAATATTTTCTACGGAACCTCTTTCATTAGATGTCGACGGTTTTGACACTTGACTGTAGGTGATCTAATCTGTTGCAATATTTAGTTGATAATTAGTAATATTTAAATATTCCTGTTTAATCTTCCTTCTAATAGTACCAAGTCTTTTTTGCTTTTGCCACATATTTATAAAACATTCACAAAATATAGCATACAAATGCACAATAATTCATGAATTATATTGCAAAATCGCGACTCTGTCACTTATACAGATTAAGGCTGTACCATAGGCGTCATTTGTGTTTATTGCTGTTTATTACTCTCAAAGACAGAAATTATACAGCCATAGTCTGTAAAAGGGTGTACTATTACACCATTAAAAGAAGCTGTAGAAGAGAGTTGGCCTACTTCATAATACAGATATAAGATTTGAGGACCACCATAATACAGCTCTAAGCTGTATTAAGTAAGTGACGGTATGCAAAATACAGCTGTTGTACAGCATTAAAACTAAAATGAGGATTAAAGCGTTACAGGAAACTTAAAGCTGTAAATGACAGTTTTCACACACTGAAATAGAACTTTAAGCGTACTTTGACTCCTTAATACAGACTTAATACTGTTAGAGCTGAATATTTACTCCTAAACCGACATTATAACACTACAATATCTTTTCAACGTTCTTATACAGCAGTTAAACAGCGTTAAGAGCTATATTGGCTGCTTTTTACGTGTTCATTACGCTTGGTTGCTGCTTGGGATATGGCTACGACAATAATATCCCAATGTTTGCTCGCATTATGCAGACGCGTGGTAGGGCATAAATTATCAAGTTTTGTTATATTGGAGGAAAAAAGAGAATGTTGTGGTTTGGAAGTCGGCAGCGACAATTATTGATTTATTTTCTTTGGTGATGGAAGAAATCGATGGAAAAGACACACTATTAACTACGGCAATAGTCAACATGGCTCTGATTACCTCATTAGGTTTAGTCAAGAACGTTTTTTTATTTTATGTATTGTTTTTTATTCATAATAGGTAGCCCAAGAAAGGTGTAATTGTACAGTATTTTAGGGAATTCTCATTGTAATGCTCAACCCATATTGTAAGTTGTAAGAATGTTTGATATAGTTGAGAAAGAGAACGAAGCGACATACTCCAAAAATTAATAGAAACAAACTGCCCATAAGTGATAGGGCAGAGCATGTTTTTTTTTAAAATTAAAAATGGTTTTGCATTTGACCCTAGTCGCACCTGATGTTAAGCGACGAGGCCGAAGGTGGAACACGCTTACCCAAAAAATGCCTATTCACTCTTGCCTTGAAGACTCCAAGGTTGTATGTTATAGGATGAGAAGGATAAATAAATAAAAAAAAGCCAGTCGCCACCAAGCCACAGGCACTTCAAACTTAACCATAGACAAAATATAGACGTCATCATTTCTGGTGCAGACCGATAGGGTTCCATAGCGGAAATTGTCCATATCCGAAGTCCCCGGTACAGATTTACAGCCAAATGGACTGGCGGTCCCGAGATCTGATAACTATTTCCTTTTATGTTCACGAAGACCTAGAGAGGTTTAAAGTGCATTTTCACACTGAGAAAACATAAGAATCGTTTTTCAATCTTAATACGAAGTTTATATGGCTCTAAATCAAGCAGCCTTAGGGATCTGTCACCAATAACAAAACACAACGCAACAAACACAGTTCAAAACCCCCAAATAAAGAACACCGAATAGCTAGTGTTGATGCAATAATGTTTACGAGTCAATAATTTTCGCCGCCCATCGTGGAAAAATCACTGGTAAAATCTCCATGTGGACGTGTCGAGAAAACTCTTGAACACAAACATTTTTCATATCAAAAACTATTTCTATCAAAATTGGAGTTCCAAACGCTACCACATCTATATATATAAAAGAAAGTCGTGTTAGTTACTCCACTTATAACTCAAGAACGGCTGAACCAATTTAGCTGAAAATTGGCATGGAGGTAGTTTAGAGCCAGGAGAAGGACATAGGATACTTTTTTTTATTTTTTATTTTATTTTTTCCAATAAATAAGAATGCTTCTTTATTGCCCTTAAGGCGGAACAAAGTTCGCCGGGTCAGCTAGTATTGCATAATTTAGGTAACGTCTCTTGAAGCCACGAGGCCGTACGTAATCCGGAAAATTCCGGATCGAGCCGGTTATACCCGGATACGGCCGGATGCAGCGGGCTCGCCGCATTATCAGCCTATGAATATGTATGCCGGTCGTGATTTAATGCATTTTGGATAGTTTACTTTCGAAACTTGAGCCAACTCGTAGGTCAAATGTTGGGGATTAAATTCTGAAGAGTTCTCGAGAATTTGCTAAGTACTCGTGAATGCGCAAATCAAACGGGTCTAGTTCAGCACAGTTCAATTTACAACTTGAACACTGCAGTGGTAGGATTGCAATTGACTGATTGAAGGAACAGGCATGGCATTAAGTTCAAGTTCCTCTATAATAATTGTGATAAGTGCAATAAAAACTAATACATGATGAGTTGAAGCCAGATCACGATATGCCGGCATTTTATGATGTGCCAGGCCTGGTCAGGCAAACGCTAAGCTTCGGACACTATGGTGATCTGTCAAATTCAATGATACACCCGCCACAGAATATCAGCTGATACAAACTGTCAACATGTGTGCACTTGACCTATGTCCTTCTGTAGATTGGCATTCACGATGTATGTATCATGAAAGGTTGAAAGAAACCTTAAGCAAAGGGTATTAAATACTTTTTCCACCAAAAACAAAGAACGTAGCGTCAGCAAAAAATGTCCTATTCACGTCACCAAAAAAGATGGGAATTTTCTCTTTTCGAGAGCACCTAGACAAAGGCTCCGATGTATGGCGAAAAAGCAAATTAAAAACCTTCGAGCCTTTCAATCTACCCCCGGGGATTGGGGGGGAGGAATCTGTAATTAATCCGTCTTGAAAAGGGGTATTTTCTTGTTCGAACCAGTAAAATCTGAATCAAGGTTTAGGAATGCGCTTCAATTTAGATTCTGGATAGGCGCTGTCTTGTTTAATCACATCACTACTTATAACTACTGCTAAGTTGAGTACTTAAGTATTTTGAAATATAAGTACATATGCATATTTATCACTCAACACCCTTAGTACAGTGTGTATGTCTGTGACATGGCAGTTGAGAATTTGTCTCTAATGTATTGATATAAAGTGATTCTAAGGAAATGGAATACCACAAGCAAGGAGTCTAGTAAGCACTCGTAGGTTCACCTCGATTCAAACTCTAGTCCAGAGACCCCTGTCTTTTCGCGCTAAGTGCCCTGCCTATGTCTAATTCTGTTACCTTGGTCTTCTTCCGAAATTATGGCTCTAGATCTTTAGATATATTTATTTATTCCAAAGAGAGGAATTACAGATCTGGTAACGATGTAGCTAATTAATGATGCACAGCAGTCAGCACGATCGTTCATATCCTCTAACTTAGTCACAACGACACGTGACTAGAATCTAGAATACTAGATAATCGACTGGACCGACACCGGAACGGAGACAGAATTACTGGCGAGACTAGGTATAGGTATTGTTTAGAGGTGAAACGATAGTCCTGGGAGAACAAGTTTCTGGTGTAAGAGACAAATTATTGAGGATTTGGAAAAAGAGATTTCAGCTTTTGGTCATGTTAGAAACATTCACAGATGGTCATGTAAAGAAGCGTCTAGAAACAATGATGCGATGATATATTTCATGGCTCAAGCGTGAGGCAGACCTAAGCTCATGACAGTGACACTTGTAAATCTTAAATGATGATCATTTTAGAGGATAAACAAAAAACCACAAACAAAATGATTTTGTCCCGGATTTTGAAAGAAAGAGAGAATAAACATTTATTGGCCCTAAGAAAAAATCAAGCAAAACAAAAATAGAATAGAAAGAATACTGAGCTACAACTAAAACGTCAGGTTACGGGCCAATCACGACCCTACCTGAGCATATGCCGCTGCAGTAAACAACTGGCACTTTCAGAGTACTTAAAAAGAATTGTACATACTATAGATATAAGATCACAAATGGTTCATACAGTACACTTTATATATCAAACCACATCAAACCACCGACGTGAAGCCACAGAAATCAAATAAGCGTCCTCCTCCCCAAGCAATCATTCCTAACCTCAAGATCTTGATTGATTGACAATTAAAATGAGGAAGGGTAATTCAGATATAAATGGGAGACATCTATCCTCTGAAGCCATTTCATCCCTATGAAAAGAGGGGTTTTTAATTATCTCTGGAGCAGAAATACCGGGGATGTTGGGAATTTTCCCATCAGGATTATGAATGTTTTGCAATAACACGGTGTAACTTGGAAGGTACCTTTTAAATGTAATATCTCCTGCCTTTTATGGACAAGGGACAATATTAATTTATTTTCTATTTGGAATTTATATTCCATTTTTAATTATTTGAATTTAAATTACATTAGTAAGACTTGCGCTCTTCAACAATTATACTTAGCGCTCTATCATCTTTTATTATAATCTGTAACAACATGTTTTAAGCAAATCAATTAATGGAACACTCACCCAAGAACAACAAGCTGCTGTTTTTACAACCTGCATTTTCAAGCTGTTCTTTAAAGGTGATTCTATATCTCGAATCACCTATAAAGAACATTTTACTAAAAATTAATAAATAATAATAAAAATATTCGGGCTTTTTTGGAATCTTCAAGTCCATAAAAGGCATGACCATGACGCCATCTCTAGGAACTAAAACTAGTCTCAGGAACTTAACATGATGACAGGACGAGTTACCCCCAAATTCACAAACGACAATTAACACTAAGCACGCGCTCAAGCTCATGCTGTCCCTTCCAGGTCTATTGACATTTTACGGGACAGCATGAGCGTGAGCGCGTGCTTAGCGTTGATTGACGTTTGTGAATTCAGGGGTTAGACTCGCATTTGGAAGGCTGGTTCCGCATGGCTCTACGCCGCAGTCAGTGGAAGAGGGCTAGAGAGGCCTTTGCCCAGCAGTGGAATGGCGCGGGCTGATTATAATTATAATAACTTAACATAACGAGACATCGAATAATCACAGATGTAACAATGGACAAGAGAACCCTCCCTTTTCACCATTTATCAGCATTCCCAGATCTACAAGATCCAAGTTGGTGACCACGACATGATGCGTTCCAACACCGTTTGGTCTGAAGAAAAGCCATATTATATTTTTTATGAATCTACAGTTCAACAAGTTGAAACTCTTTTTAACTCTCTTTTTTTTTCTTTTCTTTTTGTTGGAGAGCCAGCTCGCAACTTCAAATTGGTTTCAAGAGTTGTTAATTACCTCTACAAGACTGCCGATACCTAATTCGCAAGTGTTAACGCCATTGTAACGTAATTTCCTCTCAGAAGTCCTCTGTGTACCGTTCCTAGGAACTCTTATTTAATTATTAATTGTAATTGAATTTGACCTTCTTCACCTACTTCGAAAACTTGGCACTAATTGTTTGACAATACTGATTCTGTTTTCGCATTATTTTAAACGCATTCCGTAGAATTTGTTATTTCCAAACAACACTTCCGCATCTTGGTAACAAGGTATCTTTTTACCAGATGATGATGACACAGAAGGAAGTTAATCGGTTCATCCAGATTTAAGCTTTTATGCACCACTTCACCAATGCAAACACAAATTGTGCTTTAAATAATTTAAACGTCAACACTTTCATTTTACTTTCACATATTTTGTTCAATTTTGATCCCCGAATCTGCCTAAGTTTAGCCTAAGATTTTAAGCTGAGCATTGTCACCATTGGTTTGCTGAAAGTATTGAAAAAAACCTAATTCATAACATATTAATATGAGCCCCAAAACTACCCTCAAATCCGTAGGCCGTGGTAGTCAGTGGCTTTACAAACTAGTAATGGCTCATTCTGCTAAACAGCTTTGGCCGGAAGCCAAGTCATTTGAATTTTCCACTCACGAGACCAGGAGTTCCTTCAATTTGTGAAAATACTCAAATGCATTTTAATATTGCATTGCTCAACGTGGACGCATACGTAACATACATAATTCATGCTCTATAATGATGTAGCCATATAAAATCTACGCTAGGGTTATTTCCTCATTCTAGGTATATACGTAACTAGCGACCCGCCCCGGCTTCGCGAGGGTGCAATGGGGTGTTATTATACACATAAACCTTCCTCTTCAGTCACTCTAGCTATTAAAAAAAACTGAAGATTTAAGCATACATAGGGATATAGGGACAGAGAAAGCGACTTTGTTTTATACCATGTAGTGATACAGAGTGCTTAAAGTAACAAAAGTTTTTGTTGCTCGATTTCGCTGTTACTCGAACAATTATATATTATATATTAAATAACTATTATAATAAATATTATAAGTATAACACTCATAATATTTTACATGAAGAAGTAAAAACCACATATAGCTTCCTTGCGGCATACCACAAACCACGTACCGAAAAGGCCAAAAAAGTTGTAATAATCACAACGCTTTTAGAATTTCGAGCACGCCCTTACACAGGGAAAGGCTGAGGCGACAAGTGAACATAAAACAATATGACAAAAGGAAAAGTTGGAAATATTGCCCCTAATGTACATACCTCAGCTCACAGCAAACATCTCGGTATTTATAATGCGGACGTAATAATACAACAGATATTTCAAGAACCATTCTTTTGACACCAGCTCTTTCAAGAGAGGGGGAGGTTTAAGACAAATGCTCACGCTTTTAAATTTACATTACTCATTCTTTATTTCACTTTTAACTGACTTCAGAGACAAAAGGTCTAGCTTGTTTCGGGAAAAGAGAAGACCGTAGATTATTCAACATCAGGAAAATCAGTTATTACCAACTCGTGAAATCCCTGAAAGTATAATATGCAAAGCTGCGGGATATAATTATCTGTTAAGCATCTTTCTTTTTTATGAAGTTTCCAAATGTATGGAGTTTCTTTTTTCCACAACTTACTTTAAATGATCTATCACTTATACGCTTCTTGTAGTTTTGCTTTCCTTCTGTTCCTATCTGGATTTGTATGAGACAGATCATTGAAGTTAAATATATTTCAGTGCAACAAGAATCATTATTGCCTTAACCATAATCAAGCTATTTGGATCAGACCCTCGGGGAAAACCGTCAGGATTTTTTCCCAATTGTGCTAATGATCGTTGAGATCATCCGAACATCCGAACTATTTAGACATGTATGTAAGCAAAATTCTAGCAAGGAAAATGAAGCAAATAGTTCAGAAACGATTCCACTCACACTTTTATGAGCATGTACAAAAATTGCCTTGTCGTTTCGCAGGATATGGCACATAACACAAAAAACTCCCCGAAGCAGAAAGGCCATAAATTCCAACTTCTCCTGGCTTCGAGACAATCTTCGCGACCAACTGACTGGATAATTGTTTAAATCGCACACTCTCTCAGTTTGATGGCTCAGGCTAGTCTGAGGGCATGACAGTGCGTCGCCAAGTCAAGAAAACAAGGACAAACTTTTCTCGAAGCCATTTTAGACACTTTTAAGCTCCTGGTAAGGGACGTAACTATCTAAACATATTGTGACGCAACGTCTACGCTCAATTGACATAGTACGTTGGTAATGGGCTAAGATGTGATATTGGCTTTGCCACAGTTACTAATAATAACGAAAAGCCTTGTGCAAATTTTGGGTAGATCTCTGCTCAGAAGTGGGACATTACAGTCTTTAAGAAAATGAGTGCACGGCAAGCCAAATACATCTTTATGTGTATGTAGATTGAAGCGGCAGCAGCTTTTATGTTATTGTGGACTAATATTTGAAAAACAAGTCTAGTTCGTCATGGGCTTCACAATTTTAGACACTATCGCGACTATTTATATCTGAGTCCATTAATGAATTATTTGTAGACGCGTCTCGATACTAATGCATTCTTCTAGCTAGAGTTCCAAGATCTAACACACCATATTTACCCGGAAGAATGATGCCAAACTTGGCGTTAACGAGATAGTGAAGCTTCAAAAAAAACCGCGAGACTTGGCATAACGTTTACAGGATGCCATTAAACAGTAAGCACTCCGTAACGTTTCATTTATTATTGTCCCTATTTTACAATCCATTTGCTTAACAATCTCTAGAAAATAAACGAAAAACGCTTAGCTACAGCAACAAGTAAGTCGATTTTCTGTTGATGCGACGGAATTTTAACAATCCGAATTGTAAGAAGATTTTTTAAATCCTTAAGTCGTGATTAACTTTCCTTCTTTGATATACAATAGACTCGGAAAACGCTTATCTGCAGTAAGGATAACAACGTTGATTCTCAGATGTATTTTTGTGGCGCTGATCATCTAAAAGCTTCGCAGTATAAGATTTAAAGGAAAGTTACTTAAATTAAGTGAACGTACTTTGCATAAGTCAATTACATTTATCTGTCTCTACAACTCGGCTCTTGATGTATTATACACTAAAAAATGTATGTAGGACAATATGGAAGAAGTTAAAAATACTATTAATAGTTTCGAACCAATTGAATTATTTTGATGCAAGAAAAATTCTAAAGAGTAATTATTGGTAGTAACACTCCGGGCGCCTAATATATTCGATACCATTAGCAAAGGTATCTCTATCTTTCCTGCGATAAATAATAGAGAGAGTAGATGATTATCGATAAAAAACGATCAACAGAACGCAACACTAGAATCTTTCACTTCATTAGCAAAGTAGAAAAAGAAACGAAAAGAGGGTAATTTCAGTTAAGAGAACGGTTTAATAGAATTGCTACCATTTATCAGACTTTGTCTTCTCATTCTATACAAGCAAATATTTACTTTCAGTAGCTAAAAACAATTAAATCCGCTTCAGTCCATTTCCTCGCAACTTCGCTTAGATGTCGCCTCAAAAGTTGCCCATTATGTATGTAGATGACATCTTGTTAAGTGTTGTTCAACTCAACAACAAAACAAGGGGAGTTGTTAAACAACATAGAAGTAGTTCTGAAAACGGGCCAAGATTAACATAATACCTTTGGGGACGCCTCGCTTCTGAAACAAAATAGGAAGCTTAGCATAAACTGGGGGTTGAGATTTAAAATCTAGATTTTAGATTGTTGCAAACTTGCTAATGACATAAAGAATGGTAGAGGAGACGACAGGGTTGCGGAAAAAGAAGGTTCGAATTCCGCCTGGCAATTTGGACTAACCTAAACCATTGATATCAATATTGTATTCACTGAACTTAGAAAAACCAAATATGCCTTTAAGCCCAAAAATAGCAAGAAAACTCTTCGTAAATATTCAAAGGGAGAGACTGATTGACACATGAAAGCAGAGTCTGACTTGATCTAAAAGCACAAAGCTACTTTTTATGTTGTGGGCAAGGACTGGGGAAAGGGTTTCCAACATTCGACCTGTAGCGCAATGATAAGGGTGAAATACCTAGCCCTAGCCGCCATTGTATCGGTGACAGACAACTGTCACAGCTGACACATTCTTCACAAATACTCTGTGTCCAATAACAAATTTCTAATGCCTTCGTGTGTTATGGAATGGTCAGAAATAACTCCAAACCTAATCCAAGTGCATTGAGTTACCTCTTACGGTACCGGAAAAAACTTTATAAGCCAGAATTTGTATGTTTTTTTCAGTATCCCTGAAATCACGAACATGCACATAGGTAAGTTCCCTGCTTAACTTTATAGAACGTAGCCCTCTCCATAACTTTTTGAGTTACCTTGAGTTTTCCTGCTTATTTACTTAATACTTAAATGAAATTGAACTCAAAACTTTTGTTAGAAATTAACCCTTGCGAGACCTTTGACAGGATTATTCTCTCAAGATGTTTTTACTTTTATTTTGAACGTTTAACTTAATCTGCCTTATCAATTAAAAGTTAAAGACAGGATAGGAGATAATTTAGCGGAGCTTTTATTCATCTTCTCAATTAGTCACAAAGGGACATATGCACAATATTATAATATACTAGCGGCCGCCCGCGACTTCGTCCGCGTGGACTTAAGTTCAGAAACTAAATGCAATATCTTTTTAAATACGCGCTATTTTCGATTTTGTCTTAATTCGGAACGCACCCATAGTTCCGCTAATGACAGCAGCCGTCTGTCTCTGTCGTCAACTGTCATGCCATATCACGTGATGCCGCGTACATTTTTATATTTTACTTATATTTTTAACAATTTACACAATATCTTTATAAATTGTAGCCTATGTGTTATTCAGATGTATAAGCAACATTATTTTAAAGTTTCATTAAAATCCATTCAGTAGTTTTTACGTGAAAGAGCAACACGGCACATCCAGACATACAAACTTTCGCCTTTATAATATTAGTAGGATTTCTTTAAACTTACATGTTCACTAACACCTAGATCGTAAAATACGGGATTGCTACCATGTACAGAGGCGCACACATCAATTTTTACAAAACCATTGCAAAATGGGTCTAAGTTCAGCCGCATAAGGTGCCCCTATGTAAAGGTTGATGTGTGCGCCACTGTACCTTATTTCTTTTAAGTTTCTGATATTTACCGGACAGACCCAGCGCGACAGCCCTCGCAATTATGACTGTTACATATAGGGTTAGTTCGCCTGTTTGCGTCCACCACCCAGTTCGCGTCCACTTTACCGATCTGCCTTTGAAAATACTCGAAAATAAGTAAACTAACTCACGAATTGAAAAAAAAGACATTAGTGCTAATACCTCAATGTTCAAGAGACACGCACATAAGGATATAAGGTCCGTGCGCCAAACCAATCCCGTTTAAAAAAATAATTTGTCTCGGATGTTCAGCAAGAGAGCGGATTCTTAGCGAAAAAATAGTGTGCAGTGGCGCGTTCGAAGGGAAGTTTTTTGTTGTTATATGTGAATTTTAGGATACATAGCTGTTTCTAGACTTTTATAATGAAAAAAGGAATAATATCAACTATGAATTTGCTTAAGTTTTTTGTATTTGACGAATAAAATGGGGTGGACGCGAATTACTACATCGAATTTATAAAACTCCCAGTTTGCGTCCGCTATGGACGCAAAGTATACCTATAGGTGATAATGATAGACCAGATTGCGTCCACTACTTTTTTAAATACAATAAAATTTACTTACTTGTAAAAATAATTTTAAATGTATTGTTTGTTATTATAATACATTTTTTATTCAGACTACGTGCTTATAAATATATTTTTAAATGAAATTAGGTACTTTCTTTCATTCTTCTTATATTTTTTTTGTCTAATTAATGTAATTGGGTAATCCGTATTAATTAATGTAAATAAGTAATAAATAAATTTAAGATGCGGTCGGTTCGGAACCAAGAAAGAATGAAGAAAAGAGAGCATAAACAGAAGACGATTTAAAGGAAGCGTTAAATGAAATTCGAGTGAAGAATAAAACGATAAGACAAAACGTAACAGAACTGATTACTTACTGTTTATTCATTCATAGACAGACGACTGGAGAACAGAACCAGGTGGAGTAGTATGCTACACCGACCGCTTCAGAAAAAAAAACAACAAAGCTCTTGGTTGCAAGCGTGCGCAATATGTACTATTTGATGATAGCAGAGGAGATGACAAGATAAAGACGCCGGGCAGGCTGGCCGGCGAGCGTTTGCCAAACCAAAATCTCCGCAATTCTGGATTTCGCTGACACGCCTGCTAGGCAAGCGTCAAAACGATGACACAAAAGTGATGATCTACAGTGACAGCCAGGCGCACTGAAAGCACTCAACAAACGGAGACAACATCAGCGATTGTCAAAGGATGCAAATCAGCACTACAGAGACTAGCTGGCACAGCTGAAGTTGGATGTGCGAGGGTCTCCTGCTACGACAGAAAGGCAGACAACGAAGAAGCTGATCAATGGCCCAAAGCAGGGGTCGAGAAGAGCCCAGGAGGGGTTAACATCATCGAGGGATAATCAAGCGCAACAATCAAAGAAGGATCAAAGACCACGGCAGGATTGCGACAGTTGAGGTAGTTTACCAACGGACTAGACACGAAAGGGGAGGGGCTACTGATTAAACTTTCTAGAAGCAACGTTCGACTAGTAATCAAGATAGAAACGGGACACTTCCAACCAAATAGACATCTAACCCTGATAAGCGTGAAAGACGACCCCATGTGTCCGCAGTGCGAGGAGTGCGAAGAAACAAGTCTCCACCTGATCGCAGAATTCCCAACCTACCCACTGACCAGATGGGAGCTTACAGGGTCGGACAAATTAGGCATAGCCCAAGTACGAGCGCTGACGGTGGAGCAGATTATCAGGCTCTTTAAGCAACGCGAAGATTCGACGGGAAGCTGTGACAACTTGAAGACACAGAGCCTGGGGAAATGGGTGAAATGGCACACAACAGGCGAACCGAACACCTGGCATATTCCCAGTGTTTCATTTTATATAGATGCAATTATTATCTACGTACAACTTACCTAATTTGAGTACTAATTTTTTTCAAGCGTTTTTTTAATGTAAATAAAGTTGATTTGAAATATTTTTATCCTTGAATAAAGGATTTGATATAATACAACTTTTTCTGTACCAATTCATAAAAATATCACCCCTATTATCCTTTATAAAGCCAGTGGACGCGAATTGGTCCAGGGTGGACGCGAACTGGCTTTTTTGGACGCAAACTGGGTAAAACGCCTAATTCGGATAATTATCTATTTAAAAAAAAACGCAAGCTTTTTCGGACAAAACTGTAAGTTAATCCTAAAATAGACTATATAATGAACACATTATATCATTTTTTCATACAAATGAGTGCTAGAACATTTTTAGTTTCACCTTCAAACTTAGCAACTGCACTAAGTGGACGCAAACCGGCGAAATGACCCTATCCAATTTAGGCTTTAAAAGTCCTCTGGCACGATGGTCAAGCGAGCACGCTACCGCTATAATTCTAAATTAGTGCCGTAGGTCTGGCTTTGAACTCGTCTCCCTTCGCCTCGATTTTTTATCTTCTCGCAAGCACTGGTTCAACAAACAATAATGACACTACAGTTTTCATGACGAGTAGTGTGTGAAGATGACACAGTTCTTGCAGTCACAGTTATTTGTATCCTCAACACTTCAACCGTTTTATTGAATACCGTGATGTCACACCATTTGCAATCGCTGTAACTTACTTGTAGGTGTTTAAACAGATATTTTAGCATTTCTCTCATATAGGGCAACAGGGCTACTTGTCACCGGATATGAGTTGGCTTTTGCTAAAAATAACGTGCCATATTACATTGCCTATTAAATACAAATCCAAAAACATGTATTCCATAAAACAGTTGTATTGTTTCCCTATGTGTGTGTTCCGTATTGTCACAGCAAGCCTTTGAGATGCAACGTAGCTTGAAAGACCATCATTTCTTTAGTATTTTCATTCACAGATCACCCCTCCGCGCGAATTGAGCTGGATTCAATGATGAAAGTGTTACCTGGAACAATGAAAACGTATGGTTAAAATTTAATATTCTTTGATAAATACATGTTTTTAAAAATAAAGGCCTGCTGGTTTGTTCCGACCCCAGCTAATCTCAATGACATTAACCAGGTACGCAGGAGAGATTTATTTACAAGTATGTCCGCAATACACAGGTGCACTCTCGCTTCCGTCACCTTTCTACGACGATGGGACGACTGATCGACACGACCGGAGAAAGGGAGTAGCAAGACCTCCGTAAAAACCGACCGCATGGAGCATATAACTTTTCGTTCACGAGGTGATTAACCTTCAGTCCTTCATTATCCTAACCAACTCCAGGTCTTGGCGTCCAGCTCGTACGTAATGCTTCGCAGGGGCCTATTCTGCAGTTGCTATTGCCTGCAAGTCATCCAGCATTTTGCAGACGTGTCCAGTCTAATCAAACTTTAGCTTGGCAGCAGCTGTTCTTACATCAGCAATTTGTTCTTTCGAGCGTAGATCTGAGTTAGTGAAGTGTGTGTTTATTACAAGTATTATTGAAAGACCAAAATCTAACTTGTTCATGAATTCCAAAAACGCTCGTTCCAACTCACTTAGTTTCTAGTTACCTGCGCTGACTTTAAAGCGAAGCAGAAAATTAGATACTGCGACAAAAAGCGACACCGCCGAAAACTTCGTCCGACAAAAATTAAGTTTCGGAAGCGGCCCCCGTCCTGGCTCGCAATGCACGGAGCTTGCATGCATATGCAACTATTCCAAAAAGCTGCATACATTGGTACACTACCGTGATGTATTAAATATTAATCAGAGCGTCGAGAGAGGATTTTTTCATTGTAAATTGAAGTCGATGAAGGGATTTGCATATGTATTGAACTGAAGGTATTACTGCTCTTAGTTTTACTACTGTTTATTTAAACCCTTTTAAGGCTTATCATTAATAATTCATTGTAATTTCTGTAGGTTCATTATTATTTATTGATTTTTACGACTTAGTTTGTGGTGAATCAGCGCTTACCGAATGAAAACGCATTTGGCTTACTGAGTGTTAAACGTGAACTATATTGTATTAATTTCATGGTAACAGCCGCCAAGCTCAAGTGGAACTGGGCTGGACACATCTGCCGCATGCCTGGTGAGCTGTGGGATAACGACTAACTGGATCCCAAACGGGCAACGGCTGCGCGGAAAGCCTAGGAGAAGGTGGCGAGATGAACTGGATT
Source organism: Udea ferrugalis (assembly GCA_950022985.1). Classification (NCBI taxonomy): domain Eukaryota; kingdom Metazoa; phylum Arthropoda; class Insecta; order Lepidoptera; family Crambidae; genus Udea; species Udea ferrugalis. The sequence goes on along the minus strand of OX465541.1, from coordinate 10,299,757 downwards.
CCTGTGAGAAAACTTGGCCGACATTGGCCTTAGACCGAGTAAGATAGAGATTGGAAGGGGAGGCCTTTGGCCTGCAGTGGGATGTAACGGGCTGATTTAGATTAAGTGTTAATGTTAAATAGCGAAGTAAAGGCAAGGCCTCCAAAAACCACCAACAGCTTTTATTTGTCCCACTGCTGAGCACAGATACCATCAACATGTGGTGTTGCTGGCACAGTGCGCTTTGTTGAAGAGGCATACAAGCCAGTGTTAAACTTCACTGTCGTCTTTGTTGAACAGGCATACAAGCCAGTGTTAAACTTCACTGTCGTCTTTGTTGAACAGGCATACAAGCCAGTGTTAAACTTCACTGTCGTCTTTGTTGAACAGGCATACAAGCCAGTGTTAAACTTCACTGTCGTCTTTGTTGAACAGGCATACAAGCCAGTGTTAAACTTCACTGTCGTCTTTGTTGAACAGGCATACAAGCCAGTGTTAAACTTCACTGTCGTCTTTGTTGAACAGGCATACAAGCCAGTGTTAAACTTCACTGTCGTCATGGCTCCAACTAAGCTTTATGACGGGAAAAGACCTCAGCCGTCTAAGACGAAAGGCTTTTTTTGGGAAATACCGCCAGCTTTTTACCAAAATTTCTACAAGATTCCTTGCAAGTATTTTATGGGAAACCTCATAAAACTAAACTACTTCATTCAGTTGACAAGAACAACCCAGTTTACACATGTTTTTCATTTTTACAATTTGTAGAAAATCTCCATCCACCGATATCGTACGCGACCTCAACAGTATTAGGGTTTATTTAACACAATAGCAGTTAAATCTACAACAAGGGACCTTATAAAAAGTGACCTGTATTCTGTATTGTACACTTACTTAAGAAATCTAGCCAGTCAAGTCGTAAAACGAAATTAGGTAGTTAAGGTTCGGCGGTCATTGGGTCGGGCGATCTTAAGAAAAGTAAAATGTATTTCAAAACTAGTTTTAGATCTAATGAATCTAGTTCAAGATGTGCAAAAACATAATAAATTTGCAGTTGAATGTCATGTATTAGTAGTAGATTAAATTAATGTATTTTTAATAAACACCGGAATGACAGCATGTCTTTTGTTGTGACACAATTAAGTGTATTTCAGAATTTTGACCCAAATTTAGTCCTCAATAGTTTAGTAGTCTATTTGGGGACACATCCGAAAACCTAAAATCAAACCCCGATGATCAAATACCCAAAAAATTCAACACCTAACTAATACTTGACAAAAGAAATAACGACGTAACACCGACGTCTGAAACACCTAAGTTTCTAACAAGATTCCCTGATGGCATTTCAATGAGATATTCCCTTTATGTTGAATAGTAAACTGATTACTACAACACACTTTTTTACCTACAACGAATGCAGCTGAGTATGTAAGTATAGGTGTTTATTCACGAACCTAAAAACTTCTTTTCTACCAATTTTTTTAAATAAAAAAAATGTGTACTTATTTTCTTTCTTTCTTGCAATAAAATACATGTTTACTTTCCTGAACGGTCTGATTCGGAACGTTTTGTGGACCACCGCCCCTTAATCCATAGTTGCGTGTGGAAACAACTAGACAATTCAACGCTTACGCCAACGGAATAAGACACATTGTTGCATGCAGCTTTTGGGAAAGTACCACGTGATAAAATGCAAATTAAGTCACATAATGAGGTCGAAAAACTAGTTTAATGAAAGAACTAAACTGGGAATAAAAGTGGGACAACATTACATACACGTACAGTATAACCCAAACGACGAAGTCAGATGTACGCTGTCTGTAGCAGTCATGGTGAACGGAACACTCAGAAGCCCACACCTAGCTGAGGGAAATGTAATCCAGTCCCGATATTGTCCGGGCTACTTAAATAAAACACCAATAGGTCACTGTTTGCAATCACCGTAGAGTTAGCAGCAAATTTTAGGTACGGTCAACGGCATGACAGGCAACATTTCCGATCAGTCCTCTTTGCTCTGAGCACTGTTGTGCAAAGAAGTGTCATTTGACAAAAACATGATAGACCACGGAAATGGGTAGCATAATGTGCCATGGACTGTACAGCTAACAAAAAGTAGGTGCCTCGGCCAGATTTGACCCCGAGACCACAGGGAGTCCATCACAAGATAGATTGTAAACTACCGATGATCACAATAGCGTGACATTGATCATATAGCCATATAGCGCATAGCGATGACTTTATTGCTTTTATAGGAGGCCGTTGCTCAGCAGACGGTCAGTATATTGTTTACTAACGCCATCTAGTGTTAGGAGGCAGGAGTAACTGCTTGGAGACGATGCAAGAGCGCGTCATCAACAAAATTGGTTTTTATTTTTAATCACCACGTTAGCCCCTGGCCGGTGGGTTTGACCATGCTTAGACGCGGATAGATTCTCCTGACAAATGTTTGTTAATGAAACCGCGTCTGGGTGTTTGCCCTTTTTTGAAATTTCCATTCTACTAGAGTGAACCTTATTTTGGTACCAGAGAAAGTGATGTTGTCTCATATTTGTTAATCATTACATTATACACCATGAGTCTTCGCTTCGTCCATTATTTGGAGTTTCGGTAGTTGCTGTACTATCCGCTAGGGGCGCTGCACGAAACCTAATACGATTAATATCAATTTTTGGCAGCTTAAGCGAAAACTTATTGTAGAATCGCTGGTTTCTGTGTTAAATAAAACAAATATTTTAGTTATTATAATTTTAATATTTTCCTAAGAATAACTTTGTCTATTTTAAGCTGTACAATATAACTTGCCTTCAGCATGAAAATGTTTTTTAAAATATCTTGTCTGTGACAACGCTCTACTTAATCTCTGGTCTCTGTACTCTCTGTCCTTGTAAAAATTTCTCTAATAAAATAAAATGTGTTTCACGCTAAAGTTCGTGTTTTTAAAACTAAAAACCTCCACCTCACGCTAAAATCCCTTCATGGTAGCAGAGCGTAGTTACAACTTACGGATCTCTGTAAAAATAAAACAAACAATCAAGATTTTGAGTTTTTTGAAGAAAAGTGATAACCTAAAAACAAAAGATGGAGTCCACGCGCTTCGACGAGATGAATATCCAAAGATTGGTGGATGCAGATACTTTCCAGATTTGGAAATTCCAACTTGACATTGTGCTAAAAAGCAGTGGATTAATGGAAATAATAACAAACAGTGACACCGAAACCGAGGACAAGAAAGATGTGCTTGAAACAAAAAAGGATTCTCAAGTACAAAGAATAATTTGTCAAACAATTGATAAAAAACATATACCGCTTATTATGTGCTGCAAGACTGCTAAACAGATGTATGAAAAGCTGTTATTTATTTTCCAAAAATCGAGCGAGCAACAAAAATGTAACAACCTACAAGAGTTCTACAAATATAGATTTGACAACAAAAATGGCGTCATGTTCCACATATCAAATTTACAAAATCTGTGCCAGAAAATTAATTCACTTGGTGAAAACATTAATGATAATATGATTATATCAAAAATACTGTCCAGTTTGCCAAATAAATTTAACTCTTGCCGCTTGGGAATCGGCACCTGTGCCTGAAAAAACACTAAATAATCTTATAGCGAGGTTAATGACCGAAGAACAGAGACAAACCAGAGACGAACCCAACACCACAGTAGCATTTAAAGCGAATACCTGGAAAAATAACAAAGGAAAAAAACACTGCACAATATGCAAGAAAAATAACCACGTAGATAAAGATTGCTATTTTAAAAATAAGCACACTAACATAAAGCCATGCTCAATATGCAAAAAGAATAACCACCAAGAAAAGGACTGTTATTTTAATAAGAACAAAAATCATGTATCATTCCTAACCAATACTGAAAATTTTATTGTTGATTCAGGATGTTCAATTCATATGACTAATAAAGAAAACATACTAACCGAAAAAAGAGACTTCAAAATTAAGGTACAAACAGCAGAAAAAGAGATTAAAATTGAATCAAAGAAAATAGGATCAATAGAAACAGATGGTTTATCGCTAAAAGAAGTACTTTACATACCTAACCTGAAAAGTAACTTAATTTCAGTAAATGCAATAACAGAGAAAAATAGGAAAGTAATATTTACAAAAGATAAAGTAATCATAAAGAAAGATAATGATACAATACTGACAGGAAATAAATCTTCTAATGGCACCTACAATGTAACACTAGAAATGAATACTGATGAACAGGTTTTTCACACATCGGCTGAAGACTGGCATATCAAAGGAGAACAACCAGTTCGTACCCAGAAATGAAAGTGCCGACCAGACAAAAATAATACTGGCATCCTATTGAAAATGACGAACTAAAAGTTTCTTTATAGCACAAAAACCGTCTACAATTAACCCTTTGACTGCTACTTGAGTTTGAAATTGAAAAAATATAATTGTTTCCTAGGATTAATGGATGAACGGATTTCACCTTGTGAGGTTTCGTTAGATTCGTCTTTACTGTGAGAGTGACACTGGGTATATCAAAATAAAAAATAACAAAATGGCGGATTTTTGGCGCTATATTCAATGTTTTCACGCTCTGCAGCCTGAATGCCTCGGCGGATTTTAGCTGAAGAGGTGTCGTCTGATTTGGATTCACTGTAAGAGTAACACTTGGTACATAAAATAAGGAAAAAATGAAAATTAAAAAAATGTAAAAAAGTTTTATTTTTACATACCTGGTGTTACTCTCACAGTAAATACGAATCTAACAACCCCCCCCTCCAGCCAAAATCCGCCTAGTCGTTCAGGCTGCAGTGCGTGAAAACATTGAATTTGGCGCCAAAAAGCCGTAAATTGTTTTTTTTCAATTTTGATATACCTAGTGTTATTCTCACATTGGAGACGCATCTAACGACACCTCACAAGCTGAAATCCATTCATCTATTTATCCAGGGAAATAATGTTATTTTTGTAATTTCAAACTGAAATAGCAGTCTAAGGGTTAATTGTAGACGGTTGCTGTCCTAGTGAGAAATCTTCAGGGCGTCATTTTCAACAAGAGTCCAGTATTATTTTTGTCAGGTCGGCACTATCATTTGGGCATCCTGGAAAAGGAACACTAAAAAACATAATAAAATCTGTAGATGGAGTAAATATTAAAAATGAAGACATAGAAAAACTAACCTCTAAATGTGAGACATGCCTGAAAGCAAAACAAACACGTTTGCCATTTAACACCACCAGAAAACCTGCACAACGAAAATTGCAAATAATACACACCGATGTATGTGGACCAATAACTCCCACATGGGATAATAAGAGATACATACTAACTTTCATAGATGATTACACTGACTACACACAAACTTACCTTATTGCCCACAAAAGTGAAGTTTACAATCATCTGAAAGAATACATCAAAGAAGTAGAAAGATACCAAAACATCAAAGTTAGCTCAATTCGATGTGATGGAGGTGGTGAGTATACCAGTAATTATACTTCGTCGCTGCATCCTCGGGATTTTATCACAAGGTAGTACATTTCTTCATGTACCAGGCATCAACACGTTTTAGAGCTGGTATCACTGAAACAGAAAAAAAAAACAAATTCCCTCCCTACGGTAGGTGCGTCGCTCTGACAGGTGACAAGTTCATCATTCGTTTCTAGTGTTCGGGCATCGACACACCCTCTCTCGTTATATTTTTTATATAACGGTTTCTTTAAGTGCTGAAGTGTTTGCAATAGTTGTAGTAGTGTAAATCGATAGATCCTAAATGAAATACAACGTTAAGATCGTACTTACCTTTCGTTTTAAACAATAACTAAATACGATCTACAATAAAAATCTACCCACATTTTCTTGCACAAAATGTTTTAATAAGAAAACTCGTGATTAAAAGTGAATCTTCGTATGACTGTAAACAAAGCTAAGCAATAGCATGACGATGCAATGTTTAAATTTAACAAAACACGTCAATGATGAGACCGTGAAGTGTTCTTAATCAATGTTGGCATTAATTTTAGCTGTTTATGATCCTGTTGAGGCCTGTCCAAAATGGACCCACCGTAACGAGATTACGATAAAACGCACACTGAGTGTGTGTTTCCAACAAACGAGACAAACAGAAGAAGAAGATCCTGTTTTTTCCCGTACCAAGTTGGTCGGTGCATTTTCAACAAATTAGCCAAGCAGAATAAAGGTTCCTGTTTATTCCTGTCCAAGAGGACGTCCCGTAACGAGAGCACGGCCAGGCCCACAACGCGAGTGTGGTTTCGAAAGCATTTTAAGGGGAAAATCAAATCGAAGACCAAACTGTAAGTTATTTTTTGCTATCCTTGCATAACAAAAACCTTTCTTTCTATATACACTAGTACCTAAAAACTTCAACAATAAGATTGTAATTTCAATTGAAAACTAACGACTAAGAATAAGTCTTAGTAATGGAAGTACCTGACATTGAAATAATGTTTCATTTTGCTACTACACAGACACATCTGAGTAGCCACGCCACAGCTTTTGTATTGTAGCTATACAGCTATGGCTAACATCATAACTTACTCTAGTTGCTATAAAATTTATATTTAAATACATTTGATACCACTTCGTGGTTACCGTTTACAATATTCATAATATGATGAAGGCTAACACCCGTGTTACCACGGGATAACCACTCACGTAGGCTTGCTGCCCACGAAGTTCACAACATATGAGAAAATGACAATCCAATGCGGATTTAGCAGAATGAAGTATTCAATTAGCTATGTAATTAGAGGCCGACGCCGAAAACCATCCCGGTGAGTACCGGTGCCTAATTATTATTTTTTTATTTATTTACTTCTTAAAAAACCTGGGGGTTGGCCGAGAGTCATCACGAAGGTATTGTAAAAACCTGGGGGTTGGCCGAGAGTCATCACGAAGGTATAATAAAAACCTGGGGGTTGGCCGCGAGTCATCACGAAGGCATATAAATACAGAAAAATGATCTCAAATTTGAGACTTAATAGCTTGATCTGTACATAAGGAACAAACCTGGGAGTTGGCCGTGAGTCAACATGACGGTAACGATATCGCAATATCTGAATTAAGGGCCTATATTCAATCCGTGAATGGCCCATGAAATGAAATGAAATAAAATGAAATAAAATGAAATAAAATGAAATAAAATTAAATAAAATTAAATGAAATAAAATGAAATAAAATGAAATAAAATGAAATAAAATGAAATAAAATGAAATAAAATGAAATAAAATGAAATAAAATGAAATAAAATGAAATAAAATGAAATAAAATGAAATAAAATGAAATAAAATGAAATAAAATGAAATAAAATGAAATGAAATGAAATAAAATAAAACATAAAATGAAATGAAAAGTATTTTCATAGTGATTATGAAAAGTTAGGTATGTATTAAACAACCTAGCCTTACCAGTATTTTTCTGTATCTTACCTTGCTGATGGTTTGATAACCTTACCTGGTGGCAGAGAACCAATGTAAGTTTTCCAAAATTTCCTTTATTATTCAAGAAATAATTATCTATGACTAGCAGCCGCCCGCGACTTCGTCCGCGTGGCCTTAGCTGTATGTGAAAAAAGATTTTCCCGCTTTTCTGTTGAAATTTTGCTGAATTTTCTTTGCTATAAACCTCACGGAGCGCGGGACCTTTCTAACGAATGCAAAACCGTGGAAATCGGTCTGTGCGTTATAGCGTCCGAAAGAAAAACCCGACTTATTTTTTTAAAGTAGTTTATTTTAGTATAATAAATTAGCAAAGGCATTTGAAACAACGTGAATTAAACTTACACTTAAATTCTTTATTATTAATAGTTTATTCTTATGAAGCGATAAACCTAATCCACCTAATAATTAACACAGTAAGTATTGAATGCAGCCACGCGTTTAACAATAACAAGTTGAATAACAACACTTAATAATGGTGAGTACATAAACACAGCCGTCTTTTAAATGTATATGCATACATGTATCTACTTGATTTACTTGTTGTTGAGTGGTGTGCTACGCACGCGGATTTCTTTTATATGCAAAATGCTACACTTTTGCCGTTTAGCAAACTTTAGTGACTACTCATAATTCAGCAAGCGTTAAATTTGTCATTTAACGATTGAGTAGATGATTTTTAAAGGTATAACTGCTGTTTTAGCCGTTCAATAGGCACAACTTGTAATGTAGACTTGATTTAGTACCTCGATTCCGTGGTTATTTTTTGAAATAACAAAATCAATCAATAGGTATAGTGGATAACCATATCCAAGCCATGACTGGTTTTGACTTGGGATTAAAAGTTATAAATTGAACTAAAACCATTTCACATTGATCGCATTTCTGAATACAGGAAATGTATTGGAAAAAGATGTTTATCTTGTCTTGATTTCAGTAAGACTAGTACTTAGTCATTTGCAGATACTCTGACAGCATATACCTAAATACAAAAATGTTTGGTAATGATTTGCAGATTACCAATTTATAGGAAGTAGTTTTAGCTTTTATTGTTCGCATCTGGCAAAGTTTGTTGATTAAGAAATTAATTGCAATCAGATGCTAAATTACAATTTTATAGTTTTAGTATTTGATATTATGTAGGTAGGTGACCTACCATTAAGAATTTGTTGCATACGCACTCACGAGTAGAAGACATCGTGGTCTTTCATTTTAAAATGACCGCAATAGGTTATAAGTTAAGTTTTTCGTGAGAATAGGAATGAAATCACAATAATAATTTAATGAAAAATAACACCTTCGCATAAGCAACAGCTCTTTTATTAGTTTACACTTTAGTAGTGTACCAAGCCAAACAAGATTTGACATTTAATAAGAAATTCACAGTAAGAAGATTTAAGGAGAGAAGTCAGTAGAATATCTTAATGCAATTCTAACCTTAACTGTACCAACAGGTAACTGTAGGTACCTACCTACTTACAGTGTTACGGATATTATTCGCATAGCGATAGTTAAAAATAGACGATTTCCACTCACAAAAACATTGTCATAAAGAATAGTAAGACGTCTCATCCTTACAAAACGCCCCAGCTTTCACCAGAGTGGCATAAATCACCTAAGTAATAATACCTCAGTTAGGTTATTAGATTAAAAACATAGGCCAGCTGCATTGTCTAGGTCATGTGTAGTTTCTATCTTGGAAGGACATTTCAATCAATGAGAGTCATAGAAACTCTTAAGAAAAATAATAAAAACTAAAGCTCATTATGCCTAGGTTATTATTCTTTCGGATTCTAAAGTCTGCTTACTCTGTGCAGTAGACAACATACTTACATTAAGAAATATTATAAGCAAAAACTAGGAGAGTAGGTTACTAACTAACTTACTTTAGTACCCACTGCCGTTGGGTTCTATTTGGGAATAGGTTTTCCAAACAACAGCTTTAGTTGAATTAAGTTAGGTGACTAATTATGTGTCACCCACACAACGAGCACATACAATGCTGGGCATTTAAATTGTTGTAATAAACCACTGCCCAGTGTACTTGTATATAATTATGTACCACCTTACTTTACATTTATTACGAAAATATTAACGGAAAAGTTGCAGCTCAAGCTGCTAACCTGTTTCAATAGACGTCGTTCTTTGATCCCGAATTTACTATGGATTAAATATTCGAGTAAATTAGGTTTTATTATTGGGTGGTATATGTATACCTGTTCTTGTGTGTGGTAACAGCAAAGTTTATACAGTTACCATTAAGTTTTTTTAATTAACATTGCTTAAATTAATATTAATTATTATGCAAAGCATATTTATAACATGAAGTTTTCTTAATATATATTCATCTTGGAACATAATACTGAAGTTGCGATGATCTTTTGACTTTTGGTCATTGGTCCTTAATTTTGTTGCGTTTTTATAGTAAACAGGTAAAATTATAATAAACGTTACCTATTTCACATCAAAAATAAAATTTGGTATCAAATTCAATTTAGTAAATCCTTGATATTGATTTCCCTAGACCTCTAAACATCTACCTTGTGATAAAATCCCGAGGATGCAGCGACGAAGTATAATTGATGATTAAACGAACTTACCTTAAGTGAAGTTCTATCATAATTATATGAGTCGCTGCATCCGAAGGGATTTTAGCTCCCACCCTACCCATAGTTACCATCATACCCTTTAGTAACTGACCCGAGTAACTTTAGGGAAATCTGTCTCTAAAAGAATGATGAACTTGTCACCTGTCAGAGCGACGCACCTACCGTAGGGAGGGAATTTGTTTTTTTTTTCTGTTTCAGTGATACCAGCTCTAAAACGTGTTGATGCCTGGTACATGAAGAAATGTACTACCTTGTGATAAAATCCCTTCGGATGCAGCGACTCATATAATTATGATAGAACTTCACTTAAGGTAAGTTCGTTTAATCATCAATAACCTGAAACAATGGTGCAAAGAAAATGGAATTAAACTCGATTATACCATACCCTATAGCCCACAGCTAAATGTTAAAGCAGAGCGCTTTAACCGCACACTAATGGAGAAAACCAGAGCCATGATGTTTGAAACCCAAATAGACAAGGATCTGTGGGGAGAAGCCATGCTAACAGCAACCTACATACTGAACAGAATACCCAAAGAGGGACAAACACAAACGCCTATTGAAAAGTGGACTGGTCAACGACCAAATGTGAAAAATATGCACATTTTTGGATATTTAGCATACAGTAAAGTGCTGACACCACTACAAAAACTAGATGAGAGAAGTGAAAAGTATGTAATGATTGGATATGCCCCGAATGGTTATCGGCTGTGGAATTCTGAAAAAAGAAAAATTGTTATTCGACGTGATGTTGCATTCAAGAAACCTGAAAATCAAATAAGAACAAACCAAGAAAATACTATTATCTTTAAAAACTACATACCTGATATGGAAAAAGAAACTGAAGAATACTCTGAACCAGAAGATGAAAATAGCTTCGAAGGGAATAAACAACAAACAACTTTACTCGAAAATTCAAGAAATGAAGATCAACAAATGCAAGAACCTAAAACTTAAGAATCTAAACAAATATCAAACCCTGAAACATCAAAAACAAAAACAATCACATCTGAAGAATCTACAAAACTAAACTCTAAAACTAAAACAAACATATATCAAAACTCAAAACAACAAAATACTGAAGACTTAGAAGAGCAAATAAATACTGAACTAATACCTAAAATAAATAACCCAAATAAAGAAGAATCTCTTGAAACTGCTGAAGAGGAAGAAGAAGAACAACATGAAGAAGAAGAAAATGAAGTAGAAGAAGAAAATGAAGAATTGGACGAAAATTCATCTGAAAGAAAAAGACCACAACGGAAGACTAAAAAACCTGAAAAATTTAAAGACTACTTTGTTTACCTCTCCTATGAAGAAGCAACAACTGGCCCAGAAAAGGAAGATTGGATTGCTGCTATACAATCTGAAAAGAATTCATTGGAAGAAAATAATGTATGGAAAATGGTGGACAAGAAGGAAATAGGAAGAAACAAAATACTTACCAACAGATGGATTCTGAAAAGAAAAAGTTATGGAAGATACAAAGCCCGGCTTGTAGTACGTGGATTTGAACAAAGACCTGGAATAGACTATGAAGAAACTTTTAGCCCAGTAATCAACAACAGTTCTATTCGAATTCTACTTGCTATAGCTGCGAACAGAGAATATCACATTATGAAACTTGACATTAAAACAGCATTCCTCTATGGAGAAATAACCGAAAAATTATACATGCAAATACCTGAAGGATATGAAAAGCAGGAGGGAAAGATATGTGAACTTAAGAAAAGCCTCTATGGATTGAAACAATCTCCACTAAAATGGAACCAGAAATTCACATCAGTTCTAAAAGAAAAAGGTTTACAACCCCTGAGCACTGATCCCTGCATTTTCAAATCTAAAGAAGGAGATGTTATACTTGGTATTTACGTAGATGACGGAATACTAATTGGAAAAGACAGAAATAAAATGCTAAAAATACTGAAAAACCTAGAAGAAGACTTCAAGATGACATACACTGAAAATACCACAACATTCTTGGGAATTGAAATACAAAGAACCGCAAATCACATTAAACTTGGTCAAAGAGAATACTCAGAAGCTGTAATACAAAAGTTCAACATGCAAGATGCAAAAACCTGCCCAACACCAATAGTAAAAAACATTAAGAAAGAAGAGGAGAAAGAAGCTTTTTTCCCATATCGAGAAGCCATTGGTTCACTTATGTACCTAAACAGTAAGACAAGACCTGATTTATCATTCGCCGTGAACTATGAAAGTAGATATATGGAAAAACCTACTCAACAAGATGTCAAAAATGTAAAAAGAACGCTAAGATATCTGGAATGACAGAAATGAATATTACTTATGACACTAACTCGGATTTGACAATATTAGAAGCCTACAGTGATTCAGACTTTGCAGGTGATACAGAATCAAGGCGCAGTACCACTGGCTATGTCATCATGTTTTGTGGAGGCCCCATCCAATGGTGTTCCAGAAAACAACCAATTGTTGCTTTATCCAGCTGCGAGGCGGAATACATAGCTGCTGCTGAATGTTGTCAAGAATTGCTATACTTGAAGAGCTTGATTGAAGAACTCTTGAACAAGAAGATTATGACCAGATTACACATGGACAACCAGAGCTCTATAAAATTAATTGAAAATGGTGTTTTTGAATCGCCGCTCAATAGTACATTGTTACCCCAGGGGTGAAAGTAACTTATTTAGTCCCGAGACGGGGTTTGGCGCCCGGAACGAAGTGAGGGCGCCAATAGTTCGAGGGACTAAATAAGTCTTTCACCCGAGGTAAACACTGTGCTTTTCATTACAAATACGAGGAAAGTAAAAATAAAAACATGAATTAGCTAAAGAAAAAATGAGGAAAAAATAAATGAAGATCGAATTGCCGCTTTCCCGCCTATTTTGTTTGTTTTTTTTCTCTGGCCGGCCCGCTATTCAGCCATTATTTTTCATTTGCATCATTGGAAAAATGGTAAATATTTTGCTCAAAGCTAAGTTATTTTAAAGAAATTTTTGAAACTTAACTGTAATAAAGTTATTTTAAACATATATATTCTCTGATCAATACTTAACTTTGAGTTATTTCAAATTTTACATCGTGGCTGTATAGAAAGTTGGAACATGGTTCAATAGAAATGTGAAAAAAAAGTTTTAAAAAATATATATTTGACAGCTGTCAGTTGAAAGTGATTCTCCCCAGGGGATGAAAACTGTTACTTTCAGCCCGCTTTTCAGGTCAGTAATGACCCACTTTCAGAGTATGAGTAATGAAAAACATATTGACGTTCGCTACAAGTTCATCCATGAGAAGGTAGTGAATGGTGATATAAGTGTTGTGTATGTGCCTAGTGATAAACAATATGCAGACATTTTTACTAAACCTCTAGAACCTGTAAAGTTCAAAAGAATGTTAATTAATTTAGTTAAAATGTAACTTATATTTTTTTTGTTCCTAAGTCATAACTAATTTCATATTATTTGTAACTTTGCTAACTAGATATTTAAAACTTAACTTTAAAGTTTAGAATTGTAACATTAACCAGTTTAATTAATTTAAAAAATTATTAAAATTAGAAGGGAATGTTAAATAAAACAAATGTTTTAGTTATTATAATTTTAATATTTTCCTAAGAATAACTTTGTCTATTTTAGGCTGTACAATATAACTTGCCTTCAGCATGAAAATGTTTTTTAAAATATCTTGTCTGTGGCAACGCTCTACTTAATCTCTGGTCTCTGTACTCTCTGTCCTTGTAAAAATTTCTCTAATAAAATAAAATGTGTTTCACGCTAAAGTTCGTGTTTTTAAAACTAAAAACCTCCACCTCACGCTAAAATCCCTTCACAAGACCACAGAAGCCTTTCTCCTCTCCATCATCAGATTCAATTGCTACGATCGTGACACACATCCTGCGATTCTTTTATTCTCATCAATCCTTTCATAGATGCCCGTCGGTCAAGGGTACACTTGACCTGACCTTTTTATAAGTGCCTTTCAACTTGTGTAAGATAAATTCGACAAGGCTTCCCTATTTACCCTGTGCTGTGGTTTATTCATCATCCGTCATCTGTTATAGTACAAATGAACCTAACAGTTCAACGACCCGACAAAATGCATAAGAGCGTAATTAAGAAACAAAAGCACAGGTAGGTAAATACAACCTTAACTAATTAGGTCCAGGCTGTTGACACTGCTCCAAAACACGCCAAAACATTTCTTATTTTCACCGCCTTAAGGCGCAACTTGGACTGACACGAATACGGACATACAGCGACGAACACATGCCATTATCGTCCTTATCTTAAGTAAAGCAAAGCATAAAGTGGGGGGAGTTTATGTGACGACGCTTCCTTGTGAACGTTCAAGGCGTAATAAACCTTATTTGGGAGCAGTAAGGTGCAAATTACAACAATCGCTGCTGTGGGAGGTATGCGAGATGGCGTCTGTGCAAGTGGAGCGCCGAGAACTAGGCTATCAAGTGACAGGAATGCCGTTTGACTGTACTTATTTGCAAATTAAGTGCTGCAAATGTAATTTTAGCTGATTACGTCTTATTACCATACTGGGAATGTTTGTTTTGTTTCATAAGGACATATTGCTTCGGTAGTCGAGGAATACATGACATCACAGCCACTAAACTCCTATTAACAGACGAGCGGAGTCTGTCAACATATAGGATTAATAAGTCTTATAAAGAGATCTGTGCAGTCAAGCTTATAACAGTTGTCAAGCTGGAGACATTGTCACTGACTGAATGGCAGTTATTGGACATTCTAAGCGGTCCCATGGCTCTGGTGCTGAGTACATGTTCTTGTAAAATAATCTTATTTCTTTATCTTACGGACAACGAACCTGTTAATTAAATCGATCATCAACGATATCTATCCCGACATTTTGTGTCACTTTTAATGAACCCGTCACGGCGGCCATTTTGTTCGTCCTGTTGCCTCGCGGCCTTTTCCCGAAATTTCACCACAAATTATGACGGCAATTCATTATGATTTACGTCGTGGTGTTAAATTATAATTAGCGGTGTTGTAACTGAATTTTTATTAAGCCGTTCTAAGAGGCGAATGAAATTCAAGTGGTGGCAGGATGTAACAAATTGTTGACACATTTATTGCTGGGACAGCAGATACTAAAAGCCACTTTAAGTGTTAATAATATGCTATTCACAAAATAACTAAAAACCCTAAAGAAGAATATGATAAAGTACAAAAACAAAATACTCTTATACTGTACTAAAGATTCCTACAAAAAAGAAAAGAGGTAAGGAAAGATGATGTCATCATCATGTCAGCCGAACGACGCCCACTGCTGAGCATAGGCCTCCCCCAAAATCAAGATGTCATCAACATAGAAATAATTCGACCTGAGATGTCGCAACGGCAACAACGAGAAGATGAAGAAAATAAAAAAAAAACGGGTTAAATAAATCGGTTTATCTTCCATAATAATTCCACTAACGATGCGTTTCCACTCGTATAATTACGCTGACCAAACCTTTTAAAGGCTTTTGGATTAAATCTATCAGTAATTAATCTAACGCAAACATCATTAGTACGGAAAACCGCACTCAATGCCGAAACAAACGCTTTAGTCTCGTCAGAGAATCGCAAACACATTATGCGCTTCATTACAGTTTACCTTTGGCAAATAAATGCTAAACAGTGTGTGAATAACACGACAACTAATATTTATTTACTTTCAATAACTGTGAGTTGAGGGCTTTTAATGTAGCTGAATAAATCCTCAGACGGATGGTGAGAACGCAAGAATGAAATAGAAGCTATAGAAAGCCTTGGCAGAACAGTCATCATCACACGCGGAGCTACCAGAATTCAGAAGAAGCAACGAGTCGGGTGTGAGCACAACATGTTCTGAACTGGGACCGGGTACTGACTACTGTGTTTACCTGATGAGCAAGTGGGGATAGAGCACAGTATGGCATGTGACTGCAGTGATCACATACCAGATTGTTCATCATGTTGTTGAGTGAAGGTTAAATAAGTACGGACGTTAGACCAGCAAAGCAGTCTCAAGAACTAACAAGCAAAGCTATGGATTACCGTAAGTTAGTAACATGAGAATAAGGCTTTTTAAGTTGTTATGTTATATAGAATTCCATGCAATAGACCCAAAAAGAGATGGTGATATGAGACGGAAAGATTGGCGACAGGTGGCTTAGTACCACGGGCCGAATTTTGTGCAATGCAATACAACTTTGTGCGATTCTGAACACAGGCGAAGCAGTTTGTTCCTGACTGACTATCACAATTTTTTATCCTGGTTAAGACCAATCATGGCTGGAAATGGCGGCGCTTGTGGCGCACACTTGACTTTGAAAACCTATGACATATGACTTTGTGTTTCTATTCAAAAGGCATACAAATAATAAATCAAGTCTAATGCCCGGGAGAAGGCGGCGGGTCGGCGAAGTCTTCCCGGGAGAGCCTTCAGTGAATATGAAATAACTCGCAATGATCTTTTCCTATTATTCTTTTAGCGAGCTGTGGGAAAAGTCCATGCAAGAAAGGTTGGTTTTCTTTCTTTACTTGTTAGCAGAGTGGTTGTGAGAGGTTTTCTTGATCTTTTTTCACCCCTTTAATCCCATTAATGTTCTTTGTTTTTTAAGCTAGATCTTAACGTAATCCATTTTTCAGTATTTTTATTTTTTGGAAACTTGAAACATTATATCTGTTGAAAGACTAACTGATGAGTCCCTTGCAAAGTCTTCTCAGCGAACACCACCTTCCATATGTCGGTGCTCGAGTCCCATTTACATGTACACGTTTTTTTTGTTTGGTTCTGCAATTTCCAAACCAAAAGTACCGTTAAAATCTATTTGAATACAGAGTTTTGTTTATTAGTACCTTTCGCAGGTTACGCAGAAACATGTGCATTTACCAAATTAATGCCCTAAATGCTTCAGATACCATTATCACAAATTCAAAGTCAAGTTTAAAAACAAAGTCGATAAAAGCAGATGTGACCTCGGCAATACGGAACGTGTATAACGCCCTTAATTACTGCGACAGGACAGAAACCACACATCCACGAGCGAAACACCATAAACAAAATAGACATAATAGTGGGCATAGACAAACAACTAACCGGACGGATGAATAACAAACATAAAATGAGTACAGACGAGAATAACCCGAATTCATGTTTGGAAGAAGAATTTATTAAGGTGAGGGTGAAGGTCAACCTATAAATAATGGTAGATTATAAAACAAAGTCGTTTGTGCGCTTGTTTGTTTTGAACTAAACACTGATTTAGGTGCGGTTTATACCATTGTGTGAATGAAGATATTTTGGCTGTCTACCACATTTTATTTGAATATGCTCGGTATGTTAATCAGTCTGACAGCTTTAGTTTGAGCTCCAATAATAATTGTAATTTCCTAGTATGTAAAGTACATCATAGTCTCATGATTGAGTGGTTTAAAAAAGGGCCAAGCAGAAGTGCGAGCGTTATTCCAATAAATTAAACTAATTTCTAAGTGTCACCGGCCTAATTCCTAAGTCCATGGCTTTCATTGCTGTTTCCATCTCTTCTAGTCTTCAAACCGCCGTCAAACGAAACTCATTCTATTTTTGGTAATACCAGCTCTTCCAAAAAGGCCATTATAAATATTTTGCACGAAAACAAAGGGCGGACAACGGGCTTGAATTGCTTCTGACACTTGCGTAAAATCAAATTAGTTGTTAGGAGTGCCCGTACAATGGAGTGACTTTAAAATTTCACCTTTGTCCGTTTTAGCCGACGGGAATATCAATTGGGGGGTGTATCCGTGTGTAATGAAAACAAAAGTTTTGTTTGTGAAGCGTAAATCATCCAGATCGATGTTGGGTTTAATTCAATGGATGTTAGACGGTTTGGAAATGAACTTTGCGCTGAAAAGGGGTAACGAGATAAACTCATTAGGTTTCACCAATACTGATGGTATTTTGAAAGTGTTGGATGTATGTTTGTTGTTTGGTTCAGAATGTTAAATATTAATTATATGTGTTGCAGCTACGTTTGCTTGCTAATTCTCACACATTTCACACTTTCAGTGTTGAAACGTACCCTGAACTTAATGTCATGGCTGCCTTTGAGGATTTTACTCCGGCGGATGAAGACTTCAATGTGTAATATTTACTGTAGAAGTAAGATAAGATAATACCTTTTTTTTACCTAGCCTATATTCTTCCACGTAACAAGATCACACATTAAAAGAAAATTATTAGAAGTATGATTGGGGGCTACTATGGATATTTTTCTTATTATTCGTCTTTATTTCGTTTGGCACCCCTAGTACCCGATGTCTATTGTGGTTTTGGACAGTGACATTTGTCTCATAGACAAGTGCCTGTTTCATCTTAGCTCACTTTATAGTAAGATCTCTCATATTGCGCGTGCGGTTAACCATATTAGGGCAAACTTGTGTCATTGTCTTTGCTTGCCAATTCTGATGTGTTGACTGACTGACGAGACTACCATTTTGTGGTACTTAGTATCTAAAACCAACTTTTTTTTTTGCAAAATATGTCAGGCTTAACCCATGGAAGCTTCTTCAGCCAGTCACCCGCAAGGTATAACAGAAAATCTCGGAGGTTTAGGCTGTGCAACTTGCAAGAAGAATGTAACAAAAATTCAAAACACAGAACCAGTTAATTAAAAACTGATTTATTGATATTTATAACTACTCAAATAGGTAACGTATACTAAACACTTTTATGTTATATATATACTAATATAATAAATTATTACTTATTATCTAACCGTAACCTACCGTAATATAAACTACATCATGAGTGGAAATTCAAGTACAGCTGTAATCAGCAGTAGAACATGTTTACGCTTTTATAAGACACTTAAGATCTAATAAGTGATGGCTTCCTAGTTTAAAAGAGTAAGATCCTTGCGAATGTCTTCAATATTATTTCATCATGTTATGAGTTCTATTGCGAATCACGGAACGTACTTCAACCCTCGTTGTAACAGGTTAGAAATAAAGAAAGGTAAATATTTGCTTGTTGCTGTGAAAATTGTTTTCTGGTGAATATTGTTATTGCTGGTAAGCTGCAGAATACTTTGAGAGAGGGCTCCACAGAAATCTGTATTAGTTTGTGATATACTCGATTGTGATACTTATTAGTAACCACTTCTGCAGCAGGTGATATCGTCTTAATCGCCTTTTAAATTTCTAAGCATAGGAGCAAAAATCTCAAGGTAACGTCCCAATATACCTGCAATACTTCTGGAAGCGTCTGCCTCTGGCTTCTTAAGTATTCAAGAGACGAAGATTACTTCAACAATTTCCTTTAAAATTACAGCAGAATTACCGTTCTGAGCAGATGTGCCGAAAACTGGAATGCCAGCGAAATTGGCAGCCTCACCTCTGTGACGTACGGGAATTCACAAATCGTTTTCTTTCTTTGGATATTACTTGGGAATTAATTTAACAAGACTAAGAATCCCCTCAATTGTTTCATCCCATGATACGCCATCTTAAGTCAATACATCGCACATGCAATAAAATTTAACTTTAAACCCTACACCTGGATAGACGGCGCCACTTCTCACTGCAAACATCAAAGTATAGAAGTCTCAGCGCCGTTTACTGAAAGATATGAACATATTGGCATAAGTGGCATTAAGAAAATTGCGTTTTTCTTCTTGCAAGACATCGGTGAATTCTGTTGGACAAACCCAACGGCGAAAGATACTACTTTGTATGAAACTATAAACTGATCCTCGAACTAGTTTGCTGTCTAACAAAAATAAAATTTGCGTAACGACCACTGTATGGTAATGAAAACATCCAGAGTAATTAATGAGTCCTAATGAGACTCACAAAAGCTCAGACAGTGTTATCGTGGGTTAAAAAAGGCAATTTAGAACAGAAACAAATGCCCAGCACATAATTCTAAACACTAACTCTTGGTCCTAAAGGTCGAGAGCAGATGTTCGCGTCTTCCTTAATTTCTGGTTGGAACCTACTTCACTGAGATGCTTTGTGTCAGGAAAAAGTACAAGTGACTAGAAAAAAAATATCTCAGTAAATTCACCGTATTTTTTATTAGTATAGAGGAGGCTGAAATCTCAGCAGAATTTATCAGATGTCGCTAGTAATTTTCTTAAACATATAATTTATCCAGCAATAACTTTTCATTTTCAAATATCCACTAATCCTGGAATTATGAAGTTTAGAGTTCAAACCAATAAACAGAGCTAAATTAACATTGCTGGTATGCTATTCCGGTGGTCGTCGACACTCACTTCGCTCGTGCGAGGTAACTTTGAAATTCAATTCCTTCGCGACTGTGGTCGTTTGAGAGAACAGAACTAAGCCAAATAACATGTTTTAATTATTTACATACAAAATGAGAGAAAATACTAATTCAAAGTAAAGCGTATTGATGATTGAGGTAAGCGTGAAGCACCGAGATGTGAAGTGATGTTCGATGTGCACCGCCGGAATAGCACGGCTGAAATAGGCAATGTAAGTTACTTTCGCTGTTGCAGACCGGAATATGGTTTATGGCACTATGTGCACCTTTTTTTTTAATTTGATTTAATTTATTTTCTAAGAAAATTATAAAAGTTTTCAACTTAACTAACAAACAATGCAGTTTATTGGAAAAAAAAAGCACTCATTTTATAACAGATAAATAATCCAAACATACAACATCATGCGTTAATTTATGTGAGTGGGTGCCTAAAATGGTGGTTTTCGTCTCTTCATTTAATAATATCAATAAGAATAATTTCATCCGGGTGACATAATTATTAGTGTGATTTGTGCACCTTGGGAAACATTTTTACAGATTATCGGACGCTTTTGCTAAAATCGAATTATTTCGATGCAAACCTATGCAAACACTAAAAATAACTATAAATCTTGGAGTCCCGGTGAGGTAACTACCAGAGTCAAAATTTCCATTTGCTAGATGCTTCAGCTAACGAGTTCTCTGCAATTTTCTGCTCAGCTAAAGGGCAGGGTTCGGGGATGCTAAGGTCCCGGCAATAATACACCTTGGAGACCTATTATCCAGGTGTAATGTTGTTAATTAAAACTGAAGCAAAAACAGCCCATTTGAATTCAGGAGATATATAATTCTCCACTGGCTGCTTGCGATAGGTAGAGTGACCTCTACCTCATCTGTGATGTTAATGAATTAAATATTAAATGAATATTGAGGTAGAGTTGAGAAAAAAACGCATGACTTTGGGAGAGCTGAATGCGTCACGCTGAGGATAGGGCGTGATGGAAGGCATTACGGTATGCCTACCAGTGGGCAAGTAAAGACTGATAATGATGAACAAGATGATATGAAAAACCTAGCTACATAAGTCTGGACGAGCTCACAATAACCCATCGCTAGATGGCAGACAAAAGAAGAAGACTAAAGCTGCACAAAACAATCTGAAATTCCGCTCTCCACCCTTAACAAGCCAACTCGAGCCACGGACGGACAAAGTTATTACTTGTATTAGAAACGGTAATGAATGCCGACTCACTGCGTTAGTTAGTCGCTTGTTACTAGCAATCGTACGAACTAGAACAGAAGCGTAACATAGACCAATGATTGAAACATAAAAGTTTTGGTTTTCACAGCGTTATCGAACAATGAATGACCACACCCTACACGGGCCACAAAATGTCGCCACCAGTCATATTCCTATAGTTGGTAACGTGTGGCGGTCACCGGCTTCACCGTGTGCGGCGAGTCCATATAAAATGTATGAAAACGACAAGAAATATGCTGGTGGCGTCGTTTTGTGGCTAGTGACACGTGTGCGGGTGACGCTAAAAGACACCAGCGTGGCGCTGGTCCTTACATACAACGCAATCTAGAATATTTCAGAATCAGCGGCCGAAATCGCGGGCGGCTGCTGGTAATAACTATACCAGTACTGTAGCATAACATATGGAACTGTCAACTCTCCAGTTGTGCCAAAATAAATGAAAATGTGAATAACAAATGACAAAAAAACGTGAGAAAATCACGTGCTGAAACACTTTTAAAAGTAAAAAGAAAGCGTAATCAATCAGATATTGAGACACGAGGGGCTGCTATCAAAGAAAATTTCCCCTTACAATTGGAGAGATACAAAACTTTAGAAGTTGTTTCAGAATTTATTTCGCCAGATACTTGCCGGGTACTCGGATGTTTGGGACCCTTATTGACTCAAGTCGGCCTCCGGCCTTCGAAGGATCAATTTATGGGAAACTTAAGGACCCTTGATTGGAATCCTTTTAACGTTTTTCGAGTGTTACCAATATATTTTAGAGGACGCTTTAAATGCAAGAATTGAAAGGAATTAAGGTAAAGTCGATCTTTATTTGAATCGCTTTATGTTGAGTGCTAACATTTGAGTGTTGAAATAGTCTGTTTTGAGTAAACGAACAATTAGACGAAACAATTTTTTGATGGTTGAGGAGTTAGTCGGTCGGACACCGAAGGTCGCCGGTTCGATCCCCGCACAGTACAACATTTGTGTGCATGAACATGTCTGTTTGTATTGGTATGTGTGTCCTATGTATATTAAGTATGTATTTACAAATGAAAAAGTATTTAAGTATATTTATCCGTTGTCTAGTATCCCAAAGCACAACAAGCATTTAGTTGCTCAGTTTGGGGCTAGGTGGCGCTGGGTGGAATAATGTGCAGGGATATTTATTTATTTGTTATATCACAGAATTAACGCATTGGTTATTTTCAAAGTTCAGTTGATATACTCAAACTAATAAGTTATTCTTTACTTATAAGTTATACGAAAGTGGGCTTTATCAAAGAACCGCTAATCCCAATGTTAATTTATAACATGTTGTACCAACCAGTTATAAACCCTAAACTACAAACTCCTTTGAATCCCTGACTGAAGGGGAAAGTAAAAAAACACCATGTTAAAGATGAAATTGCTCAAGCTCAATGGATCGGAAACCTGTTTGATCGACAGATAACGCGATTATCAGCTCGAGGAATTAAGTTGAAGGAAAATTTGAAGTTTCAGCCTTTTTGGAGAGTTAACGGAGGCTGTAGAGGAATATAATACGGCTATACCCAGTACCCAGATACTCTATCTATATGAGGCTACGACATGCATTCATAACCTTATATTTTATTTTGTGGTATAGGTAGTTAGTTATGAAAAGCCAACGGCTATCATGATACCCATTTTTTCATACTGCTCTTGCCTTATGACATTTATTTGCATTAGAGCAAGCATTAATGACCGGAAAAGGGTAGCACGTCATGCCGTTGAGCGTACATAATGCACATGTTAGGGAAACCCTATAGCAGAGGTCAGCAGGCCCCTTAATTGGAATAATAAACTTCACTATTTCAAATCGTGTATACACAAGAAACAAATAAATAAATGAATAGCGCAAGGGTTTTCTTAACTTTTGATTTTCATTACGATGTTTGGACTGAAGTTTGTGCAGGAGAACTGGCAATAAAAACCATCATAATATTTTTATTAAGATAGTTTTCAACATTAAAATAAGAACTGTAAAAGTACAAGAACGTCTGGCTTTTTCGTATTATTTCATGTTCTGACTGAAGTTATGTCTTTACACTAACTTAGCATATCGATTTTGAGGTTATAAACTCTAACAGCAAGAGGCCGCCATTGCTGAACATACTCGTCTATAAATCAGTTTTCCCGCCCCTTTTTATATCACACTCGGCGGCATCTGATTTCACGGTGTCTATTTTAGGCCCTGCCTCAAGTCGTGGCGACAAATTGACACGTCTCGCTCGTTGGCAAGACAACGGAGGTGTATGAGATTTGTATTAAAAAAGTAGCGCAACGGAGAAGCAGATACCATACCTGCTACCAAGATAGGCCTTCTAACTTAGATGCTCACTGAAGGGCTTTTGGGTTCGTACAGCATACGTGAGAGATCTAAGGATACTGAGGAACGATCCCTAGACAAGACAGGACAGGACACCTTGCTCCTGACTTAGCAAAATTCTGAAAAGTTTCGTGTAACTGTATATTTTTTTTAGTAAAATGCAGTACTGAAGATGATAGAAAACCGTCATGAAATACGCACTAAAAGTGTAATGTATTGACATCTCCAAAGAATCTCGCTACTGCACAGACAATCAGGAGCAGGCTTTTATAAAGTTTAATTCCAAGACGGACCATAGACCGCAAAACTGCAACGACACTACTGGTTTCTATGAATCTCTGTGAAAGTGATACCAAGCATGGCCGCACTGCATTGCCGCGCTTGGGAAAAGCGTGTCGCATGCAGTTTGGGGTCTGCGGTCCGTCTTATAAGTGTACCTTTAGGGTCTACTATGAGTGTTTGCTCACATAGACGTAGAGCTTCGTGAATTATTTACCATTAGTTAGGTATTATAGATATTGCGTACAGAGACTCTAAAGACATCTATTCCGACACCGATCAAGGGCGCCTGTCCGAAATGTGCGACCCATTCTACAAGTTTATAGTTCGCCATCGACAATTATGTTTTTCTTAAACAACTATTGGGATTGGCACTCAGTGCGTAATTTTCTAATTGTAGATTCGTTACCGGCAATTGTAAGCTTTATGAAAACAGGCCCCTTGTCGATTCAGTCGATTCTAAATCGATAAATTTTGAACCATAATAATTATTTCAAATATTTGTCTCCGCCAGAGTTCTTGTGAAAATGGGTTGAAAACGCGAACCTTTGTTAACAAACAGATATTTCCTATTGTTTCGGTTTATTCAGCAATTTTTCATTATCACACACCGCAATCCTTCACAACCCTCAGTTCACAAAGGACGGCTCGTCAGGAAGGCTCGCGGGATGAAATTGCGCTACACAATCTAATTATTGGTTTTCTGCGCTGCATCCCGAATTTTCAATACTATTGAATAGTGATAAAGACTTGGGTTATTCATTAAATTTAATTCGGTGCTGGAATTCGTAAGCGATTGGAGTATCCTGTCACTTACTCCCAAATGTTTACAGCAAAGAGGATGAAAGAGACAGCTTTACTGTAGTCAAAGGGGTGCTGTACAGCTCTTTGAGTTTTTTATGAATAAGTGAGTTCTCGAATCGTTACAAATTAACAATTCGAGGATAATCTGGATTCGTCTCACTTTTATCAACAACGTATTAAGAGTAAATTAAATAAAAGGTTTCCAAAACTAAGTAAACTTTGGCAAGCAAACATACGGTATCTCTAATGGACACGGCCGAACTTCAGGGCAACCCCAAGTAGACCTCAGGGGTGGCATTCCGGCGGACATCACTTCACATCTCGGTGCTACACGTTTACTTCAGTCATCAATACGCTTCACACTGAATTAGTATTTTCTCTAATTTTGTATGTAAATGATAAAAAAGAAGCTGGCTTAGTTGTTTTCTCTCAAACGACAACAGTGTCGAAGAAATTGAATTTTAAAGATATCTCACCACGAGCGAAGTGGATTTTGGCACCCACCGGAATACCATAGTAGGTCCCGATGGGCTCTGCCGGCCAAATGCAGCTGTAGCAACAAATTTTTGTCACGCGTTTTCTCGTTTGATTTAAATTTAGACACGAGAAAAGCGCGAGATAAAAGCTTTACCTTATTTATCAACAGAAACACAACACTGCACTTTGTACAATAAAGTATAAATAAACAGTTTCATTTAGTGAGTATTTATTTTGTGATTCCAGAAGGTCTGGAGCAATAATTTATGTTGTACAACAATAAATTAGATTTTACTCAATCACTAACTGAAAAAACTTTCAAATTCAAAGAGGATCGTTTAAAAGGACTTATGCGTATACTGGTAGTTCATAGTATTACGAAAAAATCGTAAAATAACCATTATAATTCAAATATCATTCAAAACATATTTACAAGAAACTCTCCATTCCATTGTATCCCAGATATTTCATTTTGCGATATTAAAAACATAATAAAACAATATTCCAAAGGACATAATCAAACTTAAGAGAGTGAAGGAAAATCAAATTCTCTCGAAAACGCGTAATATTTTAAAGAAAATAATAAAAGGGACTCCCCGCGCTAGCAAATATTATCTTCATTTAAACATTAATGCCATGGGACTGAAATAACACTGAGGGTGAGGTTCGAAAGCGAGCGGAGTAAGCGTAGTGAGCGAAATAAAAACAAAAAATATTTATGGCAAAAGCTTAAAGAAATTAGGAGACCAACCGTGAAGAAACGTTCTTTGTTGTGACAAAGTTAGAATTATTTTTACTTGGGGAAAGAAATAATATATATAACTACTTGTAATATTGACATATTAAAATAAGGCCCAGCCACGGAACAATGCAACATTTCCATTACATTAATATTTAGGTAAGTAGTCCCATGAAACACGGCCATACAGGCTCTTGTTCGTCCACCACTCAAAACGGGCCAGATTATTTATTAAGTAGATATTTTTTAACCCCCTTATTCATAAAAACTTAAACATCTCTTCAACAACATCCTAACTTTTGTATCGCTTTGTTTGTCACTGTCATTCTTGTGGCTGCCGCCATTTGCGAGTAAGTGACACAACACGTCAATTGCTTAAACAATGCTTTAGCGTTGCGTTCGTTTTTATGAATAATTAGAATAATAATAATTAGAAAGTAAAGTAAGGTAAGGTACAACTCAATGATAATTTGTTCCAAATTAATTAGATCACGTTGACTTTAGGAAAATAATTGAATTACTTTTAAGTTTTTGAGGTCTCGTTTGATCGTTACACTTCTCTTCAAAGAGTGTCATTTTCACTAATTATTTTGTCTATTACCTAACTAGAATTCATAGTAGTTTTTTTTTCTTAATTAAAATAACGTCTATGATTCCTTTCGGTTCGCTAAATCAAAATAAGGGGACACCCACAGTTAAAATGTGACTCTTGACCGTTGTCTGTTAAATCGTAACTAGAGGCCGTGGGTGCCGTGTTGCTATTTCACGTAAAAACTACTAAATGGATTTTAATGAAACTTGACAAAAATATAGCTTATACATCTAAATAGGACATAGGCTACATTTTTTTTAATATTCTTTTTAAAGTCCACGTGGATCAAGTCGCAGGCGGCCACTAGTAAAAGTCATAATAATGAAATAAGGCTAGAGGAATACTTTGTGACATAGCAAAATGTGAAGAACAACCCTCTAATTCATGACAGCCAGCAATAAGAATGAAAGAGACAAAACTTCACAGTATTTAAAGAGCTAAAGTAGGGCTGTTTGTGTTGATAAGAATAAGGGGGTAAAACGGGGCTAGCCAATCACCGCAAGGCAATCACGTTTCGTTTCGCGCGTAAGTTTGTTGCGTTTTCCTGCCTAAGTAGGTCCTACTACGAGTATTTCCTTTTCTTTTTAATCTGATGAAAGTTTATCAATATTTTCCTCATCATTATCATCAAAACACACCACATTTTCATTCCAATACCTAAAATCCTCAACAATGAGATTATTAAGTGGTGTGACTAAAGTTTATAAAAAACTAAGAGCTCCGAGTCGGAATTAGTGTCTTGCGCTAATTTCATTTCGATTCACGGGTAAATGAGACTACACCCACGTTTCTGACTTATTCTGGGAGCAATCATTTAATGACTAACGTTTGCTGCTGTCATTGAAAAAGTTTTTTATAAGTACAGGAGGCAATAATTGCAAAACGATTCCCTCAATTTGTCTCCGCCTGTGAGTTCGGAGACTGCACGCGCAGACCGTCCCAATTACACTGCACTGTAAATTGTTCCTAAGTCAAGTCTGGTCCTATTTATTGTTGTAATTACAATTTTATTTACAAAAGAGAGGAGGTGCCCGTTGCGCAGTTGTGACAGTGATCGGCGACGATCGCTGTCGTAAAGCAACACACGCTTTGTCGGAAGTTGGATGGGTGACCATCCCGACCGAAATTTAGTGATGTATTTTTCGGGCATCTCCGTGCTTTGGAAAGCACGTTAAGCAGTTGGTCCTGGTTGGCGTCCTTAGATGTCAGCCGCTAAGCCTAGTCAGAGGCCTTAGGGCGGCTTGATAACATCTGACATTAAAGTTGCTCACTAACCTTACACCCCTCCAACAATCCGCACCGAGCCCACGTGTTGGAGTATGGCTCGTTTCACCTCATAGTTGAGGTGAGGCCTGTGCCCAGCAGTGGAACGTATATAGGCCGTTTATGTTACAAAAGAAATGATTAAGTGACGTGATCAGCACGCTTGAGGCCATTGAAGTTACTTTTATTTGGCGCATCTAGGAATTCCTAGGGCCTGTTTTATAAGTATGTATGTAAACTCCGCCACACCCCATTTTGTTACGAGTTTTGTTGCTTGTTTTCGCCTATCTATCACTAATAAAGACAAACTAAATGCATTTTATAAGTATTAAGTAACATGTATTTGATTTTGAACGCTTGTCAAACAATTTTTTTTAATGTTGTTTAAGCACGTTACCTGGTAATAGCGTTTTACAACTGTGCAGTTGATGAAAGTTTTACCTGAAAAAGAAGACAACATTGTGAATAAATAAGTCGCAAGGGGTTAAAAATACAAATAATGCAGAAAAAACATTTACTTCAAATGTCAAGGGAAGTTGCTTCGTATTTTCTTCTTTGTGATATGTTCGGTATTTACGACAAAATTTCCAACAAATTCACACTATAAATCAGCTTAAGGTTTACCTTCATTTTACCGGCAGCCCTAAGACTCCCCTTTAAATAGAGCCTTCAATAAGTCCAGCCTCCATTGAATAACCGACCCCTCTTTAGCAGGAAATTATTTATTAAACAAAGTAGTGTTGCACAAAATTATCAAACTATCGATATTTATTTGATAATATCAGTTACAGCACTTTCCGTTGTGTGTAGTAACTGTCATAACAGCAATTTTAACAGTTTTGCAAAAAATGATTTTATGGCCCTCAAATACGTTTATTTTAGTTATTGAAAGACAATACATAGATCCGTAAGTTACAAATATAGAAAGTGCTACATCGAAAATATTAATGAAGTTTATTCATTCCATAGTAGTATCGACAGACCAAACGAGGTTCGATACAAAACTTACTGTTTTCTGTTAAATATTTAAGACAATTGTAAATACCCAAAAATAACACATCAGCACACTCTTAAGCCGCTTCCCTTTTTATGAGTAAATAGTTTTGTCCGGTTAATTTTATTATCTGCAATTTGAGGTACATACAACTGTACTGGTGCCACCAGTACAGTTGTATGTACCCACTTCAAATGTGCAGTGAATTTATGTACTTTTTTAAAATATCATTTCTATCGATACTCAAACCATCGATGTTTCGGAATCACTAGGACGATATCATAAAAACTTGAGGTTTCGAAGGACAATGCAAGCATTGGATGGGGTAAAATTCTTTGGGATGAAGGTTTTATACAAAGGAAGGCACTGACTGACCCGTTGGCGCGATCGGTAGAGACTTATAGAATTGAACAAGGGGTTTGATATCCACTCAGGACTAACATTAATGTGACGAAAATTCGTGTCCTAGATCTTGGTGTTATTGAGTATGTATTTTACAAAATATATCAGTATTCTTCATCAAACAAGCACAGCTAGTTCTAATTATTTTGATTCAAATGAAAATCATTATTGGATGTCTTACAGGGAGTTCGTTCATATTCTGATAAAAGTAAAGTAAAGTAGAATTGAACAAGGGGTTTGATATCCACTCAGGACTAACATTAATGTGACGAAAATTCGTGTCCTAGATCTTGGTGTTATTGAGTATGTATTTTACAAAATATATCAGTATTCTTCATCAAACAAGCACAGCTAGTTCTAATTATTTTGATTCAAATGAAAATCATTATTGGATGTCTTACAGGGAGTTCGTTCATATTCTGATAAAAGTTTGAAACAAAACAGCATCAGTAAAAAAAGACAAAGTCGAGTGTATATTTTGACAGTCCGTATTACCTTATATCAATGCACTAAGGGTCATTTTCCAACGTTATACAACGTCTGACGTGTGGTTACTGGTTGCTGGCGTTAATTCCCGGAACTATGCAGGTAGACGTTTAATGTTTGTTTGTTTGTTGAAGGTGGGCCGTCGATTCACACCTAGACGGTATCTTCACAATAGTTCTGGCTGCGAAGTAATAGCATATTAATGACTGGCTCCTGTTTAATTCTACTCAATGGTGGTCCATTTAGATTTTACTATAGTTTTTAATTTGTTAATAAAAAATCTTCGTTATTTTTTCCCAGCGGTAGAATAAATGTAGATTTAGCTGTAGTTTACACTATTCACTAGAACGGACTTTGAAGTAGATAACAGTTGTCTATCCTTAGATATTATTAAGATTTTCCACCAAGCCGTAACGTACTTTAACGTCCACTAAAAACTACAATGTACTGGAATACAATTGTAACGCAGACAAACCAATCAATAACGAAATCGGGTCAGAAAAGATAACGTAGATAAAACATTCAGCGTTGACCAAACAACGAGCTTATTTATCAACCCAAACAACCTGGACAGCGGCTGGAATTTTGTCATTTACATTTTGTTTGGTTTCATCAACCACATAAGGTTCAAAATGTGATGCGCTTCAAAGAGCTTCGTTCAAGATGACGGTTGATCATTGTTACCAACTAAACCGCAATAATGGTAAAAATACTTAATTAGCAAGGATCTGCTATATCTATATCAGAGAGAAAACGCCGAAAAAAAAAATTGCAATGAAGCTGTGTGAATTCGCCGCTAGAGGCGCTAGTGTAGGAGTGAGGTTGCCTCAAGGAACGGAAAGTCACTCACTATGTAAGCCTGCAGCTGCCTCAATAGCATACTTTGATAGCTAGACTTACTTCGCCAGTGGTGCCAATTGGTGCCCTCATTTTGACATGCGTAGCTGCATGTCAAAATAAGGGCTTCCCCATGTATGTATTCAGCTAAAACACGAGGGATGGGAACACCTCGAGTCTGCTCCAGATAAGATAGAATTGAAGAGAGACAAAATTAATGTTATCATTGGGATCGTGTCTCGTTCAGATCAAAGACTGGGATATTTTCCTGTGCCCTCGCTAGCTCTTTTGGCACGTCACTAGAGTATCAAAGCCCAGAAACGGCTATCCCATAGTAACATGGTATCTCAGATCAGTACACACAATCGATTTCACTTATACTAATGCAATAAAGTCAATTTTTCAACTGCTAAGTTAAGCGTCACGTGTGGTCTGTACTCAACAGTTCTCAGGGCCCTTGTCCTTGTTCGAAACTGATAATGTATTCGCAACTCGAACTCTCGCAACTGCCTTTTTCTCTGAACTAAAACGGTGCGAAGTTTTTAAAGTGCCTTATGGAACTCCTAGCACTGAGCCAATTTGTGACCTATTTCAAAGTGTTTAAGTCTTAAAATTCCCATTTAGGAATTCGCAAGCGACGGACGCTTTTGGTCTTTTTAGTAAAGTATGGCGAATTTAAAAAGAAAGTCGCGAGTTTGGTCTATAGATATCCCTTGCACAGGCTCTCAAACGCTAAACATAGTTTTAATGCCTCTGCTTTCCTAGAAAGTAGTTTGAGATGAACACTAGCAAGGAGTTAGTAAGAATAGGTTTTTGTAAGTACCAATGATGTAGATCTTGGGAAACCTACAGATACCATTGCACCTTGTTATTTGAAAGCGCTTGCCTGACTAGGACCCATCCCTCGATGACCCGGCAAAACCTGTTAAGAATACCACTCTTACTATTTTAATCTCACTGTAGCGTAATCAGACGAAATTGAAGTCATGGGCATAGCTAACCTATGGTGCTTTTAAAACAATGAATTTGAATAGTTAATTCATAATGAACATTAATACTGTCATGCATGTGTTACACACAAGTTTGTTTGTTTGTCTTGGTAGTTCTACATGAACCTGTCAAAAACTCATCCAGAATCAAAGTGCTCAAAGGATTTATTACACTCAAGGGATCGACTCTTTGTTTCTTCGATTAAAGGTTGAAAATGTTTATGAAACAGGAACAACAATTGGCTTTTGTTATCCTTACCAAAACTAAGAATGCTTGTGAAAAGTTTAAACACTAGCAGCGTAAAGTTTAATAATGCAGTAGCATTCATCACAGATCACTTTACGCGGAGACAGGAGAAAGACAAATTGTAAAAGAAAGAACTATGTAGTACAGCAAATTGGGAAGGAAATAATGAGGTGTCTTGGATTGAGTGATGGGAGGGATTTAATTAGAAAACTCGGAAGGGCCACATCTGCTTAGAAACAGATTGGATTCTAAGACTGAGGAAACAGACTTCAGAGTTCCGAAAAACGTACAGCTGTTGAGAGTTTAATGCTAGAACTTCGGGCAACTGGAAGAATGGGACTTGAGAATCGATTAGCACAATATCTTGAGGTATATAATATATCTGCAGCCTCTTTACAAGTGG
This sequence comes from Udea ferrugalis, assembly GCA_950022985.1. Lineage (NCBI taxonomy): Eukaryota > Metazoa > Arthropoda > Insecta > Lepidoptera > Crambidae > Udea > Udea ferrugalis. Next base: position 10,267,399 of record OX465541.1, on the reverse strand, counting down.
AAGGAAATAACCGAATGTCATTTTCATTTCAAACCAATTGTGTATGCGCCTAAATTGTGTACCAACCAATATAGCCCAGTGGATATTAACATTAAATTCGCAAAGCACGATGTAGTGCTGCATTTTTGGTATGTTGTTTGGATCAGTTAGGGTGATGTAAATCCCAATTTGCAACTTCGAAAAAGTTGTGCTCGCTGCGCACCGCGTGATAAACTGCGAAAATTTGGGTCATTTTTCACTTTTTGCTCTAAAAGTCATAAACTATGCGTTTCCGACAAGTAACATTCACTACACAAATAAAAGTTATTAAATTTGCAACAATTTAAGCCTAATTGCAGCTCTCTTAACCTTATAACGACTGAACTGTGGCCATTCGAAGATGGTTCGTTTTTGCCGAAATATTGAAATTTTTAGTTTTGCTCCCGTTTGAAGCAAAATATTGGCAAAAACCGCTCGTTCTATGAGAAAGTCGTATAATACAGTTGTAGTGCATTTAATTTTCTTTCATTAGAGCATAGAACCAAGTCTGTGAGACAAATAGTTCACTCACAATATCTGAAAAACAAAAAGAAAGTAGAAATAGATTTTTAAAGAATTGAAACTGAGGGCATATAAAATCATAAAAAGGATAATACTTTTTCAATTGCAGGATAAGTAATTAACAAAAGTACAAAATTTGGGAAAGTAGGAAAAAATATTATACGCAAATTAAATGTTTAAGAAGCTGCAGTCACACGGCGTTATTTTCCCGGGACTGTAAAACTTCTTTTGGCATAACTTATGGTACCTGGCATTTATTTATTTATTCTTTATTGCACAAATTTACAAAAAAAAATACAAATGGCGGACTTAATGCCAAGAGGCATTCTCTACCAGTCAACCGCAAGGCTCAACAGAGAGTTTAGGGAGTGTGGCATCAGGTGCAACGAGGTCAAAAGTAGCTGTAAGACGATCAATGACTTACCGTCCCCATGTATCACCTCGACGAGCTGCACCGAGCATTGATTCCCTAATTGTCATTGATTCTACTTTGAACACCTCATTTTTGCGTGATTTGGGAAGTTTGTTTTGGAGCTGGAGAAACTCCTCAGTGATTTCCTCCGCACAAAGGAAACAAATGCTCCGAAGATTCATAGGGCCCGATGTTCAAGAGGTTGATGGGCGAGGTTGTGGATTTTGTTCGCCTTCACGACGAGCACATGCGTCAATATTATGCCGAGCGGTGAATCTCTTTCTGCAAGCATCGTGAACACTGACTTCGTCTAGCTTTTTCAAAAAAGTTCATCCTCTTTGAAGCCACGCTCCACACTTGAGTTAATTAGAGTTTGGATGCCACGTTTTTTTACAATTACCACTGGTACTGTCACCTTCCTTGAGTGCCAGCCGACACACAAAGCAGACTCCCGGTGGAACCAACATTTTTATGACTATGTAGCCTGACTTCGTTCGCATTAATAAGATAATAGTTTTTTGGCTGCTCCCCTGCGTTACCGGGTAGGCTACTTCCAATTACTATCTTGTGCGAAAATCAAAACCAAAACATAAGCCTGAAGGCATTTGTCTAGTTGATGAGAGTTTTAGCCAGTTTACACTGTTACCGCCTTCACCGCGTGGAGGTACTCCCAGTTTATGTTTTGATATGCATATTGTGAGCGATTGTGTTGTGCTCTAACAAAAGAAAATTAAATTTTCTACAACTTTATTTTACGACCTTCTCATAGAACGAGCGGTTTTGCCAATATTTTGCTTCAAACGGGAGCAAAACTAAAAATTTCAAATTTTCGGGAAAAACTGACTATCTTTGAAAGGCCACAGCTTAGTTGTTATAAGGTTTAGAGAGCTGCGGTCAGGCTTAATTTGTTGCAAATTTAATTAACTTCATTTATGTACTGACTGTTACTTGTCGGAAACGCACATTTTTAAGAAGTTTTACAGTCGCCGAAAAAATAACGCCGTGTGACTGCAGCCTCTTAAACATTTAATTTGCGTATAATATTTTTTCTTACTTTCCCAAATTTTGTACTTTTGTTAATTACTTATCCTGCAATTGAAAAAGTATTATCCTTTTTATGATTTTATATGCCCTCAGTTTCAATTCTTTAAAAATCTATTTCTACTTTCTTTTTGTTTTTCAGATATTGTGAGTGAACTATTTGTCTCACAGACTTGGTTCTATGTTCTAATGAAAGAAAATTAAATGCACTACAACTGTATTATACGACTTTCTCATAGAACGAGCGGTTTTTGCCAATATTTTGCTTCAAACGGGAGCAAAACTAAAAATTTCAATATTTCGGCAAAAACGAACCATCTTCGAATGGCCACAGTTTAGTCGTTATAAGGTTTAGAGAGCTGCAATTAGGCTTAAATTGTTGCAAATTTAATAACTTTTATTTGTGTAGTGAATGTTACTTGTCAGAAACGCATAGTTTATGACTTTAGAGCAAAAAGTGAAAAATGACCCAAATTTTCGCAGTTTATCACGCGGTGCGCAGCGAGCACAACTTTTTCGAAGTTGCAAATTGGGATTTACATCACCCTAACTGATCCAAACAACATACCAAAAATGCAGCACTACATCGTGCTTTGCGAATTTAGGGTTTTTTTGTGTCGATTTCTACTGGCCTAATAGACGATAAACTGCTGACAATTACAGCTATCACAAAAGGCTCATTTTAAACGGGGAATGTTTCGACCACAGTACCAATTTGGAATTTTATAGCAATTTAATTGAAATTAATCCGTTTGGGCATATGTGATTCACTCAACCAGCCAGAGCATCCAACTGTTATTACATCAATTATTTGGCTAAAATGAATTTCAAAACGAGAGTAAACCAGATTCAATTAAATAGTAGCAAGCCAATTCCGCAAAATATTATTAGATAGGTCCGTATTAAAAATTCAATATAAAATTCTGAAATTTCGCGAATGAAATTAGTTCGTACCCTCAGCATTCGACAAAACGTTATTGTCAAATCTACATAATTTAAGCGGAAATTCAGAAAGAAAATAAACAAAAGAGGGACTTCCAAATTAGACCCCATTGTGACACCATTCCAATGTGCTTCCAAATGACTCAAAGTTTTTAATGGAACGGTTACGTTCCAAGTTGTGTCGCTTTCCGAGTGGCTGGCGTGGTATATCTACGGGAGCTTTGCAAACAAGGGTTTGCGAAAGGTTTAATTATAAAATGCAAAAACTTAATTACACCAACGTTATTGCATTTTAAAGTAAGCGAAACACTCATGCAGGTCGTGATAAGATAATTTAGATTCAGAGAGTCCGCGAGGGGGGGAGGCAATCAAAGTTGGCAAATGAAAAAGTTGTGCCGATCCTTTGCGTGGTTCGTTTCCTTCTTTTCTCTTCGTTTGAGTTGCTCTTTATTATTTTTTACGGCTGTTTCTTCAGTTCAGTCTTCGGAACTGGAAAATTTATCGTGCAGACTTTTCGGGGATGTAGAATTTTCTACAAAAGATTTATAGCCGTCGCTCCCGCTGCATACGGAGGTGGTTTTGCCAACATTTGTCAAACAATCATTACTTTGCGCGTCGCACTGGCTCCCTGGAAACGATTTATCAAGATTCAGGTAACTAACAGTAGAGGAAGATTTATTTAAAAAGGTAGAGCGTCTTACTCTTCGGTTAAGTGAACAAATACTTACTTTAATGGACTCTGTCTAATAATACAGATCGTAAGATTTAAACAAGGAACCAAGGAATAAGTCTTTTACACACTATTTATAGAGGCTACGTGATAAATGCAAGAAAGGAAATAAAATACGACAGTGTTTGCTCATTGTATGTATGTATGTAAAGTGATGGAATCATTTGGAAGTAAATCTAATTTATTCACGATCGTTGTCTTCACTCCGCGGAGCGATTATGAGATTCCAGACTCCATCATTAATCTAATAAACAATTTGCAGTTAAAATTAATTGCATTCTCAAGTTTATCATTCAAGGAGTTATGAATATTACCTGCTAAGTCCTGTTGAAGGCCTTCGCCGGGAATGCAAGAGGCGTTTTGCTCCCACCAGCGGCAGAATATGTTATGTTTTCATCTTGTTTACTAATACTTAAAATGTCTGCTAGATACTTTCCGAGCCTTGAACAAATATTTTTGCCGGAACTTAGATAAAAATTTACTCGAATGTTATGTTTCTTGTTTTACATATTGAGAGCATCATGGCAATTTGGAACCATGACGTGGACCCGAGGTCAAATGTCAAATGCCCTGTTCACCATGACGGCAACAATGAGTGTGCCTCTGACTGACCCGCTAGGGATGTAATCGTCAACGTACCTGTAACGTTATTTCTATTTTTACAAATTGCGTAACACAATTACGTCAATACGGAGTACACTCACGAAGAAGTTAATAAATTGTTCCCTCCATTTTCGATCTGGAAGCCAAACAATACTCCGCACAGGTTCCTGTAATCACTGCGACACAATCGGGAACGAGAAAAGTCCTTCCGATTACACGTCCAAAGCTCAAGATGTATAATCTCTCTCTATTTCACTAGGAGCCCGTGAATTCACTAGCTTTTTCACTTTTACTACTATTCCCTTCTACTATTACTTCTATCGCGATAGAGTTCTTTCGCATCGATTTGGGTGATGTTATTTTTTAAAATCTCTTCTCAGCGACAGTTGTCGTAGGAAACTTTTTACTGTTCGCTACGCTCAGCATGGCTCAGCACATGTTTTTTTTTCGGTGTTACTTCTTACAATACCACACTTAATTACAAGGGTCAATTTATGTAAAGTGTGAATAGAACTGAATAGAACTGAAAGTGACTGATGTACTACAAGTACATCAGTCACTTTCAGTTCTATTCAGAGCTGTTCTATTCAGATTCTAGAGCTGTTTAACTTATTCGGATGTTAGTCATATTTGCATGTGAAAATCATTTCACATAATCAATACACCGTTCTATTAGTTTAACAATTTTTGTGCACTTTAGCGACGTAGACTGTTTCCTCGCATACCAACTTGTCAGATCATAAAAGGTATCTCGGTGAGATAAGGCTTTCAACAGGCCCCTGAGACGTTGGAGAAATTCCGACGCGAGCTAAGTGAATTGAGAGTTGCTACATGTTCAGATAATTCCCATGGTTCTCGAGAGCTGGCAGTAGACTGAATTTCGCTGAAAAACTGCTAGTTTGTCAGCAAAAATGGATTAACTGAGAAAGATAAGGGTCTCATAAAATGAAATAGGTAGTTCGTGAATTAAACCGCAGATTCTAAATAACACATTTAGTCTGAAATACACAACAGGATTCACTGAACTCAATTCAATCTTCAAAGCTCAAAATATGAGCCTATACGCAGTTACTTTAACTTTATTTATGAAATAAAGAATTGTTTACTGAATAGGACAAATTTAATTACTATGAAAAAGACATCAAATAAAGAATACGAAAATAAGACGGCATATTAACGTAACCAACCTTTCAAAAATTCAACTTTTTAGTCCTATTCTAGGTTAGGTATCAAAACTTTATATTACATTTTTGTAAACTTATTCTGCGAAACACCCGACTTTATTACTTGCCAATCAGATAAACGACAACTAAAAAAGGTGAACTTGAAGGAGCTTTGACAGTTAAAGTAAATAAGGTTCTGTTTATTAACATCAACAATCCAGTTCAGCCCTGCGGGTGCTGCGGGTAGAGCGCACAATAGGACCAAATCACCGGTAAGCTGCCGTAAGTAGGTCACGTCTCCCACGCGTCTTCAATCTTCGACCAATCAATAGAATGGAATGGACCATCACTTGCTTTACAATTCTGAACTGCAGTGGATGTTTTATTATTGAAATCTATAACTGCTTTGTTTTGTTTCATGATTTGAGCTATTGTCTATAAAAATGGCATAGTCAAGAGTTTTATTACATTATATTTTAAATTCTACTTAAACACTTGTTTATTATTTCTTTGTTCTACATAAGGGTTCAAAGCCGAAATGGCTGGAGTTTGGTCTAACTCTTCTAAGGTTAACATCATCATCATCAGCCTGTTGCAGTCCACTGCTGGACATAGGCCTCTCCTATTACACAAGGTAAAATATAAGGTTAACATACTTTCCTAAAATCATAACAATCGATTTCCTTTTCCGTAACATAAATCCATGTCTCCTCATCCTATATTGAAACATAAAATTTATCCGTCGTTTCCCTTCCACCGTTTACCCCAGTCGCACATTTTTTCAGACTCAAACGACTGCTCGTTTGGTATCGTTCACTGGTCAACGGACGTCACAGATGCAATCAACCACTCGGGTGCACAAACAAAATTCCATTAATTGGAAAGCTGATGCTCACGAAACACGATATCTCTACTGTTTGTCAAGTTTTATTAGCGCAAGCAACTGCACTTATTATAAATAAAATTTTGAATTATTAGGTGGATTTCTAATATTTCGCTACTATCAAAGGCTTTTGATAAGTTAGACATAACTTAATAACTTCATACTTTTAACAATGTTTTCATACAAACATGGTAAAGAATGTTGGGCTTCCAAAATTTTTGGAAAGTAAAAGATAATGTTGGCAACTACAATTTAGTAACTTAACAGAAATTCATAAATGCTGGTGTGCCTCAGGGGTCCATTCTATTCACGAAGATATTTTCCACAGAAAACCACTGCTAAAATGATTGCCTTCCAACATTTAATTCAAATGTTACATCCAAAAGCTCAATAGGTTATTAAGGAAGGATACCAGCAATCAGTGAATCATTGAATGAACAATATTCTATTAATTTGAAATCTGACAAAAACTTATTGTTAGTGACAAGCTATTGTTTCTACAAATGCAATCGTTGGCTTGCAAAATTTGGTTGCAGAATATTCAATTAACAGTAAAATTGCATGTCAATCTATACTATTACTTTCATTATTGGATTCAAATTATGAAACTGTGATGTTCTCATGCTGGGACAGTTTCATTCTGAATACTATTTTAAAAATTCACAATCAATAACCGTTTGACCCTGCTTTGGTTCAAAAACTCATTTAAAAGCGGACCAAAAGTTGGGAAAATAGTTCACCTCAGTCACAAGTATTTGTCTGTAGTTTTATTGAGGTATGTAGATACCGAAACCTTCAATGGCGACGGCCGCCTACAGCCCGTCACTCTTGGTTAGTGATGATGATGACGAATAGTACACTAACCAAATATAAAATAAATTCTGACCTACTTTCGACCTTACCAAATTACTTAATAAGTAATCAAAAACTTGTAGTCTAATAAATCAGACACCCATTTAAATGCAAGATGTGGGTTTGATTCTCACCAGATCAGTGTATTATTTATTGCAGTCGCAGCAGTCAGTCAGCCTACTGAATTAATGATTAGTAGATACATCATAAATAACGCAACATTTAGTTTAGGCATCTCCGTGCCACACCTCTTTCAATAGTTCATCATTAATCATGCAGAATCCAGGTAAATTAACGTCTGAGTAGATTGCTAATAATGAGGTCTTAGGAATTGCTAAAATATTAAAAACAAATTTATATCAAGGACATAGTAAAATCTTCTGATCCCCAACAAAACCAAGCAGAGCTATGCACTTTGAGCGTCAATGACTATAGTTTACAGAATAGATACAAAAACTAAACACAGTTCGTAACATGAGTTTACTGAGAGATTGGCCCGCTGTGGCTGGCTTGGTGGAATCACTATCAGAGCCCAAGAAGTCTTTTTATTTTTACGGGGAAAATGACGGCCTGGCCTCCGCGTAAGGCCTCCTCATGCCATGGCGGGTATCCTGATACATGTCAGATGCCCTGCAGAAGGGTGACAACGTGGGTGGTGAATTCCCCCCAAAACTCACCCACTGATGTCACTAGGGACCGAGAAAGAAGCGGCGATTTGCCGCCTTCAAGTCCCTTCAGCCAGAGCCCGCCTAACCTACCACAGAAGTCTAGGTGGGCAATTCAGGTAAATTTACCTGGATCTAAGAGAAGATTTCTGTTGGCCAGTTTATTATAACATCATTCGATGTTCGATGGATTACTGCATCATCATCATCATCATCATGTCAGCCGAACGACGCCCACTGCTGAGCATAGGCCTCCCACAAGGATCTCCACAACGATCGGTCCTGCGCTGTCCGCATCCAGCGGCTTCCCGCGACCTTAACCAGATCGTCGGTCCACCTTGTGGAGGGCCTGCCCACGGAACGTCGTCCGGTACGCGGTCGCCATTCGAGAACCTTTCCGCCCCAACGGCCATCGGTTCTCCGCGCTATGTGTCCCGCCCACTGCCACTTCAACGATGCAATCCTTCGAGCGATGTCGGTTGCCTTAGTTCTCCTGCGGATCTCATCATTCCTGATTCGATCAAGCAGGGAAACACCAAGCATCGCTCTCTCCATTGCTCGCTGGGTGACTTTGAGCCTTCTTATGAGACCCATAGTGAACGACCACGTCTCACTCCCGTATGTCATCACTGGCAACACACACTGGTCAAAGACTTTCGTCTTGAGACACTGAGGTATTTCGGACGCGAAAATATGCCGGAGCTTCCCGAACGCTGCCCATCCGAGCTGGATTCGACGAGAGATCTCTTTCTCGAAGTTGGACTTACCTAACTGGACTGCCTGTCCCAGGTAAACATAGTGGTCAACAACTTCGAGTGTAATGTTCCCAACGTTAACTGGAGCGGGTGCAACATGGGCATTGAACATGATTTTCGTCTTGTCCATGTTCATCCTAAGACCCACTCTTTGAGAAGCATTACCGAGATCTTCGAGCATTATGTTCAGGTCTTCCAAGGTCTCAGCCATAAGAACTACATCATCGGCAAATCGCAGGTGTGTTAGGTACTCGCCATTGATGTTGATGCCGCGTCCTTTCCAGTCCAGAAGCTTGAAAATATCCTCCAACGCAGCTGTGAACAATTTTGGAGAGATAACGTCTCCTTGTCTCACGCCTCGCTGTAGTTGGATCGGATTAGAGCTCTGGTTCTGTAATCGGACCGACATGGTGGCGTTTTGGTATAGGTACCTAAGAACCTCGATGTACCTGTAGTCTATTTGGCACCTTTGGAGAGACTGCAACACTGCCCAGGTCTCAATCGAATCAAAGGCCTTCTCATAGTCCACGAACGCTAGGCAAAGTGGCAAGTTATACTCTTCGGTCTTCTGTATAACTTGCCGCAGCGTATGAATGTGGTCTATGGTACTATAGCCTTTTCGGAACCCGGCTTGTTCGGGAGGTTGGAAGTCGTCAAACCTGCGGGCGAGACGATTCGTAATGACTCTCGAAAACAACTTATAGATATGGCTCAGAAGCGATATGGGTCTGTAGTTCTTCAAGAGAGTTTTGTCACCCTTCTTGAAAAACAGCACCACATCGCCTCTGCCCCATGCCTTTGGCGTTCTGCACTCGAGGATGACAGAATTGAAGAGCGTCTGGAGGACTTTGAGTATCGGCTGGCCGCCCGCTCTCAGAAGCTCTGTTGTGATTCCGTCATCACCCGCCGCCTTGTTGTTTTTAAGCTGCTTGAGAGCCATCCTAATCTCGTACAGGCTGACGTCCGGGATATCTTCGGTATAGTGTCGGGTAAGCTTGGCTCTAGGGTCTTTAGCCTTGCTTTCAACAGGTGTTTGAGTGGAATACAGCTGTCCATAGAAACTCTCAATCTCTCTCAGGATTTCAGGTGTTGACTCAATGATGCTACCTGTCTTAGTTTTCAGCCTCGTCAGTTGGCTTTGCCCAATAGACAGATCTCTGGCGAACACTTTGGAGCCTTTGTTCCGCTCAATGGCCTCTTTAATACGCTGGGTATTAAATTGGCGAAGGTCGCTCGTCAAAGACTTCGATATCTGTCTATTGAGTTGCCGATAGCGAAGGGCATCCGCTGAGTTCTGTAGCCTCATTTCGTTTCTCTGATCCATGAGTAGGAGAGTCTGGCTGGAGAGTTTCTTTGACTTTGTACGGCGGGTTTTAAAGTACTTGGACCCTACCGTACGTACAGTATCCACCACCATGTTGTATTGATCGTCCACATCCATGCTGTTCTCAAGGGCTTCGAAGCGGTTTTGAAGCTCGAGCTGAAAGCACTCGGGGGTTTGAATCTGAGCCGGCATTGGTCGGAGCGTGGATTTTATCAGTCGCGCTCTCTCATGCTTTATGTCGATATTCAATGTGCCTCTGACCATGCGGTGATCGCTTCCTGTCTTAATAGCGTTGATCACAGCGACATCTATCATTGAATATATGCTTCTTCGTCGACATGATAAAATCGATCTCGTTTTTGACCCTACCGTCCGGACTGATCCAGGTCCATTTGCGGCTTACGGGCTTCTTGAAGAAGGAGTTCATCATAAAGAGATTCTCCTTCTCCATGAAGTCTGCCAGCATCTGGCCCCTATTGTTCCGTTGCCCAAATCCAAATTGCTCCACTCTCAGCTCATCACCGCAACGTTGCCCCAACTTCGCATTGAAATCCCCCATCACAACTGTGTAGTGGGTTTTATGGCTATGCATGGCTTTAGAGATCTCCTCATACATAGCCTCCACTTCGACATCGTCGTGTTTCGAGGTCGGAGCGTAGACCTGAATCACATTCAGCGAATATCGTTTTGATATTCTGAGTATCAGGTACGCTACCCTGCTCGAAACACTTCCGATAGTTATCACGTTGTTGACAAGGGACTTGTGAACGATGAACCCGACACCACCTAGGGACTGTTGGTCGCCCTCCCGGTGGTATAGTAAGTTACCGGATTGCAGGGTTATCGAGTCCTCCCCCTCTCTTCGGACTTCAGATAACCCAATAATATCCCAATGTAACTTACCAATTGCCTCTTCCAACTCTACGAGTTTCGCGTCAAGCCTCAGAGTGCGAGCGTTGTATGTTGCCAGGTCGAGTCGTCGGTGTTGGCAGCCGGATCTCACCCGGGGATTCCTCGCACCCCCTGCCCCGCCGTTACCATAACCGCTGCCGTAGCCAGGAATAGCGGGGCCGCCGGGGACTGGGGGCCGTTTTTTGTGTTGTGCCATCATTTTGGGGGGGGTTTGCCATAATCGCCACGCTTGGCAGGCGGGTTGGCGATCGCAGTATGGCCTGCTGTTGTGTGGAGACGCTGCTGCCCATCTCCTGGTGGCTGTTTTCCCTCAGTCGGCTCTTACGACACCCACGGGAAGAGAGGGGGTAGTGCTATTCTATTAACGTGCCGGCACTACACGGCACTGCACTGCACTGATGGATTACTGCGCTGAAGGCAAATTAACTGGGTAATTAAGTCTAAAGCTAAAGGAAATGATTAGTAGATGTCACACCGACAGGCCCGAGTGCCGTGCGTAACACGACTGAGGAGCTGCAGGAAGCTATCGTGTCGTGTTTGAGGTTTTTTCGGCTGCTGCCAACATTTGAGGTGACCTAAGCCTTAAAAAGAAAACTAAAAAACTTCGCCAAAGCCTATCTTCCGAAGACACTGTTTCCTTGAAGCCTTCACCGCCATATTTTTTGAGCATTACCTGAATATCTAATGTCTTACTTAGCATTCAAGTTACATAAGACCGAGACACGAACAATGGGCTACGATGCGACCATATTGTTGCCATAAGATATTATAAAATAGGGCTAGGGTTGCTTTACTTCGAACATTCCCAGGAGACTAACAGCAAAAAAACCAGTAAGTACTACTTAGAGAAGCTGAACTAAGTTTTCTTAGAGTCTGATATTACAAGATATCCACTTACGTACTTCCCGTACTGCGTTCGCTTAGCGTGATTAGCGTTTTTTTATCTGACTATATAGTTTTTAGCCCAAGTTCTTAGCCATTAACTGAATTGAATGATATTTAAATAACGTGGCTTAGGGCGTCTTCAGGGGGGTGCGAAGCTTGTCTTAGGCCGCCCTAAGACAAGCTTCGCACCTGAAAGATGGTTTTCTATGTAATGAGTGAATTTTGTATTAATTCTTTTTGAGATAATAAAAATCGTAAACCTGGAGATGCATACGAGTACTTTCCACTATCGCTCATACTGACACCAACTGGTAAGCCTTGTTTGTCCAAACATTTTTGGTTCTGTGTTCAGTAGTCTCTTTCTAATGGTCTCGTATGTAAATTACAATTAATATAAAGGAGATTTACTTGAAAGTTTCCAGCCCTGAGCTTTACAAACACCATATCGCAGACTATTGTAACGTAACTAAAAGCTGTATTGTGCTAAATGTAGACGCGAATGATGAAAGGGCGACTGCAAATGCTGAATTAATTAATTAAATTATTAAACAAGCCGAGAACGGGGGAGGTGCGAACGAGACAGGTAGAGATCACGAATGAGATAACATTAAGTTACGATGAACAAGCGACTTGCTTCAGCTGTAATTAAAGTGGGTAGGAATGAAGAGACATCTTGCATTTCATTATGTGTTGTGAGCTCAGAATACGTACTTCACAATTGGGAAAATACAAGATCCCTTACAAATTATCTCGCTGGCTATATTATGTTTGTCAACATCAGTAAATTCTCATCGATCCATTGGGGTTAGTGTCGGTCTCCTACTAACTATAATGCTATGGTACTTTCTCTATCTCTTTTTGTCTTTTAGTTTGGGTCGGGTGCACTGCAGGGTTTCCTCAAACTCTTTTAACGGGTCTCCTACTGCCCCACCGAATAGAGCGTCAACTAGAGTAAGGCTGTGATTCCACCAGAGAAGAGCGAGGGATGTGTTTGTCAAAAACCAATAGCATCGCTTCATTGAGCGAAGGCAGGTAAATAAAGCGATTCTATTGGTTTTAACGACACATCACTCGCAACGCAGCCTCGGTCATCTCTGGTGGAAAAGCACACTAAAATGCGGAGTTCAGAAATGCGGACTTCTCGAAATTAGGATTTTTCGAAACAAGCAGAGCATTTTAAAAACCTACTATAGATTTTGCTCTCCAGTAGGTACCTGTGATTGGAAAAAATATTACTTCGACCGTGTGTGTATGGCTAAAGCCTGCGCATTAAGTTATGGCAGAATTATACATTCAATACATTAATATCGTTTAATTACACCGAACCAGTCGTGTCAACCGTAATTAATGCTAATAAAATTCCAGACAGACAGATTGGAATATTTGCAGCGGCTTACCTGACTAAAGTGAGTCATACAAAGCTTATTCTTACATTTTAATGTGTTTCCAAGGGCTTCGCGGTTGCAATTTTATTCATTTAAAAAGAAGCTGATAAAATACAATACGGATTTACTGCTACCCGTCGAATCAACGCATCGCTGAACTTTATCGAACCACTTTTGTAGTAGAGTCAACAGCACATCAGGTTACCACTGTACGGTGGACGGCACATCACTCTACCCATTTCCGGTGAGTCCTCCTTGCTCTATCTATTGCAAAGAAATGACATTTGGCAAGATCGAGAGCAAAAACGGAAATGGGGTAACCTGATGTGCTGTTGACTGTACACCCACATTATAGCTAATCGGTAAAACCTCGGTCTGTGAGTTTTAGGTTTGAGTTGTTAAGGCAATTGACGTGTCTTGTCACTTACTCGCAAATGGCGGCAGGAACAAGAATGGAAGAGACAAAAGTTAACGTGTTGTTGAAGCGCTGCTTAAGTTTTTATGAATAAGGGGGTAAGTGTGTATTTGAAAGAGAACGGCACTGGCTGAAAATCAGCGCTGCATCAGTTTTGGCCTTTGATTCTCTGCCTCAGTCACAATTAATAAAATTGACAACTATAGTCCGTTCGCGTTAAGAATGCAGTGATTTCTTTCTTGTCCTTCGACCTAGCACGCCCCAACCAATCAAATCGCTCCTAATTAGAAAGTAATGTTCACAGTGCCCACATACGCATTCTTTTAAACGCTACGGTTTTGTTTTTTTTATTTAAGAAGGAGCAAACGAGCTCTCTAATAAATCTAGCCTACTAAAACCTTTATCCTTTTATTGCAGTGGCACGAAAATATTTTTTACCTGCCATTCATGACTGCATCCTAAAATGCAAATCGCAACTGAATTTGGCACATGATATGCGCATGATTCGATTGTGGTATGATATTTTAAGGCGCAAGGAAGAGATAGTCAGGAATCTAAACTTGTCATAATCAGGGTCGGTTTATGCCTTAGCTATAATTGGAATGATGTTCACGATTTGGTAAGTATTTGAATAAGTAATTTATATCATTGTTTCTCTTATGTATTTGTGATGTCCATTGATAAATCGCAAAGGAAGCGTGCCGCTTAATAATATGTATTGTCATCATGTTATGTATGTTACAGCTCAACTTGCTATTATAATATTAGTAGATAATATCATAAATGCGAAAGTCAAATCACCCGAAGCCAAATCACCCATTTATGTGCCGTGTTGCTCTTTCACGAAAAACTACTGAATGGATTTTAATTAAACTTTACGATAATATAGTTTGTACATCTGGATAGGACATGAGCTTCAATTTATATAAAAGTATACCTTTTTTTTAAAACCAAAGTCTACGTGGGCGAAGTCGCGGGGGCCCATTAGTCGTATATTTGGAAATATGATAATGGTGCTTAAGTTTTATATTATTAGTGCGCTAACGAAGATTGGTTATGTTTCAGGCCGAATGCCGATTAAAATCTATAATATAAAAATGAATCGCAAAATGTGTTGGTAAGCGCATAACTCAATAACGCCTGGACCAATTTGGCCAAATCTTTTTTTAAAATGTTCGTTGAAGTTCAAGGATGGTTTTTACGGCGAGAAAAATTAGAATTATTGCCGAAAAAACGCTAAAAATAGCCCTTTTCTTTTTAGCATACAAATGATTTCTAACTAAAACGTAGTCAATTTGAACTTTATTGCTATGGTATAACGTTCATATTGAATGACAAGCACTCACTGTTGTCTAAGCAATGTAGGTGTGTTCCTTACGTCAAAGATCATATCTATCAAAACAATGTGCGTGTGTGCGTTGGAGCACAGATAGTTGGAGGAGTTTAATGTCGCGTTCCGAAACTCGCGTTTCGTTTAGTTTCGGCACGCGAGATAAAATGCATCAGTTTCCACGTCATTACATCAGTCAAACAAAAATCGCGTTACCAACAGTGTTTTATTATTTTTAATATCCAAATTATAACAATAATTTAATAAAACAATTCGTACGGCTTAAAAGGATTTGACTTCAAGTCATATCAATTTTTTTTTAAAAAAAATTGTCTGTTAGCTAATCTACTGAGGGTGCGTTCCGAATTGAGTCAAAATCGATTACAGCGCGCTCACCGAGCGTCCCGAAATGTGATATCGCGCTAACGGGCCATCTAACGTCAGACAGCTTTACGTCATGGGTGACGTCACTAACGGCGCCATATTGCGCTCACAACGATAATGCTCCAGAGCGATATCGCCGTGGGCCTTATATCAGATTCATAGATGAAACGTCAAACAGACATTTTCGCGTAAAAATATTTCTGTCAATATTCCTCAGAATAAATCTTTGCTAGGACAAATCTTTCTCTGTGATAACGTAACAGGAAGTTTTACTACAAGAACCGCAAGTTTAAACTGAGAATGATAGAAATTAAAAGTTAAAAAATTGTTAGGTCATGTGTCACTTTCTGGCGGTCTGAATTGGTTTTGACGCTGACAGAGCTGTGTGCACTGTTGACGCGATATTTCAATTCGGGACGCCTGATATCACCGTAAGCGCTCACAGAACTGTAATCGCATTACGGACCGCACAGTGAGTATGCTTTTGTCAACTGATACACGAAACAAATTCGTATATCGTGTTTTATGCAGAGTGTTTAATTAGTTAGTGTTTGTTTAGTTCGTGATTATGCCTCCTATAAGACGAAGCAATTTAGGTAGAAGAACCAGAAATGCTACAAACCAAGCTAATTACCGATCTAATCGTACTGCACAAGAACGTGACGACGGAAATTTCTTATAGACATGTTGACTGGCTGCATTAACTTTCCTCAAAGTTTTTGTCAGTTAACTCGATCAAAAGATGAATTTATTCAGAAGGTGTTTCCAGATGTTTCTCAAAATTACAGAAACCATGATTGGTTGAGCGAACGAGCTATACTGGCTGCAAAAAACATAGATGTAAATGAATTAAATTTCAAAATTCAAGAACAAATTACAGGCGAATTGAGGATATATAAATCAGTTGATTCGGCTACTAATCAAGATGATGTAGTCAACTATCCACCGGAATTTTTAAACTCGCTGGATTTGCCAGGATTGCCACCTCACAATCTTCAATTAAAGGTTGGATCGGTGGTTATAATGTTGCGAAATATCAACCAACCGCGTCTTTGCAACGGTACACGGTAAGCGATAAAAAAATTACTAAACAATGTGATAGTAGCAACTATACTCAAAGGAAAGTATAAAGGAGAAGATGTTCTCATACCGTGCATCCCAATGATTCCGACTGATGTGCCATTTGAGTTTAAACGACTACAGTTTCCAGTGCGGCTTGCTTTTGCTATGACTATAAACAAGTCCCAGGGGCAATCAAGGGGCAAGGGGCAGGGGGTTTGTGGTATTAATCTAGAAAACCCATGTTTCTCACATGGTCAATTGTATGTTGCCTGTTCCCGTGTTGGAAAACCATCGGATTTGTTTATCTATGCGCCAGGTAATCAAACAAAAAACATCGTATACCACAAAGCACTACAATGATAATAATAATAATTATGATTCACATGATTAACGGTTAACATGGTGACGGTTCTGTTCAGGAGATTTTTTTAAAATACGAAGGCCCAAAAACTGCCACATTACAAATCTTTTTGACAGGACGAAGTCTGTCGGGTCAGCTAGTGAGTTTATAAATATAGCTAATATTACTGAAAGCGCCGGTATTTTTGCCGCAGACTTCAAATACAATATTTTCGGTCTTAGGAATTCTTGTGAAATCAGTTTTTGGAGGCTTAAATAAGCGTAGGACGTATTTACGAATTCCCTTGTGTTATGAAAACCAAACACAATGAAGTACCTAGGTACCCAGGCCCCGCGTAAATACCTGTGTCATCAAAGAACTTATGTGCGGCACTCTAGACCGCGACAATTAGGAAATCACAATTTTTCCGCTGCCTCCAACAATATTTAGATGAAATTAGAAAAATGGACAAAAGGAAGTAGTACAACCCCTCTCCTTTTTTTTAAAGTGGCGTTCAAGATGTTCTCACTCCACCTGATGGGAAGCAGCCGTGAGGTCCAGATATGGGGTAGCAAAGTAATGGAGGACTTCTTTGCTGGTCAATCTCAAATCTCACTCCTATAATTTGTAGCAGGAAATTAAATTGTTAGCACCTTATTCATCATGCAGTACCTCAAGGCTTGCATTTCGCCACAATAGGTACCTACCTAGATCCCAAGATGTCAACTCGGCTGCGGTCTGTTGACCAATCTGCGGGGGCAGGTGGCGTAACTGTTTGCTAAGGATAATATTAACAGCCAAATTGACGGAATCTACCACTATAGCTGTCCACAAGATAGCACAGAATTTAGTTTGCTTCAATTTTAAACAAATCAAGTCTTTCATGATTTATTACTTAGTCCACACAAAAAAGATTTATAACAAACACTTAAGTGGTTTTACTGAACGTTATGTTACATCACTACATAATTCCATTGTACATGTAATAATATGCATTATGGCTGGGTTTTTTTTTTTTATATTGGTCTTCAAGATGACCTCACTCCACCTGATGGGAAGCAGTCGTGAGGTCCAGATATGGGGTTGACAAGCACAGTAATTGAGAACTACTTTGCTGGTCAATCTCATTTTGAAGGCCTGCATAAATGCCTTTTCACGCCCCGCTTAAAAAACCCGGGACTGTAGGAAGAAGGAAACACATGCGCTGGAAGAGCGTTCCACGTCTGGATAGTACGACACAGGAACGAATCACCGAACCTTTTGGTGCGGGCCGACAGTCGCTGGATCGTGTGTGGATGTTGACGCAGACCAGCGCGTGTGGTGCGGGAGTGGAAGGGTGAGGACGGGATCAGTTGGAACAACTCTTCAGAGCATTCGCCGTTGTAAAGGCGGTAGAGGACACTCAACCTGGCAATGTCTCTACGCAGTTGGAGAGGCTCCAGAGCCATAGTTGCCTCTGGGCTACCAATGATGCGGATAGCGCGTCGCCGCAACCTGTCGAGAGCTTCTAGCAAATACTTGGTGGAACCGTCCCAGAGATGAGAACAATATTCTACACACGAGCGAACTTGTGTCTTATACAAAAGACAGCTGCTCAGGCGTGAAGAATCGTCTCACTCTGTTCAGGATTCCAAGTTTACGGGATGCTGTTTTGATAACGCTCTCGATGTAGTCCCGTTGGTTGAGGTTGCTGCGAACATCCATGCCAAGGATGTTAAGGCTATCTTTCACTGGCAGTGGGGTGTTCTGAAGAGTGGGATGGGAAAGGAATGGCGACGATAAGGGATAAGGGATGAACAGACAACTAGCCCAATAGGTACTTGATCTCCAACGACACATTCTGAAATGCAAGTGAATTAGTTGGACGGGTCGTTTATTGTGTGGGTACCTAATCTAATTAATTAAAATTTCATCGGTGATGTTTGTTAGTTTTGACTATGTGTTTTGGTGGCGACGAACATTTATTCATACAACATACTCTTTTATGCCGTGTACTCATGTAAGTGACTTATTGTGTCTTACGTGAGAATAAATGTCTTTAAACCTAAACCTACAGTACGGTACGTATTTAAGTTTAGGACTTATATCCGCTCGAACGTTAAAGCCAGTACATCATAATATACGTCCAGACAAGATATTTTAGTCATAAACACAAATTAAAACTGCAATATTATGGTCAAAACCGTCAACAACGAGTTGCACGGCTACTTGAGTATCAATATCACATAGGTACCTACATAGTCTGAACCCGTTTGAAGTGATGACTAGGCGATGCGCACGCGCTGCTGGTCAATTTACACGCTTATAACACGCTAACCAATGAACATTCATTTATACTTCCTGGTTTATTAAAGGTGAATGGAAAATATCGAAGCAATTTTGTACTTCTTTCTTATCTTATCCTGTTTCCATCGTCCATTAGAAGAAATCTCTTTTAGCGATAATCTCACCGGCACAGTCAACTGCTCATCAAGCTATCTATTTTTTTTATTATCTTGCTCCTACCACATGACATTTCTTTGCAAGAGAGCAAGGTTAATGACCAGAAATGTCGTTGTTCAAATCGTCCTTTTTAAAAGAAACGAGCATAGGAGCTTATTTGGTCCACAGCTAGACATAGGGCGCCCCAAACTGCGCCGTAGTGCTCTCTATAGGGATGATCATCGATGTTGAAAGGAAAAACATCGATGTCGATGTCGCTATACGAAAAATATCGAAACATCGATGTTAACGGAATTGATAATCGATCATCGATGTTACTTACAGTTTCACGAGCTTGCGCTTAAATATTTAAGTACTATCGCGACTTCAACGCCG
The DNA here is from genome assembly GCA_950022985.1 of Udea ferrugalis. Classification (NCBI taxonomy): domain Eukaryota; kingdom Metazoa; phylum Arthropoda; class Insecta; order Lepidoptera; family Crambidae; genus Udea; species Udea ferrugalis. The sequence continues at coordinate 10,247,959 of OX465541.1, read as the reverse complement.
TCTGGAAGATTTTTTTTAAAGCTGGCTCTACTATTCATCAACAAAGAAATAGATTAAAAGGTTCTTCATCAAAATTACTTTTACTTCAGTCAGTTGACAAAAAGTATTGGAATATACGATATTTTTTTCAGTTTCTGAAATATTTTCGAATGATTTCACAGTATTTATTGTGTTTTTAATTATCAGTGCTAAAATTATCCATGTTACCCAACATCGATGTTTGGTTTGTCGAAAATATCGAACATCGATGTTGAGCTTTCGACATCGATGTTTTTCAAATATCGATCATCCCTAGCTCTCTTCTAAGCTTGACGCATCAATTTCCCGTCGGTTATTCTGCAAGTCGCCCACCTGGCCGGAAGACGTCCTACGCAAACTGCGGAGCCGCTGTCTTCACTCAACTCGCTGACCCTAACAATTATTGGTTCCACGTTTAACATAATTTCGGACAGATTTGAATAAATTATGTAGAATTTACTGACAGTAGGACAGAACTGTTTGGTTGGTAGAATACATCTAGGTACTACATGCATTTTTAACGTCATTCTTGCTACGCAGGTAACAGCAAAAGTAACGCGACGCTGCAGCATTGATTCACGTCGATGACAAGAATGAAAAAGGCAAAACGTTACAAAAGTTTCCGTTAAAGTGCTTCCTCACCGGGACCATTCGCGTGTAATGTAACGCTACAAGTTCGATCTTTTCATCAGTGAGGGAGAAGATTAGAGCATTGCAATGCGCACCTTGTAATGGTACATAACGAGCTTAGGTACATCAGTGAAGGAGGAGCACCAAGCATAACAATGCACACTTTGCATTGATACAATATGTAATATCTTTATACAACCTGTAACATCACTCAACTCGTCACAACTTGTAACATCACACTCAATGGTCAATTCACACTATCGTAAAATGTTTTTGACATTGAAATTGACAGAAGGGTCCTATTTTAGGCTAGCTGTAACATACAGCTCCCTTTGAGCCAGTATGTTGTATGATGACTCATCGTGGTGAGGCCCACGCCCAACAGTAAGACATGAAACTGAACCTGCATTTACATTTGTAAAATAAAATACATACCTACTCTAAACTGAGATACAAATTTATTGATTTTAGAATAATAACATTTTTATAATGCCCCAAGGCTTATAATCATCATGCATCAGATTATTCTTAAGACCCATTTTCTGAGCCATGGCCCACTACGACCCTTTCTCATCGATTGTAGCCATCAGTTAGAGATCCAGGCTCCAGGCCTACAGCTCATTCATAAACTGTGTAATTCAATTACAATTATTTATTTGCATACCAAGTGTTGTAAGATAAAATGATTTAAGTAGTAGAAAAAACTTGATTATGGCAGCTATCTATTTAGTAATGGCTAAGGAAATGAAAACAGGGGGGAAAATGTGGAAGCAGGTTAATGTAGTCTTGTCTAATTCCTTCATATTTTCTTTGGTTACTTGAACCAACTCTGCATAGCTATAATATTAGCTGAAAGCATAACATAAACAATTTAGTGTGATTATATAATGAGATCTGAATATTATATGTATATTCACTAATTATTTAGTCCATGAACATAGGTACTGTTGGAGAAAAGTTTCAGTTTACAACCAAAACACAAAACGGTGCAAAAGTACTTATTATCCTAATTATAAGGAAATATTTGTGAAAAATGTTGATCTGTTGGAATGTGTGAATCTATTCTGTGTTCAACTGTTTCATAACATTGTTTAAACAATGACGGTGGCAAACAACCATCGGACCGCCTGATGATGAGCGGTTACCGCAGCCTATGGACATGTGCAACACCAGGGTCATTACTCATCTTGTTCTTAAACCATTAACAATATCATTGAAGATATTATGCCTACGCTTACAGAGATCTTGAAATTTGTATTAAAAAAATGTCTGGAAGAGATTATTCCTTTGTATATTACAAACAACCCCTTGTAATATACTGCATATTAATAAGCTCTTCCAGACAACCTAAAAAATATGCGAAGCAAACCCACATAGATTAGATGTTGGAGGAAGTGCTTCAGAACATTTAATTATACCTTTAATACCTACTGATATTTGACTGTCAAATTTTTAGAGAACTTTGGAATTAAATCTTGTAATTTCTTCTTCTTGAAGGAATATCCTAATCCCATGTACTAATGGTTTTCGAATATTGAATATCTTCTAAAGAATCTCTTCGGTTTTCATGACTTTTAAGGCCTGGAATTATTTATAAGAATGAAATTATGATAAGGCCTTGAATTAAACTCCGCACAGTTTGATAGAGGGTCGAAAAATTTAATAAGTATAAATGAATTTTTTAACTAGATCCTATGTGTCATTAAGGTGTCTAAGAAATCACCACCTCCTTTGATAAAATCTCGTGAAAATAATCTAAAACTAGAACAGTTAATGGTGGTTAATCATTCCAACTGCATCTAAGACCTGGCATAAAAACGTCTCAGCAGAACAATAGTGCCGCGATTCAATGAGTTGCCTGCAAAAAGTAACGCGACCAGTCACCGCCGACCCGATGCGTGTGTGCATTGCAGGGCAAAGCCGTCGGGCCGGTTCCTAACACCCACACGGCCTGTGTCGTAGCCCCAACGCATAATAACCAGACACGGGAAAATTTCGAAAGTAGCTACGAGAAACATTCACAATTTTGTAAAGATTTTTCAATGAAAACTCTTTTCAAAACACAAAGTCAACACGAAAGTTTATAAGAGCTACAAGCCAGAAATAAACAGCAAATGTATTACGAAACCAGGTGGAAAACCGAGGAAATGATAGGTGTAAAAAATAAATAAAGACCAAATCACATACCTTCATTGTCGTTGTTTCCCTCGGCGGTGTGCCCCGAAGCCACCAGAACTCCGACACACAAAACGCTTAAAAATCTCACAATCATCATAACGGGTCGTTTACCGGCACTGAGTTCACAGTTTAATCGGAAAATAACAATATTACACACTCGACATAATCAAAACCGTATCACTCGCGCTACGGAGCACCTATCGGCCTTTCGCACAGAAATAATATGGCGGCCCACGGATGACAGGGTTCATCGATTGCGTTTTGTTTTTTTAATTTTGAGCTGCGTTTACGAAGCTAGCTCACGAAATGTCAAGGCAGAATTATTGAAGTAAAGCCTTCTGTACACGAATTAAATGGAAAAGGATCAGATAGACAACGACATAACACTGTGGGAATAACTAACAAACGAAAACTACTGATGACGACGATACTGTCCTAGCCGATTTCGGCTACGGCGATAGCCTACTGTAGCTGACGTTCGTGGGTTCGCATTTGGCTTATGTGTAGCCAATTTTATTGATGAAGATTCTCGAGCACACTGCAGGCATGTGAGCACACCTCAAATATAATTATGATTGTTCGCCGCGGGTGGTCGGGCTTTCAACTTAAAGCAAACCGTTGGGTTTCGGAACAGTGGACCTTGGTTTTGACCAAAGGCCGCCACTTAACTCGGTCCGTTTGGCCGCTGCTCCCAACACGAGGGCTCTATTCAAAATTCAAAATTCTTTATTTAACACAAACTTAATATTAAAATACAAATGTGGTGTTCTCGACTGCAAAAGTTGTAAACTGTAGCGCAGTGAGAGCGCCCTCTCCCAGGCGGTAATTTAAATGACATGCTTTTAAGGTAATGTATTACAAAAATAAAACTAAATAAACAATTATATTTAACAATTTAAAAATCAAGTGATATGTGTGTGTTTGTGTGTGTGGGAGTGTGAGTGAGTCTGTAAGCGTGTGTGTGTGAGAGAGAGAGAGTGAATACTGGGGCTGTACCATGTTACTTTATATATTTTAGTAGATCTTCTGATTCCTGATACGAAAGCAACACAAGCCAAGCAAATAATGTACGTCTACAAAGCCTAGAAGCCAGGTGATAAATTTGTAGTTTTTTATTGGCATAATTGTACAGCTTAGCACTGAGGTGTAAGTAATGACGAGCAGCAGCTTCAGTGTTTCGCTTCATGGTAGGACATACTATGTCTGCTCTGCGTCTTTGGGTCAGAGGCTGTCGATTAAAGGCTAACTCTCTATGCTTCCGGAGAATGGTCTGCTGTATAAATAATCTTCGAACAGACAACACATTGCAATCAGCGAAAAGGCTGTCCGTAGGATAACGGAAAGGTTTATATGTCATCACCTTTAAGACAGCTCTTTGAGCCACCTCTACTTTTAATATGTGAGTTTGCGCAGCAGCACCCCACACTGTGATGCAGTAAGTGATAACTGATTGTGCAAGCGATAAGTAAATTATTTTAAGTAGAGCGATGTCGGCGATATTACGCAACTTCTTAAAGATGTGGATTAATTTGCGAATTTTGGGCGTTAGAGAGTGAATATGCTCCTTCCAGGATAACCAGGAATCTAGGTGTACGCCAAGGTATTTGATAGACGGGACACGTTCTAACACAGGGCAGTCACAAGAGACATCAGGTGACACACAAGTATGCACAGAAACTGTTAGGTGATCAGGTGGCTGAGTCCTCGCAGTGTAGGAGAAGGCGAGATATTTACTCTTCGATACATTTTAGGTCAACAGGTTTGAGTTTAACCAGCGAGTGACAGTTCTCAAAGCCATTTGAGCACAACCATAAACCTCTTCCCAATCTCTCCCGGATACAAGAATAGCTGTGTCATCAGCGTAAGAAAATAGTTTACTGTTTTGCATATTGAGATCACACAGATCGTTTACATAAATGAGGAACAATGTCGGACCGAGGACACTGCCCTGGGGCACTCCGAAAGAAATATCTTCATCTCCACTAATTACGTCATCGATCACAACAGCCTGCCTACGACCTGAGAGGTAGCTTCTAAACATCTCCAGCGGCAAACCTCTTATACCAATCCCCTCCAACTTTCGCTGGAGGATGGGGATAGAGACAGTGTCAAATGCTTTCGAAAGATCCAAGAATATGCCCATAGACTTACGGCCTGCATCTAGACTCTTTATAATTTCTGTTGTAAGATTTAGTACGGCATCCTCAGTGGATTTTTGTCTCCTGAAGCCAAATTGATTGTCTGATAAAATGTCGTGCTTATTAAGGAAATCGATCAATCGTTTATTGAGCAGTTTTTCCAATATCTTGGAGAAAACACTGAGAACTGAGATGGGTCTATAGTTGTTGACACTGTCTTCATCCCCGGCCTTAAAAATGGGGTGAACCAAAGCTTTTTTGAACGCTGTTGGGAAAATGCCAGTAAGTAGTTAAGCATCGATTGAAAACTGAGGTTAGGATGGGAGACAGTATTTGTTTAGAAGCTTTGACAACTGAGGTTGGAATTCCATCCCAGCCCACAGCACAATCGTTTTTGAGGTTGCTGATAATAAACTCAATTTCCCCAGCATCAACCTCGAACAGTGCCATGGATTGAGACGAGTTGTTTGGAGAGGCCATGAGTGAGTTCGCGAAATCCGGTGAATCGATTTTAGACGCCAGTTCTTTACCTACATTTGCGAAGAAGCTGTTTACTTTGTTGATATCTTGACATGTGTCATGACTTATGGTTAGCAGTTTATGTGACGGATTCTATTTACGGTGAATATTAGAGACTCTTTGAATGACCTTCCATGTATCCTTGGGACTGTTCGTGGCCTTAGACAACTCATTACGCTCAAATTCAAATTTAACTTTTTTGAGTAGATTATTGCAGTACGTTCGATATCTATTAAAAATAATTTTATTCGTTTCATTACCTTTGTTTTTTAAAAATGTTTTATGAAGTTTGTCTCTATGACGAATGCATCGTAGGAGACCAGGAGTTAGCCAAGGTTTAAGTATTCTCTTGCGATTAGGGGTCTTAACCTTTATAGTGTGTTGACTGATAAGCGAAGAGATTGTTTGGACTAATTCTGTTGCAGCCAGATCGGCATCTTGGGCTGCCATGATGTGAGTGAAGTCAGTTTGTTTTAAACCAGAGAGAATGGCGGACATATTAATTCGAGTGGTAATTTTATTCAGGGGTTTCGTTTTAGGTTTAACATTAGCTATAAACAAGACGGGGGCATGGTCAGTGATGTTAGTGTCAACTATTATTGATGTTGGGGTAGATGGAGAGCAGTATATGAAATGATCTAAGCAACTATTTTCACGAGTAGGAGTCGTATACGCCGGACCTAGACCATGGGAAGCTAAGAGGTTGAGATAACTTTCGCTATCTACAGTAGTAGTGTTTATGTTTATATTTATGTCCCCAACAATCACTATCGATTTTTGCCCTTTGATTTCGTCCAACACACGATTCAGGCTTTCTAAAAATTTGTCGATTTTTGAATACGAGGGAGACCGATATAGTGCAACTATTGAGCTGTTGTTGAGTTTTAACAAAAGGCAGTTCGCTTCTTGAAAGTCTGGAATAGTGACTTTGCATGAAAGGCCCTGACGAATGTAAACAACCACACCATCGTTTTGTAATGTAAATTTAGAGCTATAATGAGTATATCCAGGTAGAACGGGAACAAGGGGACAGACTTTATTCCAGCACTCTGTTAAAACAATCACATCAACACAGATTTTGATACGATGCAGTAATACTATAAGCTCATCAAAGTTTTTATTTATACTACGTATATTTAACTGTAAGATTTTTAAGCTTTTCTCGTTGTGTTTGTTTAGCAATTTTGATATTTCTTCAGGGGAGGATATAAAAACGTTGGTCTCAAATAGTCGATCGATTTCAGAGTTTATGTTTAAAATGTTGTCACTCATAGTTCATAGGAAAGCAGAACATTGTTTCAGCAGCAGGTAAGCGCAGGTAAATACGGTAATGTTTATAGTATCTGTTATTATTTAATTTGTTGTGGAAGAAATGGTACAGCATCAGCAGTGTGATGTGAAGTGAAAAAGGATGTGTGGAGTGTGTGTAAGTGTATGTAATGTGTGTGTATATGTGTGTTATGCGAAAAATTAACGATGACATGTAGCTAGTTGATGCAATACTGTATGGAATGAGAATTAAACAATATAAAAATATAATTTTACGAAAAATGATTAGCCACGAAGGGCTATCAAAAGTTCTTAGATCACTTTGTATCACCCTAGGTCATAGGGTAAAATATACCAGAAAGATTCGGCCTGTCTGTTATTGGTCTCGGTAGCACAGTAGCTAGTGCAGTCGCCCGGTTTGCGAAAGATGCGGGTTTGATTCCTGCCTGATGCCAAGATGACCAAATGTCTTTTTCTGGTTTTCAGATCTTTAGTAAAAACACTGCATGGAAAATGCTAAATACAATAATAACCAAATATGATGGTAAACAAAGTAAAAGTAAATATTCCAAAGGTGCTGTTTTTTAAAGCCGAGTGTATAATGCAGCGCTTACCCCCGAATCCACAAATTTCAATCAACGCTAAGCTAAGCGCTCACGCTCATGCTGTCCCGTAGAATGTCAATAGGACTGAAAATGACAGTTGGTTGATTTGCGTTTGTAAATTCAAGGGTTAGCCTAGCGTCCCTTTCGAGTAAAGTTAAGTCTACACTGAATGAGAAATAATATAATTTAATAGGCAAAGAAAAAGTGGGATTAAATTGAAAAAAATAAATAATAATAAATTGAAACAACCTTCGTAAACAATACTCGTCAAAATAAAATAATAATTTCAACTGGCAACACCCGTTTCGAAAGTTCAATTTCGCATGGCGGACGTGCAAGTGGGTTCTGTTATTTGTTGGTGATATTTTTTCAATAAAATTTAACTCATTGTGGAAACCACCTCCTATGGAAGGAGTAATTCGGATGCTTGTGTTCTTATGTGGACGTGCATTGCACATTCCATAACGTTTGATGATGTTAAAGTGTTGTTTATAGTTGCATTGTGTGAACTGCATATTTTTTCATAAAAATGGGAAAATGTGACGAAGCTAATGTCGAAGTTAGTATGGGGGACTCGGCGTCCCCCATGAAACCTGATAATTTTACATTCACGGTGCCTCCTGAGGCTCCTGTCTTCGAGCCTACCCCAGAAGAATTCTTGGATCCCCTCGCGTACATCAGTAAAATAAGACCAATCGCCGAGAAGTCTGGGATCTGCAAGATAAAACCACCAGCGGTAAGTGACTTTCTTTGTCTTCCAAATGTGCATTTTACCGTTTCTGGCCTAATTAGTGAATTAAAAGCTAAATTTTCGACTTGCAACGTAATTCTCTAACCCTAAAACCGTACGCAGATTTACGTGTGATGCAACCATTATTACCCACAATTAGCCACTTGTGTGTTATCTAAAGATCGTTTTTATTATTTAATCTTGAATAATACGTGTCAAAGTACCATTTAAAGTAAATAGTGCATTGCAATTGCATTAAATTGTGTTGTATGGAGATGCAATATTGTGTTTGAGATTCAGGTTGCCATTTTGTGTGTGCCCTCCTGCCTACGATAGTTTAGATAAAAAAAGAATATCGCCACTTTTTCCTTGTGGCTAGGTGTTATGGCTACATGACCAGCAATATTGTCCAGATTTTTGAGTAGCATTTAGGAAATATGCAAAGGACATGGCTAAAACACATTCTCTTGTCCAATAATGTCTGCTTCAACATCACTTGGTTATTTATATGTACAAGGCCTACATATGTTTAGTGCTCTGATATTGTTGTTTCTTATATTTGAACAGTTAAACAATATAGCTTGCATTTTGTATGACAATGAGATGATTATTTTTCTAAAATGTCCCAATTTGAAAAGCATTTAGTATTTAAAACTTATGTATCTTGCAATGCCATATTGTCAACTCAAATGGCAGAATGTAACCGGTGTGTTTTATGACATTGTTACAAATTTAAAAAATATATTAATAATTTTGGAAGACCATTTTTTTTTTGATATAATTTATCAGCTAATTTTAAAGATAGTATTAGAGAGAGAAATAAATTCTCCTCATTGTCTAATTTATGTACCTTTATTACTAGTTATTTACGAAACAAAGTCATTAGTTTCATTGTTCTCATTTGTAACTACTACCTTCAATAAGTTTATAAAAATATTGGTCATTGATTTAATAAAAAAAAGATATTTTTATATGTTTCCTCTTAAACTCTTAATCTGATACACCATTGAGTACAAAATACTATATGTTCATATCGATACTTGTAATCTCAATTGACGTAAAGCACAAAACCCGACTTTACAGGAGAGACAAAATAAGTTTTTTTTTACAGATTTAAATCCATTGTGCTGATGTTTTTAAAGATACGAAAAAGTGATGTAGACAAAATATAAATGTCACCTTGAGATGCAGATAATGAAATATTTAGATTTTAGCTACTGTTTTTAGTTTAGAAACTAGATGTGCCTTACCTTAATGAAAATTGATTAAAATGTTCTTTACGTCAATTTTTATTATGAGTTTCAAGTTGATTGTGGGCGTAACGCACGACTGAAAAAATAATATTCTTTACGCCTTAAAAACTAATGTAAAGAAGTGTAAGTAAAGATAAACTTCGCAGGTGTAAAGCTAATAAAAATAATCTGTTCTTTTAAATTTTGAATCAAAGAGCATATTTAACTGTTCATTAGGTGGTATAACATCCCTGATATTGGGACTTTTGTATTGTATACCTTTATTTTTTTTATCATTTGACCACAATCTCACCTGATCGTAAGTGATGATGTGGCCTACGGTGGCACATGTCGGCCCAACAAATGACTGTTCACTCTCTTCTTGAATAGGCCCAAGTTGTATTGTTGTGGAAACACTTCAGCGGGAAGCTCATTCCACTCCCTTGCTGTTCGCATTATGAATGTGTTACCAAAACGGTTGTTGCGAATTGCTCTGATGTCAACAACATAGAGGTGGAAAGAAAAGGAGCTGCTGGAATCATGTCATGCAACTCCTTTGCACACTTTGCAACTTTTTTATCCTGATCGTTGTGGGTGGCTCTTCATCAGCATTAGTTAGGTTTAAAGTTTCTGTTTTCCTTCCCTTAGTGTTCCCCAGTTCCTTTACTCTTTCTTCTTGTATCCGTCATCCGGCTGCCAACATCGACGACTCGTCCTGGCAACATATTTTGCCCGCACACTGAGGCTACTACATTAGGATATTATTGGGTTATCTGAAGTCCGAAGAGAGGAGGAGGACCCAATAACCCTGCAATCCGGTAACTTACTATACCACCGGGAGAGCGACCAACAGGCCCTAGATGGTGTCGGGTTCATCGTTCACAAGTCCCTTGTCAACAACCTGATCACTATTGGAAGTGTTTCGGGCAAGGTAGCGTACCTGATACTCAGAATACCGAAACGATATTGCTGAATGTCATTCAAATACTAACAACTATTGTAAAAAAGAGAAACAGTTGAATAGAGTAACTGTTGAGTTTCTTGCCGGTTCTTCTCAGTTCAGAAACAACTTTCCGATCCGGTGGTAGCATCACATTCATTTAAGTACAGTATATTTATTGTTTACATTTATTATTATGGTATTCATGTCTATTATTAGTATGTTTTGTTTGTTTATTAGATTTGACGATTTAAAAGTACTTGTAACAGGTCTATTTAAATAAAGCTATTTTTGATTTTGATTCAGGTCTACGCTCCTACCTCGAAACCCGACGATGTCGAAGTGGAGGCTATGTATGAGGAGATTTCTAAAGCCATGCATCGCCATAGAACCCACTACACAGTGTTGATGGGGGACTTCAATGCGAAATTGGGGCAAAGTTGCGGTGATGAGCTGAGAGTGGGGCAATTCGGATTTGGGCAACGGAATAATAGGGGCAAGATGTTGGCAGACTTCATGGAGAGGGAGAACCTCTTTATGATGAACTCCTTCTTCAAGATCACTATCGGAAGTGTTACGAGCAGGGTAGCGTACCTGATACTCAGAATATCGAAACGATATTCGCTGAATGTCATTCAGGTTTACTCTCCGACCTCGAAACACGACGATGTTGAAGTGGAGGCTATGTATGAGGAGATCTCTGAAGCCATGCATCGCCATAAAACCCACCACACAGTGTTGATGGGGGACTTCAATGCGAAATCGGGGCAACGTTGCGGTGATGAGCTGAGAGTGGGGCAATTCTGATTTAGGCAACGGAACAATAGGGGCAAGATGCTGGCAGATTTCATGGAGAAGGAGAACCTCTTTATGATGAACTCCTTCTGAAGCCCGTAAGCCGCAAGAAGGCCTGGAACAGTACTGGGATAATATGAACATTTTGAAAAAATCTTACCTTAAAATCTCTTTACGTCTTTTAGCTAGGGAAATACTCAATACTCAATAATTTATTTGCATTCCATAATGATGTGGTAGATGTTACAAACTTGGTATGTTCATTACGGACCCTCTCGGGCACAACAAATAGGATAGAGATAGAATAGGATAGGGAATTGGTTTCTCACCGAGGTTGGCCCTAAGGACAATATATATCTTTGTCAGCCATAAGAGAATCGATGCGATATCAAACACTGCACATTCAAACACAAATCAGCTAAATAATTATAGTTTTCAGCAATAACACTCATCGTCTTTCGTCGTTTGAAAATCGTTCGAATTAGGTACCTAACTACCTAATTGGAATCAACCGGTATCGGTGCAGTTCATAAACGTTCCTAAAATAATGGGAGTAAACCACATTTTAACCTGAAGAAAGTTTGATTGGGTCGGTAAAGCAGAGCTGCTGCTGCTCGCACGCAGCGCCTCAAAGTTGAAACTTTTGATGCTGCTATATCGACATTCAAAGAATATCAAAGAATTTTAGAGCTTATGCCATTGTAACAGAGTTGAAATAATATCTGTTGTGATTTTATTCATTAAATGAGAAATCAAATAAAATGTTGATACCTAGCACGTAAGAAACAAAACTATTTTATTTGTCTAGGGGTTACGGTTGTAGGGTTGCATTTGTATTGACGTTTACACCTAAATATGGTGTAAAGCACATCTAGTAAGCAAAAATTATCATGCTAACTGAAGTAAAGCACATGCTTTTAGGAAGTGTGCGTCTTACGTCTTAGAATGTCTAGAGAGTTCATTAACAGACTGTGACGTAAAGCACATTTAGCGTTTTAATTGAGTAAAAGTTGGGATGTTAAAAACACGACAAAATTTTGACGTCCTTTACGTCTTCGTTTATTCATGGATGTTCCATACGACCTCTATTTTCACAATTTAACGATGAAAACGTTCTTTACGTTACGTTTTCAATGTGTCTAAAATCGTTGTTTATGGTCGCAGAGCAACGTGAATGAGACAGAAAAATAGAGAAAAAAAAAATAAGTAAGGTGGCATTCATAGCTCATTTTGGCCAAAATGTGCTTTACGTCAATTGAGATTACAGGTATCAATATTATTATTTGAAGGAGATCTTTATTGCACAGATCAAATATTGTTGACAACTTATAAAATAGAAGGCTTTGGTTTAGCAATGAAAATGAAAAGTATTTAGGTACATCATATTATTTTCACAAGTGTTCATGAAAAGTCACTAAAACTAAAAAGATAATATGTAAGAAACACTCACTAATGTTACTCTACCAATCACTTAAATTTGACAGCCCTTAGACTTTAAAAGACCATGCCTTTAAAAGTATCGCCTCAATAGTGATTCATTAAAAAAATCACACATTAAAACACTTCCTGCTAAGCGCTTTGTCAAGTTTGACATCGAATTACCATACGAAGCCCAGACATACAATTGTGAAACATGGAACTGGAAGTTACGGTACTTTAACATTTCCACATAATCCTATCCTATTTTTTATCCTCGTGTTTAATTTCTCACAGTAAATACTGACCATATTGGGTTGTCTCTAATTTTTTTTTTAAAGATCAAGTTTAACTTGATACACAAAATAATAATATTTTGGTCAAAAATGAAAAAGTAATATTTAGTTAAAGGTAGGAAACCCAGAAATAAACACCCAGAATGCAGAAGATGCTGGTTCTAGTCCCGCCTGAGCCCAAGACCAAATGTTTTTTCTGGGTTTCCTATCTTTAGTGAGAAGACAATGCATTATCCCTAATACTATCACAAAAATAATAATATTTAGTTAATTGTTGTTTAGACCATCTAATCAAACTCTCAATTTCTGTTTTGATACAACTTTGTATTATATTCCATAACTACATCCAGGAGAAACCTACTTTGTGAAATGGTAGGTAAATCTTTAAATGAATTCTGACATAGGGTTTACAGGCCTATACTAACTTTATGTTAACTTTGTTATGATGTAAATAAGTCCGTTTAGTTACTCATGACACATGGTATTTCACAGCGATGACATCTGCCAGGAAAAAAATATTCATTCATAATAATTGTTATAATACACACACACACACACACACAGTTCATTAAAAGATTGTTAATCAGAAGCTATTGGCATTGCGATCTGGTAATCATAAAATTCAGTAATCAGGCCTTTTTTTCATCAACTAATAAACAAAATATTCTAATGAATAAAATGGTACAGTCAGCATGAATACCATTTGCGCCAACAAAGTGGCAGATATTACTGATTGTTAAAAGCAATTGAAAATAATTTCTAATATTTCAGTGATTGGTAGTCATAAAATTGTAGTGTCACTTGAATCTAAAAAAAAATGAAATTTTATTTTTAAATTAATCTCTAATATTTGTCCTTAACCATGGTTCAAAATTTCTAGTCCTGTCACTATAAAATCAAAATAATAATATGAATAAATCAATAATAAATATTAGGAGACAATAATATAAGACATACTTCATACTTTATTGCACCAAGAAAACGATAACAAAAAAATGTTTACAGAGATTATGACTCACAATGTAGGCGGCCTTATCGCTAAAAGCGATCTCTTCCAGACAACCTGGAGAACTCTTCTCGGCAAGTGCAGTATGGTGCACCCTTCGGGTAGGTAGGGCGACGATTTGCGAAAGGCTGTGTGTAGCATAAAGGGGGTGCGTCATTTACCTGAGTACAGGGCGTGATGGAGCTGGTGATGATGATGAATGTTACATTCTATGTTCATTTTTATTACAGCACTGGCAGCCGCCATTCGCAGTGGACGTGGACCGCCTGCGGTTCACCCCCCGTATCCAACGGCTTAATGAGCTTGAGGTAAGTTAATAATTTTGAAATAATAAAAACATCTATCGAAAACACATCTTATCATCATCATCATATTGAACTCTGACAACTGTTCACAATTTAACTCATTATTCTTTGATGGTTTATGTATATTATAATCTACCTATCTGTAGGAAACTGACAAATTCTAAACTCACTGTTAATATTGCCTGGAAAATTGCCCCATCAGGGGCAATACCAATGTGCCAATTAAGTTAAAAGATCAATGTCACTTGAATGAAATATGTATAACCTTTCAATTTATCAGTAGCATAAATATAAAGATTCTTATCAAGTGTCATTTAGAGGTGTGTGAGGTATTAACAGAGATAATTAAAGAGATTTGCCACTGAAATTATTTATAAATAAATGTTAAAACATGGTTAAAAAAATCCCCAGCGCATTCAAATTTAGGTAATGCAATGCGTGTTATGGAACACGGACGCTGTCTAATGATCATCAAAAATTATTATACATATAAGTATTTTAGCCTAGTCAGAGGCCTTAGGGCGGCTTCATAACACCTTACATAAAGGTTGCTCACTAACCTTACACCCCTCCAACAATCCGCACTGAGCCCGCGTGTTGGAGTATGGCTTGTTTCACCTCATAGTTGAGGTAAGGCCTGTGCCCAGCAGTGGGACGCATGTAGGCCGTTTATGTTATGTTATAAGTATTTTAAATTATAAATACGTATGCAAAATCCGGTATACATTTGCACTTATCCCAAAGTAAGCTAAGTTATGAAAACAAGAAAAACTGATGGTACACGGTTGTTTACACTTTACCACTTTGTAGAAATCTTCCTTGCGAGCGCATTGCATTGGCATGAGCTAAACTCTGATTGGTCACGTTTTTGCACTTTGTTTCTGTTACAACTAAATAAATCGAAACCCACTGAACACTAAACATGATTGGACAGAGGGCATGGCTCCGATTGAGAGCAAACAAATTCAGCCCTCAGCCGTGAAATTGACCAACAAACGCTAGCCTGAATAGGCTCTAAACCAGGCCCAGCTTATGTATCAGTTACAAACAGTTGTGTGATAATTCCATCACCCTTGGAGTCCCAAATTCAAGCTTTTGTTCTATTACAGGCTATAACCCGAGTGAAGCTGAACTTCCTGGACCAGATCCTGAAGTTCTGGGAGCTGCAGGGCTCGGTGCTGAAGATCCCTACAGTCGAGAGGAAGCCGCTGGAACTCTATGCGCTGCACAAGATTGTGAAGGAAGCTGGTGAGCAGAAATTGAGTTTTTATCCTGTAATTGTTACGTTTGATGTAACAATACATTAGACTCGTCTTAACCCTTAAATGCTTAGAGGTGTATCCTAAAATGCTAAAACAACCACTTATTCATTAATTTATATCCTAATTGAATAAATGGAACATTATTTTGATAATTCTTTAGTTACTGACAAACAATTTAAAAAACAATCACAAAAAGTTAAGTTTAGCGGGAAAATTTACTAAAAATAGTTCAAAGAATTTAAGTTAAAATTAAAAAAAAACCCGGTATATCTTCAATAACAAAAAAAAAGCAGCGGGCGATGGTTTGGCGTCTCGGTCCACTGCCACAACTAAACCACAGGCACCTCATTCAGTGTTTTCAAAATATTCAAATATCAACTCCACAGGTGGCTTCGAGGTCTGCTCAGCAGAGCGGAAATGGTCGAAGATAGCTCGTCGCATGGGCTTCCCCCAAGGAAAGGGGATCGGCTCCATACTGAAGAATCATTACGAGCGCATTCTTTATCCCTATGACGTGTTCAAGAACAACGGGGTGGTTGGGGATAGCAAGGAGACCGTGAGTACTTTGATTCTGTTACTACTTCATGCAGGTGGGCCCTTTTTTCTAGCTTAGCTATAACATCAAACACGGTTTTCCTAGCGTGTTAAGGATCTTTGAAATTATACTTGACGCCCATAGTATAGTTAGATTCATAATTATTTAAGCTAACAGAGTGGTCATATTACAATACTCACCAGTCGAGCTGGGTTGATAAATTTGCCTCTTTTTCAAATCTATTTCGATAATTTTGAGATAGACAGTTTTGACAATGTTAAGTGTATTAACGAAATTGTTATAGTTTACATTTTAAGTTCTTTATTACAAGCACATACATACTATATTTCTTCTGACACATTTAAACTTTTTCTTCAACACCACCCTTTAATTTCTACCACCGACCACTAAATGTCCAGTGGGCTTTTAACCCCATATAATCGACTTTCCACCAATCGCACCGCTAGGGAATGGAACACTCTCCTTGCCTCTGTTTTTATACTCACTTTTAGCCAAGTTCTCATACTCGTTGCAGAAAATCGAAGTGAAAACCGAACAAACGCCCGAAAAGGCTCAGACGCCGAACCGCAACAACGGCAGCCGGTCCGGCGGCAAGGGCCCGGCGCCTGCCGCGACGCCGCCGCCGCCGCGCCGGTTCAAGCCGGAGCCCGAGCCGGCCGTGGAGCCCGCGCGGACGCCTGGAACCCCGCAGGGGAATACTGAGACAGAGAGCCCGGAGACCAGGCGCAGTAAGTATCAGGCTCAGACGCCGAACCGCAACAACGGCAGCCGGTCCGGCGGCAAGGGCCCGGCGCCTGCCGCGACGCCGCCGCCGCCGCGCCGGTTCAAGCCGGAGCCCGAGCCGGCGGTGGAGCCCGCGCGGACGCCCGGCACTCCGCAGGGGAATACTGAACCAGAGAGTCCGGAGACCAGGCGCAGTGAGTATTAGACTAAAATTTGAATCATTTCAGTGGTGGTATATTTGGCTAATTTGCAGAAAACACTGACATATTAGGAATTTACACGGTTTTTAAACAAAAAAGATATCACAGGCTCATAATCAAAATCAAGTTCCTGTCCCAGAAGGGAAAACACTTAAAAAGAAAAATATATTTTTGTTAACAAAGTATACGGTAGGTGGTAGGAGACCGTTTCACTATAATGTTTTTGCATTATCATTACTGTCTAGTTGCCGCACTCAGAGACGTCAATTAACGTTAATGGTTCATTAGAGTCAAAATCTTACATTCTTATAAATTCTTCATTCAATTTGTTATAAAGTCTCCTTCGAAAGATGGAATTTTGACTCTAATGAACCATTAACGTTGATTGACGTCTGTGAGTGCGGCAGTAAGACACTCAAATGTCATTGATGTTTTGGCTTGCTGACTCTCTGTAGACCTTATCAAGACTTGAGATTAGCTTAAACAATATAAAAAATAAAAAAACATTTATTCATGAAAGCTTATGACAAGCATTTATGACATGTCACGACAAAAAATACATCTAGATAAACAATAAACATCTGACTTATTTAATTTGAGGAATTATGATGTTTCGAATAGTTTAATCAGACTTATTGAATCCTAGATCCTCTATTTGTAGATCAACGCTAAAAGTGAAAGTCAACGGAACGAACGGTAACTCTTCCGGTGCCACCATGCGCATGGTGGCAGGGATCGATATTAGGACTTTTACTCTTTCTGATTCATATAAATGACTTTCCGTACTCTGCAAAGGATTTATGCTACACAGCAACACAGGTATGCGCATTCACTGCCAAAACGTCGCCATTCCTTTCCCATCCCACTCTTCAGAGCACCCCACTGCCAGTGAAAGATAGCCTTAACATCCTTGGCATGGATGTTCGATGCAACTTCAACCAACGGGACTACATCGAGAGCGTTATCAAAACAACATCCCGTAAACTTGGAATCCTGAACAGAGTGAGACGATTCTTCACGCCCGAGCAGCTCTGTCTTTTGTATAAGACACAAGTTCGCTCGTGTGTGGAATATTGTTCTCATCTCTGGGACGGTTCCGCCAAGTATTTACTAGAAGCTCTCGACAGGTTGCAGCGACGCGCTATCCGCATCATTGGTAGCCCAGAGGCCACTATGTCTCTGGAGCCTCTCCAACTGCGTAGAGACATTGCCAGGTTGAGTGTCCTCTACCGCCTTCACAACGGCGAATGCTCTGAAGAGTTGTTCCAACTGATCCCGTCCTCACCCTTCCACTCCCGCAGCGACTGTCGGCCCGCACCAAAAGGTTCGGTGATTCGTTCCTGTGTCGTACTATCCAGACGTGGAACGCTCTTTCAGCGCATGTGCTTCCTTCTTCCTACGATCCTGGGTTTTTTAAGCGGGGCGTGAAAAGGCATTTATGCAGGCTTTCAAAATGAGATTGACCAGCAAAGTAGTTCTCAATTACTGTGCTTGTCAACCCCATATCTGGACCTCACGACTGCTTCCCATCAGGTGGAGTGAGGTCATCTTGAAGACCAATATAAAAAAAAAATGCTAGATTGTATCATTTGCTGATGATACCTTCTTAATTTTTGAAGTAGACAGAGGTAAAATAATACTTTTGCAAAATTTTGGCGTTGGTTAACGATACGCAATGCCAGTGAATAAAAAACAGGGAAAAAAACTAGTGAATTTTTTGGGCTTTCCGGAACCCTTTGCGCCTTTGAAAGCCATCGCATTGTTGATTCGTAAGTACTGTAATTAAAACTGCTCTATTTTTCCCAGGCCCCCGCGAGAACAAATGGATGTCAGCAGCAGGAAGTTGTGGGGGCCGCGGTCGTGTGACCCGGTCTACCAGACTACGGGAGCACCGTATGTCCAACATGACGGTCTCGGTCACGCCCGCGCCCGACGCACCACACCCTATACACCCGGATGACCCCGTAAGTACCCGCCTTTAGCTTTATGTGACCTATCTTAGGCGACAATAGGGTAGATGACTATGAGTCATTTTGCATAGTTTTTTATGTTCACCAGAAATTATAATTGATTTCAAATGGTATTGTGAAACCGCGATCGAAATTTGTTTCAAAATGAAGCAAACTTGGGTGGGCAAGTCCATTTCAAAAGTGTTAATTTTTTGTAAAACAATATCACTGTTTTGTAACCCATGCTATTATGAAGCAATTATGTTAGGATACCATTTTCATGAACGCAATATTTAATATAGCTGCCGAACAAATTTCTTACGCGCTCCTTACAAAAACAGCGAACGTGACGTCATAATCACAGTCACGTTTGTATGAAGCGTTTTTGGGCAAGTCCAAAAATATGCATTTCAAATTAGGATATCTCAGCTAGTATTGATCCTAATGAAGTGATTCTTTTAGGATTGTTTACATAAATGTAAGGTCTTTGGATAATAAACAAAAAAAACAGTCATCTAGCCTATTCATTTGTTTTGACACAATCACGATAGGTATCTAAAGCGACCACTTGTATAATGCTTTTTTCGTAGTGTCATCATGCCTTGTAGATGAATGTGTAGCCGTAAAGAATACTTACCCCCCTACGTTCTCGCGTTATTGACTATCTATTTCGTCCGCGTAGCCGCGTCCTGTCGTTTAGGCTAGATTATGTCGGACTTTTAGGTTAGTAAGGTAGTTTTTGAAATTTATCCCACGAAGAAAATTGCGTTACTTTAAAATAAAAGTCGTCTTGTAGAAATTTGAGAACTTTTAACGATCGACGTATTTATGGGTAGCTTACTTCTTGAAATACAAATTAAGGGTGGTTTACTTTTAGTCTGTCATACACACCTACAAGACATCCCCCACACTTAATGTACTGGGTATCAATTCTACTTTGTATGAAAGAGACTTGGCATGGCTTGAATTCAGCCATATTTAATAAGCCGCGCCATCAATAATTCATAGTAACTTCGTGTAGCCACAGGCGTATCGTCCGCACAAGGCAGATCCCAAAGTTAGTTTTGTATGCATGTAGAACACCAACTATCCAGGAAAGAACGAGAGTATCACCCTAGAACAGTAAACCTAGTGTTGCCAAACTAGCGATAGTTGACCTCGGAAATCATCTATAATTCCGATAGGCCTATCGATACCATCGATAGCTCAGTTCGATAGAATAGTATCAATATACTCAATGCCCTGGATAGTATTGTAGCTCAATATCGAAATCACCATCGATAGTATCGGCTGTGACTGTTGTAATATCAATTGATACTATCGATCGTATCTATAGCCCCGATAGCGTAAATACTGTCGACACTCAACAATAGTATCGATATTATCGAAGCTCAATATCGAATGCACTATCCATAGACCAATCGATACTATTGCTTTTATTCAGCTTTCAAGTAGTAACACTAAGTGCACCTTATTACATGCAACTGCGAAGCCGAAGGCCGAGCTGCGACTTATGACTGCAAGGCCGGTGGCCAAAAGCTAGTCCTATATGTACATGTAGTGTATTTTTTCATAAGTACAAGCTTCGTTTGATTAGAAGTTACATGGCGCTGTTTTTTTATTCAAAATGGGTTCGCGTTACCTCAGACTCACCTGATAGTATGCGATGGAACATGCTTACCCAGAAAATGCCTATTAACTCTTGCCTAGAAGACTCCAAGGTTGTATGTATCCGGAAGCAGACGCAGGGAGGGCGTTCAACTCCCTAGCGGTGCGGACCAGAAAGGAAGCACCAAAACGCTTAGTCCGGACAGACGGCCGGAAAGTCGACCACATGGGGGTGAAACAATAGCCCTCACGATATACGATCGATAGCCCTCACAACTTATCAGATCATGAAGTTCCTGCGCTCACTCTCCGAAATAAACCTTATAAAATACCGATAGACAGGCAACTCTACGCCGATGCTCCAAACTTTGGAGTTTGGTTCAACGTAACGTCACCTATCAGTCTCCTGGCTCTGCGGTCTGATGATACTTGGCAGAGCCATCCCAGAGGTGGCAGCAGTACTCCATACACGACCGAACTTGTGCTTGGTACAGTTGTAAAAGCTGTTCTGGTGTGAAGTACCGCCTATCCTTAAAGTTTTTTTTTTTAGTCTCTAAGGTTAGGCGGTACTACTCAAATTAAAAGGACTCCGTTTGGCGGAGAATAAACACGCCTGGCTTTTGTTTGCGTACATGTGTTTTTTCTATAGTACAAGCTTCGTTTAGTTTGTGGTTAGACGTCGCTGTGTAAAGTAATCTTTAACGATGTCATCCATCCCTAGCTGGCGAAGTACATGTGCCACGTGTGTGGTCGCGGCGACATCGAGGAGCAGATGCTGCTGTGCGACGGCTGCGACGACTCGTACCACACCTTCTGCCTCGTGCCGCCGCTCGCCGACGTGCCCAAGGGCGACTGGCGGTGCCCCGTCTGCCTCGCCGAGGAGGTAACAACATGTGTAACGTGTACATCGAGGAGCAGATGCTGCACGACTCGTACCACACCTTCTGCCTCGTGCCGCCGCTCGCCGACGTGCCCAAGGGCGACTGGCGGTGCCCCGTCTGCCTCGCCGAGGAGGTAACAACATGTGTAACGTGTACATCGAGGAGCAGATGCTGCACGACTCGTACCACACCTTCTGCCTCGTGCCGCCGCTCGCCGACGTGCCCAAGGGCGACTGGCGGTGCCCCGTCTGCCTCGCCGAGGAGGTAACAACATGTGTAACGTGTACATCGAGGAGCAGATGCTGCACGACTCGTACCACACCTTCTGCCTCGTGCCGCCGCTCGCCGACGTGCCCAAGGGCGACTGGCGGTGCCCCGTCTGCCTCGCCGAGGAGGTAACCTCAGCATTAGGCTATACTGGTCCCCTAATGGACGTGAGCCTCTCTAATCCTTTCAGCTAGACCTACCAGCAACCTTACATACAAAAAACTTTCTCAAACACACGAGATACTCACTCAATAATCCTCATAGGCGAACGCTACACGCAAGACAAATATCTTGATCTGTCAATACATATTATACGATTCAAACTGAATGGTGGCTCGGAAGATTGACCTCATCTCGCAACCCGCTGACACCTTAATTTGTGTTCTGCGCATCGACTAGCGCGATGTTCACAGCCGCCATTAAGTTTGAATCGTATTATATTGACGGATCAAGATATTTATCGACGTGGACGGTAGTGTATTGACGGATCATATTATTTATTTAGCTACATTTTAAAGATGCATCAGTAAATATTAGGAAATTTGTCAAGATATTTATTGATTTATGATTTATTGGTATTTATTGCAGTTACCATTAAATTGAATACATATACCCACTGTCATAGTATAGTGTCAGTAGAGCTAACACAAGTACACTGATACTACTGTCCATATTTTTTTTTATTATTTTAGTTTTGTTCTAACGTAATTGTAAGTTGCTTGTATACTAAAATTTTTATGGGTATAGCCTGAAATATTCTTTTTTTTATAAATCACATGATGATTCCGGAGTTTTTTGGAATGTCTCAGAATATAAATAAATGCTAATGTTTTAAGTATTTTCATTCACAGGTTTCAAAACCAGCAGAGGCATTCGGCTTCGAGCAAGCGTCGCGCGAATACACACTGCAACAGTTCGGCGAAATGGCCGACCAGTTCAAATCTGACTACTTCAACATGCCTGTACATGTAAGTAATTCTATTTCCAATTGTTTGAAAAGTTGTTGTTTAATGAGTTAAAAAAGTATTTATTTAAACATGCTGGTGTTATTTTTTTGTGTATGGTCAACAGAATGACATGCTACCCATCCAGTCTTTCATCCTTGCTCTATTGCGAATAGTTGTCAGTTGGCAAAACAAGAAAAAAAAAGAAAATTTATAGATAGCCTGATGAGCCGTTAAATGTAAACGTC
This sequence comes from Udea ferrugalis, assembly GCA_950022985.1. NCBI lineage: Eukaryota > Metazoa > Arthropoda > Insecta > Lepidoptera > Crambidae > Udea > Udea ferrugalis. Next base: position 10,225,244 of record OX465541.1, on the reverse strand, counting down.
GTTTTTATAAAGAAAGTAAATTTGTATTTAAAAAAAAAGTCTGCCTTCGTTGAAAAACCGTAGCGTTTAACCGTTTTCATAGTTTATAAGTATTTTGTCAATTGACTAAATTTTGAGCATATTTTATACTTTTATACTTAGATGGTGCCAACGTCAACCGTGGAGAAGGAATTCTGGCGAGTGGTGTCTTCAATAGACGAGGATGTCACCGTCGAGTATGGAGCCGATCTACACTCCATGGACCATGGATCAGGTAATGAACCCCATCAGAATTACAACAAATGAATGATTGAAATTAATGTTGTACAAAAAATGTGATGTAGAAAAAAAAACAATGACGAAACAGTGGTTAAAGGAGACAAAACAAAACAAACAAACCATAAAAATAAATAAGCCTTGTGGTTGACTAGTAGAGAATGCCTCGAGGCATTAAGTCCGCTAATTATACTCTTTTGTGCAATAAATAATAAATGAAAATAAATTATGAGTAAAACAAATTAACCAATTTAATACGAGTACTTCAGACATATTTGACCACTCTGTACAGAGGCGACATCAACCTTTACAAAACCATTGCAAAATGGGTCTTACGTCAGCAGTATAGGGTGCCCCTATGTAAAGGTTGATGTGAGCGCCTCTGTACAAATACATCTTTTTGCTGCCGATTGTACTAAACATACTTTACTTCCAGGATTCCCGACAAAATCAAGCGCACACCTATACCCGGGCGAACAGCAGTACGCCGAGTCCAGCTGGAACCTGAACAACCTGCCAGTCTTGGAAGGGTCCGTTCTGGGACACATCAACGCTGACATATCTGGCATGAAGGTAAGATAAGAGATCGATATATGAACTGTCTCTTTTGCACAAAATAGGAATTGTCCTATTTATTCACCGGAATAGAACCGTGGACATTAAGGCATCAACGATTCACACATTGATTCCGCCACAAAGCGATCTCTTCCGGACTATCTTTAGAAAGAAAGTTTTGATAGAGTTGTAAACTTAGGCAGTAAATCTTTCAATTAAAACCATGTGACATGCAAAATAAATAAATAAATTGTGATGAATTTTATAACGACTTAATCTACAATTTACATACTGAAAAAAATTAAAAAGGGCTAGATTTGCTGATGCTTTTAACATAGTCTACTGGTATAAATGTATTTTTGCATGCTTAACTTTGCTTTTATGATCCCATATATGGAAAAGATCGGTTTGTAGCGATAAGACCGCCTGAATAAAACATGTCCTTTTATTGAAACCCTGTAAAATGTATTTTTGTACAATAAAGATTTTTTGTCTTATCTTTTGTTCCCCATAATTATAACAACTTAACTTAAGTTCAAGCTAAGATAAAATCGCTCTCAAATTATGGTCTTCGTGCATTGACAGCGAACTTCGAAAAATAAATAAATAAATAAATAAATATTGATATTTTGATCAGGTCCCTTGGCTCTACGTGGGTATGTGCTTCGCGGCGTTCTGCTGGCACAACGAAGACCATTGGAGCTACTCCATCAACTACCTTCACTGGGGAGAACCTAAGACATGGTAAGATATTTAATTTTCAATATGAAATTAGTGTGTTCATTTGTTTGCGTCCGATTGCCATCTCATCCCAGTAACGCTAAGCTGAGGCTTGCCTCCTCCTGAGCTCCCTTATTAGGTGACTCAAACATTATAGTACAACTGTTTTAAGGAATAAACTTTGACAGCTGCCGGTGTCATTGAAAATTGAACTTTCTGGGGCTCAAAAGTCAAGCCACAGCTCATGAATCGTATTTCTATTGGATTGGACATTGTGCTTTTCTCATAAATAAGTGGGACTGTAAGGCTAAATTTGACAGACTCCATTAACCCTGGTTATGCTCTGCAAGCCGAAATTTGAGCACGATACCAATCATCTGCCAAATATTATATCTAGGAGGACACATCGTAGTCATAAATTAGGACTACCGGATACGGGTTACATACGTGCAAAAAATGGGCTTAGTGGAGAGTATCGTGCTATTTTTCGATTCCAACACGTTCCTAGCATGGTCATAGTATGGTACGGTGTAATGGCCAGCTAGAAAAAAGTGATATGTTGTTAATAATTTTCTCTTGCCCTGAAGGTACGGAGTCCCAAGCTCAAAAGCAGAGCAGTTTGAAGCGGCGATGAAGTCAGAAGCGCCGGAGCTGTTCCAACTACAGCCAGACCTGCTGCACCAGCTGGTCACCATCATGAACCCCAACATCCTCATGAAGGCCGGGGTTCCCGTCTACAGGTATAGTATTCACTGCTACAGGGTGAGTTATGGACCAAGTGGTTAATCAAATCAAAAACATCTTTCAAATATACCTGTTACAAGTACTTTCAAATCCACTAACTAAACAATAGACAACCAAATTAAAATTTAATAGAAATGGACAGTACACTAACAAATTCTACCACACTAGTGTTGGACTGTTGTTGCTGGATATTTTTAACGAGGCCTGGTATTTAACCCATATGACGGGATTGTCAAGGATACGTTTGAACATAAAATTAGTTTCAATACCAAAACGCGCGAAGTTGAGCGAGGGAAGCGAGCGCCAGATCCAAAAGCCACCAATTTACTCGACACAAAACGTAATAATCACTTTGTCTCTCATTAATCAAGGTTGAGCATCCCTCAGAAGTATACCCAAGTAACATTTTATTCGGGCCTAGGTTGTAAAAAATGCCTTTTGGTTTTATATTAGTCCTAAAAAGGTTAACGTTATGCTGTCTGATCATTTTAAGTACTTGAGAATGATTAGTAAGTATTAAAACTAATTGCTTATTTTTGCAACCTCGGAGCCGCTGACAAGAGTTTACATTAACGTTATGTTGACTTGTGTTTCAAGAGCATATAATCCTAGGATCTTATAGTTTTCATAAACTCCTGAATAGGTTCTAAAAAGGCTAGCAAAATGCTTAAGTTAGACCTGAAGGTTTAAATTTAAGCTTTGATGCAACCATAAAGTTATGAAATGTTGAAATCACTTATAAGCAATTTCTTAAACCCATTTTTAACCTTTAGGCTTTATGAGAGTTGCATAAATAATCAAATTAGGAATTCGTAGTGTTAGGCATTTCCGAACGCAACTTGTCAAGAGCAGTATTGACCGCCATTTTTTGACGTTTTGTATCGCTATCTCGCTCACTCTTTTTCTTGTACAACTTGCATTTGTTTTAGTTTGTGAATAAATTGTAATTTAAATGGTTTAATGCGTTTTTCTGAGCTTCCCTTTTAGCTCAGAAGCGGGATTAGTGTACCGAGCGCCTACAAAAACGTTTTCCTGACGAAACAATAAGTGGAAGTAACTTCTGTGTCGTTTTCCAAAATTCAATAAGCGCGGCCGCGCCGACCGAGACGCCTTGCAGAAAACAAAAACCGGTTCGTACCTGTTGCCGCACGGGTACTGTGAGTTTTAATCGAGTGTATTGGGGATTGTTGTGAATATGTGATAAAAGTAACTTTCAAACCAAAAACAATGAGTGGACGTGAATTTTCCCATGATATTGGATTGTCATCTTTGAAATGTGTAGTAGTGACGGACGGTGTACCCATATGATACGTTGCCTCGTGAACTTTTGAATAGTGTCTCAAATCGGCAGCGTTTTGGCGGTCCCGAGCGGAGTCAGCTGGAGCACCGCGGCACCGGACCGTGTGCGCGGTCACTGACCTCTGCCTTAATCGCTCTCTTATTGCGGAGTGTTCATCATGCTCCTGATGGGAGAGTGATTAAGCAGCAGGTTCTTGCGAACCCGAACAAGTTTCATTTGTCAAACTACTCCTAGTTAAAGTGCTAGGTATCTACTATGGCTAGTACTTTGAATAATGGAAACCAGTAGCCACAGTAGTGGTCTGTTTTTACCCCACTTCAGTAGTAGCCCACCATTTCATCTGTGCCATTGGCAACCTACAGCTGATTTAGTTTAAGCCTATGCTGGTCTTAATGATACATTTTCTGATTCTTATCCTATCTGATCTGTTAATTATTATTGAGTAAGTAAGTTAATCTGAAAAGATAAAGGTATTTTGTATTCTGTGGATGTATGACTGGTGATGAGAAAACTATTTCTGAAACTTATTAGGACTTTTAAATTTAAAAAAAAAAAAGTATGCCGAACATTGATACTAACAACTATCTAAACCTAAACTAATATCTCAACCTTACATAACTCTAATGTTTATTAACTGCCTTTCTTTCCAATCAGTAAGTTAGTCAGATGTGTGACTAAGTTAATGCTTATGGTGTAATGTTCTGAATATAAATTTTAATGTGACAAGATCTATTTAAGGTTATGCTTGTGGGTTACCCGATGCAGGTTACAGAAGCAATAACAGGTAGGTACCTTTCGTACCAGAAAGCTGATGCTATTTCTGCTGGTAATCAGGACACGTCCAGCATGTTAAGATATTAATTTTCAACGTTGAAGTAAGTCAAGTGTTACTGATTTAATAATTAAATGATGCAGTTGTAAGCATTGTGGTCACATTGCACCAACATTACAAAATTCATAAAACTTGTGCATTCTGTGGCTGTGTCTGTCATGATGATGAAAACAATTAGGTAGAAAAGGTGTTCATCACACTGTTATCATCGTACAGGCCATGATAAGAATGAATGTCCTGAAGTAAACTGTTACTTCAGACAAACTTATGTCTAATTATTTACAGATATTACTGTAGCTGCAAATTATTAGTTGTCATTTTTATTGATTTCAGTTGTCATGTCTTGGGTAAAATAATAATAATTACAGAGTTATACAGAGCCCAGAGGTTACAGTTACAGTTGAATATTCAATCCATGCAAGTCTAGTTGTTCAATTAAAAATTTCAATATTTAATTATTTATTTCATCTTCATTGCACATAATAGTACGGTATGGCGGGCTTCATGCTGAGCGCAATATCTGCCAGTCAACCATTGGGCATTTGAGGTATGTCAAAAATTCGAAAATAAATCCTTCAAGGAGGTGGCTGATGAGGCCAAACTGTGCCAAAACAGAGGTTAATATTAGTCAGCCTGTTACCAACTAAGCGTTTGAGTATTGTCACGGTGATTTGTGTTATTTAAAAAACATAGTAGATGTTTCGTATTTACAAAATTAATTAATCGAACTGCCAAATGTAAGTGCAGTCGTACAAGGTGTTAAATAATTGCCTGTCGATTAGATTCGAACTTGTTATTTTGATGTTGATATTTCGTTTGTTTTGAGTCGTTGATGACCCGTTTAGCGCAGTGGTTCAACGGTTGAGCATCGAGGGGTCGCGTGTTCGATTTCCGCACAGTGCGAGGTTTGTTGATGAAACAAGTATTTGTGCTGGGTCTGGTTGTTTGTGGTATCTTCGTTGTTCCTGGTTTCACAGAGCGAGGTTTATATTTATTTATTATTATGTGTTATTTAGATTCTTGACAATCAAACCGTTGTTGGGCGGACCCTAATACGGATATTAGTACACGAATTATACACACCAACATAATATTGCTGTGTCAGGGTGTGTCGTGACGCAACAGAATGCTATCGGTTTTGTTCAAATGTGACAGACGCACGTTGGTCACATTACCTTAGGATCAGAGAGCATCGTGCATTGCATGCATCGTTGTCTAAAGACATACTGTGGTAATAGGATCGGCGAAAGCTTACCTGCTGAAATGGTCTTGATGAGTATTAGATGAGTTTACAAATAGTTTTTTCGGTAATTGTAGGATTGGTAAATGTTCTACAAAAAGTGCGTAGCTTACGGATTCAAAGCGCTCATATTATATTGTAGTTTGTCGATGGCCGAGCGGATGAAAGATCGCGGCAGTACCTACATCGTTTGAATAGTTACCGATTGTACTAATTGGACTTAGTGGAAACGAGATTTGTCACCATATATAGCCCGCTGGTAGCCCCAGGTACAAAGTTGAGACTTTGATTAAGGTCGAATACCGTACTGGTAAGTCAACGGGCCACCTGGATGGGTTTAGCCGAAACCATGTTATTTCCGTTAAGCGAATAAATGATACATGTTTTCTACCTAATTCTGTAGAAGCAATGGCAACAGGGAGACTATTCAATTGGTTCAACTGTAGACCAATAATTGTAGGGTAAAATTCAAAGTGGCTATTTGACAGAACTTGCTTACTTTTACCGTATTTAAAAACTGGTTTGGCAAATACGGCGCTGTATTTAGAAACAAAAAGTAAAATGTACATGGCTGCATCCCCTAACACTATGCGTGAAAAATATACAGGGTGTCAAGCAGTGTTGTTGTATTCTTCATGCAAGATGCCGTTGCCGTTCCACATAGTACCTATACGTGGGCCACCTTGGTGTTTGATTTACGACATTTATTCACTCTAGCTCTTATAGTTAGAAGCTGTTCGTGTTATTATAGTATTACAGATATTTGGAGTTATATGCGACCGAAACAAAGCTTTCATTTGTAAGTATTTTAAGGATTATTGTGGTCTACAAGAAACAAATAAAATACATTTTGACTGCTGTTGTCAATCCGCGCGCAAATGAGCAAGTCTACTACCTATTTTAATGACAAACCATTTTGGGAGCTTTGGTGATCTTGCGTTGGTAGTAATGTTAAATGTGAATGGTAAAGCTTGGTGATCTGACTTTGATGATTTATTTTGTTTTATGATGTTAGACAAAGTTTCTAACTCGTTCTGCGTATGCTCCACATGTGTTAAGCAAAGAACTTTTGAGGTCTGTGATATAGTTATTGGTGAACGTAATATTATGCGCAAGGGGTTACGAAGTGACAGGCTTGCACCAAGTTCAGATGGTCAAATTCAGGATTGTAAAAGTGTAAGCCGTAATGTGATTAGGACTATACACATGGTCGCCGTCAAGCATACTGTAAACTGTAATGTGATGGCTCGTGACAAACTGAATCGTTTTAATCAGATAGTTCATTATCTGATTGTTCTTAATATGAATGAAACATTACTTCTTGTATTCTTAAGATTTATATTGATTGTGTGTAATATTACTCAATGAGCTGCCATTAAGAAGGCGATAATTGTTCGCTCATTTTGTGACATTATCTGATTTATATTGTTTGTTTGTGATTGTTTGTAATATTACTCAGTGAGCTGCCATTAAGAAGGCGATATTTGTTCGCTCATTTTGTTGCATTATCTGATTTATATTGTTTGTTTGTGATTGTTTGTAATATTACTCAGTGAGCTGCCATTAAGAAGGCGATATTTGTTCGCTCATTTGTTACATCATCTGATTTATATTGTTTGTTTGTGATTGTTTGTAATATTACTCAGTGAGCTGCCATTAAGAAGGCGATATTTGTTCGCTCATTCGTTACATTATCTGATTTATATTGTTTGTTTGTGATTGTTTGTAATATTACTCAGTGAGCTGCCATTAAGAAGGCGATATTTGTTCGCTCATTTTGTTACATTATATGATTTATATTGTTTGTTTGTGATTGTTTGTTCAGTGAGCTGCCATTAAGGAGGCGATTAAGAACGCTTCATACTTGTTAAATAACTGGAAACGATTAAGAACGTTTCAGACTGTTTGTTACTTAACTGTAGGCTATTGAGAACGCTTCAGACTGTAAGTTATTTGACTGGAGGCGATTAAGAACGCTTCATACTTGTTAAATAACTGGAAACGATTAAGAACGTTTCAGACTGTTTGTTACTTGACTGAAGGCGATTGAGAACGCTTCAGACTGTAAGTTATTTGACTGGAGGCGATTAAGAACGCTTCATACTTGTTAAATAACTGGAAACGATTAAGAACGTTTCAGACTGTTTGTTATTTGACTGACTGTTTAAATCTCGAGATTTGCCTTAAGAGGTGTTGTATAAGTCGCGACTTGGAAGGTGTACTTCCTGAACTGGCATTAAGAAGTCAGTTGTGGTGGCATTAAGAAGTCACCTGAACTAGCATTAAGAAGTTAGTTGTGCTGGCATTAAGAAGTCAGCTGAACTGGCATTAAGAAGTCAGTTGTGGTGGCATTAAGAACTCACCTGAACTAGCATTAAGAAGTTAGTTGTGCTGGCATTAAGAAGTCAGCTGAACTGGCATTAAGAAGTCAGTTGTGGTGGCATTAAGAAGTCACCTGGGTATGTCAATATTACTTAGCTTAGTTTTACTTTTACGTTGCTTTACATGGAGAATACTGCTCGGGGCGAGCAGTGGTACAGGAAGGCCGACTGTTAGGCATTTCCGAACGCAACTTGTCAAGAGCAGTATTGACCGCCATTTTTTGACGTTTTGTATCGCTATCTCGCTCACTCTTTTTCTTGTACAACTTGCATTTGTTTTAGTTTGTGAATAAATTGTAATTTAAATGGTTTAATGCGTTTTTCTGAGCTTCCCTTTTAGCAGTGAACAACCAAACCAATAAGCTATTTTCATAAGTTAAAGGCATGTTTACAGTTCTACAAGAATATTTTAAAGCTTTAAAGGCATCTCTAAAAATTATCAGTTGTCTCCGTGACTTCTCCATGAACCGATACAGGGTGATATCGAAACAACGGAGCGGAAGTTTTCGACGTAAAGTACGTAAGAATCTCTGAAGCCAATAGATTCATCTAAACTAAATATTTACTGTCACTGCATCTACTGTCAATTCAAATGATTGAATGTCTTATGAAACTATCTTCTAATGGGGCCTACAAGTGAAAGCTAATCTTAGATGGCGCCACCATAGCATGAACCCTTGTTCATCTGTGGCAGTGCGATAAACAATAAAAATTGCCTCATTTCTTGATAATTCCCACCTTTAAACATGTATTCCACTTGAAAAACAAGAAGCAAGTTGAAAGAAGAACTAAGAAAAAGAGGCGCCTCTTTCCGTGGAAGGAAAGCAGCCCTAATTAAATGGAAATTTGTGTTCCATGAATTCCTTCTTTTTTTCAATTTAAGGTCTTGGAACTTGCTTTTAAGTGTATTAAATGTTAACCTTTGATAAACTAGCCAGTGTGTAACCATTTTATCATTTCAGTAGTAATGAAACACGAAACTTCATACTACCTAGTTTTAAAGAGTTTGAGGTATTATAATAGAAGGCTCGAACTTTACTCTCCTTATTGCTTTTGGCCACATTTTTTTAAGTTGCTCATCTCGGGGAAACTAGTGGCTTCTAGTTTCTTTGCAATTTGGAACACATCACCCGGGAATTTGTGTGTTATTCGTCCTCAATTATGAATTCTCTACAAAATTCATACAAAAACGTCTTTGTTATTGGTCTTTGCTCTACTAGCGCCACTTTGACAGTTGCACGAACCATTGTCAGACATAAAATGCAAACTGGTCAGTGTTTCATGCAATGATTATACTGTGTTTATTCCACTACTACAAACTTTATGCCCTTATAAACAAATTCTTTTGAAAGTATTCTCATAATCTTTTTATTCATAAATATTATCATAATAAAGCTTAATAATCACTTTAACACAACAAATACAGCCTGTATGAGCTGTTTGTGCTCAGGCGCGGCGGGGAAGTCTTGAACTACTCTTGGTAATAACCTTATAGCTAAATATTATAACGGAAAAAGCTTTGTAATCTTAATTAGGTCCGCACATTTACCTTTAGCTCTTATTTTGGCCAAAATTAAGAGCTACCAGCTATTACAGTTCTGGAAAGGTTATTCTTACGTTAGTCTAATGCTTTCTAATAATTTCTTTACGCCGGCCATGTTTTTTTCACTGAAATAAAAAAAAAACTAACCAAAACGCAATATTTTTATTCATTAAGCCAACATTAAGTATCGTGTGCTATACAGTTTAAAATAAATGTGTTTCAAATAAACTAAAGCTTTATTTCTAATGCGATTACCTAATTTCATAATTTTTTTTTCATTGAAAAATCTTCGAAATTCTTAACGTACGAAAGGCCCGTTTCGTATACAGCACTATTAACCTCAAGTTTCACGATGAAGTGCCGGCCGCACGTTTTTTTCCATTTATCCTGACTTTACCTTTAATTTTGAAGACTGCCATTTTGTAATTTGGTATAACGGTAGGACGGCGCCATTAAAAATATGTTTCAAGTCCACAATGGATGTTTCTGTGTAAAAAATCTTACGCAGAAACATTTTAAAACCCGAGAGTCCTGGAAAGGCATTTATTCATGTCTATGAAAAACGTTTTAGGTTGTGATAGGGTTAAATCAAGTTACTAATTGAGAACTTAAAGGTTGCCTTACAAGGTTATATTAACGTTAAATTATAGTTGTGAAGGTTATATTTAGGTTCTGTGCAAATACTTGGAAAGGTTCTGGATTTGAGCTTCAGGTTTGGCTGTAGCTCTCCGAATGGTTCTGAAACGTGGGCCCTTTTTGCACACAGGAGGTTAATACAAGGTTAATTTAACGTTACTGAGCCTAGTAAGACTTACGAGAAAATTTCCATACAAAGGTTTTAGAACCTTTTCAAAACCTTTTTAAAACCCAAAATGTTACTTGGGTAGCTATCCCTCTCAGTTCCTTTGTCATTTTACGGGACAGCATGAGCGTGAGGGCGTGTTTAGCTTGATTGACGTTTGTGAATCGGGGGTTAGTCCATAAGATATACACTAGGCTATTGGGTTGGTATTCACAGCAAGTATCAAGGTTTTTGTGTCTTACATTATACTGATTTTTGTCCTATTCTCCACCAGAACGGACCAGCATGCTGGCGAGTTCGTGATCACGTTCCCGCGGGCGTATCACGCTGGTTTCAATCAAGGATACAACTTTGCAGAGGCAGTCAACTTTACACCCGCTGATTGGGTAAGTTTTCCTTTTTAATGGTTTGTTCACTCTAGCATTCGACGAAATTCCGCCAATTGGTACCTACACCAAAAGTTAGTGGTACTACTACCTAAGTAGTATTTCAATATTTTTGTGACAACTTCAGTAAAGTGTTAACATACTATTGTGTCTGACACGTTGGCAATCTTAAACTTGAAAGCGACATGGCACCTACAGTGCAATATGAAAAAAGGCGCTTTTTGTTCAAAACCAGTAGGTTTTGTTTTGTGCCTAGTATTTTTTTCCAAGAAGTAGTTTATGGGAAAAGAGTTCCCTTTAAGACATAAAAACAGGATACCAGTTTGATAACTATTTTAAATTACTTGAATGTTTTATCTCTCTCATTCTTATTGCTGTCAATATTAGCTAGCACTTTAGGAAAAAATGTGTTTTTTACTGCTAAAACCTCATAAAATCCACAGCTAAAAATGGGTCGCGAATGCATCTCCCACTACTCGACCCTGCGTCGCTACTGCGTGTTCTCCCACGACGAGCTGGTCTGCAAGATGGCGCTCTCGGCCGACTCGCTCAGCGTCAGCGTAGCCCTGGCTGCCTACAGGGACATGCGCACCATGCTCCATGATGAGAGGAAGCTGCGCAAGGGACTGCTGGACTGGGTACGTACTTACTATACCAGCGAATGGGTCGCGAATGCATCTCCCACTACTCAACCCTGCGTCGCTACTGCGTGTTCTCCCACGACGAGCTGGTCTGCAAGATGGCGCTCTCGGCCGACTCGCTCAGCGTCAGCGTTGCCCTGGCTGCATATAGGGACATGCGCACCATGCTCCATGATGAGAGGAAGCTGCGCAAGGGACTGCTGGACTGGGTACGTACTTACTATACCAGCGAATGGGTCGCGAATGCATCTCCCACTACTCAACCCTGCGTCGCTACTGCGTGTTCTCGCACGACGAGCTGGTCTGCAAGATGGCGCTTTCAGCCGACTCGCTCAGCGTCAGCGTAGCCTTGGCTGCATATAGGGACATGCGCACCATGCTCCATGATGAGAGGAAGCTGCGCAAGGGACTGCTGGACTGGGTACGAACTTACTATACCAACGAATCTGCAGTTAAACAAAATACACTGCCACATGCTGAAGCCGGATCGTGCCTGCTTTATTTTCCTTTATTACTTTGAAATTAAAACCATAATTTTAAACAACGATTTTGCACAGCAAATTATTTTGGTCTTGCAAAGAAAATTTATTCAAAAAGGTTGTCTGGGGAAGATAGCTTTAAAGCGATAGGACCACCCCAATTCGACAAACCATAATGTTCTGGTTTCTAGTAACTGTAAAATCCTTTGAGCAAAGAAGATTCATCTAATTCGATCGAAAATCTAATTCATAAAAAAACAATGATTTAAAGTAAAAACACACTGAAAAATAAACTATTGCAATAGACGCTGATTTCAATTCCATCTTTTGCTATGAAAAAGAAAATATATCCATGCTCCATGATGAGAGGAAGCTGCGCAAGGGACTGTTGGACTGGGTGAGTGGTCACACAGAGCTGGTGTGTACCGGGACATGCGCACCATGCTCCATGACGCCGATTCAAATTCAATGTTTTGCCATGACCGATAGATTTTCCTTGATATTTTATCTCAAGTCTCCCCAAACATTTATTTTCTCCATGAAAGCTATAATGAAATTTAACTGCGCTATTTTGCAAAATGGCACAGTGAGGCTTAAAAATATGAAAACGGTCTAATTTTGTTTCTTGATCCCTTACAATATTCAATTCAAGTCCCAATGTCCAGGCCATTCCAGTGCTGTATGTCATTACATATAACATATTTCTTCAAGTGTCGGAGACATACGAGCTATCAGGCGCGTTATCGCCGAATCTTACTAAAATGACGGTAGATCGTTGCGCGTCATTATTTGGCGCCAAAATGGCGCAAATTCCAAAATACTAATGGCCTAAATGGTTATTTTTTTAGCGCGAAAGACATGATTATACTAGGCTTAACTTTAGCGCTTGGAACTGCACGAACTTCCTGATTAGCTGAATCAACTCATAGAATCTCCGAATTAATAATATTTTTCGTCCCCAGGGTGTAACAGAAGCAGAACGAGAAGCGTTCGAGTTGCTCCCGGACGACTCCCGGCAATGCCACCTGTGCAAGACCACCTGCTTCCTCTCGAGCGTGACCTGCGCCTGCACTCCACACGTGGCCTGTCTCAGACACTACACAGAGCTCTGTAACTGTCCTTCCGCCAGCCACAGGCTTCGGTAAGAGGAAAACAACTAAATATGCGCCAAAAAACGGTATTTGAAAATCAAACTATTTGGACCGGAAAGTGGAGTGGTTTAATCAAATATCAAATCAACAGTATTTGTAAATCAAACCATTTGGACCGGAAAGTAGATTGGTTTAATCAAATATCAAATCAACAGTGTTTGAAAATTAAACCATTTAGACCGAAAAGGGGAGTAGTTTAATCAATCCTGAGAAATACATAACAGATTTTCACATTTTTTTTTTAAACCTAACTTTTTCACTGCTCAGCAAAGGTCTTTCCCTTATATTACCCTAACGGTAATATAAGTTATATATAAGTTTTGAAAATATCCTAATTTATATAACACTTACACATCCACTAGTTTTTACGTGAAAGAGCAACACGGCACATCCACACATACAAACTTTCGCATTTATAATATGAATAGAATAATAGGATGACATACCATTATGCCTGTTACCTAACGGGGTGGCACTAGTAGGTACATCACTTATTGATGTAATCGCAACATTTATTTTTGAGTAAACATTAAATCTAAACATAAGTTGAAACATATTCATTTGATATGTGCTAAGTAACGTTTAAATCTTTTTTGTGCTTTTCGATGTATTGTAACATTCATACGCCCCAATTGTTATTATTTTTTTTTATTCAAAATGGGTTTGCGTTTGACTCCAGTCTGACCTGATGGTAGGCGATGACGAGGTCGAAGGTGGAACACGCTTTCCCAGAAGAGCTTAAGTGAAGACCACTGGATCTCGACCAAGCGCAGTACAATTCTCATCCTCATTTCCGTTTCCAGATACCGCTACACCCTGGACGAGCTGCCAGCGATGCTGGAGAAGCTGAAGAAGAAGTCGGAGCTGTTCCGCGAGTGGGCGGAGGCGGTGCAGAACGCGCTGGACCCCGACACGCCCAAGACCTGCGACCTGGACGGGCTACGGGCACATCTCAAGAAGGCGCATGATCTGAAGGTTAATAATACTAGCGACCGCCCGCGACTTCGTCCGCGTGGACTTAGGTTAAAAAAAGGGATATATCTTTATAAATTGTAGCGTATGTGCTATTCAGATGCATAAGCAATATCATTGTAAAGTTTCATTAAAATCCATCCAGTAGTTTTTATTTGAAAGAGCAACACGGCACATCTACAAATACGAACTTTCGCGTTTATAATATTAGTATCTAAGATATGTTACACCATTTTCGATGATATTTGATGTCTTACACGAAGACCATCTGACAATAAACATATTTCAATATTTCTACATTTCAATGAAGGGGCTGATTTACTTAAAATTTCCAACAGAACACTAACAGTAGTTAATAAAGCCTACACTAGGCTGATAATAAATTTTTCATTACTCATACTCTGAAAGTAGGTCATTACTGACCTGAGAAGCGGGCTGAAAGTAATACTTTTCATCCCTAGGGAGAATCACTTTCAACTGACAGCTGTCAAATTATTAAAAACAAAACTAGTTATTTTTCACATATCTATGGAACCATGTTACAACTTTCTATACAGCCACGATGTAAAATTGAAATAACTTAAAGTTAATTATGTATTGATTAGAGAATATATATTATGTTATAAATAACTTTATTATAATTTAGTTTCAACAATTTCTTTAAAATAACTTAGCTTTGAGTAAAATATTTACCATTTTTCTAATGATGAAAATAAAAAATAATGGCTGAATAGCGGGCCGGCCACAGAAAAAAAACAAACAAAATAGGCGGGAAAGCGGCAATTCGATCTTCATTTATTTTCCTCATTTTTTCTTAAGCTAATTCATGTTTTTATTTTTACTTTCCTCGTATTTGTAATGAAAAGCACAGTGTTTCCCTCGGGTGAAAGACTTATTTAGTCCCTCGAACTATTGGCGCCCTCACTTCGTTCGGGGCGCCAAACCCCGTCTCGGGACTAAATAAGTAACTTTCACCCCTAGGATAACAATGTACTATTAACGAATCCTGGGAACCCGATGTTAAGTTTGTTTCTCCTGGAGGGGATCGACTTACGATACTAAAGACAGGTATCCAACACGCCAGCCGGATGGTCGAAATTCTAGTATCCTGGATTCAGAGCGTAATAATCACAATAGTGTAACATTTTGCTAGAAAATTGCAGTAGGAAGTGAAAGTACGACATTAGTCAAAAATTCATATAAATTTATTCCCAGATGCACAAAACCGAGCTAGTGCGAGCTTTAGAAATAGCTATAGAAGACGCCGAGAAGTGCGCCAGCGTTATCCAACAGCTTGACCTGAACAAGATGCGAACCCGGACCCGCCACCACGACCCCAAGTACCGACTGACCATACACGAGTTGACGCTCTTCGCCGCTGAAATAGACGGGCTTGCTTGTGTGCTGCCGGAAGGTAAGAATTAATTGTTACCATATTACCAATAGATGGCGTTGATAGTGTTTTAGATCATGTAAAGATTCTGTTCCTGTAATGCAAGCTTTTTATTTAAAACTAGCAGCCGCCCGCGACTTCGTCCGCGTGGACGTGACGTGTATGTGAAAAAATATTTTCCCGCTTTTTCGTAATTTTAGTAAGGATGCCTATTTTTTTTGAAAATGAAATATAGCCTATGTCACTCAGGAATGATGTAGCTTTCCAACAGTGAAAGATTTTTTCAAATCTGCCAAGTAGTTTCGGAGCCTATTCAATTCATACAAACAAACAAAAAATCAAACCTTTCCTCTTTATAATATTAGTATAGATTAGCTGTGTTTTGTGAAACAAAATACCTATCTCAGAATTAAATACAAAACTCCCTATAAAATTATTCTCACATGATTATCATTCTTCCATGTATTGTGAGTGATTTATATGCCTAGAGTGAAGAAATTTCAGAAAGGAAATTTAAAAAACTTTATTGATTTTCGGGAAACTATTGGTTTTGGCCTTTAACATTGATGGAATCACCCAGGCTCATAGGGTAAAATATACCAGAAACATTTGACCGGTCCGTTAATGGTCTCGGTAGCACAGTGGTTAGTGCAGTCGCCCGGTTTGCGGAAGGCGCGTTCTCGATTCCCGCCTGAGGCGAAGATCCAATGTCTTTTTATGGTTTTCGGATCTTTAGTGGAGAAACTGCTGGAAAACTATTGGTTTCTTTAATGAATTCCTATCGTACCATAAAAAAAGTTGTAATTTTCTAATAATTTTGTTTCTCACAGGGTCAGCAGTTAAAGAAGTACTAAGACAAACGGCCGAGTTCGAAGACCGAGCCACTGACATTCTCAATGAAGACTTGGAAAAGTCTGATGCTGCAAGTGTCAGGGAGATCGATGAGGTATGTTTGAGAATGACATGATTATAACACTTATTACTTAGGCGGTAGAGTTGAAAAGAGACTGTTCAACACGGATTTATTCAATGCATACTTTAAGTATGCAATTACAACATTTGAAATACTAAAATATTCAAAATAAAGACATTAGTTGCTGTGTACTAAATTGCATTGAAGTTCAGTAGTATAGCGTTTAAACGTTACCGACACATAAATAGACATACTTACTGTCGCATTTATTTATAATATTAGTATGATTACTAAATACGTGCGGTCAGCGGCATGACAGGCTACCCATTTCCGGCCGTTCGTCCTCGCTGTATTGCAGAAACTGTTATTTAGGAAGAGCAGCTCATAAAATGGAAATGGGTAGCATGAAGCCGTTGACTGTACATTTTAAAGCTCATAGTAATAACAATACAAGAATAAACAAAAACGTCTTCTTTATGTGTAATGCACCGCACATACATAGATAGAATATTCTTTAATGATTATTTTCCTGATTTTATTTTGATCTACGTCGTTTTCCCATCAGGTGGTAGAACTAGGCTCCCGTCTATGCATAGTATTACCTCAACTAGCAGCCCTACAAGCGCGCCAAGCTCAAGCGCGGTTCCTAGCCGACGTGCGCGCGCATCGCGATGACCCCTCCACCTTGACCCCGGAGGTCATCGACCGGCTACTTGCGCAGGCGCAGACGGTGCTGCCTCATCATCAGATTGAGACTGTGAGGGCTGAGCTGCAGAAGTTGAAAGGTCAGTTATGTCTTCTTATTGATACTTGATGAATGTATTATTGTCAATGATAAAAAAGCCGTAGATAGGTTACTTGGGCTAAAAAAGTGGCACCCGAAATCGGAAATTCGAACACCCGAGCAAAGCATTGACAGTTTGAGACTGCACTGCGCAACATGTACCTGTCTCGTTAACGCTCTAGTTAATCATAGTATCTTGTACACACGGTCAAATTATAGGTACGTACGCCAGGGGACAATATTCGACTTCGCATCAGTACGTATAACGTATCTACCTCTTTTAAATATCATTGATTTTCGTGCAATGAAGGTTGTTTATCTTAGGTTAACATTTATACACATATAAAGTAAGTACAATACTTCAGTGTGTGTGTACTAACTAATGCTAAATTGAAAATCTTCAATTCAGGTATGCGTCGTCAGGAGGGCGTCGTGCCTCGTGGCCCAGTGGTAAAACACTCTGGCTCGGAACCCGATGGTCCCGGGTTAAAAACATGCCGGAACACCTTTTTTTTGTGTTCTTTGTTAGAAATTGCAGTTAACCCTCCGGTGATGGAAAACACCGATAAAAAACCCCACAACCTAGATAAAGGCGGTAGGCGGCTCGCCCCCTGCCACGTTGGGTTCTAATTCCCCTGCCGAAATGTGGTTTCTGTATGTTCCGTTTACCATCACGGCAACTAATTGGTACGCCTCTGACTACCCCGTTTGGGCAAATGGTCGTGAGTATGTATGTATGTAAATTCCGGTCTTGATTTTGAAAATATTTAATCAGTCACCATTTACGAATTGCACGCTGGGGCTGCAAAAAGATGTGTTACTTTTTGTAGAAATGAGTTTACACCAGTCTTTCCCAAAGTGGGCAATAACGCCCCCTTGTGGGCGCTGCAGGTCTCAAGGGGGGCGGTAAGAGACCCAGAAAGAAATTGGGGGCGTTGTGTTGAGGCGGTAGGTGAAAAAAAGGGGGCGCTAAAAAAATATTTATTCTCGAAGTGGGCAGTAGACAAAATAAGTTTGGGAACCTCTGGTTTACACAAAAATCCTGTAAATGAATAGACATTTCATTCTGTGGCAAGACTGACGCTCTTATACATTAACCCCCTTATTCATAAAAATTTAAACAGCTCTTATAGAACACGATAACTATTGTATCGCTTTGTCACTGTCATTCTTGTTGCTGCCGCCATTTGCGAGTAAGTGACAGAACACGTCAATAGCTTAAACAATGCGTTAGCGTTGCGTTCGTTTTTATGAATAAGGGGGTTAAACTTAAACAGCGCTTTATCATTACGTTAGGTTTTGTAATGCTTAGTCCCTTTCAATCTTGTTGCTGTTGTCATTTGTGAATAAGTTACAAAACACGTCAATCGCTCAAGCTATGCTGCGTTAGTTTTTATGAAGGGGGTAAAGTGTGCAGTGTTTCCCAAACATTGCTCAGACGTTTGTGGACTTTTACACAGACTTCATGATCCATTCAATACTTCCAAGCCAAAGATTTTTATATTAAGTAAGATAATACATTATTTGTTTTTTGTTTCTGTTTCAACTGCATATTGCCTATTTAATAAAATGAATAAAATCAAATTGTTTATTTCGGACCAGGGACATCCATAATGTTAGTAACAATTACTAATGCAACTAAGATTAGTAGGTTGTTTTGTTGCGAGAACAGTTTTGGTAACATTGTTTGTATCTCCCCAGCCCAAGTGGAAGAATGGGAGCAATGCGCCTCCGCAGTCCTCATAGACACAACCAAGCCTCCCCTCGAAGCCCGCGATCCTCGCGACCAGGCATCAGCTCAGTACACCACCCTTGAAGAGTTGGATGCACTCCTTGCGCGCGCTGCGGGTGTGGAGGCGGCGCTGCCCTCGCACCATGCGCTGCAGCAGGCGCAGCACCACGCAAGGGACTGGCTCAGCAAGGTACAGGCAACAGCTCCTCTAGCGAGCGAGCGACCAGGCATCAGCTCAGTACACCACCCTTGAAGAGTTGGATGCACTCCTTGCGCGCGCTGCGGGTGTGGAGGCGGCGCTGCCCTCGCACCATGCGCTGCAGCAGGCGCAGCACCACGCAAGGGACTGGCTCAGCAAGGTACAGGCAACAGCTCCTCTAGCGAGCGAGCGACCAGGCATCAGCTCCTCTAGCGAGCGAGCGACCAGGCATCAGCTCAGTACACCACCCTTGAAGAGTTGGATGCACTCCTTGCGCGCGCTGCGGGTGTGGAGGCGGCGCTGCCCTCGCACCATGCGCTGCAGCAGGCGCAGCACCACGCAAGGGACTGGCTCAGCAAGGTACAGGCAACAGCTCCTCTAGCGAGCGAGCGACCAGGCAACAGCTCCTCTAGCGAGCGAGCGACCAGGCATCAGCTCCTCTAGCGAGCGAGCGACCAGGCATCAGCTCAGTACACCACCCTTGAAGAGTTGGATGCACTCCTTGCGCGCGCTGCGGGTGTGGAGGCGGCGCTGCCCTCGCACCATGCGCTGCAGCAGGCGCAGCACCACGCAAGGGACTGGCTCAGCAAGGTACAGGCAACAGCTCCTCTAGCGAGCGAGCGACCAGGCATCAGCTCCTCTAGCGAGCGAGCGACCAGGCATCAGCTCAGTACACCACCCTTGAAGAGTTGGATGCACTCCTTGCGCGCGCTGCGGGTGTGGAGGCGGCGCTGCCCTCGCACCATGCGCTGCAGCAGGCGCAGCACCACGCAAGGGACTGGCTCAGCAAGGTACAGGCAACAGCTCCTCTAGCGAGCGAGCGACCAGGCATCAGCTCCTCTAGCGAGCGAGCGACCAGGCATCAGCTCAGTACACCACCCTTGAAGAGTTGGATGCACTCCTTGCGCGCGCTGCGGGTGTGGAGGCGGCGCTGCCCTCGCACCATGCGCTGCAGCAGGCGCAGCACCACGCAAGGGACTGGCTCAGCAAGGTACAGGCAACAGCTCCTCTAGCGAGCGAGCGACCAGGCAACAGCTCCTCTAGCGAGCGAGCGACCAGGCATCAGCTCCTCTAGCGAGCGAGCGACCAGGCATCAGCTCAGTACACCACCCTTGAAGAGTTGGATGCACTCCTTGCGCGCGCTGCGGGTGTGGAGGCGGCGCTGCCCTCGCACCATGCGCTGCAGCAGGCGCAGCACCACGCAAGGGACTGGCTCAGCAAGGTACAGGCAACAGCTCCTCTAGCGAGCGAGCGACCAGGCATCAGCTCCTCTAGCGAGCGAGCGACCAGGCATCAGCTCCTCTAGCGAGCGAGCGACCAGGCATCAGCTCCTCTAGCGAGCGAGCGACCAGGCATCAGCTCCTCTAGCGAGCGAGCGACCAGGCATCAGCTCAGTACACCACCCTTGAAGAGTTGGATGCACTCCTTGCGCGCGCTGCGGGTGTGGAGGCGGCGCTGCCCTCGCACCATGCGCTGCAGCAGGCGCAGCACCACGCAAGGGACTGGCTCAGCAAGGTACAGGCAACAGCTCCTCTAGCGAGCGAGCGACCAGGCATCAGCTCCTCTAGCGAGCGAGCGACCAGGCATCAGCTCAGTACACCACCCTTGAAGAGTTGGATGCACTCCTTGCGCGCGCTGCGGGTGTGGAGGCGGCGCTGCCCTCGCACCATGCGCTGCAGCAGGCGCAGCACCACGCAAGGGACTGGCTCAGCAAGGTACAGGCAACAGCTCCTCTAGCGAGCGAGCGACCAGGCATCAGCTCAGTACACCACCCTTGAAGAGTTGGATGCACTCCTTGCGCGCGCTGCGGGTGTGGAGGCGGCGCTGCCCTCGCACCATGCGCTGCAGCAGGCGCAGCACCACGCAAGGGACTGGCTCAGCAAGGTACAGGCAACAGCTCCTCTAGCGAGCGAGCGACCAGGCATCAGCTCCTCTAGCGAGCGAGCGACCAGGCATCAGCTCAGTACACCACCCTTGAAGAGTTGGATGCACTCCTTGCGCGCGCTGCGGGTGTGGAGGCGGCGCTGCCCTCGCACCATGCGCTGCAGCAGGCGCAGCACCACGCAAGGGACTGGCTCAGCAAGGTACAGGCAACAGCTCCTCTAGCGAGCGAGCGACCAGGCATCAGCTCAGTACACCACCCTTGAAGAGTTGGATGCACTCCTTGCGCGCGCTGCGGGTGTGGAGGCGGCGCTGCCCTCGCACCATGCGCTGCAGCAGGCGCAGCACCACGCAAGGGACTGGCTCAGCAAGGTACAGGCAACAGCTCCTCTAGCGAGCGAGCGACCAGGCATCAGCTCCTCTAGCGAGCGAGCGACCAGGCATCAGCTCAGTACACCACCCTTGAAGAGTTGGATGCACTCCTTGCGCGCGCTGCGGGTGTGGAGGCGGCGCTGCCCTCGCACCATGCGCTGCAGCAGGCGCAGCACCACGCAAGGGACTGGCTCAGCAAGGTACAGGCAACAGCTCCTCTAGCGAGCGAGCGACCAGGCATCAGCTCAGTACACCACCCTTGAAGAGTTGGATGCACTCCTTGCGCGCGCTGCGGGTGTGGAGGCGGCGCTGCCCTCGCACCATGCGCTGCAGCAGGCGCAGCACCACGCAAGGGACTGGCTCAGCAAGGTACAGGCAACAGCACATCAGGTTACCCCGTTTTCGTTTATTCACTCGTTATTATGAATGAGGGGGTGCTCGGACATTTGTGGATTTCTAAACAGACCCTTCGTGATCCAGAGTAATCCAAATGTCATACCGGCAAGGCGTACTGACTGGGAATGGGTAGAGTGATGTACCGTTCACCGTACTGGATCAGAAAGGTTAAGATCAGCTCCTGGTCTGCCCCGACTTGCGGCCATAAGGTCTGCAAAACTGCCGCCCCTCCCGTGGATGCGAGGACCCAGGACTTCACCGCAGCTCTGCCTTCGACCTTAAAGCGTTCTGTCTTTCTTGCTGGTAGGTGTTTTAGCTTGAAAACCTAGCCAGAGCGCTCAGCCTTCAGCTTCGCGAAATTACATCGGTGATGGACGCTTCAAGCTTCGCCCCACGCGAAGTTCGGCCTAAGACGTCGCGGAGGTTTGGAAATCAAAGCTCCGTGCTTAGCCCTACACGGTGTTCGGTCTTTAACCTCGCTGGTTTACATAATTAGCAGCAACATTCACAATATTTTTTCATACAAAGTACCTAACATTTATAGAGATCCAGCACATTTAGTAAGACAACAAACCTAATTTGTATTTTAAGGGGGTTAACTACTTTACAACTTCAAACAGCTTGATACCCTTCTTTTTTAAAATTAATCAATTTTTTTAGAGTGAACCTTTAGAAGTTATTCTGATAACGCGGTATTTTTTCACTCTTCTAAAGAATTCTCTAAACCAGACAAAATACCCACATACAATTTTCTAGTTAAATGATTTCTATCTACATACGCACCTATAAACGCTCTCGCAAAATTGACAATTTCCATTTGTGATTTTACTAAATCGCCACTAGTGTATTGTGGAATATTTTTGCTGTCAAGAGTATATTAAAAAAAAAACACATTGAGATTCACAGTCCATCTTATCCTTATATTCCGATGTCCCCAGGTGGAAGAGATGCAATCCAAGGACCTATACCCATACATGCACAGCGTGGAAGCGCTAGTCCGTCGAGGCCAGCAGATCCCGCTGGCTCTCTTCGAGAAGGACCAGCTATCAGCGGCGCTGTTCTCAGCCAGGGAATGGAAGCGCGGCGCGGCTGATATGTTCCTCAAGAAGGTCAGTCTTGGACACACTATCATCTATCATCAATTTTTTCATAGACTAATAATTCCACATGGGGTTTATGTCAGCAGCATTTGTTAAGATAATTGCGTACCTTATTTCTCCCTTAGACTGGCATCCTTGGAAAGTTGGCTAGAAAAATAACCCATGTAATCAAAATTCCAAAATGATGTGTATTAAAAATATTACTGCCCATAATTAATGATTTGAAACTAGAACCAGATGAAACAAGTAGGTATGATATTTCGAAAACCAGAAAAAGACATTCGGTTTTGGCTTCAGGCGGGAATCGAATCCGCGCGACTGCACTGGTTTCTGGTTTTCGGATCTTTAGTGAAGATACTGCGTGGAAAATGTTGAATGCAATAATAATAACATAGGTATGATATTGTTGCATAGCGAAACAGAAAATGTCCGTAGGTTAGTGTCGACAGCGAATAGGAAACCATTGTTCCTGCTAAGCAATGCATGCTTGGTCGGTTAATGTGATGGATGACCACTCCAATCATATTTCTCATAGCATCTTCGTCCTTCAAAAGCATGTTATTCGTGACCGAAACCATTGAAAGTCTGATCATTATTGTCAAATATGTAAATTAACTAAACATTTTTAATATACCTACTAAAACTATATCTGTTCATCTCTCAGAACTGGGCCTACTCCCTCCTCGAAGCCCTATCCCCCCGCACCGAGGCCAGCGCGGCCCCCCGCCGCCGTGCCCGGGCCGGCGCCGGCGCCGAACCCGCGCCCTCTTCCCTGGAGGCGGGGCTGTTCCTCAGGAACTTCAGCGAGGACTCCACGCCCACGGAGATTGTGGCCGCATTCAAGCAGGCAGAGGCGAGGGAGTTGGCTGCTATCAAGGAACTCAGGTAACTTATATACAGGGTGGCCCAAACGGTGAGGATAAAAAAATTTTTTTGGGTTCCTGACATATAGGGGTACCCGAAAATACCCCATGTATGTTTGCCGATTTTTTGTAGTTTTCGAGTTATGTTTTTTTTAAAGTAAATTTGAGAATAATCGATCTGACCTCTTTAAAAAATTTTTTTTTCGGAAAGTATGCATTTTTTCTTTATTTATTTTTTTGTAACACAAACCTCATTAGTTGTTCTTTTACCCATAAAATTACCAGCTCCATGCCATTAATTAAAGGTACAAATTAACTATCTACTATTCATGGGACAAAGACTGACTTGTGCTGTTGAAATGCCACCGGGCTGATTCTAGAATAATAGGAAATCCTAAATTAATTCACTTTATGTTTATTGACCATGTTATGTCCAACCCACATTCACCCTAGCAATTAACAAAAGGTGTTTTTACAACAAATTATTAACTTAGAAAATTCCACCTTTGTTTACTTGAAGGCAAGTTTCGGCTAAAAAAGGCCTATTAAGCACCAATTTTTTTTTATTATAATTGAAGCTAAGGGTTTTGAGCAGTTTTTGAAATTACTTAAAAGTCATGGAACTTTTTTTTTAATTTTTAATTCAAGTTTGAATTTTTTTCTGTGACTCGCATTCACCCCAGTTTTTTTTATTTTAGTCAATAAATTTGTACTTTTAATTAATGGCATGAAGCTAGTAATTTTATGGGTAAAAGTACAACTAATGAGGTCTATGTTACAAAAAAATAAATTAATAAAAAAAGCACACTTTCCGAAAAAAAAAATTTTTTAAGAGGTCAGATCGATTATTCTCAAATTTACTTTAAAAAAATCATAACTCGAAAACTACAAAAAATCGGCAAACATACATGGGGTATTTTCGAGTACCCCTATATGTCAGGAACCCAAAAAAAAATTTTTATCCTCACCGTTTGGGCCACCCTGTATAGTTAATTATTTATGTATTGATTAAAAATGTCCCTATCCATTCTAGGCCTCCGTCTGAAAACCAGCGTTACTGTCATGTCATAACATATGCTGCGATGGAGATTTTTTTGCTGTAGCACCGCAACCTTCTTTGTTAGTCCAGTCATTATAGTAAGTTCACCTCGGAATTCGAGATACCCAGCTGTAAGTCTGTAAATACTTGTATATTGACACCCTAAAAGTTGTCTCAAAACCTACATATGGTAGGGTGTACGCAACTGTCAAATTTCAAGGTCAAATGTCACAAAAATCTATTTTTTGTAAATATCTCATTTCCTTTGGGTTTTTTGCTATTTGTATGTATTATCAATATTGTAGAATACAAAATTCTCTACAAATTTTGTTTCAAAATTTTTTTCATACGGTGATTCGTTTTCGAGATAGAGGGCGGAGAGCGCGCGGTCACAGTATCACTTCAGGTCAACCGGTGCCTCCGGTCAAAAAATTAAAAAGTGAAAAAATGTGAAAAGTCTCGATCATCTTCGTTATCTGCATTACGTCAAGTCCACAGAACTTAATAAAGCTGTGCTGCTTTCAAATATTCCACCAACAAGTGCAGCTGCTCATCAACATTGTAAAAACAACAACGTGTATATTATCAAGTTCAAACTTGGTTAGGGCATGATTTGGAACCCCAGGTATGGGGTTGGGCAATGCGAAACGATTTTCGACAACGTTGTTGTTTTTACAATGTTGATGAGCAGCTGCACTTGTTGGTGGAATATTTGAAAGCTGCACAGCTTTATTAAGTTCTGTGGACTTGACGTAATGCAGATAACGAAGATGATCGAGACTTTTCACATTTTTTCACTTTTTAAGTTTTTGACTGGAGGCACCGGTTGACCTGAATTGATGCTGTGACCGCGCGCTCTCCGCCCTCTATCTCGAAAACGAATCACCGTATGAAAAAAAATTTGAAACAAAATTTGTAGAGAAGTTTGTATTCTACAATATTGATAATACATACAAATAGCAAAAAACCCAAAGGAAATGAGATATTTACAAAAAATCGATTTTTGTGACATTTGACCTTGAAATTTGACAGTTGCGTACACCCTACCATATGTAGGTTTTGAGACAACTTTTAGGGTGTCAATATACAAGTATTTACAGACTTACAGCTGGGTATCTCGAATTCCGAGATTCTTACCTAATTTAAGCTTAAATGACTGGACTATGTATGTTCTGTGTGTTTGCATTATTTTTGACAAATTTATTTGTGGTTTGTCAGTGTTCTAAAATAAATCAATTTTCAATATTATCCTTGGTCACGGTATCACGTGATGGACCGGCTTTTCATGGCCTAACTCTTAAATTTGATTATAAAAAGTGAGCCTTGTGCTGAGCAGTAGGAAGTATAAAGGCTGTTGTTATTGGACATTAATCCACACTGCACCTTTAACTAAGCAAAGCTATGAGAATTAGACATAGGAAAAACACACTTAAATACATTTCTTGAAATACAATGTACACTTCAACTTTAAAACATACTTTTGTCCATTAAAATTGTCCATGCGCTCACTAAGCTCAGTCCACTTGCAATCACTTGAGCCTTACATACCCAGGTGTTAACTGAGTGCAGGCCTAGTTCAAACATTGTTATACTGCTGGCTTTGTAGTACAGCTTGGCAAAAAAGTCCTGAAAGGGAACTAAAAATATTATAACTGCCAATACTGTGTTTAAAAAAAGCAAATTGGGAAGTTAGCACGTTTTAGCTAATTGATACTTTTTTTATTGATTTTAGGTTTTAATTTTAATTTAATTTTCAAAGCAGCTTCTGAGCCAGCTTTTGAGAATATACCGAAGAAAGGAGAAAATCATGATAACACGTCATTAAGATAGAAAATAGTTATTACCAACGGGGACAAACTTTGAATAAGCAAATCTTTTGTTGCTTTGTTGTTTCTAATTTTTAAATGTTTATCATTTTGCTAGTTTCTTCTTACATTTTTTTACTTGGTAGTAGCAAACCGTCCAGACAATGTGTTTGTATGTGGTGGGAATCGACTGTGTTGGTGCCACTGCCTAACGGTTCACCCGATTGACATGGTTACCTGTATGACTAATTCCATTATTCTACTGGATAATGTGGGATTAAAGAAATTTAACGCGTTTCAATAATATAACGCGAAAGAAAGTATTTAACCAGAATTTGGTGTCCCATTAGGTGGTCGACACGTGATGCATTCGCGCGAACTTAGTACGTGCGAACGCGAGATCAAACTGATTTTTTGATGATAAAGGAGTGTCCTTCCTGTGGTTCGCAAAATGATTGCGTCAGGCGAATAGGTAGTGGGGAGATTGTATAGGGAAAACGAGACAGCCATTCTCTTTAAAAAAATAAGTTGAATTAGTAAACTATCAAAACTGTTCGTGTCGTAGTATACGGGGTGACCACATTAACGAAAGTGGCGCTCTCATTAATTTCACGACTTTTTTGCCAGGCTGTATTTTTGTTTTAGTTTTATATTGTGTAAAATTTGTGTCCCAAAGAATAAAAAGGAGTTGAGTTACAGTCAACGATACATCAGGCTATCCATTTCCGTTTATCATCTTGCTCTTGCCGAATGACGTTTCTTTGAAATGGGTAGCCTTTCCACCCGTTGACTGTTAAAGACTGACCCGAAATGGGTCCAAACCTTTCGTCCCGCTGACCGTTCGTATAAAATGTGTTTCTAATGCGCAGAGCCCGCAACATGCGCAAAGAGGTGCGCGCGCCGCCTTCCGCCAACGCGACATTCTGCGTGTGCCAGAAACGACAGTACGGAGTCATGACGCAGTGTGAGCTGTGCAAGGATTGGTTCCATGGTGAAATAGCAATCAATTTTTATTTATTAAGTGGTCTCGTTAGTTATAATAATAAACAAGCGAACTGCTGGACCGATTGCAAAAAATGCCTGTAACAAAATATTATCCCAAAATGTTATTGAGTTTTGTACTTGGCAAACTTCACGGGAACGACAAAAGTTGTCGTGACAGGCCTTTTTTTTCAAAAACAAGTTTTTAGTCACAGGCAAATTTTAAAACAATTACACAACAATTAGTTTTTGTCAAAATCGCTCTCGATAATATTTTTCTAAATACCTTTCAGTTAAGGATGTGGCCTACCACGCCCACTTGAAAATTCAGCAGATTAGGTTCCCACATTACTACGTCCAGTTGTAAAATAATTTCATCGTCATTATTATTCCAACAGCGGCATGCATAGCATCAAGTAAAGAAGAACGAGCAGAATCCCCTGACCGAGTAGAGCTGCCCTTCAGTACTACAGAACAGAAGTTCCTCTGTCCCGACTGCACGCGCACCAAGCGGCCCAGGCTCGACCGGATACTGGCGCTGCTGGTGAGTACCAGCCTTTATCAGGGTCAGCAGTCCCACTGCTGGGCAAGGGCCTCACTTCAGCTATGATGACTCGACTAATTCGCAAAATGGCCATCTTTTACGAACGCATGGAAGCACAAGCCAAATATTAATTGGGACCTAGGTGACGATGTGTGATTTGATCTAAGTATAAAATTGTTAGGTGATGAAGTGCAAACAAAAATTGAAAAATAATACGGTTATTTGAAATGACAGATCATTACAATGACGAAAAAAGTGTTGAATCAAAACCTCATCTGAAGGGGTGTAAGGTTAGGGATGAACCTCGCTGTCGGATGCTATTAAGCTGCCCTAAAGCCTTCTATTAAAATTAACGACTGCAATGTAGATGGCCCACCTTAACCAACTGTTTAACGTGGCTTCCGAAGCACAGATGGCTGAACATACATTACTTATCTTTTGGGGTGGTCAAACCACTATAGCCTTACAACGGCAATCGTTGCCGATTGTCGATCTCTCGTACACGATCAGCAGGGTTAACATAAACCTCTAACGTTTTCGATAGTAAAGTACCCTCTTTTTTGTTTTTTGTTTGTCAAAGAACAATAGAAGAAAAGTACCGTTCACGTTACTATTTGAAAACGTTAGCGTTAGTGACCAGTAGGCCTAGCACGAACTAACGTTTTAGTAATTGAAAAGTTAACTATACTTTTTTTGTCTTTTTCCCATGTCTATAAGAAATAAAATCGTTTAATTTTTGATTACCTGAACGTTATTGGTTCGTATTAGGCCTACTTGTTATGCAATGTGTCTGTTGCTTTGGGGGAAACAAAGCTAACTCTCCCTGAGTATAGTATCTTTTTTATTTATGAGTTAAATAAATAACATAATATACCCTCACGACCATATCCCTAATGGGTTAGTCAGAGGCACACTAATTGTTGCCGTCATGGTGAACGGAACATTTAGAAGCCCACATTTCGCCGAGTGAATTTGAACCCAACATGATAAGAAGCGAGCCTACCGCCGTTATCCGGGTTGCTTGGGTTTTATATCGCTGTTTTCAGCGGAGAGTTAGCCGCATATTGTATAATGAACACAAAGTGGGTGTGTTCTGGCCAGATTTGATCTCGTAACCATTGGGTTCCGAGCCAGAGTCACCATTTTTGTTTGTATTGGTCGGGGTGTTTCCTATGTATATTAAGTATGTATTTACAAAAGAAAAAGTATTTAAGTATGTTTATCCGTTGTCTAGTATCCCATAATAATGGACTATAACTAGCCCACTTAGGGACTAAATGGCGCTGTGTGGAATAATATCCAAGGATATTTATTTATTTATTTCCAAAACGTTGTCGGTTCGTGCTAGGCCTACTGATATGTAATGTGTCTGTTGCCTTGTTGGAAACAAAGCTAACCCACTCTGAGTGCAGCATCTTCTTTATTTATGAACTAAATAAATGAATATGAATGTAAAGTTTGTTCGTTTCTTCCAGGTGTGGCTGCAAAAGCTGCCTGTACGATTAGCGGAAGGAGAGGCGCTGCAATGTGTGACAGAGCGCGCGATGGCGTGGCAAGATGCAGCGCGCGCGTTGCTTGCTAGTTTGCCGGCGCAACACCAGCCGCCCCGGCCCAGTGGCAGGGACCAGGTAAACAGCAGCCTTCCTACTGCTGGGCAACAGGACTTAACTAAGCTGTAGATTCGTTTCTGCGTCGTGCTATCTAGACGTGGATCGCTCTTCCAACGCATGTGTTTCTTTCTTCCTGTAATCACGGCTTTTGAAGCGGGGCAAAGGCAACAAAGCATATATGCAGACCTTTAAAATGGGATTGACTAGCCTGTTCACTGTAATTATCAACCCCATATTGAGATATTTATTATTATCATCTATTTTAATTAATAAACAAACAAAATCGTCCCAAATTCCAAATAGCTATGTTTTAACATTTTCCATACAGTATCTTTACTAGATCTGAAAACCAGAAAAAAATATGGTTCGGTAGCATAGTGGTTAGTGCAGTCGCCCAGTTTGCGAAAGATGCGGGTTCGATTCCTGCCTGATGCCAACATGACCAAATGTCTTTTTCTGGTTTTCAGATCGAAATAGCTACTCACTCCTCTGAATGAGCATTGTTGTAAATGTAAATAGTGATAAGTAGCAATAAAATGATGCACATCATTATTGATTAAACTTTCTTTACAGGCAAGCAGAGAAAAAGCAGACAAGTTAAATGCCGAACTGAAAAAAGCGACAGGCAGAGCGCATGAAATCTCACAAAATTCCAGGTGAGGACTTCGTACTCAGTCTCTTACAGTTAACCAGACCAAAGCGTAACACAAAGTTCGCTAATCTGCCATTGCTATGCCGTATACTTGTTGAGAGCACATATTTATAAATTTATTTTGCTTGTCACATGGTTTTACAGGTGCTATTACATAAAAATTAAAAAATAAATTTAAAAAACTGTAAGAAACTATTAAAGACTATTGGTAAAGATCGTCTAAGCTGAAATGTCGCGCCCCTCCACTGCATCGACGCTTCCAAGCAAGCACTCTTGTATGCGTAGATGCGTTGGCGACGCTTCATTTCAGCTCAGATGATCTTTACCATAGGTTCGGACGCGGTGATTCTAAAGCTCTCCAAGTATCTAAGAAGTCTACCGTGTCGAAAGATGAATGCTGATGAACTGTTGAGTTTCTTGCCGGTTCTTCTTAGTACAGCTACAACTTTCTGATCCGGTAGTAACGTCACATTTATTTTTACTGTTTACATTTAATATTATGGTATGGTTTGTTATTTAGTTTTGACGATTTAAAAGTACTTTGTAACAGGTTTATTTAAATAAAGTTATTTTTGATTTTGATTTTGAATCTCTCTAATAATATGTATTGTATCAGATCGTCGGCGTCTGTGGAGCACGCGTACAGCGCGACGCCGCGCTCTCCAGGCCGAGTGGCGCCGGGGCTGCTGACCAAGCTCGAGGACCTCATGCTGGAGGGAGATCTCTTGGAGGTGAGCCATCATAATACCCCACTTCATGTACCCCACGAATTTTTCACTGGGAATGTTGCACAACTCTTTAGAAGTGAGAAGAACCCGTTCGGAGATTTCTACTGCTTTAGCAATCTTGCAGAGAAGCATTGACTCGCCTGAGTGTGTGTATGTCTCCTTTGTATGTGCTTGTACATAATTATGTTACTGGGTTAAGCCAGTTTAATTGTGTTTAATAAATAATAGACCAACAATTACAAGATTTACTGCATCTGAGGCGGATTTACCTTAAGGCCCAGTAAGTAGGCTCTGTAACTATCTACGCACTGGACTATAATTGCCAATTAGGAGCCATCCATAATGTACGTCACATGTAAAGAGGTGTGACAAGGGGTAGCGGCCCTAAGTTTTGTGACATCAGAATTATCAGTTTTGGTGCCCAGTTCATATTTCAAATTTAAATTGCAAATCTGTGACCACCTGTGACAAGTAGGGAAATCAGATGTAAAAATCATGAAATACGTGTGACGTACTTTATGGATGGCCCTTTATTTTGAAGGCCGGTTTTCAAAGAAATAACAATATAAGGGGCGGCTATAACCACGTGATGGAATCGGCCATGACTGCAAATCCGCCTCTGATTATGAACGGGTCATATAGAGTGACCAGCAGAACTGAATGCAAGTAACATATTGGACATAACTCTCATTGACCAAAGTATGGCAATCATTTGAAAGCACTTATACGATGTAAAAAGCTTCAATCCTCAACACAATACATGTCGAATTGCCCGAGATCTTTTGTTCGTTTTTAATTTTAATGCAAATATTGTGTGTTAACATAAATGTTGTGTTCGCCTGTAATAGGTTTACAGGAGGTATATAGAAGGTTTTATTTTCAATTATATTTTGCATTTTACATTATTCATTATATCCATTCGATAAGAGTCATTTAGTTAATTGAGACAAGTGGTATTATGTCACAGTTTTATTACGATTATGTAACGAGTACGCATGTGTTTTAGAGCTCATGTGTAGGCATTCACCGACCTGAGGAATTTATAGAAGATCACTGTTGCGGTCCCTAAACGATAACGCGGCACATGCTGCTGAGTACGTGCCCTTTTGGTGCCACTATGAACGACCCTTGAACCTTGACGACTACACCGACACCAAATCGGTGTAATTGTTGAGAAGTCGGCTACTACACTAAAGGTCGCGGGTTCGATCCCCGCATCCCCGATGTCTGTTAGAATTGGTTTGGGTGTTGTCCAGGGATATTTATTCAATTTATTTATGTTTTAACCATTTTTATTTCAGCATGTTCCAATGTTCGGATATTTATATGATTTATCTCTGTAGGTGCGTCTGGAGGAGCAGGCGCAGGTGTGGGCGTGCGTGACGTGCGCGCGCGCAGGCTCGGGCCGGCGCGTGCTGGACGCGGGCCGGCGCAAGCGGCCGCAGCGCGCGCAGCACCAGCACCAGCTCAAGCGCGCACGGCAGCCGCACACACACGCGCCGCCAGGTCTGTACACACACACACACACACAGGCGCGCTGGAGGAGCAGGCGCAGGTGTGGGCGTGCGTGACGTGCGCGCGCGCAGGCTCGGGCCGGCGCGTGCTGGACGCGGGCCGGCGCAAGCGGCCGCAGCGCGCGCAGCACCAGCACCAGCTCAAGCGCGCACGGCAGCCGCACACACACGCGCCGACAGGTCTGTACACACACAGCCACGCGCCGACAGGTCTGTACACACACAGCCACGCGCCGACAGGTCTGTACACACACAGCCACGCGCCGACAGGTCTGTACACACACAGCCACGCGCCGACAGGTCTGTACACACACAGCCACGCGCCGACAGGTCTGTACACACACAGCCACGCGCCGACAGGTCTGTACACACACAGCCACGCGCCGACAGGTCTGTACACACACAGCCACGCGCCGACAGGTCTGTACACACACAGCCACGCGCCGACAGGTCTGTACACACACAGCCACGCGCCGACAGGTCTGTACACACACAGCCACGCGCCGACAGGTCTGTACACACACAGCCACGCGCCGACAGGTCTGTACACACACAGCCACGCGCCGACAGGTCTGTACACACACAGCCACGCGCCGACAGGTCTGTACACACACAGCCACGGGCTGACAGGTCTGTACACATCAACAGCCACATGACGTCCACTGCTAAACACAAGCTACATTTCCACAGGTCTTTGGAGATGAGGAACAGAGTGTTAAATTCCTGTTTCTCCGAAAAGAGATGATCCTCCGACCAGACGGACCACCACCAGTGTTATGTCTGGTGGGCTACTTCCCGACAGTTGTTGTCGGGTTCCACAATCGTTCCGAAAACTTTGATAGCGCGTTTCAAGATTGTAGTTCCTATGTGGCGAGATAGGTGTCGCTACAAGCCATCCGTTTTGTTTCAAATGTTCTCCACTCAATAATTTTTCGGCCATACGCGCTATGTGCCCCGCCCACTGCCACTACAACCTGCTAACACGCTGAGCTACGCGATATCTATAGAGTCCCTCATTTCTAACTCTAACTGGTAGCAAATAACCGAGAAAAGCCCTCTTCATAGCTATGTTTTGAACTATCAGCCTGCCTACAATGTAATTACAGTGAATGTAGTGTCCAATTACCGAAATTTAAATTGCAATCGTCAAAAAAAGAGTAAAAACAATTTGATTAGAATAATAAAATAAAACAAAAAACCAAAACACACACCTTAAATGCATAGTTGGTAATTAGATATGAGTACTGCCTTTCAAGCAGCAACAGATATAATCAATAAATTAATATATTTTAATTTGTTACAGCAACATCCGCACCGAAGGCGTCGCTCAAACGAGGCTCGGCGACTACGACGAATTATCTCAACAGGAAACAGGTTAGTTTCAAATGCAAATAATTGAAAGTTACTATCTAATATTGTTTTTAAACAAAACGTTTTTGACGTGACAATGGCTTATAATTCAATGAAGCCGGCTGCACCCACGAAAAACCATGACGCATGCGGCGTTACCTTGACCTGAGGCGTTCCATTTATGACGTTGTCTTGTCCAACTATCGTCATTAAACCGACTTTGCAGACAACCATTTTTTGCTCTATTATTGTAACATGTTGTGTATGCTAATAAATAAAAATCATTAGAACCCGTTTGAAAACTTATTTGCTAAGCTTATTAAAATAATAATGTAAAATGAAAGAGTCGTGGCCCAGTGGTTAAATACTCTGGTTCTGGATGAACCGTTCGTGATTACAAGCAATATTACATGTTGGCAAATCCGCAGGGTGTATCGTCCGGTTCCGGTCTGATGATGAGGAAACACTACATGGCGCGCCAGGAGCGCCGCAAGCGAGGGCTGGCGGCGTCCACGCGTGGGAAACATCCTCGGCAGGCCAGGCTAGGTAAGTGGGCGACGGGACCTTCCGGTTATTGCAGTGGTGGCAGCAGCCAGTAGCGAGAGGCCAAGGATATATCAATTAAATATTATAAATGTTGTTTCACATTTATTTATGTTCCAATATTTTTTTTTATTAATTCGTTGATTTGCGAATTTCATTAGATACCACGTCATACACAAATGTATGTTTTTCCAATTGAATGGTAAGCGACCTTGATTGGTGTAGATTCAAGTTTGGTGATACTATGTGACGTCTCAACAATCGGTATTATGTTCTTTCAAGAAATACGTGTTTTTCGTATTTTGGTGCACGGCAGTGCCCCCGCCAAGACGAGCCAAGCAAAATGCAAGGGCACTACCTACCTTTTGTCGAAGCGCTTCGTCGTTTAAATGGACGGGCGCTCAGACGCATTCACAGTGGATTTTGAGTCTCTCATTAATTACAGATCATTTTGGAGCATTTTTCCAAACCGATGAAATGATTAAAAGTTAACTATTTTTTTTCGTGTCATGTGAACCAATTCTTGTAGGCTGCAGATCCCTGAAATCCTAAATACTTACCCCCTTATTCACAAAAATGAACGCAACGCTAAAGCATAGTTTAAGCAATTGACGTGATTTGTCACTTACTCGCAAATGGTTGCAACAAGAATGAAAGAGAAAAAGTGATACAAAAGTTAACGTGTTTATGAAAAAGGGGGTTAATCTGTTTTTAGGCAGTTTCGTTACTTCATAAACTTGAAACGAAACGGCGAAGCCAATTTTGGCTTCTTTTAGTCTTACTTCATTAGGGCTAGTAGTATTAGGACGCTAATCTTGTCCTTATTCAGGTCATCGTCTTATTGCCGCACTCAGAGACGTCAAGTAACGTTAATGGTTCATTAGAGTCAAAATTTTACACTCCTAAAAGTTCTTTATTCAATTTGTTATAAAGTCTCTTTTGAAAAACGTTAATTAACGTCTCTGAGTGCGGCAATTAATATTCTAAGTATATTAAGTTTATTTTTTCTTCTTGGCCACATTTCACATGCAAATGTTTTTGCTGGTTTTTTATGTTATCTTATGGTAATTGGTTGCGTAACGAAAAGGATAAAGTCAGAAATAGACAGTAGGTTTTTTTCAATCAACCGGGGGAGTAAGTAAGATGTAGCCCGAAGCAGTATTTATCTATTGCATATTAAATTGGGTCCACACTAAGACATCAATCTATGACTAGTAGCATTTGCTCTAGCTGAAGTCGACTGGCAGCAGATGAAGGTCACAAAAACTCAGTATCGTTTTCATAAATGCTATTGCAGTTACCTAACTTATTTATGGTGAATAAATGCATACATTTATACATGATTATGCGCAACATTGCGTGCTTACAATCATTGTTTTAATAAAAAGCTGTTGAATGTGTTGCGATATTAATTGTTGACCTCAATAACATATGCATACCTAAACAGCCTTTAAGCGTCCTACCACTGCTGGCCACGGGCCTCATCTCAACTCTCTCATACTGTTGTTGGAGGACACAACACGCAGATTGTTGGCGGGGTGCAAGGTTACTGATAATCCTTCCTGCCAGATGTTGGCTAAGGCCTCCGAGCCTCCGACTAGCCTAAACGACTGACATCTAGCGACGTCAGCCGTGACCAACTGCATAACATGGCTTCCGAAGCACGGAGATGCCTGAAAAATACTTCGCTAAACAACAATAAATAAAATATCATTGTGAAGATCCGAAAACCAGAAAAAGACATTCGGTCTTGGCTTCAGGGGGAAATTAAACCTAACATTTTTTTTATTTTTTTTATTAATTGTATCTTTAACATTGATGGAATCACCCTGGCTCATAGGGTAAGTATACCAGAAAGATTCGGCCAGTCTGTTAGTGGTCTAGGTAGCTCAATATTAAGAGCAGTCGTCCGGTTTGCGAAAGACACCGAATGTCTTTTTCTATTTTTCGGAT
Source organism: Udea ferrugalis (assembly GCA_950022985.1). Classification (NCBI taxonomy): domain Eukaryota; kingdom Metazoa; phylum Arthropoda; class Insecta; order Lepidoptera; family Crambidae; genus Udea; species Udea ferrugalis. The sequence goes on along the minus strand of OX465541.1, from coordinate 10,188,891 downwards.
CTTTATTTATTTATTCTTTTTTGCTCAATTTTACAAAAAAAAGTACAATCGGACAAAGTGTCGGACTTAATCCAATAGGCATTCTCTGCCAGTCAACCGCAAGGCTCAACAGAGAGTTCAGGGAGTTTTGGATGTGCAACTTGCTAGAAAAACAAAGATATTTTAATGATAAAAATACGTACTTTGAGATAATACATAGGACACACGTGATATATATATCTTTAATTCTTTAGTAAAGATACTGCATGGAAAATGCTAAAAATGTTTGTGTTTGTAACAGGCCAAAGTCGAGGAGCGTCCAGCGCCGCTGCGAGCGTGTCGCGGCGACGTCGCAGCAGCAGCTCGTCGGCGTCGTCGGCCGATGACGACGAGGACTGCGCCGCGGCCTCGTGTCTGAAGCCCACAGGTGAGCTGCCACTAGATAGGAATAAAGATTCATTCACCCAACAGTACATAAACAAAGATGAAGCTTGCTTACACTCAATGATATTATAATAAAAAAGACGTAATAGGTTACTTGTGCTAAAAAAGTGGCACCCTAAATCAGAACTTCGAACACCTGAGCAAAGCCTTGACAGTTAGAGACGACATTGCGCGTCATGTATCTGTCTCGTTTCGTCGAAACTAGTCTTTTGAGACATTTGCTCACAGAGACATGCATTATTGAGATACACGCTTGAAGTTTTTTTAAAAAAAAACAATCTTACAGAAACAATTTCTCACTTTTTATTTAAACGTTAGTTTCGCACACAGGCGCAAACACACCCATACACTCATGACTAACGTCTCTCTATCAAGTTAACCCTCGCATGCTTGAATTACGCGTTTTATTATCCCTAAACCTCATAATTACCTTTTTTAAATATAAACCGGTTTCCCAAGGTACAAGGGTGGCCTAATTTGGAAGCCTTAGGTTGTGTGTGATACGTTTTTTCCATCTTGTTCTTAATCTCTTTTTTTATGCTGTATACCCATACGTCTTACGCATTTGAGTGGGCTGTAAATTTCGTATTTTCTTGTATTTCAAACGTTTATTGTATTTTGTATTGACTACTTACAATTGATCAATGATATCTAAAAGAGGTCGATACGCTATGTCAGTACTGATGTGAAGTCGCAAATTGTCCCCTGGCGTACGTACCTATAATTTGCCTGTGTGTACAAGATAGTATGATTATTTACTAGAGCGTAAACGAGACAGATACATTTTTCGCAGTGTCGCCTCAAACTGTCAATGCTTTGCTTAGTTGTTCGAAAGTTATGATTTCGGGTGCCACTTATTTAGCACAAGTAACCTATCTACGTCTTTTTTATCATAATATTGCAATTGATAATTTTCGTTCGTAGGCAAAGAGGTAGACTGGGTGCAATGCGACGGCGGCTGCGACCAGTGGTTCCACATGCACTGTGTGGGGCTCGCGCGCGCCGCCCTGCGCGAGGACGACGACTATGTCTGCGGCTCCTGCGCGCACACGCGCCCCAAGCGGACCTAGGGGCGCCCCAAGCGACGCTAGGGGCTCTCCAAGTAAGCTAAAGGCGCCCCAACGAACGCTAGGGGTGCTCCAAGTGAGCTAACGGCGCCCCAAGCAGCAAAGGCGCGTGTAACCTCAGTGCCAGGACCGGACTTTGTGACGGCTGATATTGACACATGTGGTTTTGATCGCGAGAGGAAACAGCCACTGACGAGTAAAAAAATAAGTTTCTGAATACGAAGTGAACCCGTGTGTTTGCTGGTATCTTTTAGAGATGTTATAAAAGGTTTTTACTCGTCTGTGTTGAAGGTTCATGTGGTTCGATTTTCGCTTAATTTCTTATTTAGTATCGCGTCATTTATTCGGACACCAACAGGGTACATAGACACATGTGGCTAGCATGCACTTTTAGTAAAAACAACCGTAATGTCTGAACAACACAATTGCCAGCATTTTTTAAAGTTCCGCCTAATTTGCGCGCAGCATGCTGACATAAACGACTGGATAAGTTTCGGTTTTTAAATTTTACTTTTGGACGGATTTGGATTTCATACTTGAAAATAAAAAAAAACCGCTTGACTCAAACATAGTTATTTTTTATACTTTAACTTAAGTCACTCAGTTTGTAAGTGCTTAAAAAAACAGCGAAAATCGACCCATGTAAACCCACCGTTAGCTCCCGCGCTGTGTTCGTATTAGTGTGGTTTGACATGTGATTTTAGAGAAGTATTTTTTTAGTGTTGTTTTTGCGTAAATCGTATTGTTGTGTCTTCTATGTGTGATAAAAATAACACTATTTTGAGACTGCCTTCATCATCTAATTGCGGTCAAAACTAAGAGAGCTTTAAATATTTTAGCTCAAAGCAAATGCTTCATATGTAGTACAATTTTACAAATAGGCATTTTATAGGCAAATGTACTCACTAAACGAAATTATATCAAATGAAACATGACAAACCACGATAGAGTATAAAAAACACAATATCGCACAAAATCACATGATCACATATCGAAGCACTACGAAATTATAAAGTGATAGCGGTGATATTATGTAAGTTCAGATCACGTGATATATCGGAACAGTGACTGCGTTGGTGATCTGAGACTAGTATCCGCCGCTCTGGGCTGAGTCAGTACGCAAGTGATATAGTTTACTAGCTGGTGTGAATGGATACGTCACTATTGTATTAAAAATGTTTCTTACGAAAAGATTGAATAGGAGACATTCTAATATAGTGCCTCGGTTGTCGCCGATAAGGTATGAGAAAAAAGGCCCTTATTACTTTGTAGATAGTGTCAATTTGTATTGTATTTAATTTATTTTTTTATAAGTGCTTTTAAATATCCGACATATTGATTTCGGTGTATATTTGACTTTAGATAATTGTAGTTTTGGTACATTAGAACGCTTTTAATTAAAATGGTAAACGTAATACCCCCGAGCCTCCTGTGTATGACAATTTATGAAATGGTTTCTATATTCGGACTTTTCGAGAGAAACATTTACCTCCTCTAATATGTAGAAAGCTTGAAGTGTCATCGAATCGACTGGAAATGATATAAATAACAAACATAATATACTTTAGATAAATAATTTTGTATTGAACGACATTGTAAAAAGGCGTGAAATGGAAGGTAGGATTTTTGTACTGTACATGTTTACTGAAGAATAAAATTCTGATTTAGTGAGAATGTTTCAATAAATTTAGATAAAATAAAATCTTTTGAAACAAATTACATTGATAAAGTTTTTATTTTCTCTGTAACAAAATGATATTCGTTCATTTTAATTTTAAATTCAAATGTGACTTCAGTCATATTCAAAGGAAAGGTCATTTCTTTTGTGTTTTTGTAATACTTTTCCAATTATTTGAAAGTTTTCGACTCAAGGACAGGGATAAAAAGTACCATCGCGGGACTAATACAAAAGTTAATAGAGATATTTTACTAGAGGAAATATAGCTAACAGTATTATAGACGAATATATACAATCATACACATGTTCGTACATACGTAATGGATTGAGGTGAGGTAGCTCTGACCAACCAGAGCTCTGTTTATGAAAAACTTTTCATTACTTGGGTACCTGTATCTGAAACTATTGTGGCAAAAGAAGCTCTAGAGAAAATTTTATGGCACAGTAGTCAGTTCGCCAAAAGCGATTTATATCAGACGACTCAAAAATCACTTCACAATTTACTATATTATGAGTGAGAAAATATCACCAATGTTTGATTGCAAAGCCAAGAATGCAAATAATTTATAGATTTTAATCACATTCTAAGTGTTGTTACATCAGTGTTTAAATTAAGAATATAATTATCTGCTTATGAATTTTGACCATACAAAGATTTATTTTTTGTTCTGCTGCAGAGGTATTTTTGTATGGAGAAAATTCTGAACAAAACTGACATATTACCAGGCAAACAAGAGTGTATTTTTGACGTAAAATGTTATATCGATGTCGTAGAATCCCCCATCTTCAAGCCTGCAACTGTGAAAGTTAATAATGAACTAAGTTTACCCTCCACGTGTAGTGTTCACCGTCATAGAATTTTGATGATATAAATGTTGTTGAATCTAATATTTAATAGAAACGTGCAATGTTGTTGGCTTCAACACTACCACTTTGTTCCTATCATTCTTAATCTTTGCGAAAACTCTTTATTCATGTCTTAATTAAGTCACTGAGCAGAATTGGTTATCCACAACTTAACATTAGAACATTTTTGCATCGTTTTGATTATTGCATATTTTAAAAGGCAATCCGTTTTTAAATGACACCTGTTTAAAGGGCTGCGTCGTGATATCACTGTGTTAGCCAGTAGTAAATACTTCACAATATAAAACCCAAAATGTTTAAAAGACAGTCTCAAAACATCACGGCCGCCCTGGAACAAATATTCTGCAAAAATCTAGTGACGTGTTTGGTAAATAAGATACATTTTTGTAAATATTTTTTTAAGTTGTAACGAAAAAAAGTTCAATAAGTCAGTTGGAATTTATAAACGATATTGGATTTTTTTGAGAAACTTAGTTTAAGTGATGTGCGAAGTGCGTTGTGTTTTTTATTATTTTTGCATTGTGAACGCGATTGGGGGCAGAACGCAGGCATGTTGTATTGTTGAAGTTTTAGAAATGACAGGTGGCATTTAGATTCCAATGACTGAGATAAATATGAAGGGGTCTTGCAGGGTCCGTGGTGGTCTTTTGGCCAGCAAACTCTAGTAGCTGGATACCGCCATCTCTTTTTAACACATTGAAATTGTTCATCTTTTTTCAATTCTTAGCTTGCCGTTAATAATTGTTTTTATTAGACTAACGTAATACCAAAACAATTTTGAAATGATCTAAACAATATTTTGTAAGCGGATCGAAAAGCTACCATTAACTACCATTTGAGTCCCGAGTATTAGTTCTGCGCCGACTCACGTCGCTCTAAGACTCATCGTTTATGTTAGATTGTAATTACTGATGATTATGAATGATGAAGTACTGATGGAAACTAGATTTTGTTGCACCGAGTATACAAGTTGTATTTGTTTGATTGTCGAAAATCTCAAGGCTCTCGCTCGCACTTTAGTATTTATTAATGTCTAATATTTTTGGGTTATATTTTATGAAATAATCCAAGTGATAATGGATTATAAACTGTTATTTGGAAGAAAAAATAAATATCAGCTGCGAGCCAGAGTCTTTTAAGCTTTATGAAGATGGACTTAGATGCACTATTGTTCAAGTTCACCAACGAATGGACTGTTTTCAAGATGAATATACGCGATGAGCGCGTCCGACATGTTGAATAAGTTTAAAGTGAACTACATTTGTGTTTTAACTTGTAAAATGGGCAACTTTGTCAGCGTATTGTTATACTACAATTAGGGCAAATGCGTTTGTAAAGTTTATTTTCAAGAGAAGGCAATCATGTTAATGAACAACTTGGTTAACTTCTTCAAAAAAACTGAGATTGTGCGTTAATCAGACTATGTAATAAAGCCAAATTTTTAATCAACACGTAAAACGGGCACATGATTACATTATTCGCTCTTTGTTGTAACATGACCCTACAATATGTCATTGCACCTGCAAACTAAGTAGCAATAGACGCCATATACCTGTTCACCTAATTGCCATCTCTGAAAAAAACTTGGTGAGTCTTTTCTTTACATTTTACTCAAGTGGCACGCATCTCATTGGAATAATAATGATTAAAAACCTTATTCTGACATCATTGGACACGAACTTTTAAAACAGCCTTTACACGTCCCACTGTGGTGGGACCACAATTCGAGGAGGTGGTACGACGACCCAACAAGGGCGCAGATTGGGACCCAATATTAGCTTACTTACAGATGTTACAAAGCCGCCTGAAGATAGAAAAATACATTACTAAATCTTCATTGGCTCTCTTTTCTGTCTACCGATTAGCTTTTGACACTAGCCACTGGCGTTGTTCAGGAATGTAGGCTTGAGCACTTTATATTATTTTACGTTGTAAATATTTTGCAGAGATTTTGATTGTTTGATCAACAGTATTCTGATGGGATACGGTCCTTTAAGACGGATTTTAACAGCATGGGGCCCATCAAGCGTCAATAATGTATGGGATGACAATGACGTATTTAATACATTATAGGTACTTGAAGCAGCTCTTGGCTAGCCCGCCAGATACTAATCACACTATGAGTGGAAATTAATATAATAGTCTTGACACGATATATTATGACCGTTAAGTTCATTTTACGCTTTCGTTAAGCCATAATAAAGTAGGTGAATACAAACAAATCCAGAAAATTGGTCACATTGATCGAGCTTTCATATCACATAATAATTTTATATGAGTTAATACAGGCTTTATTGTATTTAGTTATAATTATATTGTTCTTCCAAGTACCCATTTTTAAATTTCTGCGTTTTTGGCCTACAGTGAATGAAATAAATGATTTAAAATGTGATCGCTTAGCTTATTGAATCAAAACATTTCGTTGTTTGGTTTTGTGAAAAATAAAAAATCAAAATTACTTATTTAATTAGTAAGCTGACAGTTGTATTTTTTTATATTCTCTATTATTTCAAGTGTACATAATGGACTTTTAATTTCCTATATCGCTTAAATTTAATTTAGCAATTCATATTTCTAAAGTAACGCACTGATTTATGAATTATTGTTAGTAATGATGTTAAGTGTTAACTCGTGATTAGAAGGCTTTATATAGGTTTCCACTAAATTCGTACTATTGCTTTTATCCGAGCCCTATGACAATTCATTTGTGAGCGAAAATGAACTTTGGCTCTTAGTGAAGAGAGCTTTTATTTTTATGAATGTGCGGCCGCGGGCCGCTGGCCATTTCTTAATTTAGTCCACATTTTTAGTATGGAATTTAAAGTATTGAATTGTTGTAGACTTAGGTTTTTCGGTGACGTAGCTTTTTACTATACTTTGGATGGCAGGTGACATTTGTTACTTATTTATTGAATATGCCATACAACAAAATCTTGTAACTTTCTTGTATTTTTCTGAAGCTACGGTCAACGCATGACAGGCTATTCATTTCCTCCTTGCTCTATTGCAAACAAATGTCGTTCGGCAAAAACGAGCAAGTAGTCTTACGTGCTGTTGACTACACATAAAACGAACAAAGCAAATAAATTCTTAATTAAAACTGATACGTCGGTAAACTCTCATCAATATTAATTATGCTTCAACTGAATTAGAATAATTGACGTTGTTTCTATTTTAGTGCGTATTTTCATGAATTGAGTAATTCTTAAACTATTTTAAGAATTTAATCGAAGTGTGTAATTTTTCTACTGATAATGACCTCACTTCTTTCAATTTTGAAACTGAAACCGGAATTTAGTACTAAACTTATTCCTACGCGTGACGTGCTAACATATAAGAATGACTAAGCAGAAGCGCTTTGACGCGCGTTTGTACAATACGCAGCGTTAGCCTACGCGTTAGATGACTTACCTTACCTTGACTATCCGCGTGAGAAGCCGCGTCACCAGTTAAGAAAATGGCTGTTAAATTGTTTAGTAGTGGATCCTGTTGTCTGTTAATTTGATCTCTGTCCCGGCGCCGGCGCAGCCCGGCAAGCTGTCAAACGCGACGGGATCGAACCGGGAATCAGATGTAGTTTTTGCATTTTTTTTACTAAGCACAAGCTCTTCTTGGGTTTATAATTTCATAACTTATGACTCAAAAAGCTTGCATTGTATTATACACACTAACCTAATTTGTGTATACTTTTAGGCTATTTAGAAATATAGTTTTTGATGAAACAAATTGTAAATTCGGATAATTTTGTAAGCGTCGTTTTTGTAATTGTTTTTCACCCTTTTTGTATAGTTAAGGTTTTCGCTTATAATCTCGATTCGATCCCGTTGCCGAAATCCCTGGTCTGATCTGAAGCTAAATCCAATTTGTGTATGAAACATTGTACAGTGCGTAAGTTAGTGTCGCCTGTGCAACTATACTGGCGAGACCGCCTTGTATAGACAGTTTTGTATTTACTATATAATGTACATTAAATCAAAATAAATCGCCAAAAACGAGAGTTAGAAAGAGACAACTTCTCCACGTATGGTTGGACAGGACGAGTTTATTGTGTACCAAATAATATAGAATATTATAGAAAAATATTTATGTGTTTTATTTCATTTCAAAATCAGAGTTCCCCTTATTATTAACGTAGTGTTTACTAGGAAAACACAGTAAAGATTTTTTTTATTCGTTCTAACTGGTTCTAACATAAGAAGTTCACAGTAGGACAGTAGAAATTTAGAATTAAATGTATTAATTTAGTTAAGATCCGGCTCGAAGGACCATAGAATATAGCGATTATAAGCGGCTACACATATAATGATATAGGGTTAGGATAGAAAGTACAATGATAAACACCGCCCTGGCGGTATGAATGCGTTTATTGCTAACCTTAACCTAATAAATAAACAAGTTAATACCAGTGATCTAAGGGTCAATCTTTTTCTTGTTCAAGTGTAAAAGTATTATATTGACTGTGGGTTATTAATATTAGGGAAATATACATAGGTGTCGTACAGCATACTTAAAGATAGAAATAGATAGCATATAGATAGATGTGCAATTTGCATATAGGGAGATACATTTTAAAATGTAATAAACGATTCCTAATTAGCCCACTGTAGGCATGATGTCGTTTGTTCTGACGTAAGTAGTTTTAATTATCTTGTAATTACAATATGCTCGATGTAGGTAAATGAGTAATGCAAATGTTTAACGTATGTTTGCTTCTGGATAAAGACAATGTTTGGTAGCGGGTTAAATATTGATACAATGTACAGAGGCGCACACATCAACCTTCACAAAACCATTGCAAAATGGGTTTTATGTCAGCCGTATAAGGTGCCCCTATGTAAAGGATGATGTGTGTACTGTACGTCAAATCTAATTTGCATGATTTGCTCATTGATTTACTTTCCTTGCATTTTGTGGAGTTGATACTCTGCTCGTGTTTACTTGTTTTTTTCATTGTAGGATACATCTGCCACTGTGAGTATATCTAGAACAATTTTGAATTACTGAGTCACGCTTTAGATTGCCGTGTCTTATAAACAAAACTTAATAAAAGAGACTTGTAAACAAAAACAACAACAAAACAAACAACGTAGTTTATATATAAGACTAACTTAAGGCCATAGGCCCCACCTCAACTAAGGGGTGGCGCGATCCATACTCTAACACGCGAGCTCAGAGCGGATTTGGAATTGGTGTAATGTTACTGACAAACCTTGTGTGCAATAAAGTGTTTATCTTTCTATCTTACCGTCAGATGCTATTAAGCCTCCCTAAGGCCTCTGACTAAACTAGGAAACAATAAAGCAAGACTAGATTCAGAGTCACTGAATGACGAGCCGACCGTAATCACGTATCGGTATTCATATCCCTTTCGGTAAGGCGTAATCAGTTTAGGCCACAAAGATAGCCAGCAATGCATGTTCACATACGTGCTGACGAGTACCTACTGTCAGCGTGACTGTAACAACAGCCTGAGATCGCAACTTTGCAACATCTTTGCGTGGACTTATGTCCACGCCGACGATGTTACTCTCGCTCGACTCACTGTCAACGTTACAATTGAAAATCTTTATTTACTTAGATGACGTGAATCAATTAACTAAAGATTACACTGCAAGCTAAAACATAAGTATTCAGCTGAATGGTTCATAATTTGAACCCAACGTGCTGAGGGTTGAGCTTGCTCTCGCTATTAAACGACTCGTTCATTTTTATAGGTAGTTTTTTATCGCAAATTGTGCATGAACTCAAAAGTATTTAGGTAGTTGTTCCGGTCAGGTTTGAACTCTGGACCACACGGGTTCTGAGCCAGTGCCTAAGGGACAACAACGCTCTCTGCATTTGAAAATGAATTTATAAATACCTATACTTGTCATTCACGTGCATTTTTAAATCTTTACCTTCTTTCGCTCGTAAGTGCTCGTAGTGTGACCCGACTTTAAGATAACGTTACTCTTCATACTCAGACGACATAGACTTATCGTTTCATTCTTCTATAAATATTATCAACAATATTTATTTACCATATCTTCCGTTACTGTTGATCCTCGTGTTCCCGCAGTATGATGATGATGTTGCAGCGTTATTATCATTGAATGATAACCTTTTAATGTTGAGTTACTGCCCATGTAACGTGTGCGTTACTCCAGCAAAATGTTGACGCGTATCGAAATAAAAATATATAGAAAAATTAGAACCGTACGAAAAAAACATGTGCCCCAAAAATAAAATTTGTGCCTACTAAGGTTTCTGAGTAATTGAAGAAACCAAAATTCTGCTGGGGTAACGCTTCCAAACGTTACTGCAGCAGAATACTTTTTACCTATTGGACTCAGCCAAAATTCAAAAACCTAGAAAGGTAGCTTAAATTTGTGCCAGCACTTGGGCACACAGCAAGATTTGTGCGAGTTGTAGTTTTTGAATTATTCAAAATTTTGCTGGGGTAACGTTTGGACGATTTCCATATCTCCGAAACTACTGGACATATAGTTTTGATATTTTGATGGTAGGTGTGTACCAATTCGTACCGCTGGTACAATCAAAATGATTCCAAAAAAGTGCGTAATGTATGATTTAGAAACGTTTTTCTGAAAATTGAAAATAGCCCCTAGCTCCTAAATTTCTAATGATAGATACAAGGTGATTGCAATAGCGGATGCTTATTGGATATATGTATCGTCTGGCGAAGTCATTTAAATCTACATCTTATTTTGAACAAATTAAACCACTTTTATTACTGAAATCTGTTACAAATGTTCGAGCCTCAAATACGGGGGTTTTTACTAAACTCACAAGTTACATGTTTTGTCACTAATTTAAACCCATATTCAAATAAACTCACACAAAATTTCAGCTCTCTACACCTCCTAATTACCTGTTAATGAATAAAAATAGCACAGCAAGAACTTTTCAGTAGTTACCCGACCAAATACAAAAGGTCATAAAAAAGCGATCGGTTCATACTTCAAGACAACGATTTTAATAAGTTACATTATACACGTTGAAGTAAGGTACACTTGCGAAGACAAGTTTTACAGTAGGATTAAGTTTTATTAGTGTTGCATGAGACTTAAAATTTTATGTATTTAGTTAATTTTATCTTTATAAATTGTAATTATTATGTCTCATTCAGATGGGAACCCGTCACTTGTCCGAAATTTACTACTCCGAATTTCATTTGACTGAAAACTATTGACCAACATTTCATTTGCCAGATGTATTGTTTGACATATTTTTAACTCATCGAAGTATCTTTTGACATAGGTGTCGTTATACCGAACTACGTTAAACCGAATTTCAGAATAAACTTTTTACTATTGCCCGAAGTCTTTTTCCAACTTTTTTCATTTACCAGATGACTTATTTGGCACATGATCACTTTGCCTAAATCACATTTTACCGAATATTGCTAGGCCACAACTACTGTATGATAACGTTCAACGTCTCGTTAATGTTGATTTTCAGTAATTTCAGCATCAGGGCGAATCCGACTCAGTCAACCCCGACACCACGTGGTACTTGTTTTGCCCTACCCCAAGAGTGTTATTTAAAAGCGCGTAGGCATGAAGGGGCGAGGTGGCCCGCGGGCTGAGGAGCAGGTGGCTATAAGCGAGGTGCCGCGGCTGAGGCTGGCCGGCGAAGCCGGCCAACAAGCCGAAGCTATGGTGCTGAGCGAAAGCCTTCTGCGACGATTAGCACGCGAGGAACCGCCGGAGCCCCGTAATGCCGGAGCCGTGACAGAATTCTTGTGTTTTCCTTATACTTGCATGTTGAAGACTTGCATGCCGTTTGCCTTTTTTATTTTAAATTCAAAAAATCCTTGACTGCTTTTATGCTGCTTGCATTGAAGCCGTAACTTTTTTATGATCGTTTGGTAAACTAAAAATATGACAATCAAAACAGTGGTCTAATGATTGTTCTGGAAAACAATACTTCGGACAATTGTTATTTCGGCCAATCATCACTTCGGTAAAACGTTTTGTGGCCTAATGAAACGTCTGGCAAACGAAAAAAATCCAGTTGATAATTGGTCAATTGATACAGTGGCAAACGTCATTTCGGGAAAATGAAAAAATGCCGAACGAAAAAAAACGAAACGTTTTCAGGAAAATGAAATTCGGGATAAGAAAATTCGGTCTTATGATAGGTAACCCATTCAGATGCATAAACTATATTACCGTAGTTTCATTTAAATCCACCTAGTAATTTTTATGTGTAAAAAATGGAGTAACTTTTCCCGTTTTCCCAATATTACTCTTCACTGCTCTGCTCCTATTGATCGTAGCGTAATGAAAAGTATACTATAACCTGTCAAAGAGTAGGTATGAAGAATAATTGTGCCAAATTTCGTTAAAATCCTCTAGTAGTTTTTGTTTCTTTAACGAACATAGAGTAGACAGACAGGAAAACAGACAGACAGAAACTTTTTTTTTAAAAAAAAAAATTTTTCAAATACCTATATTTCATGTACAGATTAGGCCTTCCTATAGATTTATTTTAAGTATAGAATAGATAAAGATTGTCGTGACAAATATTTCCACTTTTGAACTGTTTGCAAATAATTTTGTTTATTGAAGCTAATTATGGGTAGGAAGTAATTTAATTTTGCCACAATGACAATTAATAAATCTTTAGTGCAACTAAGATTGGTTTTGCTTTTAAACTCTCGACAATTATGTCGCCTGGCGGTTTAATTGAACAGAAAAATTGGCGAATTGCCACTTTACGACATTATGTCAAATTGTCGGATTTGTTGTCAAATTGTGACTTTATTGAAGAGGGCCATGGTTGAATAATTCTGAGCTGTAGGCTAATAAATGCAGGGCTTTGGAATGATTTTATTACATTACCTCAATATAAATGTTGCAATAAAACAAAGGATTTTCTAAGTCTAACAGTTTAGACTATATCATTTGCAAATGAATAAGTACCTTATAATAAGAGTAAAGTTGGTACCATTTTGACATAAAAACTACTCAACATCGTACCTCTTTCCGCGTTAGATTTGAAATGAACGTCATGATAAATGAAATACCATAACCGGAAGTTTTCTACACAACTGTCCGATTAAAATAAAAGTTGTTGAATAAATTAAGAAGGTCAGATGTTGTTCCTAATGTCCGCTTTTTTATGGCCTTTTGTATTCGGTCGGGTAACTACTGAAAAGTTCTTGCTGTGCTATTTTTATTCATTAACAGGTAATTAGGAGGTGTAGAGAGCTGAAATTTTGTGTGAGTTTATTTGAATATGGGTTTCAATTAGTGACAAAACATGTAACTTGTGAGTTTAGTAAAAACCCCCGTATTTGAGGCTCGAACATTTGTAACAGATTTCAGTAGTAAAAGTGGTTTAATTTGTTCAAAATAAGATGTAGATTTAAATGACTTCGCCAGACGATACATATATCCAATAAGCATCCGCTATTGCAATCACCTTGTATCTATCTTTAGAAATTTAGGAGCTAGGGGCTATTTTCGATTTTCAGAAAAACGTTTCTAAATCATACATTACGCACTTTTTTGGAATCATTTTGATTGTACCAGCGGTACGAATTGGTACACACCTACCATCAAAATATCAAAACTATATGTCCAGTAGTTTCGGAGATATGGAAATCGTCCAAACGTTACCCCAGCAAAATTTTGAATAATTCAAAAACTACAACTCGCACAAATCTTGCTGTGTGCCCAAGTGCTGGCACAAATTTAAGCTACCTTTCTAGGTTTTTGAATTTTGGCTGAGTCCAATAGGTAAAAAGTATTCTGCTGCAGTAACGTTTGGAAGCGTTACCCCAGCAGAATTTTGGTTTCTTCAATTACTCAGAAACCTTAGTAGGCACAAATTTTATTTTTGGGGCACATGTTTTTTCCGTACGGTTCTAATTTTTCTATATATTTTTATTTCGATACGCGTCAACATTTTGCTGGAGTAACGCACACCCATGTAACGACGGTATTCGTCCCGTTCAATTTATTAATTAATTATGATAGAAATACCAGAATAAACCAGCTCAATCAAGGTGGGATTCGAACCAGTACGAGTAAGTATCACTCGCGAGCAGGGCCACTGCTTTTCAAACAAGCTGGCGAGATGAGACCCTAACTGAATAGGCTGAATCTTTCTGATGAACTGTAGCTGCAAGCCAGCGCCATTAAAATCAAATCAATTCAACCAACCCAATCTGTTAAGGGGTTTTCAGTGTTTCAAATCAGACGCTACCTGAAGTTAGATCTATTCGACCAGGAAAAGAAACTTATAAACTTATATAGTCTGACTGAAGTCTGTGTTTTGGAACAACTGCTCGGATCGGCTTGTTCCCTGCAGAGTGGCGATGAGTAACCTTCGATGTCTCCCAGACGGGAAAAACCGTGGTATGCAAGCGGCAGGCTTTCCTGCCCCTCACTCGCTGGCTCTGCTAGGGCGGAACGCAGCACCTACCAAATTATGGTGAAACGAACCGAATGGAAAATGGGTTGCTGGAAACTCGTGTCAAAGCTGCAGAGCTCCCAGTCTAGATTGGACTATAAATACGATATAGTGCCAGCAGAAGCCAAAATGGCTGCTCCACTATGAACCAAAGAGCTTCGATAACACCACAACTGAAGAACGGTGGCCAGGTGGCCTGGCCTGCTTCTAGGGCGTAGAACGATAGGCCACATACGGGAATCCTAAAAGGAGGAATGCAGTAGCGCTGCCCCCACACTGACCCCCTTATTCATAAAAACTTAAACAGCTCTTATAGAACACGATAACTATTGTATCGCTTTGTCACTGTCATTCTTGTTGCTGCCGCCATTTGCGAGAAAGTGACAGAACACGTCAATAGCTTAAACAATGCGTTAGCGTTGCGTTCGTTTTTATGAATAAGGGGGTGAGTCTTTAGCCCACAAGGAATGAGAACTGTCTCCAGGAGTCATTTCCAGCATGGGAGGAGGTAAGCCAACCCAAACTTAAAAACTAAATTATTGTGTAGGCATTTTACATTTTAAATTTATGAGTCAGTACCTAATATTCAAACTATAGTTCGATTAATAATTGTAGTCAGCAAAATGACAACTTCAACAGTGACTGATACAAAAAAGGGTGACCCGCTACAATAGTGACGTTCGGCAATCACTAGACTTAGACATTTAGTCATGCTTTATTTTATTAGGTATCAAAGCCTTTTTTAAATTGTAAATATTTAATAGGTACACAACGAATTAAATAATACGATTTAAGAAATATGGACCCTACCTCCATATTAAAACTTCTCAATAAAAAAAAATAATCATAGCTGGGAAAAAAATGTTCAAAGAGGTTCAGGGGAATTAACACTTGAAAGTCAGGAAAATACAAGTAATTAAATACGTTTTTATTCGTTACGGTTGCTATTGATTCCGACTCCGATTCTGAATCAGAATCGGAATCAGTTACATTTATAACGAAGGAATTCACATATTGGTCTATAATGTGGTCGAGTTGATACATTTTGTCTTCGACTTTTATGGCATCGTGTATGCACTGTCTCCAATTATCAGGCGTCACCTCTTTCAGGCCTTCTTCAAATACTTTTTTTACCTCTTTTATTTTAAAAGTTTTATTGTTCCTGGCAACGTACCCCTTTGCTTGAGCCCAAACTAACTCTATTGGGTTGAGCTCACAGTGAAAAGGTGGCAGACGCAGGATTGTGACAACGTATTCAGCGGCCAACTCTTCCACAGCATAGCGCTCGTAATTTGATTTTTGTAATTTTACTATTCCGATTAATTGAGCCCTTATCATTGTAGGTTGATATTTAATTTGTTTTTCATCTAACCACTGAACAATATCAGCCTTCCGCCAGTTTGAAGTGGGGATACGCTCGACTTTTCTTGAATACGTACGCTACGGTGCGTTATCTAATACCAGCACCACATTTGGCTTTAATTTTGGCAAAATGCTTTTAAGCCATTTCTCAAAACACTTTGAATTCATCTCTTCATGATAGTCCATACTATTTTTCTTCGATTCAATAATAAGTAAACCGGAATCTACAAAACCTTCATCACTGCCTATATCGTCACCGTCGTGTCAAAATTAAATAACCGACAAAACCAAAACTCTGAGATATTCACGTTTTTGTGTTTTTTTTTCATAAAAATGGCAATTACTTTTTAAGGTGAAGAAAATTTACTGTCGATCTTTCGATAAGTTATACAACAGGTTTACTTTCATAATTTGAGTAGTCTGCTATGTGGTTACTTTTTACTGTTTTAAATAGAAAAATAATAAAGTAATTATTTAGTTTTGCCACACACTTTTTTTACAACTAAGTTGCAGTTATCAGGTTTTTGTATGTCACTTAGCAAGTTTTGCCACACCCAAGAAGTAACTAATACGAATATTTCCAGTGAATAAGAGGGCTTATTTAATTTTGCTTCACTTTTACTGACCCAAATTTTGATATATTCGTTTTATTTTATTCCATTTATTTATGTAATTTTGGTGAAAAAATCGATAATCATGTCAGTCGGCCTCGGCCTTGGCCTCCCCCAAGGATCTCCACAACGAGCAGTCCTGCGCTGTCCGCATCCAGTGGCTTCCCGCGACCTTGACCAGATCGTAGGTCCACCTTGTGGAGGGCCTGCCGACGGAACGTCGTCCGGTACACGGTCGCCATTCCAGAACCTTTCCGCCCCAACGGCCATCGGTTCTCCGCGCTATGTGTCCCGCCCACTTCAAAGATGCAATCCTTCGAGCAATGTTGGTTGCCTAAGTTCTCCTGCGGATCTCATCATTTCTGATTTGATTAAGCAGGAAAATTCCCAGCATCGCTCTCTCCATTGCTCACTGGGTGACCTTGAGCCTTTTTATGAGACCCATAGTGAATGACTACGTCTCACTCCCATAATGTCATTACTGGCAATACACACTGGTCAAAGACTTTCGTCTTGAGACATTTAGGTATTTCGGATACGAATATATGCCGGAGCTTCCCGAACGCTGCCCATCCGAGTTGGATTTGACGAAGTTGGACAAACCTAACTGGACTGCCTGTCCCAGGTGTCCCAACATGCTCGGAGAGCATTACCAAGATCTTCGAGCATTATGTTCAGGTTTTCCAAGGTCTCAGCCATAAGAACTACATCATCGGCAAATCGCAAGTGTGTTAGGTACTCGCCATTGATGTTAATGCCGCATCTTTCCCAGTCCAGAAGCATGAAACAATCCTAAGCTGTAAATAATTTCGGAGAAATAGCGTCTCCTTGTCTCACGCCTCGCTGTAGTTGAATTGGATTAGATTTCTGGTACTGTAATCGGACGGACATGGTGGCGTTTTTGTATACGTCCACATCGGTGCTGTTCTCAAGGGCTTCGAAGCGGGTTTGAAGCTAAAAGCACTCGGGTTTGCGAATCTGAGCCGGTATAGGTCGGAGCGTGGATATCATCAGTCGCGCTCTCTTAAACGTCGATATTCAGTGTGCCTCTGACCATGCGGTGATCGCTTCTTATCTTAACAGCGTTGATCACAGCGACATCATTGAATATATGTTTCTTCGTCGTGATAAAATTTATCTAGTTTTTGATCTTACCGTCCGGACTGATCCAGGTCCATTTGCGGTTTACGGGCTTCTTGAACAAAAAGTTAATCTAAAGAGGTTCTCCTTCTCCATGAAGTCGGCCAGCAATAATCTGGTCCCTATTGTTCCGTTGCCCAAATCCAAATTGCCCTACTCTCAGCTCATCACCGCAGCGTTGCCCTAACTTCGCATTGAAATCCCCCCTCACAACTGTGGGCTTTATGGCTATGCATGCATTAGAAATCTCCTCATACATAGCCTCCACCTCGACATCGTCGTGTTTCCGACGATGTAGTTCGGAGCGTAGACCTGAATGACATTCAGCTAATATCGTTTCGATTTTCTGAGTATCAGGTACGCTACCATGCTCGAAACACTTCCGATAGTGATCACGTTGTTGACAGGCGACTTGTGAAGATAAACCCAACACCACCTAGGGACTGTTGGTCACCATCACCGTGGTATAGTAACTTACCGGATTGCAGGGTTATCGAGTCCTCCCCCTCTCTTTGGACTTCAGATGACCCAATAATATGTACCCCTGAATATGTAACTTACCAATTCTTCCAACTCCACGAGGTTCGCGTCGAGCCTCAGTGTGTGCGAGCCAAATGTTGCCAGGTCGAGGCGTCGATGATGGCAGCCGGATCTTACCCGGGGATTCCTAGGCTTAGCACCCCCTGCCCCACCGTTACCATAACTGCTGCCGTAGCCAGGAATCGCCACGATTGGTTGAGAAAATGTTAACGTTTTGAAAAACAATTTCCAGGCATTATTGAATTTAGACATTTTTGAATTTAGATATGGTTACGATGGTCCAAATTTATCCATAGATACGGTAAACAAGCCTAGTCGACAAACAAGAAGTACACCTGCTGCTGCAGTTACTGAATATAGCCTTCAAAATCGCATCATCAGCTCAACTTGACGTCTATGAGCTAGATGTTGAATCGGAATAGTTATCTTGATTTATTTTAATATTTGTTGTGGGTGTAATCTGAAGTTGATTGTCAGAGATGGAATTCAGATACATGTTACAATCTCATTGTTTTTGGATTACCTATTTAGTTTGCTTGATATTAGCTTGATTTTTATTCACGGCTTTGAACAGGAAAAACTGACTAAGCACAATAATCAATCTCAAAATTATGTTTAAAATTAAACAAGCGCATTTATTTAATTTTGCCACAACTAAATTTTGTGACAATGTTTTGGAGTGAGTTGTGGCAGAATTCAACAAAGTATCTTGTTGACTTTGTTTTTATTGTAGTGGCCCTTATTATGTAGTTATTTAATTTATTTAACAGTTATTCAATTGTTCCACGGAAATTCTAGTACGAACCTTGTTGTAATATATGGTCAATAAATTTACTAAAACGAAGATATCTAAGCGAGTATTATACATATCGCAACGGGCTAAAGACTAAAATGTAGATCACACTTTCCAATATTCAAAAATGTTAAAAAGTGAATTTCGGTAAAGGTGTCAGTTATTTAATTTTGACACGACGGTGACGATATGTGAAATTATAAGGCGTCGTCCTTTGCCGGTTGGGCCCTTTAGGCCTGTAGTCAAACCTGTAGAAAACGCTTGTTTGGAAGATTCTACTGTTGTATCCTCGCAAACTTTTCCAGTTGTATGACCTGTTAAAAAACGAAATCCTTACCTGTAAATAATATAATACAGAAACAAAACATTTTGAAACTGAAAACCTATTTACTAAAAACAGTTTACCGAAATACCTCTATGTCTCAAGACGAAAGTCTGACCAGTGTGTGTTGCCAGTAATGACATATGGAAGTGAGACGTGGTCATTCACTACGACTTTTTTGCCAGGCTGTAATGTCGACTAACTTTTAATTGTAAAAACTCGATTTACCACATCACTATTTATTTGGGACTGAAAACCTGCCACACTGAAAATGTCATTTCACTGACTACAATTAAAAATCCTAATATAGACAAAAATGCTCTTCGCAATCCTGATTTTTTCGTCATTGTTTGTATTCGTTTGTTTCAAATCATTGATTACTTAAAATAAAAGGATAAACTGTAAGAAGAAGGAACTGAAAAGCCTAAACATACATAGATATCTATAAGTAACAATGTGTTTATCTAGTATACAAATGATATGGTTTGTATATTTGCACAGATTAGGCATGAGTAGTGAACATGCTACTGATGTTATACGAGACATTCGTAAACCGCATGAATCAGGTACAGTCGCCATCAGATATATTGAAGCAGACAAGGTGACCAAATACCCCCTACGAAGGGGACCGACGATCGCTGTGGGGATCATTGAGCTTGCCTATGCCCAGCAAAGAACGTCGTTTGGCTGACATGATGAGACAAGACATGACGAGTATTTTTGCATTGTTAACAGAGAATCAAAATGGATGTGGATAACACTTCCATTGTAGCCAAAAGTACCAAAAATAAACATTTTAGGTCCGGTTTTAAGTACTTAAAAGAGGAACACATGATTGGAAGTAGTGGTACCACAATGGATCCTCGTTTAAAATAATAGGCCTGTCGCCTGTCGCAGCAAGAAGGTCTTCGCTGGTAGGTATTCTGTGGATCCATGCCATGAACATATTTTTCAACATAACATCAAAACTGTAAGTATCGGTAAAGTGGATAAAACATTGTAAATCGTGCTGTTTTTATTCATAAAAAGAAACATTGTAATAAAATAAAATAGTTAAACTTAAAGAGCAATATTATGTTAGTGATATAGATCTCTACCTTTTTTGTATAACGACGCGACTGTGGCCTGATGGTAAGCGGCTACTACCTATATTAGCTGTTTACTTTACTCTCACATACCTTATATGGTATCACCTCATCATGTAAGCCCATCAGTCGAGTAGCTCAGGACACCAGAGCCAAACTCACCCGACACCTTCACCGAGGACATCCCGGACATCAGTCTGTATGAGATTAGAGTGGCCCTGAAACAGCTAAAAAACAACAAGGCACCTGGTGACGACGGGATAACAACAGAACTTCTGAGAGCGGGTGGAAAACCGGTACTTGTAGTCCTCCAGAGGCTGTTCAATTCCGTCATATTCCATGGTACTACGCCTGAAGCGTGGCACAGGAGCGTGGTGGTGCTCTTCTTCAAGAAGGGGGATAAAGCCTTATTGAAGAACCATATCAATGGCGAATACATCACCCACCTTCGTTTTGCCGACGACATTGTTATAATGGCGGAATCGCTCGAGGACCTTGGTACCATGCTTGGCCACCTCTGTGAAGTCTCCCAACAGGTGGGTCTTAGAATGAACATGGACAAGACAAAAGTAATGTCGAATGTCCATGTTGACCCTGTACCAGTAGTGGTTGGGAACGACACCGTCGAAGCTGTGGACGAATATATCTACCTAGGGCAAAATGTCCGTCTTGGTAGGTCCAACTTCGACAAAGAGGTGGCTCGACGAATCCAACTCGGCTGGGCAGCGTTCGGGAAATTTCGCGACATCTTCACGGCCCGTATCCCTCAGAGCCTAAAGACTAAAGTCTTTGAGCAGTGCGTGTTGCCAGTGATGACTTACGGCACTGAGACGTGGTCTTTAACTGTTGGCCTTTTAAACAAGCTCAGAGTTGCTCAGCGCGCTATGGAGAGAGCTATGCTTGGAGTTTCTTTGCGTGACAGAGTTCGCAATGAAATTATCCGCGAAAGAACTAAGGTCACCGACATAGCTTCTCGGGTAGCCAGGCTGAAGTGGCAATGGGCAGGCCACATCGCTCGCAGAACCGACGACCGTTGGGGAAGAAGGGTTCTGGAGTGGCGACCACGAACTGGAAGACGCAGCGTGGGGAGGCCCCCCACTCGGTGGACCGATGACCTGGTGCAGTTTGCGGGAAGCCGTTGGATGCTAACGGCCCAAAGCCGCTCGTTGTGGCGCTCTATGGGGGAGGCCTATGTCCAGCAGTGGACTTCGAGAGGTTGATGATGATGATGATGACCTTATATGGATTTAAATTTAATAATAGAGCTAAAATTAAGAAAAAAATAAACAACTAGAGAACTTGTTTCAAATCGTACAATGGATTCAAAGACACTTTCGATTCTAGACAGTTTTTAAGTCGGGTGTTCCAAGCCAGAGTGTTCTCAACCACTGGACCACTACGTTCTGCAATGTAGACATTGAAATAACAATTTGAATCTGTCAATTTTCTGATGGATTCCAGAGCATCAGTTATTCAATTCCAAGGGCTAACTGACCGACTGTCCATCGCTTTCTATTAGGGAACGAGCCCGTGTGTTGGAGTATGGCTCGCAATGCCTCATAATTGCGTCTGTCCAAGCTGCTGGAGTCAACCAGATGCCACCAGATCCAGCCTGTGTCCAACAGTGGGAAGTATCAAGGCTGTTGTTTGTTTCTGTGTTCACAAGATGAATTTTGTATAGCTATGTTATGATGCTCAGAAAACCAAGAACATATGAGCACCTATATGAAACGATACAAACCAGAGTGGTCTCCAGTTCTTAATAACACAAAAAGTCACTTCTTGCTCCTGACCTTGAGTAGAATAGCAACCTTTTTTTTATCAGAAGAAAAATAGTAAGAGACTGATGAGAGAAATATATTAAACATAATTTGCCAAATTTTGATCACAGTTTCGTCAGCGGTGAATTTCATGTGTATTTATAATCGCACGCGCACTATGGACGCCATTAGTCTCAGTTACTTCGCGACAAGAAAACGCAATTTGTGGAGACATACTGTTATCGGAATTATACTTAATTTATTTTCGGTTCAGAGGAAATAACATCGGTTCGGCTTTTAGTGTCTAAGTAAACATACTGTTAAAGAAAGACATTCATTCTATTGGTGTTTTAAGTGAATATGTTAAGAGTTTATTATTAAACAGAAGTTTTTTATTGCTATCTAATAATGAAGATGCCAGAAAAATCACCGAAATCACCATCATGGATTACGCCGTTCAAAAAGCAGGTTGGTTGAGTATACTTATTTGATATTATTTTTAATTACTTTTTTAATGAAATTCTTTTTCATTTTGACCGATCTAGTGACTTCGATTGTACAACATTAAAATAGTACTCGATATCAGAATTTATGTATCTACAATCGTAATTATATGGCACGGCCATCGCATTAAACCTTCTTCTAACATCTTTTAGCGAAATAGACACAAAACAAGAGAACCTGTCAAAATTATTTTGTTTCTAAATCGTGCTGCTGCCTTAGAGCATTAAGAACTATTGTCTAAGGCTGCTGCAGTCAATCAAAGAAGGAATAAGCCAAGGCGGCGACCGCACTAAATATCTTCTCATACATTTTAGCGCGTTGTATTGGTAGAAAGTTTCCAGCGGGTTGCTCTTTAGTGGTCCCTGGATGTTTGTGCCTCAAAAGTCGTGGTTTAGTGTATGAATGATCTAAGCAACGGTCCCAGCACTAAGCCATTGACATTTTAGCGTCAGCAATTGACTTCAATTGAGAATTAAATGGTAAAATGTTTGTGGAAAGTTAAGTGATGTCAATGCGAAGTAATTTAGTTGATAATTACTTAAAATTCTTGCGTAGAGTGATATCACATTCTTAAAATTAGATGTTTATTTTTCATTTATTTATCAAAGACCCAACAGCACTTAACAAAAAACAATCAATTGATGATTAAAAACATTTAATTTATCAACCATCCTTTTAATGTTAGCTGACTATTTCAGCTGTTCATTATCTTAATAACTAACTAGATAGGTAGAATTTATATTCAGTTAATTACCTCCATTTCTTCTCAATGGGCAAGCGATGCCTTCTTTTATTTAATCCCAAAACGATTATATTACTTTTTCTTAAGTTAGTGCGGTACCTTTATGTACCAATGTTATGCAATGTAATGAAATGCCTAGTGAATCCAACATGTATTAAATACATTAAGAAAACAATACCATAAAGCCGTAACCAATTTTATATTTCAAGCAAACTTTTAGAAATTCTTAACATGAGCCAAAAATAAACAAGTAATACAATTACAAGATTGTGTGAACATAACGTGACTCTACCACGGGTTCAGACGCGCGTGGTCCAACAAAATCGGGTCCAATGGACCTTTTGAATCAGAAATCAATAAATACCCTCGTATAGGTATCTCAATAGGTTGACTGGTAGACAATAGCCAAGAGAGTCCTTTTTTGTACCATCGAATAATTAAAAAGCTTAGAATATACTTCAAGTAGGTAACGTGAAACAATTCACAGTACCTACAACGCTACAATGAACTTTTAATTAGGAGTGAGCTATTGAATCCTTGAGCATAGACCTTTTCCTTTCAATATGATACTGGTGGATGGATACATCGTGATATCCTTACTTTATTGTATGAAAAACATTACAGTAGTCAGAGTCCAAAGCATTTATTTCATGTCTAGACTTTATGATAAGTCGAATTAGAAATACAGTAAAAATAGGTTGAAGGAACTCTATAGGCTACAGAGTAAAGTCCTGAAACGTGTACCAAGGAGCAGATTATCCAATGATGACCACACGTTCTTTGTCATATAACTGAATATTTTTTAACATTATTAGTAGTCTTTCTTTATCAATTTGTGATTTGATTTGCGGCTTATAGTGCGAAGGTAGTTCAACAAGAGTTTGAAATACTTAATTTTAAAAAATGACATTTACCTAGAAATGATTTGATTTTTAGTAATTAGTATCTAGTGCTCTTATCGTCAGAGATCATTGATAAGAATATGTTGTTAAGCATTTGCATGTAATTTCCAGTGCTTCGTGACCATGGGTATGTCCCTCAACATGGCGCAGATGGGGCTGGTGATGGGTTACTCCAGCACCTTGGTACCCCAGCTGAAGCTCCCCGGCTCTACCATCCCCATTGACGACAATTACGGATCTTGGATAGGTGAGATAACCCCTGTCTATTTGTCTAATTCTTCAAGTGTCGGAGACATACGAGCTGTCAGGCGCGTTATCGCCGAATCTTACTAAAATGACGGTAGATCGTTGCGCGTCATTATTTGGCACCAAAATGGCCCAAATGCCAAAAAATGGCAAATGCCAATGGCCAAAATGGTTAATTTTTAAGCGCGAAAGACATCGTTATACTAGGCCTAAATTTGCCGCTTGGAACTGCTCCAATTTCCTGATGAGCTGAATCAGTTCCTCCAACACTCCAAGGGGCTATGTAAGAAATAAGATGGGGAGGTGGGTGATGCTAATTTATCTATTTTACTTTAATTACAACGGCTTGCAAGCAAATGACAGTAATTAAAGATTTACATACAAAAAATACAGAAAAAACAAATCCAAGATAACAAGAATTACTTAGCTTTCTTACTAGAAAAATACTTTAATTAGGGACCTTGTATAATATAGGAAGTGAGTACGTAACAACAACTCATGACAGCATGACTAGTGATTGTTACAATGTCTATTTATAAGAAAATACATGAACGTTATCATGTGGTCCTGGCATTTATACACTTGGCTTAGCCTTTGTGAAATTTGTGTGACATTTAACACTTTCGGCAGAGCAACTCTCTATACGTTTTTTCAGTACCTACTTGAATGCAGTGACGTTAACCATAAGTTGATATGTCGACGTACAGTAGCGTCCGCCAAAAGTATACAATCGTTGTCAATCCCCACAGTAGGGATCGTATTAGCTGAAAAGACTCGCCCCACCACCACATCACATGTGGACGCAACACACATAAACATGCAATTCTAATTGGTCGTTCAGTTGCCGGTTGCGTTTGACATTTGAGCCTAACCGTCAACTGAACAACCAATTATAAATTTAATGTTTATGTGTATTGCGCACATATTTGAAATTTCCTCGTGTGCGTAGATGAGGTATTGGGGCGCGTCATTTCAGTTTAGACGATCTCTACATAGTAAAGATACTGCATGGTAAATGCTAAAAACAATAATAACCATGATCTCTACCTACCTTTGCTTAGTTCAGTGCCAAGTGGTGTTGTAACAGTGTGTGAACAAGTTTCCAAAAGATTTAATTTGTTTCTTTTGATGCCTCAAACTTTGGAGCTTATAATATGTCAGCTTCAGCATTCTTCGAGGAAAGGTGTTCGCTTCTTTTACTACTTTTATTCGATCTGAAGTAAGGTACCCGTGTCCCGCCCACAATATAATTTGCTAAGCCACTGGGCTAAATCGGCAACAGGCACAGGCAATCAGTTCTACGGATTTATTAATTCCTGATTCAATCTCTGTGCCACATGCCGATCGAACTTGTAGCTATCTTTGCGTTAGCTAATATCTTATAATTGTGTATTTTCTGTTTCAGCGTCCTTACCAGCCATAACCATCATGATCGGTAACCTCACTATTCCATTCATCATGGGGAACTACGGCAGGAAAGTGGCCAACCTCACCACTCTTATCATTGCCATCATCGGTTGGATCTGCATCGTATTCTCCAGGGATATTATGATGCTCTTGGCTGCAAGATTCTTGCAAGGAATTCAGATGGGCATGATTGCTGCTTTGGGATCCCTACTCATCGGAGAATACACAAGTCCTGCCAACAGAGGCGCTTTTCTAATGACCATATCTATAACTATAGTCATTGGAGTATTATCAGTACATGCCATGGGATCATACTTACTCTGGCAAACTGTTGCACTCATCTCTATTGCTATAACTATGGTCAATTTAGTGATAGTAATAATGTCGCCAGAATCTCCGAGCTGGTTGGCAAATCAGGGGAGATACGAAGAGTGCAAAGTTGTCTTCAGGTGGCTGCGAGGTGATACTGAGGAAGACGAATTAGCTAAGCTGATCGAAGCTAGTACTGCTTTGCGAAAGCTGGAGAGTGAAGGAGAAAAACCTTGTGAGACTTTTGGAAATAAGATTCAGAATGGCGTGAGATATTTTGGACAGGCCATTAGAAAAAACGAACTTATCAAGCCGATTATAATAATGATGCATGTTTACGTACTAGCACAATGGACTGGGGTAAATTTGGTAGCTTCTTACACTGTAGTGTTTATCAATACTGTAGTAGGAGGAGATGTGAATATACCAGCCATTATGATTTCTCTAGATATGAATCGATTAATCTTCAATACAATAGCATTAGTTATTATCAAAATATTTAAGAGAAGGACTATGTTGTTGACGACTGTGTGTTTGAACATCTTCGCTATGACTGTTGTAGCAGGATATACGTATGGGAAATCGAATGGCTTCGTAACTTTAGATGCTACTTATAGTTACTGGGTAGGCGTTGCACTCATTCACTTTTTAACTTTCTCTATTGCGGTGGGAGCTTTACCTATGAGCTTTGTTCTTGGCGGAGAATTATATCCGCTGCAGTACAAAAGCTTAGCCGGTGGAGTCAGCTGTATTTTCTTCTCAATCAACATGTTTACCACGCTCAAAACAGTACCAGCAATGATTGGTAGTCTCAACATATACGGTGCCTACTTGGTTTACTGTGGTGTTTCAATGTATGCTTTAATAGTAGTTTGGTTTTTGCTCCCCGAAACGAAGGATAAGACGTTACAGGAAATTGAAGTTGAGTTCAGAGGTAGCTCGAAGCGTCCTGTAGATGAGACATTAAGGAGCGTTCCTTAAAGAATAACAATACTCATGCAGTGGTCTTCATTATGCCTAATTATGGACGCTTCTCTACCGATACCCTCCCAAACCAGTAGTCCAAGCCCTTTACTGGTAAAAATAACTGAAAGAGGCATCGTCCTAGAGACGTCACTATCTAGTCTGATGATTCCATCAGCCTTATATCACTTAACAGCTCCCGACCACAACCATTTACACGACCGCGATATTGTCCATCTTTTTGCCTTGCTTCGTGGCAATAATTGCCCGGGCCCTTTTCTCCTTAAACTTATGACCGATTGCCGTCGGCCAGTAATGCGCTAAGCCGAGTCTGAGCCCTTCTTGTTGGCAAATCTAGGCAGGTTAACAGGGTCACTGTCCACAAATATATAACAATTAAAAACTAATTGTTCGCAGCCCACATGTGGGCTGTGGACTGTGAACCTGTTAAAAATGTTAGGGGTTGAGAGCTTCCTACTCACCCCTTTGTCCGGTATAGCTGTGGGCCACAACTTGCCAGACTAGCTGTTAAGATAGTCAAGCCAAAAACTATATTTTTGGACAGAAACCTCGAATTTGCCAAATAGTTCAGACGCTTTGAACTGTTACAGGCTTCAACTATTGTAGGTATATTATGTATAGTGTAATGTAGTATAAGATGGAATTCGTTGATAAATATAGGTATATCCATATATTGCGGAAGACGCAGGTTCGAATCCCGCCTAATAGTTTAATAAAATAATACAGTGATGTCTGTTTTTAGTCAGTTAGGTAAATATATGTTCAAATAATATAATAAAATAGACAGTACGTAATTAAGTTTGGATTTTAAGTGAAAGTAGGCTTATTTAGAAATGACGAATAAAATTTATGAAAACTCAAAACGCATTCTGGCAATACCTATTGTTTGTATAGGTTGCCAAAAAGATGGATTGCCTTTCTAAGATTTTATGCTATTTTTAAGACCCGTATTCTATGATAAGTTTGTTTGGATCTATTTGTGTTTAATTATTTAAATGTATGTACTGTAACTAAGCGAGTTTTTTTACAAAAAATCTATTCGTTTGCGCGGTTAGGTATATGCCTACTTTGTAATAGCATCTGTAGTATAGCAGATGAAAGAGATCGCTTACCAGTGACAAACTCGTCTAAGTGGTTCATTTACATGCTATCCATTTATTTGTTGTTGTTTGAGTGTTCAATAAATAAAATTGTATGTACTTACTTACGTTCTATGTGCGTTTGTGTATGGCTTCGATGCGCACTCTAGCGCAGTTATGTAGTACCTACATTAAGTAGATAAGTACGGTCAACGGCATGGCAGACCGTTTCCAGACCTAATCCTCTTAGCTCTATTGCAAAGATTCATGTCATTTGGCCAGAGCAAGAAAAATAGCTCATTCACATTAGGTCGTAGCACCGCGGCTGCAGCGCCGCAGCCGCGCGACAGCAGCGGATGCCTTCACATTACCAAAACAGTCGCGCGACTTGTTCAGATTAGAGTGCATCACAAATCACTCTTTTCTGCTTTTCTAGTAGGCATCTGAAGCTGTCGCGCGGCTGCCGCGCTGCAGCCGTGCTGTAGCGACCTAATGTGAATAAGTTCAAAGAACGGAAATGGGTAGCCTGATGTGCCGTTGACTGTACATACATCATCAGACTGAATTTAATTGTATTCGTAGATAGATTATTTGAAATGTGTTGTTGTGTTGTGATAAAATAGATAAGTTAAGTAATATTTTAATAGGTTCTACTTAATTTAATACAGGGTGAGACCAAAATAGCTAGCAACGCCTACTGAATATACCGATTAAGTAAAATCATAATTATGGAAAAGAAAGGCCTCGGTTCATGTTTGAAAGGCTAACAAGTTTGAATCCCAATGTCATTAAATCTAAAAACGAAGCCGTGGTTCCTAAGAACAGAGTTCGCTATCTATCATAGTTTCTGACTTCCTCCTACTGAACCCATTTGGATTGATCACCCTGTATAGATCGATAGATTAGATTTGATTCTTATGATTGACTCTACCTCGACCTTTCCATATATTTTATTAATTAACCATGTTTTTTTCGCTTATCAATCCTTTATAACAATTTTAAGCATGCCGGCGTAAGGTATTGAAATTGACAGGAGAAGCAACTGTTACCATAAGTAGCTTTTTGAAAATAGTTTGACCGATGAAGTTTATCCTAACTTTTATTTTTATTAATGATCAAGTCATAAATAAACAAGGATCTTTTTTAATACATAAACCATCTGTTAGCAAAATCTCCAATCCAAAGTAAAAAAGGGTAGAAAAAAACCGTAATTAAAAAACTACAAATACTTAGTTGCTAAACGACCACACGGCTGTTCTTTATTTAAACTTACCATCTTTTGTGAAATTTGGGACAGTATTACGTTATTTTTACTTCTGTCCCCCACGTGGGATGGGGTGATATTCGACTCAACCCTCCTCTCCCCCCGAACACCTCATGTAGTTAATGGACCCCTCACAGTAAATATCTTCAGCGACATGTAGTAGAAAGCGCCAAAATCTGCGACAAGAGACAACATTTAAATGCCATCACTAAAGTTTTTGACTCGTAGAAACTCTGTGGCGTTTTATTCTTGACTATCCACTTTAGAACCTGGACAAGGAACTGATGACAACTGAATAGCAATGCAAGGTTTTAATAAGAAATTGCTATTTGGTTAACAACAGACAAAATCGCAGTCTAACATTTGCAACGTTTTGTAAAACCCAGTCAAGACGTGGAACGCTCTTCAAGATTAGATTGACTAGCTCAGTAGTAAATGTATTACTGGACTTGTCAACCTCATATCCGGACCTCAAGGCTGCTTACCATCAGACGCAATGAGGACAACTCGGAGGGTTCAATGTAAAAGAAATTGAATTACTAGAAAGCAGAACAGAACATAAATACACAAAACGTAATGTTTGTACATAGTTTATTTTAATACAATGACTGTGGCAAACGGTTACAGCCAATGATATTATAATAAAAAAGACTTGTGGTTACTTGTGCTAAAAAGTGGCACCCGAAAACAGAACTTCGATACTGCACGGCAACAAGTATCTGTCTCGTTTACGCTCTAGTAAATAATCATACTATCTTGTACGGACAGTCAAATTACAGGTACGCCAGGGGACAATTTTAGACTTCGCATCAGTTCTGAAATAACGTATTCACCTCTTTTAAATATCATTGGTTACAGCAGCCTATAGATGCCCATGGATCTGATGCATCCGATGTTACACATGTGTGTGACACCAGAGGCATTACGCGCGCTTTGCTGTCTCTGTTAAAAACTTTGCAAACCCATCTCGAAGAACTCCGTAATGTCGCTCATTCTCTAACTAAACCAACATCCAACATAAAGGAGTTATAAAACAACTTTACGGATTCTACTCGCGGTCTTACATTTTCTTTCATTTTCTAACCCGACGTTTCGACTACTTTACAGCAGCCGTGATCACGGGATGACAAAGATGTCCTATGTCACAAAACAGTACAATTCCTTTAGCAACCCTCACTGAACTACCGTCATTTCCACTAACATTATTGGAAATGTTCCTATCCACGCAGTACGAACTAACCGTATCTTGAGACCTCACAGTATTGTGCTGCCCTCTGGGATTGATCAAGCGTATAACAGGATCCCAAGCTGGTGGTAAATTTCAACCATCCTCGCGATTGAAATTTAGATGTTTTTTAATTTAAATAGCCTCTCGCAGTCTCGTAGTTCTCTGGTACGTACCGGTTTTCCCAAGCAAGGACCTGCGGTTTATCAAATCGTATGAAATGGTTGGGCTTATCAAGGGCATGTTCACAAACTGCTGATTTTGTAGATCTCCTATTCTTAATATCACCTATGTGTTCATTGATACGCGTTCCTATGCTTCTTTTGGTTTGACCTATATACGAGAGCCAACAGTCACAATCAAGCTTGTATACACCCGCTCGGTTTCTGCGACGTCACAGCCAGAAACCAGCCACAGTTGGGCGTCAGCCTGCTGTATTGCCTGACATCTTTCACTGACAAGATTGGGAACATCTTGAAGCGTGCTTCTATTAAAACTGATTTTAAGCCGCCGAAGATTTAAGATAGGTATCGAGATTAATCAATTTTTAAGACCTGTTAAGTGTAATATTCCTCTTCAAACAGCGGGACATAGAACATCTTTGTCATCCCGTGATCACGGCTGCTGTAAAGTAGTCGAAACGTCGGGTTAGAAAATGAAAGAAAATATAAGACCGCGAGTAGAATCCGTAAAGTTGTTTTATTTCGATGTTATAGTGTTCGCGTAAATATTAGAAAACATTACAAAGGAGTTATTTTGATAGTTTAAGTACCTACGTCTCAACCCAATGGATCCCCAAAGGCTATCGCCGAGGTAGATGGCCTTAAAAATGCTGGTGCAATGACCTGTTGTACTACTTGAGAGAATGGCGAACTTTTGGAGAGGATAGGGAACGATGGAAAGGTTTCGGGGAGACCTTTGCCCAGCTGTAGGATCTCGTACGTTAAAAAAAGTACCTATCTGTCCTGGGTAGGAAACAGTCAGGAAGAGCTGTACGAGAGAGAATAGACGGGTGTATTACTAAGAGCGTTGGACTTTTAGACTGGAGGTCGTTGGTTTGAATCCCGCGTCAACCGACAAACATGTCTAAATTAAGTGGACTCTGATCACCTTGTGCCGAAATGTAAAATGATACATAACATAGTCAAGAACAATTTTGCAAAGCGTTATTTTCTAAATTATTGATTTGTTTTTTGTCACGTTTTTAGACCAAGAGTGGTAAATGCTGATTCTATCCTTTCTCCGAAAACACTTCTTTCCATCTCCTTTTGGCATGCATTGTTGTCTCGCACCTACAAAAAAAAGACTATCAAAAAATCGCGAGCCATTCGGAGCTATCAGCATTGCAAACAAATGGTCCGAATTAAATATTATGTATGTGTGTATTCCCAAGGTTAGTAGACATAGTAGCACACACGTTCCCAAATATCAGTCGCCGGACGGCGAGCGCCAGACACGGCGTTATTGTAATTTTTTATCGATGTAATAATCATCGATAAGTAAAGAGTTTTGTTGTGCTTGTGGTCAACCATGGCTGCCGGGAAGACATGGATCACACCACTCATGAAACAGGTTGGTTTCTTAAAATTTTGAACTTGCTATAAGAAGTCTATCAACACGTACTTCTCAGATGTTGTCTTAATTTATTTATTTGGATAGTAATACATTTGGAATTACTAGTAATTTATGAATAAGAACTGATTTAAGACATACATTTTGATCATCACATAAATTTTAATTTCAATTAAGTATGTGACGGCTAGAATAATTATGTTAATGCCTATTAAACGGTACATTGTCTGAAGTGTTCAAGGTTGTAGACGCGAAATTGCGAACCGACCTTATCTGCCAAAGGCGATAGGCAGATAAGGTAGATTCGCAATTTTTTTTAGGGCAAAGTCATTTAAAAATCAAAACTTCCGTGTGAATTTATAGGTACCTAATATCAATGGACTTTATTCAGTAATGTCTGTACTATAGGATACTAGAAATCAACAGACATGTTCATGCATAAAAACATTTGTACTGTATGGGTGGATTCAAACCCGCTACTCATAGTAGTCAATTTCTTAACCAAAACACCAAATCTAACGTCAAAAAATTGCACTAGCCTTACAAATCAAAATTAACTGTTTCAGCTGTTCGTGGTGGTGGGAGTATCCCTAAACATGGGGAGTATAGGCTCCGTCTTTGGTTTCCCTGCCATTCTGCTGCCGCAGCTGCGAGCTCCTGACTCCGAAGTGCCTATCACCAGCAGCGAAGGATCCTGGATAGGTAAGCTGCAACACCAAAAACAGGCTAACATACTCTTTAGAAAACTTCGACATACTTGCAACTACATTTAGTATGTTCGCGTTAAAAATGCAGTTATTTTTTAATTTATTTTCCGTTACACACATAAGAACTCAGGTACAAAACAGTTGCGTTGGAAAAAATGCGTTCAAACGATTTGATTAGTTAGGGGACGTGCTAGGTCAAAGGAGAAGTATGAAATTACTGCATTCTTAATGCGAACGGACTATAGTGGACCGAGCGGAAAGCATTCTGTCACAGTTACTTATATACTAGACCAATCGATCGATTGTCGATCAATGGTAGAATGATTGGAATTGGCTGTTGGTCTAGTAGAAACTATATCGATCGACGTCGATTAAACTATTCTGCCATCGATTGATGCCTTTTGATCGATCGATAATCTTAACACGCGTTGTGTAAGCATCTCGTATTAATTTCAGTTTTTTAAATAATCACAAAAGACCGCAGTGAAAGTAGATACCTTATCATTCATTTCGTTTAATATCTTGCTGTATCCAACAATACGAACCAAGGACAGTTTAGGTAGTGTACTTAATAGAGATACCGTTGTGCAAATTTGTACCAATTTCTAAAATAGGTATTTATGTACGCTGGCGAATCAGAATCTCCAGCAATGTACCAGATGTTCATGCTCAAAAAACGTAGCTTATTCTAAAAGCAGACAGCTTGGAATTTTGTCATTCCAAAATAAACCGGCTGCAGAAAAAATGCTGTAAAAACAAATAACCATTATAACTACCGCAACAGCTTAGTAGGGTAAAGTCGCCACTAGTCAGGCAGGCACCTAAGGTCAGCCTTTTCGGTCTTTTATACGCCACGAATAGCGCAACATTTTAAAACGACCAATAACATGGTGGTTAAATCATTCCTTGACTCTTTATTAGTCGAAACAGCTCGTGACTGGTGCTTGCTGCAGTCACCACAGAGAGAGAAACACGTTCATAGCAGCGCCAACGACGGATAAACCGTTTTGTTCGATGTCCGCCATTTTTTTTTTAACTTTTCGTCGCTTGGTTATTAGCGATCAGCTGCTTTATCTGAATTTTTTACTGAAGTATTTTTGTCAGCTTATCTTATTGAATGTAATAAGAGCATACTTTTGTACGATAACTGATGTTTATCCCAAGAGAACACAGTTTTTGAGACGGCTGACTATTGGGTACAGGATTTTCGCTAGAAACGCCAGTACTCAGCCGGGGGTGGCTGACTTCTGGATTTGAGTTGTTTTTTTGTTTCTGAGTGATATGTACACCATTCGATTCGTTCTTTTTAGACAGATTATTTAAAGCCTAGTCTAACCACTAAAATATGAAGAAAAACGCCGAAAATCAACCTTTACAAAACCGTTGCAAAATGGGTCTTATATCAGCGGCATAAAGTGCCCCTATGTAAAAGTTGATGTACGCGTCTCTGTACAACTTTTGATGCGGCTGACTACTGGAGTTTAGGGGTTTTGGTGCCTAAGGCCTAGAGCTCAGCCCCCTGTTTTAGTTTTGTAGGGTCAGTAATTGTTGGGGGTTCATTATTAAAATTACTAGCAGTGTTAAATTTACAGTTAAAAATGTCTCACGGGGCCTCTCAAGTATAAAGATGAAAACCCTGACAATAGCGGGCGGTGCGATGATAGAAAGAAGGAGAAATAATGACATGGGCATCACATCAAATAGGTCTTCCGGAAAAACCCGTTTTACAAGCGGTAGAAGAAACAGACCTCCTCAAACTGGGCAAATCTAGGTCACAAGTCAACAAGCAACAAATTTAATTCATTTTACCCCTTTTTTAGTGTTTGTGAACCTAAATATAAGCAGCCAACGTAGCGGCTGAGTACTGGGGAGCCAAAGGCTGACTTAAGGTTCCGTGGGGCTGACTACTGGGGAAAAGTGCCATTTTTTGTTATTTCGTAATTATCTCAGAGTTTGAGTGATTATCTTGTGTTGCACTTGAAGATCATCAAAGTTTAATAAATGATTGATGACATAAAACATCATTTCCGTCAATAAGTAATTTCCTTATGAAATGAGAGCAGTGCAAACTCAGAACTTTCGTTAAAAGGCTGACTACTGGGGACTTTACATAGGTATGTACGCTAGCGAATCAGAATCTCCAGCAATGTACCAGATGTTCATGCTCAAAAAACGTAGCTAATTCTAAAAGCAGACAGCTTGGAATTTTGTCATTCCAAAATAAACCGGCTGCAGAAAAAATGCTGTAAAAACAAATAACCATTGTAACTACCGCAACAGCTTAGTATCACACCTGTACGAAAAGTCTACTCGCGGTCTTATAATTTCTTTCACATTCTAACCCGACGTTTCGACTACTTTACAGCAGCCGCAGCTTTCCCATGATCACGGCTCCGAATCAGAATCCGTAAAGTTGTTTTATTTCGATGTATACTTAGTGTTCGCGTAAATATTAGAAAGCTATGGAATTATTTGAAGTTAATAAAAACTTTATTCATTTCAGCATCAATACTGGGTTTCTCCTTACTGGCTGGAAACCTCATGGTGCCTACACTGATGGGGAAGTTCGGGAGGAAAACGGCGTGCATCTTCAGCTGCGCTGTCACCCTGGGCTGCTGGATATGGCTTGTGTTGGCCTACGACGTCAACTCCATCCTCATCGCACGGTTTTTCCATGGACTGTCCTGTGGCATCAACCTGTCTTTAGCTCCAATCATGATTGGCGAATACTCGAGCCCCTCCAATCGGGGACTCTTCTCTTCTGTAATGACCGGCTCAATCACAGGACAGACGCTTTTGGTACACATCTTAGGGTCTTATTTGACCTGGCGCACGACGGCGTTGGTCCTGGCGTTTGTTTCCTGCACTGGGGTAGCAATTTTGACATTCTCACCAGAATCTCCGAGCTGGTTGGCTGATCGAGGGAAGTTTGAAGAAAGTGCAAAAGCATATAGATGGCTCAGGGGTGACGGCGAAGAAGAGGAATTAGAAAAAATGCTTAAAGCTAGAAAAACAAGAGACGTTGTTAACGGCACGACTTCCAATAGTATTTTCGTTTTTATAAGAAGAGCTTTCAGTAAAAAAGAGTTTTACAAGCCAGTGTTCATAATGATACATTTATACACGTTAGTCATGTGGACGGGATTAGTATTTCTAATAGTTTATATAGTAGACACACTTTATTTAGTTGTAGGCAAAGATGTTGATGCAGCGTTCCATGTGACGGTCTTAGACATCCAGAGAATGGGTGCTCAAATCTTTGCGACCTGTATTATAAAGAAGGTAAAAAGGAGAACACTTCTGTTCACAACGTTGGGTATGACCCTGGCATCGCTAGTACTTACAGCCGCTTACACTTTTGTAAGAATGAAATTTGTGTTACCATTCGATCATCCTGCCATTGGACTCTTTTTAATGCATGTACATATGTTTGCTATAACAATCGGCGCAATGCCTTTACCATTAATTATATCTGGAGAGCTATTTCCATTGGAATTTCGAAGTCTAGCTGGCGGATTCAGCGGTATAGCTTATTCTGTAAACTATTTCTTGGCTAGCAAGTCCGCGTTATTTTTACTAAACTCTGTAGGGATTTATGGTGCATATACTTTGTATGCAGTGATTACAGTATACTGTATGGTGGTGGTTTGGGTATTATTGCCAGAGACTAAGGATAGGACGCTTCAAGAGATCGAAGATGACTTCAAAGGTAAAGGACCGCAGTCCTTGTTGCCCGAAGAGTTAGCAGCATCTTTGCCGTTGACCTCTGAAAAAGGCAAAGTTGACGAGGCTGCTTGAGAAATGTTGTGATGTTTGGCACAGAAACTGTACCTTTGAACCGCTCAATACCTGCTTAATAAATTAGTCAATATAGTAGGAAATATAATAATAATACTCATAGGGTAACACCAAGGCGCTAAACTGAATGGGAAAATCACGGATTCCAACTAAAAAACGAACTGTACTTCTTAATTGAATTCGTAAGTTACAGATTTAGTGGCAATGCAAAAGCGATACTGTTAGCTTTTGTCGTGATGCAAGCGCGCTTCAGAAGTCTTTTCCTCCCGATGTCGTACGACACGGTCGCGGTTTTTCATCGATTCAGTCGCGATGCAGTGGCGCGTTGCTGATGCGTACTACTGTAGCGCGATGCAAGTACCATGGTCTACTTGAATAAATAAATAGTGAATTTGAATTTTGATTCTGTAACTCTCGAATAAAAAGTGAGAGCTTAGTGACGTTTTTTAATGATACAATTAGTTATCTGACAGGTGGGCCAAATTGAGTTCTTAGAATCTCTAGGCTGTTAGCTAGACTACTAAACGTGATAATTGAAAGCAATTGATCCAAGCTATAATATTATAATAATACCGATTATACCTACTTGCATCGTCTGCCGGCGAGTTACAGGATATAGTAACGGTAATGAATGCGTTACTGGAAGAGAGAGGTATGAAAGTGAATGTGAGTAAAACTTAAACGATGGTGTTTGAAAGAGATGACAGCATGACAGAATGTTTTGTTTTTATTGGGGGCGAAAAAGTCGAGCAAGTGAAAGAGTTTGTGTATCGGGTACTAAGTTTACGAGAGATGGAGAATATATGGGTGACATTGAAAGAAGAGTGAATGCAGGTAATAGAGCGAACGGGGCGCTACATGCCTTTATGAGCAGACACAAAGTGTCGGAGAAAGCCAGACTGGCAGTTCACAGGGGTGTGCTGGTACCGACATTATTGTACGGTAGAGAAAGCTGGGTACGGCAGAAGAAGGATACAAGTAAAATAAATACAGGGGAAATGAGAGCATTACGAAGTATGGCTGGGGTAAAACTGAGTGACAGAATAAAAAACTGTGCAATAAGAGAACGATGTGGTGTGAAAGAAGACGTTATTACAAAAATTGCGATGGGAATGCTGAGGTGGTTTGGTCATATGGAAGGAATGGATGAAAGGCGATCAACGAAACGGATTTATAAGGCGAGGGTGAATGGAACTGTTGGAAGGGGAAGGCCTAGACGAACGTTTCTTGGACAAGTTCAAAATCTTCTCAGAAAGGTTCAGGTCAGGAGTACCTTTAAGCGACGAGCATGCATGCAAGGACTCATGAAAGTAGAGGAGGCGCAAGGTGTGTGTCAGGACCGTAGCAAGTGGAAGGAAGTGGTATTTGCCTACCCCGTTGGGAAGTAAGCGTGATGGTATGTATGTATACCGATAAAGACTGGACAAATATGACAAAAAACACCACCAACCACCCTGTCAAAAATAATAAATATGTAATGCCATAAAGTACTATATATTTACATATGTGAGTGTGTATGAAAATGTCGCAGGGTTTCGCCTGGGGGGCTATGTTCCGCAGTGGACGTCATGTGGCTCATGATGATGATGATGTGTGTGTGTGTGAAGGTACGCGTATTTCAGTCAGAATGAATCGCACAACAGTCGCACTGGGAATCGTCGCCGACATCATTCATCTGTTCTCAGGTTCGGTCCAGCGAACTGTCCACGCCGCTAATTCACCTCAGAGCAGAACCCTGGCACTTCTAAATCGGTTCACATACGATTTCCAACATATTGACGTTTTTCACGATAGCATAATATTAAAATAAATACTGTTGTATCTAGTCTAAAGGTATTCTTGACCAATTATTTAAGATAGTTAGCGTTTTGGTTGTAAGCTGTTAGCCAGCTATTGTTAAATAACATTTCATTATTGTATAAATAACACTTAGAAAAATAAGTAGGTTGCAGGTTGTAACAAAACTAAGATCGGCGGGCTATAGGCTATAGATAGATAGATAAATATTCTTTATTGTCCAAAAACATTACATCTCAAATAAATTACAGAGACCAATGTACAATGTCAAATTAATAAATTACCTATAGTAAAACAGCTTTTATAATGTATTGTAGTATTGTGTATTGCAAAGAACATTACAAAGTCTAAAAACGTTATTTTTACAATATTTATTTTACTTTATGTTACACGATCGCCTTAAATACAAATATTTCTACATTAAACATTAAGATTAAATTATACATGATATTAATTGGTGCTAATGTATGTACTTAGTATTTTAATGAGGTATTTATATTATATTGAATTCAGCTTTTGCCGCAAAAATGATAAATGGTTAAGTGTGTTTAAATGTATTATTGAGACATTGTACTTACTCAAATTACCATAATTCTAATCATTGATGAATTGGCAAGTTGAAAGAAGGTTATTAAAAAGGCCAATAATAAATTACGTTTTTTTACAAAGCCTCCCCACTCCCATTATTGCACAAAGGCCTCCCTTATTACCTAACATCTCCCTCCAACCCCTTACTCCCTCTTGCCAGCAAAATTAATAATATTTCTCGATACCTACGTAGAATGGACTTTAAATTGTCTTGTAGGTACTTAACGGTTTTAATCCCGCAGCTCTATACCAGTCTGTCTTGAGTCCTTGCAGGCCAGTCCTTCTCGAAGACATATAGTTTGTCGCGCCACCTAGGTCGTGGTCTGCCGGGTCGGCTGTGACACACTGACGATTTTCGTGATTTCGTGTCATTGCACAAGCTCTTTCCGCTGTCTGGAAGGGACGACGACTCGGTCCCTACAACCCATTATTAATGTTGTCGAGTTGAATCGTGTATCTAGAGTCGCAATGCTGGCCACAGCCCTCGCCTCAAGTATGAGGTTAGCCTACTCCCACAGGCGGTATCAGTGAGTATTGTTGGAATGGCGTAAGGTTAGTAAAACTATCAGTCAGATGTTATCAAGAGGCTTTGACGACATTCTAGCGACGTCAGAAGGCTTAACGTGAAGGTAACAACTGCTTAACGTGCCTATCGAAGCACAGGGAAGCCCAAAGCTCGAGAACACTACACGCGCACAACATCACAGCATATTTTGAACCCACTGAGGCGAGACGCCATCAATCTTTTTAATTCAAGGTGAGCTGAGGCAAAAGTTATGTCATTCTTGTTACGCATTATTGGAGCCGATTGCTGTCCCAGAGATTATTTTCAAATTATGTATCGTACGTGGAGTAATAAGCCCATTTAAAATCATACAAGTTAGATTTATCGAAGTTTTAGAAGGAAACTTATGGCAAGTTATAGCCAAGAAAGCCCAAGGCAAGCCCAAGCCCAAAGTAAATCCTGTTTTAGCGTAGTAATAATGAAAATATTGTGATTTTCAGACAGTACCTAGTCCATAAAATTATTGTAACAATTAGGGTTGAGAGCCCTCTGCGCTCACCCTACAGTCCGGTAAAGCTGTCAAGGCTATCTGAGGTCACAAAGCAGTAGTCATTTAGAAAATAAAGTTGTAACAAAACCCTATACCACTTATTCATAAGAACTACAACAGTACTGCTGAACATAGATGTAGCGATTGAAGTGGTCCTGTTGTCACTTGATGACTTGGAAAAATGGCTGATTTGATGTCGATAAGGCGTTTCCCAGTAGTTAATCAAAGGGTTAAAAGTATAGTTAGGCTATGCTATGAAGCAATACATACAAAAACTGCCTTCATAAGTACGTGCCGCTACTGGGCACAAGCCTCACCACTCAACTATGGTGGGGGGTGAGCCATATCCACGCGGGCTCCTCAGTGCGGGATTGTTTGAGGGGTGTAGGAAGTAAGGTTCGTGACAAAAGGCCAATAGGCCTCATAGGCTTAACGACTGACATCTAGCGACGTCAATGGTACCAACTGTAGAACGTGGTCTCCGAAGCGCGGAGATTCCCGAAAAATACATCACTAAATGTCGGTCAGAGTGGTTACTCATCATTTTCGTGTGGTCCCCGGCAAGTTTTGCTGTATTAAAAACAACGGCGATCGATGCCGATCTACTGTCAAAACTGCGCCACGGGCAGAGGCTATGAGAATAATTAAGTAGTAATAATAACATTGAATGTGATTTTAAGTGAAGGGTATGTATTAGATGAGATAACAAGCATATTACAATCATATTACTCATGTAAAGTTTTTCTCAAGCTAATTATCTATAAAAAACTAGAAGTGTCCACTTTTAGCAATGATCCAAGATCAAAGAGGACGAAAGCTATTTAAGGTACGTCTTAAAATACTTTTCCAAAGGATTTTTTGATTAGGTGTCGTAATTTCGCCTGTTTAACTTTAGTGTGGTGGGCGTGAGCCGTAATACGATTAATGCATTGTACTTACTAGATTAAATTCTTAACACAAATAAAGAACATTATAATTGAGTATCTCATTTAATTTTGTTAATTAGATTTAACAATTTTAAACGACGTCTATTTACACAACTGCGCGACGCAAAGGAGGGTGATGTGAGTCTATGTAAGTATGCAAGCTCGAACATAAGTAAGTAAACGTTCTTATAACTCTATTTTTTCTATAAGTATATAAGTATGTTCGATTCTATTGGCATTGTAGAGACCAAACACGTTGACCGATTTCGATGACATACATACATACTCTCACGACCATATCCCTAATGGGATAGTCAGAGGCACACTGATTGTTGCCGTCCTGGTGAATGGAACATTTAGAACCCAACGTGGCAAGGGGCGAGCCTACTGCCGTTATCCGGGTTGCTTGGGTTTTATATCGGTGTTTTCCATCACCGGAGAGTTATTTATTCATTTATTTTATTTTATTTTATCTATTTGGGAAACAGACAGCTAGCTGCAAATTGTACAATGAACACAAAGTAGGTGTGTTTTGGTCAGATTTGATCTCGGGACCATCGGGTTTCAAGCCAGTGTGTTCAACCACTGGGCCACGACGCTTTCATCGACGATTTCGATGATTTTAACGTCAATAGATTCTTCTTAAACTCTGTGTCTCGGTGTCTCAAACTTGACCATAGCCAAAATGTTTACTCAAATGAAATGTATAAATATCCCTGGACTTTTTTAAATGCAAGTTCAGTATGTAGTATCTAAGTATTACTTATCTAAATAGGGAGAATTGGCAAGGTACTTGCCAAATTTTAGGAACGACTTGGTATCAGGGACTTAATAGATTTCCGTGAATTTCATATATTTTTTTATTTTGTTTTTTAATTTTTGTCATGTGGTAGTTTTTTGAAATTTTTGATAGTTCACTTTGTTGATAGAAAAATACGCCAGCGCTTGTCACCATAATATTGCACGAGTTGAACTACAAGTGTGAAGGTCAAATCTCAGTCCTTTATCCGTTATTTATTGATTTATTGATTTTATTGTATTGATTAGGATAGTTTAGGACATTTCAAAACATTGAAAATGAAAACCGAAAAAACACGATTAAGACACGTAGTTTCATATTGCTCAGTAGAGCTCATTTAAAGATTTTAGCAAGTACTTATATAGTTACCCTGCATAAATAGGTAAACCTGACCAATTCATATATTTTATAAATCTTCTAACGCACAGCCGAAGCTTCTGTATCTAGTAACTCTTAGGAGTTCAACCCCTAAGGGGGCGTAACAGGGAAGTCATCGCAGACGAAGCGGGCGGCTGCTAGTTTGAAACATGTTGAATTAAATATGATTTTATTTTTATGATCGGATCTTTACAATACCTGACAACATTTTAAAGAAGTCAGTTGCTATGCAATGATAGACCCCAGATCATTTTAAAAATCATAGTTATTTCCAGCTACATTTCTATTTGAAGCTCATAAACCAG
This sequence comes from Udea ferrugalis, assembly GCA_950022985.1. Lineage (NCBI taxonomy): Eukaryota > Metazoa > Arthropoda > Insecta > Lepidoptera > Crambidae > Udea > Udea ferrugalis. The sequence continues at coordinate 10,146,234 of OX465541.1, read as the reverse complement.
ACACAACGGCGTAAGACAAGAGTAACAATTTCATTTCAAGTTTAATCATACTATTATTGTTCTATTTTTCAATGCTGTCTACCGGGTGTCGCATATATAGTGTTGTAGAACAACATTCAGAGTTGGGACGGGACCGAACCAAATTAGAATCGTAAATACGGGGATTACGAATGTAGAGATCGTCTAAGCTGAAATGACGCACCCCTCCACCTCATCTACGCACATAAGCAAATTTCTAATATGTACGCAATACAATAAATAGAAATTGGTTTGTGTGCTTAAATGCGATGTTTGGGCGCGTCATTTCAGCTTAGACCTCATTTATTTCGAATTTCGGATATTTCGGTACTGTTACAAGTGCCATGGTCGCGGAGTAACTGATGATCTTGCGGGGTGTAAGTTATTGGCAGACATATCGTTCTACCCGCCTTAGAAGGAGAGTCGTTCGTCGATTAAAAAAAATAGGATGAACTTCATTCCACAGAGAAACTCATCTAAATCTAGATTCCGTACTTATAAGTCGGATTAGCTGACAAACTCCTCTCGCCTGTAATTATCAGGAGTCTTTACTCCATTTGTTAAAACATTAGAAAACAGAGGCTCATAGAAGCTAGGGTGCTAAAAAAATTAACGATTTGCAGTTCTGATTGACTTTGGCCGGCTGACAAATTTGTATAACCTGGCAAAATTGAATTTGCTCTTCCGTCACAACTTATGAAGGGTCTTAGTAACTTTTTAGATTTGGTAGAGTTATATAAAATGAAAGTAAAAGCACGATTGGATACACAACCCCTGCTTCTTTTAGGTTTTTATGATCGACAATACAGGGTGTTTCTTTTAAGGTGTCAAGCCGGCGCGAGCTGATAGTAGGGTACCATACCTATCGATTTAACCCCCATGTATGTTCTACGATTTTTTGTAGTTTTCGAGATAATAATGTTTTTGTAATTTTTTAAAAATTTGTAAGTACTTGACTTTAAATAATTATAACTTTTATTTTGTTTGACTTTTATTGGATATTTTCTTTTTATTATAATTTCTATTAATTGCAGTTTCATGATTAAAATAATCGCTGTCCTAACTTTACTACAAGATACAAAAATGTTGATTGATAGTGAAGAAAAAGTGAATCATGCAGAACATAACGAAAATTCAATCGTAAATTAAAAAAAACAAAAGGTATTCCATAGCTTCTTATTGATTTTAAAAACTGCGCTGCATCATAAGCTTTCATAATAATACAAGAAAACATGTCCTTTGTGGGGCATTATTCGCTGTAATTGATGCTCAAGTCCTGAGTATCGGAAATAGTGTCGGAAAAAGTGTAATTTTCATACTTAATAATTTTCTAGTATTTTGGCATAATTTTGTAATTTCTGAGATTTATTGTCCTTTAACGTTTAAACAAAGCTCATTTGTTAATAAAAAAGGCATTTTTTAACTTCCAATCATCCGAAAGTCACAACTCCTTTTGGAATTAAAATGTTGAAATTGAGGAAACCGGAACATGTTTTGAATCAATTATCGAACTGTTTTGAGTTACTATGCTCTAAATACGCGTACAAAAAAATTATAAAGATGGTCCGGTTTCCTCAATTTTAAAATTATTATTACACCAGGAGTTGTGACTTTCGAATGATTGGAAGTTAAAAAATGACTGTTTTATTAACAAATGAGCTTTGTTTAAACGTTAAAAGACAATAAATCTCAGAAATTACAAAATTATGCCAAAATACTAGAAAATTATAAAGTATGAAAATTACACTTTTTCCGACACTATTTCCGATACTCAGGACTTGAGCATCAATTACAGCGAATAATGCCCCACAAAGGACATGTTTTCTAGTATTGCTTATGATGCAGCGCAGTTTTTAAAATCAATAAGAAGCTATGGAATACCTTTTGTTTTTTTTAATTTACGATTGAATTTTCGTTATGTTCTGCATGATTCACTTTTTCTTCACTATCAATCAACATTTTTGTATCTTGTAGTAAAGTTAGGACAGCGATTATTTTAATCATGAAACTGCAATTAATAGACATTATAATAAAAAGAAAATATCCAATAAAAGTCAAACAAAAAAAAAGTTATAATTATTTAAAGTCAAGTGCTCACAAAATTTTAAAAAATTACATAAACATTATTATCTCGAAAACTACAAAAAATCGTAGAACATACATAGGGGTTAAATCGATAGGTATGGTACCCTACTATCAGCTCGCGCCGGCTTGACACCTTACAAGAAACACCCTGTATAGTTTCACGTAAGACAAAATAATTTAATTAAGTATAAGCCTCATAAATTCTGTAGTTATTTAGTTATGAGAACATTTATAAGCGTGACAGTTGACATATGCAGTAGATTTTGATAAGTTTGGCATAAATCTTAAAAATTATAATATTTATGAACCTACTTATACCACAAAGTGTACCCTAAAAAGAACCTTTTATTACTTCTGTCAAGTTCTGTCTAATGCTATAATTAATGGAGTATAGGTAATATTAGGTCGATGCCCTATTATTGACCAATGCACTAACAGGACGGTTGTGAGAAAGAGAGAAAAATAGTTTATTTAGTGACAAAAACAAATGTATTATTGTTACACCAAAATGGCAGTTGAATATCATATCCCGCTAAAGTGGTTCCAAAAGTGTCCCGCTAAAACGTAATCCCACACATCACTAATAATGACTGAAAGAGTCGCTGCAGAACATTTTTCAATCATTGAGCCTATAAAATATATCTCGATTCTCAAAGCGTACCGACAGCAGAATAGTCGTAAAGCGATAAAACGAGATAAATGAATCTATTGTCTGGACTTATTGTAATATTTCTTATTTTCAGGGAATTAGGTTGAAATTATTACATAATTTCTAACATTAGAACTATTTTGGTACAATGAATAAGAGATTGAAATTTTGCCCATGATCTTGAAATAATAATCAGTGTTTTGAAAAAACTTTGAACTTATATTCGGTTAAGCCTGGACTCTTTTATGGTAATTATCGAAAATTCTGTAGAAAAGGCAGGAGTTACATTAAATGACAATAAGAGTTGTTATATTAAAAAAATAAAACCTCTCCTTACTCCTTATTTTACTTTTATATTTTGTATTTTATTGCTATTATTAAAACCTAAAATTAGAGTACAATTTGGGATTCTTCAAGCGAAGACTGTATAGGTTTCTTCTAGGCAAGCATGCTTTATCGTCGACGTCGCTTTTCATAAGGTGAGATCGCGATCAAATGCTGGTCTATTCATTCTAGAGAAGAAGAAATTACCTATGTTTTGTGTACTTGCCTACCCTTCTCATCAACTTTTCTCTACCTGTGGGTTGTTTGAAAGCGATCGCTTGTAAGGAATAAAGCCGCCCAAGTTGCACATTACAAATGTACTTGCTGGTTAACTATTGTACATCTTTTAGCGTACAATCTCATTGCATAAAAATGGATTGCTGTTGGTTCGATTAGGGCGATTTTGATTTTTAAATATTTGTGAAGTTCTAGGGAAGGTTCAAAAGATGGGTAAACATGGGAAATTGGAATAAAGTGAAAACAACAATTTTGTTTTCCTTAACAACTATTTCTTACCTGTCAGTGATTGACAACAGAACTAGGTCTGTCGGGACAGCTAGTAAACTTATTACAAGAGACATCCTTATAAGGAGTGCGAGACTTTTCAATGGAGATTTCACATAAATAGTAGGAGTGATTAAAAGCGGCTACGATTAACATGTTATTTGAATGATTAAGACATAAAATTATGCCAAGACCCTAGCGAAACCTTTGCAGCCTTACAACGACATAATCAGAATTAAATTTGCACATCTGAAGATTGCTATATAGAGAACTATAATTAGCAACGAATGATCTATGCAGATTTACCTAACCAGGCTTATGCACTAGGGATGCACGAACAATAGCCGTTATACGTCCCACTGCTGGGCACAGGCCACAACTCAACTAGCAAGTAGCGCGACCATATTCCAACAGCTTGGCTCTAACAAAACTTAACATAACGTAAACAGCCTCTAGTCGTATACGCCCCAATGCTGGGCAGAGGGCTCACCTCCACTTTGAGGTGGTGCGACGCAAATTCTAACCCAAAAGGTTGGCATATACGTCAAAACTGCAATAAATAAGTAGGTATATATTTAAATAAAAAGTATATCATACAAGATAACCTGAGAAACACGAAATAATGTTCTATTTCTTGAACGAAATTGCGGCAAGATCGATTTCGCCACAAGCTTACTTCTGGGCACTCGCGAAGAGATCTAGCTATTTTTTCCACAGTCTTAAAGCTGGGACAGTGATAATTGCCATAATATAGTATATAGTATTTAATTTAAATCTAAAAGTTAAAAGTAAAACTTAATGATATTCAATTGATGTTACCTCGAACCAACTACGGCGAGAAGAACATTATATTTGGAGGAGCTCAATTCAATTAAAAGACACGAAAACATTTTCTTTCATTATAATCGAAACTATAACATTACTTTATTAAGCACTTATTTATAGTTAAGTAAGCGTTCTTGCGGGTACTGTGATAGTGTCCAAAAAAAAAGAAGTAACAGACTTAGATTGTGAATGTAGTAATTAGTGTATTATATTGTTTTTGTTTATTATATTAGTCTCACCATGTTTTGTTAGTAAGTAAGTACTTAAGATTTCAGGATATTTCTCTTATAAGTGAATTATTGTATTCTTTTAGGGAAATAAATGTCTTATACTTTAAACCTCAAAAGTTTTACTGCGATTCTCGAAAGCAGACTTTTCAAACGAGAAAATAAAGTGGATATTTTTCTCCTAACTCTACCAGACTTCTGACAATACCTCCTTCTTCCTTTACCTACTAGCTACTGCAATAAAAACGCAAGAAATCTATGGAGACGGCTCCTGTATACAAATATTTTAATTGTTGGTTCTGGTGTAGAAAACTAAGTTTGGTTTGATCTCTAGCAAGGGACCTTCTTAAGACCACGTTTGGGTAGAGAAATGGAAATAGGTTAGGTAATGTATGGGTTTAGAATAGTAAGACCTCATTGTAATTGTTTACTTTATTTACTATAAGAACAAGTTAGAAACACAGCAAAACAGGGAAAGTACCTACATAGATTTGAATAGCACATTTGACTGAAAAAGAGAGTAACTATCAATAAAGCACTTTATTGTTTCATTTAGATTTGTATAAAAGCAATTTATTTGCCTCAAGTTGCATTTTTTTTGCAAGGTTTTGTTCTAAAGTGCTGTTTGATATGATGCCCACGGCTACTTTCTACCATAGCACCGCCCGCCATCGTCAGGGTGTTCATCAACATATTCTAGAGCCGCCATGGTCTCGTACAGCTCGGTTCCTGAGATGGTTCCTTCCCAGGACACTTAAATTGTGGAACAAACTCCCTGCCGAGGCTCCCTGCTCCCTTTTCTGATGAGCTATAGCATGGAGTTCTTCAAGGGGGTTTAAAAAGGTTCTGGGTCGGCAACGCAGGAGTAATGGCCCTGGTGCTGCAAGTGTCCATAGGCTGCGGTAACTGCTCACCATCAGGCAGCCCGCGTGTTTGTTTGCCACCGTCGCAGTATAGAAAAGAAAAAAAAAAGTAATTCCCAATTTAAACAAAAATAGAACAATTGCGTCTCCACAGCTCTCCTATCCCGAAGTTGACAAGGCGCGGCTCCACGGCTGAGTGGCATCAGTGGCCAACGAAAACCCGCGACTGTCAACCGTCCCTCACAGTTAGTATACCATGTCCTTAGCGGAAGGTACTTCAGACAACGATCAGACTAGACAGGACCAAGACGAAGACGCAGCCAAGAAAAACACTGAGAAACGAGTGCAGGTATTCCTGACTTTTTACTTTTTAAACTACTTTTTAATTTGTTGCTTTGGAAAAAGTTTGGTAAAATGTATAAGAAGAATTTTTGTAATTGTGATTTTTTTGTCGATCAAAAGTGGTTGGATGATAATCATCATTCTTATCAGGATCAGGTATGAAAAAACTTTTTTTGATAATGAAAATAAAAATTATCTAGGTATTTCATGTAAACTTTTACAAGTGTTTATGAAAAGTCAGTAGAATAATTTACAGTAAAAAAGTAATAAAATATTGAATTAATCTTCTATCTTCTTTACGGTTAAGATCAGTGAATAAGTGTTTTAAGTGTTTCATGTTCTTGGTAATACACAAAAGTGTAAACGAACAGTTAAACTCAACGTTATTTTTATTTTATGATAGTTTTTCAGGTACGAATATAATACATTTAAGAAGTGCTTTATTTGTCAAGTTGAACGAAGATTGCTTTAATGTGATCAAAGAATACAGTAGGTACAAATATTAATGTCATTTTATTTAATTTCCTAAATTAGTGCAGGGTTCGGAATCTCCTTTTAAGCAGAACAAAAAAAGCAAGAGACTGCTTATTTAGCAATTTTTAAATTAATATATTACACCCATTTTTTAACTGATTAAACAAATGTAAAGTTCTTAGTTAAACTTCTTTTAGTTTAAACGTAATCTACGAGATAAAAGGAAATATATCTTGAAAAATCTATCATCAGATACTTAGGTAACAAATAATTCTTTACATTTAATGAATAATTTATTGTAAGCGATGTAAAACGGTACATCATTCAAGATTACTTTAGGAAAACCATTTAAAACGTACAGAATAAGATACCTTAACGATTTTCAAAATAATAAAAATAAATTTGTTAAAAATACCAAAGAGCTGTCCTAGTATTTCAGATTCATAAACAGATGGAACAGTTTGAGTTACTTTTGTATACCTTCTGCACAAGGATATAGGCATAAAGATAGCTAGTTATTAATAGGTTTACAATTTCCACAAATAAGAAGATTAGAATAGGTTCCATTTTTTTAGATGAAACACCGGATATTACTTCCGTGTGGTAAAAGTGTATCAGCCTTTATCATTGATAGAATCACCCTAACTCATAGGGTGAATATACCAGTAAGATTCTTCCGGTCTGTAAAGGGTCTGGGTAGCACAGTGGTTTGTGCACCCGGTTTGCGAAAGACGCGGGCTCGATACCCCCCTGAAGCCAAGACCGAAGACCGAATGTCTTTTTTTTGGTTTTCAGATCTTTAGTAAAGATACTGCATGGAAAATGCTAATAATAATAATAACATCTGAGATGATTGTTGCATAAACCATACTGTTAGATATCGACTGCTCAACGTGACCTCCGAAGCACGGAAATTCCCTAATATCCATCACAAAGTATCCGGTTGCGATGGTCACCCATTCCACTACCCTAACAATAGAGCCTGGAATATCCCACTCATGGGCAAACATCTCCCTAATATTTCTCCGTTCAACATGGTCGCACTCTCAAGTTCGTTATTGTAAAATCAAGGTTATATTTTGGTGTCTCGTAAAGCGTCGATGGATAAGAAAATCTCTCAAAAATTATGAGTATTTCCGACTTTCCTCTCCGAATACAAAATAGTTCAAAGCCTTTGAGTAACTATACGTGTGTGAGAAGTCTTTTTAAACTGTCGAATAAGCAAAATATCCTGAAAGCGAATTGTAAACCCTTAAAAAAACATATTTAAGGACATACCTATCTAATTATCTAATATGCAGAATTTTTTCAAGACTTTTTAATAAAAGTCTTTTAAATTTTCTTCTTTTCCTTGTACGAATATTATTCGTATGAATCTATCCTATCATAACATTGGCTCTCTAAAATTAATTTTTCAACTTAATTTAAGCAACTAAAGATCTGAAAACCAGAAAAAGACATTTGGTCATGATGGCATCAGGCAGGACATGAACCCGCATCTTTCGCAAGCCGGGCGACTACACTACCAATTATGCTACCGAGACCAATTACAGACCGGCCGAATCTTTCTGGTATATTTTGCCCTATGAGCCAGGGTGATTTCATCAATGTAGGCATCCACCTCTAACACTCACACTTAATTTAAGCAAACTTTTTAAAAACAAGAACCTGTGAGCGACATAGTCATTATAATGACTCAGCTCTTTAAATAAAGATTGAAAAAAAAAAGAACCTGTGTGTTTGTTCACCTATACTAAAAACCGACTTCAAATACAGTCGGCTTTTATGGCTATTCAATTGACGTATTAAAATAAGAATAATAAGTAATATTTTCAAAATATTTTCATTTTCCGCAGTTACAACACCCTTCAAACCCGAATGAATACTTCAGGTTTTTTTCCTAGTTTCTTTAAAGATCTATACATAATTATAATGCTTCCGTAAATATGAGTTCAATCCGGCATTACCTTCACTTAGCGAAATGTTTGCTTTAAGTGCTCTGTCTTTATAAGTATGAAAATATCCTCAAGAGGCACGTTTCGGTCCTACTTAGAACTCGTCTAAATTTGGCTTACGAGGATGCTTCAGATAGGTATACCACAGAATTATCCGTCTGGCTAACGATTTCTAGACATCTGGTTCACTAATAATCCGTTATTTTAAAAGAACAGCCGTTCCTCGTTAACCATTAAAAACCATCAATGACTTATATTGTATAATAGTTCTGCCCAAAACAATCGTAACTGGCGTAATAAACGCCAACCTTGAATCATCAGCTCGGTATTATCCAATTAACTGGGGCGGCCATTTTGTCCGCCCAAACATGGGCTATAGTTGTGGGAAACAATTGCTCCGAATGCTACCTAGATCCGCCCACGTAATGGAGAGGTAATTAAGAAGTGCTATTAGAGCTAAATTTATTAATATTGCTTTTGTGTTTACTAAGAATCAAGGATTCTTTCGATCCCCGTGATATTTGTTTTTTGTCTAAAGGCGTATTCATGAAAACCTACTTAGTACGACTTTGCGCCATCGGAAAGCCACGATAATTATTATGGTGTTTTATTTTGCCATTATTGCCAACTTGACCGTGAACACCATTTTTGGAAAAGATTGAATCATAGCCCATTGAATACAACTATGGTGTTGGAAACATTGCTGAATAACTTTATTTCCGTGTTGGTTTCCGTATTTTTATGAAAATACTAGAAACCATTAACTTACTAAATTGAACGCTTTCGCTGAGCGAGCGATTTCTTAAATAAAAGCAAAATCACCCCATGACAAGCTTCGGGAACTTCCGAAGCTTCTTGTTCGATTCAATAATCAGGAGTGGCATTACTCAATATAACTACAGTCCAGTTCAAGCTTCGCTTAGCTTTAATTGTGGCCCGATGTGAAACTCGACAACACGGCGACTGCAGACGTTTGAGTGGAAATAACTAAGCCGAATAATATTTTGAATTATTTCCATTCAAATACTAATTCCAGGTGAAGCGAATAGTGGGCGTTTAATCTTGAGGGAGATCGATTTATGAAGTGATATTAGTAAGAATCGCTAGGCTGAGCTAAACGGGAGTTTTTTTCCGATCTAAACAAGATCTCAAAATAAGTCTAGACGCATATCGAGACATTCATTCAAAGCTTTCGCGACGTGAAACAAAACCAAGGGCGTGTTTTTATATTTTTCTCGACAGGAAGCCATAAGAAGAACAATGCCATAATCACTGCGCAAGCGCACCCGTTCTCCGCCCGACCGAGACGCCATTACACTTCATTACTGTCCACTTCTGATGCTATTGTATTTAGATTAGGATTTTTCTGAACTTCATTCACCAGAAAATAATCTTGAGAATCGCTGATATCATTGAGTTGACTCTGAAGACGTGACTGTGGGGCGCCCTATAAATTCATTCACATTTCTTTTAGTGTTCCAATATGTACAAGGTTGTTCTTGAGGAGAGGAGAAAAAAGAAAATGAGCAGAAAATGTCTTTTAATACTTGCATTAGACAGGACACCGCTTGTTGGATCCGCTAGTAATTAATAAAACATACTATTCTCTAGACATCTAGAAACTTTCGATAAGGCCTAGAACTTAACAAACAAGAAAAAAACCTACATAAGATACCCTTTAAGTGTATGTTATTTAGCCGTTTAATAACTTGAATCCAATGTCCTCAGATGTCAGACTCGTACATGTGGAAGGAACAGATCCACACGCTGATGAAGGGCGGAGAAAGCGAGTCCGATATCTCGGACTCTGAGCACTTCCTCACGAAGGGTGCTTTCCTCCTCACCCCCTCACACGGCCTCAGCATGGAGAAAGCCTCCGCCATCTGCGAGAAGATGGAGTTCAAAGGATGTTTCTCCCTCACCAAGACAGCCACCGGCATCCTCTTCAAGTTCTCCAGCGTTGATGACTATCAGATGGTCTTCAAGAAAGGCTTCCATAAAGTCACTGGGTCCAGATTCTATAGGAAGGTAATTGGATTTTGATTGGCTTTCAAAATTTTTGTACAGGGCATATATGAAATGTCGAATGTTGAAAAATTATCGTGAAAACGAACGCAATAATGTGATTCGGCTAATAAATTCTGATACACTACTGTTTTTCTAGAACAGAACTATAAATCAAGTGTTACCTATTTTACAGTTTGGGGTGGGATATGGTTCCTATAGATGGATACTGCCTGATGATACTGAAGTGGTAATTAAACTGAATGTGTGTGCTTGAAATATTGAATGCCAATTTTAGAAAATCTGTGTTTTGTCGTGTTTTTCCAGTTTTCTCTCATTAACTCGCTTACATTATCTCTTCGCCCTTCTCCGTGTGCTTTTAGATCTGTTTTACTTAATGAGCTATTAAGTATAGGATTGCCGTATGTTTGTATTATAACTAGTCATCTTCAAATTAACAAACTTACTTCCATAATTTGTGTTTGTCTATTATATACATATTTGTAATCTTGTTTTGTCTATGTCATAATGTATGTATACATATGTGTTATAAGTATGTATTTAAACACAGGTTTACACAGGAGCTGCTTATAGATTCATCATCATCTTTAACATTCCGATTTTTGCAATTATTTTCCATCTAAACAAACACATCATGTTCATCATAATCATGTTCAACAATTCACACATTGACTCTCATCTCAACTCATATTTTGACTCCTTATAGAATTTCGTGTATGTGTTTGAATTGCTTAAGTGTGTTTATCAAATACCTAGTGTAATTAAATAAGTGTTTTAGCCTATAAAACTGTGAAGAAGCCGATGTTTCTCAAACCTCTTCTCTTCTTATTGTTATCAAGATATTTCTAATAGTCTTCATGGCTTTTAGATCGCGATCCCATGCAGACCACAGAAGACCTTCACGGTTTATGTCTATGATGTCCCTGATGAGGTTCCGGAAGAGGATGTTCGCCACGCCCTCTATAAGTTCACGTCGGTCGTTGAAGTGGTGCGTCTTCACTTTGCTGGCGGCTCCCCAAGGGAAGGAAATACTGGTCAGTCTTTACATACTGTTTGGCTGCGTACGATACTAAGAAATACGATGTATTTATAAATATAGGATTAAGAGTTTCAGTAAAGGAAATACCAGTATTTTGTAACATAAGTCGATAAGTTCCGAATCAAACCTTGCACTTACATGAGTACCACGAATTTGGTTTATAGTTACAACCATATTGAATGCAGCATCATTTGAAAAGTGCTTAATTTCATCTTTTACTTGTAATAAGTCATCAGGTTCAGGAACATCAGGATCAATAAATTTTCCTTAATCCGTTCCAGGAACATCCACCCCTAAGCCTTTGGAAAAAACCCCTCCTCGCGCCCTCACCACCATCGATGGCGAGCTGGTCAGCAGTATGATCCCGAAGGAAGCCTCCAGCGTCATCCGCGTGACCCTCGCCAACATTGAAGAAGCTAACATCCTTCTCCAGAACGGCTTGGACTTCTACGGAGCCACGTACTTTCCGACAGAGCTGGCGACTCCAGCTCAGGCTGCTAAGCTCATCAAGCCTAGCAGGTAAGACTTCATGAGTATTTTTCAGTGTGACGAATTTGTTATAAGATCCCTTCAAAACAGATTTCATGGCACACATCTTGAAAAAGTCGATATCATTTAAAACGACACAAAGTTTGTTTTTTTTGTTTTCTAGTATGGCGCCTAGCGTGCTTATTTGAAAAGTGAAGGATATTCATTTCCTTCCATTTTGGATTCCGTTGGTTTCATTCAAGTTGTCCATGATATTTGTAAGGGACCAGCCTAGCGATTCTCACTAACATCATTTCACATCATGATGCATCGCTCTCACTTCAATCATATAAGTATTCGCTTCACCTTGAACAGGCATTCTCCCTCTTTTGTATGAAAATAATTTCGAAATCTTATTTGGCTTAACCACGAATTCACAAACGCAAATCAACGTTCAATAACCCTCAGTAGTATAAATAGGTAGGTGTCCTTTTCAGTTCTATTGATATTTTACGGGACAGCATGAGCGTGTTAATTCGGGGGTTAGTACTTTTAAGTCAATTGAACACAGTCGCGAAGCTATCGAGTAATACAGTAGGCCAAAATCAAGGTGAAGCGTGACTTGACACTTCGATCCTGAACTCGAATTTGCCCATCACAGAATTGACTTTGCCTTTTTTAGATTTGCAGAGTGATTCTGTAAATCGCTGAGTAATAACGGAATGAACTTATTTTTTTTCGTATTTTGTATAAAATTTGACGATATAAACGTGAAAATGACGCAATTAGTTAGTAAACTGACAGGTGAATTCGAAATCAAGATCGGATTGAGTTCTCATAATCGCTAGGCAGAGACCTGATTCTTGCGCGTCTGATGCAGTTATTATCCAAAATAATTCTAGTCAAATCACAATGCAGAGCAGCATTTCTACTTAAAATAGTCTCTGTGTGGATCATATTCTTTGCTATTTAAAAATTAAAGATATGGTGATGGATTAGTAAGGTGGTGGATGCCAGGTTTCAAGAATCTAATGGGAATGGGATTTAATACAACTTAACTGCTATTTGTAAACTGTAGATAATTTCAATAAGAGAGTAGGTAAATATTAATTTTCATTTTGGATGATATGTTATATTTTAATAATCTACATACTACACTAAACCCCTTAATCCTTGCGTACTTGTTAATTGAATTCGTATCTCAGAACAGGCCTCCCAAAATAAAAACCAAACGCCTTAACAAATAATAATAGCCATGAAATGAAAATTGGCTTGAAATAATACACGTTCTTCAGGCGATTCTCTGATTTATTTACCTATATAGACTGTATTTTTTGTAATTACAGTTTTAAAAAGATAACAATTGTATTTGTTTCAAGTTTATTGTAGACAACATTTTGTAATTTAATTGTAACCGTATTTCGTCATGTCAAAATAGTAGGACCACTTTGACTGTAGATTATATAAAATTTTATGAGTGCATAAATCGTGACGAGTAAAAATTGTACTACCTATAAAGGTATGAAATAGCAAATCACAAATAATAATATGAATATTTGCCCACCCTGGTGGGACTAAGTTCCGTCTTCTTGACTCAAAACGTAACACCTTGTTTAAAAACAAAAAAGGGAAGAGCCCGCGTACCAAACATGGACCTACAAGAGGTACCTATAAAAATATTATCATTAGGAAATATTGAAACAGTTTGTGTCTTTGAAAATAATATATTAATAATAATTTAATAATATTTTTAAAGTTTTCTATGAAGTTATTGGAGACTGACTGATTTATTTGATATATTTTTGATGCACGAGAATCGGGTCCCTAATATAATAAGAAATAACTGGAAATCGTCCACATAACAAATAGATGCACAAGGCAAAATGCATATGTTTCAAGTAGATAGACTGAATAGATTTTGAGATCGCTGAAGATATAAAGAGCAAAGCTGCTCTTTGTATAAGCGATCACGAACATTGCATTTCCAGAATCACTGGTGGCACAGTGTCAGCTCGAGTCCGTGATCTTCTTCCAGTGTTCGACCAGCAAGGATTCGCCAAGTTCGCTCCACCAGCCTCACGCCTCGTCAAGCCCAGGTCCAAGTAGACGAGCCTCACCAGCGCATCACAAATCTTGGCGAGCGTCGTAGATATAACTAGGAAGAACATCTGACTCCTCACACGAAAGAATCTTCGTAGAACAAGAAACGCTTGAGATGGAAATGAAACTGAAAAAGATCAAAAAATGTATAGAGCCCCATGTTGTTCTTGTTGTACATGATCATTGCGAGGAGTCCCATGTTGAACCTCAAAACCTTGATATACCTACCAAAGCTGTCAACACAGACGACTCCTAGCCTGAGGACATGGTTAAATAACGAAAACTATAACACCACATTAAAAATGCACTAATATTATTCAAATTTTATAATTCCTGTTACAATAAACTCTATATTTTGTACCAACTTGCATTTACGATCCTACGATAGATACTAATAAAGTGCCATCTAAATGTTAGAATGTATTACCATTGTTACCAATAAATTAATGTGATTACTTAGATTTCGTTTTATTTATTTATGTTGGTATTAGTTGGTTTTCAAATTAATTGATGCTTAAACGACTTCCACTGCAGAATGTACCCCTTGCCTTCTAGACATAAAGGGACTCTGTTTGTATGCGCTTTACATCTACTGAAATCCATGATTTCACATCAAATGACAAACTGGGAGTAGTTACATATCCTTTTATAAGATTATTGGTAGGCAGAGAGAATAGCTTTAAAGTTCAAATATTTATCTGCTAGCAAGTAATTAAACTAAGTGTTTTTTTGAATGTCGAATTTAAACAAATTAATTAATTGCGTAAATTGCAACGCCCTCAACTTTCTACTAGTAAATTAGTTAGGTTCATGGTGTCTCAGAGTCAGAATGAGCTGATTAAACTTTTGCAAATGTATCTCAGCTTACATTTTATTTTAGTTACTTGCTGCCCATAGTAGGGAAAAGGGGTGAAATGGTACAAAAAGGAGGAACCAATTTCCCGAACTACTGCCGGAGTCTCGAACCGGAAGTAATTATAAATACTGCACAATTTTCTTTGTAAAAACATGTAATCTATTCCTTCAACCCCAGTTTCCTCCCCAAATTATTTTGACACTGCCTTCATCTAAAAGGAACTTGTAGAATAAAATAAACACAAGGTCTAGTATCACAATAATACGATCTTTATTCAGTCATCACTGACAATTATGAGTATCACAGATTAAATATAACATCGCTTAGCGAATAATTACAACATTTTTACAAAAATATCATCTGGCACTTTAGAAACTAAACCTTATTATCTTTACGATCACTATTATTACCTCTTCTAAATCTCTCTTCTATTTCTTGTAAACTCTTTCCTTTTGTTTCTGGTAAAATGAAATACATCATGGCTGTGCCAACGATAGCTACAATTCCATAAATAAGGAATGTTAAGACTTCTCCTAAGTGCGTCATCATACCAGGGGCAGTTTTGACAACAACAAAAAATGCAACAAAAGTAGTAGCTGAGCTGATTCCGGATCCCAAACCTCGAACTTTTGTAGGGAAGACTTCTCCACACATAATCCATGGAAGAGGAACTAAACCAACAGATACGGCACAAATATACACGGCCAAACAAGTCAAAGGCAACCACGCCATGTTCTCTGGTTTCCAATAAAGAAACATTGCCAATCCTATCATGGATATTGCCGTCCAAATGCCACTTATAAAGCATAACGGTCTTCTGCCATACTGTTTACAAATTATACAAGCCACTACTGACATTACCACTCTCACTAAATCAATTAACAACATCGCCATATAGTGGTTTATACCTTTCCCGACAGCCTTTTCAACTATTTCGATAGAATAAAACGCAACAGCATTCACTCCAGAGAATTGACAAGTAATGAAGAATAAAATCATAATAACAAGTGGTTTAACCAGTTCTGGACTCGTAAGGTCTTTAATTTTTTCTTGCCAAGACATAATTGGTTCATTATTAGCGGCCTTTTGATTTTCAATAATACTTTTCAGTTCAGCGTTTGCTTCTTCGCCGTAACCTCTCAACCAGTTGAACGATTTAACTCCATCTTCCGTTTCTCCTTTAGAAATAAGCCAAATAGGACTTTCTGGAGTTAGAATCAGTAAAAGTACACTTGAAATTGGGAACAGGCAGCTGATCGTGGCAGTCCATTGCCAGGTCATGAATGTGCCAATAATATGGGCTACAAGGATGCCTACAGCTATGGCTAAAGATATGGCAGCGAGGAAGAATCCTCTATATTTAGGTTCTGAAGTTTCTCCGATGTAGACGGGTCCTAAAGGTCCTAGAAGGCCGACGCACAGGCCTGTGAAGAATCTGCCTAGCAGCATGAGACCAAGGTTATTTGCACAGGCGATCAAGATCCATCCGAGCAGGAAGGGTGCGCAGATTATGTAGTGGGAGGTTTTTCTTCCGAATTTCTCCATCATCCATCCGGAGATGAGGCAGCCGGGTGCCATAGGTAGAGCCGCCATCGCAGCTGAAATTGAGATATGTGAAATTAGGCTTAACGTTATAGTAAGGATATTTTTTTTATATGACAATTTCAACGGTTGTCAGTTTAATCGATTTTGGACAGCTCAGATATGTATTTTGTGAGCAAAACAAAAGGTCGAAGGCAAAAATTAGTCAATGGGTCAGTAGTAATTTTTATGTTCAACAACCGTTAAATTGACATCGTGTTAGTCAATTTACCTTTCCTATAGTTAGAACCATTTTATAATAAAATAATAAAATTATTATTGTATTGCCCTCCATTGTGGATCAACAAACTACAGTCATTCAAACAAAACATCTTAACTAGATTTTATCAAAATCAAAATAAGTACGTATATTTAGAGCTGAAAGTGACAGCCATACTCCTGAGATCTACTATAAATTGCCTGATACTTTGCAAATTTGGAGATAAGTCATAATGAAATATTACTAAACATACCTATCCAAGACTTGGTGCTGGCATCCATCTGGATGGGGCTGCCAGGCAGCTCAAGCTGCGGCAACAGGATCCCGGAGTAGCCTGACGTGAGGCCGGCCGTGAAGGTGAGTAGAATGGATGCTGATGCTGCCAAACTCTGGAATTGAGAATTGTATGCACTTTACCAAATGTCAGTTTTTCGTTTGAATTTCATAGTTTCACAAGCCACTCTAAGAACTATGAAGACGTACTGGTTCGTATAACTGGATTGGGAGACAGTCAATTTATGAAATTATATTGTTCTTAATTTTTTTATTCGATTTATTTACTACATTCAAGACTGTCTATGGTGCATTATTGCTTATTCAACAATTGAATTATTTGTATCAGCAGAATAATAACATTGTCTTACCTGTCTCCAAACCGGAGAAAATCTTGCCACAGTCTTTGAGTCAGTCAATAACATGGATTCTTTGTTATCCTTTTCATTAAGTACTAAGCCGGCACTGGAGTTGGAAATTTTAAGGTTCTGTAAGTAATGTGACGTTTTGCTTTCTTTTTCCGTTTTTGCGCCATCTTTGTAGTTTTTCTCATCTAATCTGTAATTTTGAGTATCCTTTTCGTGTTCTTTTGTACTTTCTGTTTCTTTATTTGTTGTGCGTTCGGTTTCTTCACATAAACTATCTAAATTAATTGTAGTATTTGTTTCTGAGGCGCCATTATCACCGGTAACTTCAGCAGTTTTGGTATTATTTTCTAAATCAGTTTTTTCTAAGGAAGTTTGTTCTTCTTGTTTCTCAGCCGTATCTCCAGCCATATCTTATCTGTAACAAATGAAGAAGGAGTATTAATAATCTTATTTTCATTGCTTTATTTGTATTGTTTCAATTGTTTGTTTTAAACAAGGATAACATAGTGACGTTAGGAAGTCTCATGATTTGCTTTATTTGGCGAGCTGAGTGATTCTTATCAGGGGGTTTTATCGTGAGGACACTTAAAAACATAGAATACTTTTTCTTAATTAAGCACTTTCTAATTTGACTCTCACAGTACAAACCATTTAAGAATAATTTTGTATGACGTTATTGTGAATGACATTTGTGGACAAAATGAATTATAGCATCAGTATATTAGCCCCCATTAAAATATGTGCACATTATGAAGGCCCTTTAAGAAACTTAAGCAGTTCTCAATACCAAAAAATTGCCATGTTGGATTTCTGATCCTATATTTAAGAGAGGCTTTATTCACTATAGTGACAATACCAAAATACACGTGATAAAAAAAGTATGGCTGATCATGATGATGAGAGTACACAGTGATTTTCGTTAAATAATGCGTAGTTTTTGAATCAAAACTTTGATTACATCTAAATGTCGTTCATTGTGCTAACTAATGCCAACTACTCCAAATATCTATCAGGAGTTATCTGAGAGCAAAGTTTTGTAGGACAACTGACAGTATCGCATCACTGTCCGGACAATTAACTCAAATGAATCATAATTGCATATTAATCATCACGGTACAGCAAAATTCACGTTATTTTGCTAATATTTAAATCTTTTTTATAAAGCTTATTTAATTTAAACATTTAACAAGTCATAAACATTTCAAAATTATAAATTATTGCCTATGTGTTATTCAGATGTATATGCAACATTATTGTAAAGTTTCATTAAAATCCATTCAGTGGTTTTTCCAACGGCACATCCACACATACAAACTTTCGCATTTATAATATTAGTAGGTAAGATACGGGAGAGACTTTTGTAACAGATTTATTCATATTCATTTAATCACCATAAATTTGTAACAAGAAGTATTTATTTTAGTCATTAAATTTTAGTTAAGTTTAGTCTTAATGAAGTTATTTATCGTTTAAAACCACAGATTTACTGTTTTAATCTACCTATAAGAAGTTAATGATAGATTATTTAGAATTAGGTCGTTCAAGCCTTTAAGAATGAAAAGCGTTTTGTTTTAGCTACAAATAGAGAAAAAGACAAAATAAACAAGGACTCTGTAAAAACAAACAAGCCGTCAATTAAATTGTGAAATATCTAATTGGTCCAAGGTGTAGGACAAGTAGCCAATATGGCGGCGTACAATGGATCGCGTGCGCATGCGCAGCGTTTAAATGGACGCTGGAATATTAACAGAATACGCTCATAAATCAGATCGTAATTAAAGTGGTAGATTAGGATTAAAACGAGCTCTTAAATTTTAGCATTTTATAATATCAGTCTTTTTGTCTGGACATTTGGATGATCGTCTAACCAACGGACTGCTGGACACAAACGACTTACCCCCTTATTCATAAGAACTGAAAGGATGTAAGAGTTTGAGTGATGCCGTAGGAGTGCCTACGGCATCACTTCAACTCTTTCTGTGATATTTTCGAGTAAGTAAGTGACAGACAAAACAAATGTAAGAGTAGTATCTAAGCAATTACGTATTTTTTCCTGTGTGAAAGTCTTCATGCAACTTAAACACCGTATTTACTCAAAGATCTTTGATATAGCAATTAAATAGCTCATTATATATATGACCCATCTTCAAGTACACGTGACAAAACGCGAGACAGAATCCCGGCACGTTGTAGACATTCGAATGCTACCATAACATGCCTTCGAGTACTGTTGTTGAATTAATAGTCATGTAAACACTCGCTCACGATCGATTTTATGCATCTATTATTGCTAGGTCACGATAACCACAGTACCCTTGACACTGAAATAATTATTACCACACCGGGAATACCGTGATACCGCTAGTAACCTGTGGTGTCGCTTGCCACCTGATAGTGTCCCTAGCCAGACTAGACTCCTAGACTCTAGCCAGACTAGACTCCTGGACTCTAGTCAGACTTAGGCCCAGACTCCACTAGAGCTGAGTGGGGATGTGCGGCGTCGAGCTGTGTTTTCAACAACCAATGGAATTGCGTTATTCACACATGGAGATGTGATTCTGTTGGTTGTTGAAAACACAGCTCGACGCCGCACATCTGTGCTCAGCTCTGGTGGAGTCTGGACCTTAGTCGCTTAAATAAGAATAAGGTACTTAGTCGCCTCTTACGAACCGTGGAAGGATTCTAACGCCATATACCACAGGGCGAGACGTTGGTCCCTAACACAGGTAGTTGAGAGACTTTATTTCACAAAATAAATCAAACATCAGCAGGTCTAGGGCGAACCGCCATAATAAACGATACTATTTTTGTTTTTCCCGCCCACTTTTGATGAATTCAGTCTATTTTTTTAGCCCCTTTTATTGCCTTATTTGGTACTATCAAATATTTGCCATCGCTTAGGCCTCAAAATGGTCTTATTCAGATTAGCGTATTTCATATTTTATACCAGCGTGATCGGTCAAACTAGTTGCACGCTTTGCTAGGGTCAGATGATCTTGATGTCAGGATATTTCTTAGACTTAAGTATTATATTTTTGTTTTACGTCAGAAGTAAACCAACTATTTAATCATATTCAATGCATTAAACGTGCGATTATTAACTGCGCCTTTTTGCATAGATATTGTGAGTTGAATTTAATTGCGTGGAATAACTCAACGTATAGGTAAGTGTTTGAATGGGTATTTGTTTAGACTTGTGTTTACTTATTAATCAATAATATTGACTGAGTAGTTTTAACTAACAAACTTTTAACTAATACTACACTACTACTTATTACTAAATTAGCAAACTTCCGGAGTCCCAGTCTTTTTTTTAAATTACAATAGAGCAGCATTTGACCGCGATATCACCTAATGGGGGAGCATGCTGCAAATTTTACTCATCGGGAAACACAGATCCCTTCTTAGCGGTACACAAGATGTAGGTGGAAGCAAAGCGCTTCGTGCGTATATGTGGCACGTCGATCTGTATAGCGGTGACGCAAGCCAGTTCGTCTGGTTGTCCGATGGTGATAGAGGGAAGGTGGAGTTAAGTTGTGCTACTCCAGGGCACACTCTGCAAAATTTATTTAACCGTTATTAAATGAAAAGGAACAGGCCAATTTTTTAAATCGGGTTTCTGGTTCTTGTCGTGTCTAGATGTGATATAAGATATGGAGAAATGCATAATAAGCTTTCAGATTCGTATGATCTTTCGGCGATCTGTGGTGGAGCTTAAAAACGTTGTTATTATTTTATTTGACTTAAACCTTTATGGATTCACGAACTAAATGAGCAATAGTAAGCGAAAGTTATACCAATGGTGCATTCCCCTGGCTGATTCCAAAATTGAATTTGTATATTCGAACCCGAATAACAGGATTTTTAAGTATACTTAGCTACCAACATTATATGCTCTTTTGCCACAACAGTTACCTATATACTCTTAGACCACAAGTGCCGTCAAAAGTAGGTCAATTCTATTGCGATAGCACTGAGTGTTTAGTAATAATCTAACGACAAGTAATCATGTACCGTGAAGATGATTGCGAGATCGACGTAGATTTCTGATCAACACACTTGTTACATTAAAGGTACAGTTCCAAGACGGACCGCAGACCGCAAACTGCAAGCGACACTGTTTTCTATGACCGCAGCGTCTCGCTTGGAATAAGACTCCATCAAACTCAATCATTTATTTGCATTCCATAATGTAGTGGTAGATGTTACAAACTTGGTTTGTTCATTACAGACCCTCTTGGCCAAAACAAACAGGATAGATAAGGACACTTTTAACTTAACACTCGCAATTAACCTTAAGCTTAAAACTATAGTAACAGTGTGTCGCTTGCAGTTTGCAGTCTGCGGTCAGTCTTGGAATTGTACCTTAACTGACAGGTAGGTATTTCATGATGTTTATATTGTAGATTGAACTAGTGGCGTTAGAGTTAATGCCTACATACGTACCACTGCTGGTCACAGGCCTCACCTTAACCATGCGGTGGCGAGAGCGGTGGCGTGATGGAGGGAGTAAGGTTAGTGATACCTTAATGTCAGATGTTATTAAGCCGCCCCAAAGCCTCTGACTAGGCTTTGAACGACTGACATACAGGGACGTCAGCCGAGAATTGCAACGTGAAAGGTAATATTATTGAAGTTTAACTGTTACTGTTTAGTAAGTAACTAAATGAAATAAACGCCTTTTAAACTGGTTTCAAGTTTAGTATTCGTTTAGTTATGTAGATAAATGGAAAGGAGGCAATCTTAATAGAATTTCGAACATATTTTGAATGCATCATCTTAATAAAAATATCTTTGAGAAACCCATCGCACCAATTTGTGTCATTATAGGCAAATTGTCTTTGCTTAAATTGACCATTAGGTTAATTTCAGACCTTACAGCTTTAATCATAAGGTAGCCTAGGACTAGATATGATTATGACCTGTGGTTGGGTACTTTTGTATTGCTTAACTATACCGGACTGCCTTGAAACCAATCCTGCGCAGGTTTGCTAACTGAGATTCCTTTATGATCATTGTTGAAAGCTGATCGTTAGATGTACTAGGAATATAACAATTAGATAAAAAAATTGTTAAGTAGTTTGTTTGTTTAGTTGAACGTTTAGTTAGCACGTTCTTAGGAATAACTGGTTAAAGTTTTGAGATAAAAATATTTTTATTACATAATAGAATTGCCTGTACTGATTAAAAAAATAGCGGGGTGGAAGGTTAATGATAAACCTTGCTGTCAGATGTTATCAAGCCGCGCTAAGGCCTCTGCCATAGTTTAACGACTGGCAGCCAGGATCAACGTGCCTTCTGAACCACGGAGTTGCCCAAAAAATACATAACAAAATTTGAGTCCGGGGTGCTAACCTATCCAATTTTTTCACCAACTTATTTTCATTATTTATTTTGTGTCGTTTAATGCTAATATCTTTTTTAAATACAATATCCTGGCGGCAGCCTAGGCACGCCTCCTAACACTCAGAAATGTGGGCTTCTGAATATTTCGTTCTCCATGACTCTGACTACCTCGCTTAGTAACAGTCAAGAGCGTATGTATTTTGGATAAAAATACATTATTTATAGAGTAAGTAAGGTCTTTGCCTCACTACGAGTATTTTGCACAGTGGTTGACCCGCCAACGATAACTGGTTGTACTGGTTTTTTAACTATACTGAGCTCGCGATGTTTGAGTAGACTACGTGCTTAACTTTAAATTAAGTCGGAACTCATTTCACATGAATGAATTTGAATGAATTGACAAAATGAAATGAGAACAAAAAAAATGTTTTTATTGCATGAAAATAGTCATATCTTGATGTACAAAAGCACAATCTTAATGTCATTCGGTGATTAAGAAATAAAAGACAGTTAAACTTCAATAATATTACCTTTCACGTTGCAATTCTCGGCTGACGTCCCTGTATGTCAGTCGTTCAAAGCCTAGTCAGAGAGATGATGCATTCAAAATATGTTCGAAATTCTATTAAGATTGCCTCCTTTCCATTTATCTACATAACTAAACGAATACTAAACTTGAAACCAGTTTAAAAGGCGTTTATTTCATTTAGTTACTTACTAAATGAAATAAACGCCTTTTTATTTCATTTAGTAAGTAAGTAAGTAAAAATTTATTCAGAATAAAACTTAACCTATGAGACAACGGTATCAATACATTTATAACTTAATACTATTTACATAATTCAAATCTGCTGACAGATGACATTTAAACTATGCTTACGCTAGTAACTATATCAATACCTGTTTTATGCAAGGTAATGTGCATGCTAGCCATAATAATAATTCAGGTTAATTATTATGACATAGACATGTAGGTCAGGTTTGTTATTATAGATGCCCAAACTAAGTAAAGAATTATTTGAATGTTTACAAGTGATAGAAGACATACATAGATAACATAAACGGCCTATATACGTCCCACTTCTAGCCACTGGCCTCGCCTCAACTATGAGATAGAACGAGCCAAACTCCAACACGCGGGCTTAGTGCGGATTGTTGGAGGGGTGGAAGGTTAGTGAGCAACCTCAATTTCAGATGTTATCAAACCGCCATAAGGCCCCTGACTAGGCCTAAGAACTGACATTTAGCGACGTCAACTGGGACCAACTGCTCAACGTGCCTTCCGAAGCACGGAGATCGGATTTTTTTTTTAATAATTTATGTTTTTTTATGTATGATTATCGCTACCCAGTGGCGCTTTGGAGATGGTCATCGCCGAAGAGGAAGGCCCCGTTAACGATGGTATGACGATATGCTATCATTCTAGCGAATAGCAAGCCTTGGCTCATGTCGGGCATAGTCGGAAGGCTATGGGGGAATAACCTTTGCCCACCAGTGGGACACAATAAGTTAAAAAAAGTTTACAGTAAATAAATCATGACGGGCATAGTCGGATAGCTTTGGGATATAAACCTTTGCCCAGCAGTGGGACACAATAAGTAAGCAAAAAAAAAGTTTACAGTAATTGAAAAATTGATTTACTAAATTAAATGAAAGTTTCGGTAACTTTCGTTTAATTTTTAATTTTTTAAAATTTTTAAATCGCTTGTTCAGCGAACGCGCTTGAGTTTTGTACATTTTTTCATAAGTACTGACTTGTAAGTACTTAAGTTTGTAACCAGTGACTTTTCACTAATTTATTAAATAATTTAACCTTCAACACACAAAAAAATGTAAAAACGGCGGCCTTAGTGCTAAAAGCATTCTTTACTAGTCAAAAAATAGTAATTTGTCAGATAAGTGCATTACCACAAATATAATTATTTTGTAATCAATCGGTACGATCTTTAATTAGGTCAGCCTGTGAGTCAAAGTACGATAAGGAATAGGGGCGTATCCCGGAAATGAACTATTAGGTATTCAATACTTTTTATGACGATTCAGGATAGTATTTGACAGTGCGTCGTGGCCAAGTGGTTCAATATTCGGCTACCCAGGTCCAGGACTAACCGGAATACCTACTTCGTGTTCATTGTACAATTTGCGGCAAACTATAGTCTGTTCACGATAAGAATGCAGTGATTTTTAAATTTAATTATGTCGCACCCAAAAAAACCTCAAGCATTTGATTGCCTAATTTAATTGGAGCTAGATGTAGTAATGTACAGTAAAGGACAAAGAATGTAGGAACCAATGATATTATAATAAAAAAGACGTAGATTATGTCAGTACTGACGCGAAGTTGAAATTGTCCAAGGAGTACGACTTAGTTAATTTGGCCGTGTTGTAATGTGTGAACAAGATAGTATGATTATTTACTTGAGCGTAAACGACACAGATGCATGTTGCAGTATCCTCTCAAACTGTCAACACTGTCCCTTTGCTCAGGTGTACGAAAAGTTCTGATTTCGGGTGCCACTTTTTTAGCACAAGTAACCTATCTACTTTTTCTTTATTATATTAAACATTGGTAGGAACATGATGCATACATACATCTCAAGCCGAGGTTTAATCGCCAAATGACACAATGATTCATTTTGTATATGAGTGACCTAGTTTTGTGGAACACGCGATATAGTTGTTATAATAACATACATTTAACTGCGCAAAATCAAGATTATTATACTAAACATTAAGGGTACTTGAGATCCTAGTTGAAACATTATTAATACTACGACAGGCGAAATTCATACCTATGAATAATGATGTGCATTAAAGCATAAATAAATGAGAGGATACCAACGTAAGACGATGTAAGTGAGTGTGCTCATCTGAGCGAGATCGAGATGAGCTATGATGTTTCGAATCGTCAAAATAGTTTTAGCATTGGTATGTGACAAACCACATACAATTTGTAATTTCACTATTTTATTCACCAAGACACCACTCACTATTAAATAAAAGTACAATAAATAGATCGACCGTGTATTCTGTTTGAGTATCCGCAAAAAACAGTACCTACCTGCCCAAAACTTGTAATCCCTCCAGAGTTGATTTTTGACATAGGCAGCTGTCAAAAACAGTGATGACAAAAAACGCTCTAAAGTCGGGTAAGTTTTTATAAATTGAATTTTAAATCTTTCTCTCTGTTTTCGCTACCCAGGTAAGATTTACTCGACCATTATATTGAACTGTTTGAATTCACAACGTGAAAAGAGGCGAGCCTCCTGTTGTCATACGGGTTGCTTCAGTTTTTATCATTACTAGTCTGGTCTCTTCAGATGTTTGTTAAGCATTATTGTCTGACATCTTTCATTAAGCCATTGATTGAAAGAGGAGAAAGCGCCAAACTTGTATGGGATGACATCAGAAATTGCCAGAAAGGTCATTGTACGAACGTTGCACTGGGCTTTGGCTTCGCTGATTCTCTGTGATGTAGAGTGGTCTGTTTGTATATGAGAGTATCTGAATGTGGAGTAGTAACCTAGGTGGAATAAAGTATGACACATTTTTTGCGAAAACAGGCTTGTAAACGAAAAGACTTGACCAACCTCGCCACATGCTGGTCCAAGGAGACCAGGGAGGGAGTGCGATTACCGCAACTTGTGATTGCAGAGAGAAAGCACGGCTTCTGGAGACGAGCTCACAGCAGGCACAAAGTAAAATTATCACCGTGGAAGTGACACCATAAACGATAGATAGATAGATAGATATTCTTTATTGTACAAAAACATTACATTTCAAGCAAATTACAGAGAACAATGTACAATTTAGGTGGTCTTATCGCTAGAGAACGATTCCTCCAGACAGCGATGGCAGACAACAAATAATTGGCCAAGCAAGGTCTAGGTCTCAAATTTTTATACTTAAGGATTGGACAGTCATGTCTTTCAAAAAGTTATTAGCGATTTGTTCTAGGCAATCCCCCATTGACCGTGTAGTTGATTGTCATGACAAGTGACAAGTGGTGAGGAAATGTGGGTGCAAAGGTTTTTTCAATTAAAAGTGCATAGACAATTGAAATGCATTAGTTATGATTAACGCATGCGGGCAAAATGAAGGTCGGCTATGACAAATCTATTCATTTTGCATTGATAACGACTGATAACGATAACGGTGTTTTCTTCCGAGGGGTCTTCCGCGGGGAAAGGGCTTTTGGAGGGTGCTGCTCTGACACCCCCTTGGGTTGTTTGGCTTGCCCACCTGCTTGGGTTTCTAACGGTGTTTTCCGTCACTAGAGCCAGCATCTAGTTAATTAATGAACACAAAGCTATAGTCCGTTAGCGTTAAGAATGCAGTAATTTCATTCTTGTCCTTCGATTTAGCACGTCTCCTAACCAATCAAATCGTTTCTAATTAGAAAGCCAAGTCCACAGTGACCACTTAAGCGCATCCTATCGAACGCAATGGCTGGTGATCCGCTTTTTTTTGTGTGCAACAGAATGAAATTTAAACATCCCTGCATTCTTAACGTGAACGGACTATAGTTATTTCGGCCAGACCTGAGAACTCGGGGCCATCCGTGGTCCAAGAGGGGTAAGCAAGCACTTCGGCAAAGTGTGGGAATTCGAATGTTCCGTTTACCATTCCGGCCACAGCCAACCCGCCTCTGAATACCACGATTTAGGTAAAATATTACAACACTTACATAACAAACAAGGCTTATTCTGAATTTATTTTTAGGTAAAATAAAATTTTAACTGTTATACTCTCCTACATTTTTTCCCACGTTCTACAAGTCTCCCGATATAGTACAAGATTAGTCTCGGAACCGGTTCTTGAGTTTAAATTGGGTTTTTATGGCATAATAGGCAGTTGTTTGACCACGGCCTAGCCTGATGTACAGTGATGTATTATCGATATAGTGCGCCACAACTAGAAATGGCAATCCCGAAATCCCGTAAGAACCCGCAATCCCGCGACCCGCAAGTACATAATGGTGTGGGATCTTGCGGTTAAAGGCAGTAAAATGGCCAGCGCAATTTTAAAAATTTACGCCAAATACTTTGTGTCATCGTCATCATCATATCAGCCGAACGACGCCCACTGCTGGGCATAGGTCTACCCCGGGGATCTCCACAACGGTCCTGCGCTGTCCGCATCCAGCGGCTTCCCGCGACCTTGAGCAGATCGTCGGTCCACCTTGTGGAGGGCCTGCCCACAGAACGTCATAGGAATACTTTGTGTAGGTAGGGATAAAATAAGCCAATTGGGTTTTCTATACATTAAACCATTTGTCATGCCTTTTATAGCAGAGGTTATTAACCTGAAGGGACTGACTGCCACTGACAATACCTTTAATGATATGTGTTAGAAAACCAATTGTGATAGTTGAATGAAGAGTAGGTAAGCATAGGTAAGTATATGCCATGCGTTAAGCATGCTTATTTGCAGCAGCAACTAGGAAAATCGGTAAAAAAGCTTAAAAGTGCGTAGAAAAAGTGCTAAGTGTCAAAACATGTAATCGTTGAGTTGAGTTCATGAATGAGACCACAATAAAGATTAAAATATTTGCCTTGTCGCAAACGAAATAAATATGAATTAATCACTCATCGTGACATCGACATTTTAACTCATGAAACTAAATAATGTGCTTAATGAACTTTTGCGGGCCGGCCCGGCCTCCCTTAAGGCCAGGGGTGGCATTCCTGTGAACATCACTTCACATTTCGGTGCTTCACGCTTACTTCAACCATCAATATGCATCACTCTGAACTAGTATTTTCTCTCATTTTGTATTTAAATAATTGAAAAATGTTATTTGTCTTAGTTCTTTTCTCGAAAATGACCACAATATGGGGTGAATGAAAGGAGCCTCCCGCGGCGCACTCTGGAAACAGCTAGACTCAGTAACGCATAGTCTAGGCTGGCCCATCCTCTCACCACAAGGGTAACAATGGTATAGTATCTAATTATCACTGATACTTAAATATTTTAATTTTATTTTTTACTTTTCTTTTTGTACGCAACTGTTTCAAAATGTCAAACTTTTTGAATCGTATCCTGTCACCCTGGTCTGCTGGAGGGAGTCTCTTAGTAGAGATAAGCTCACCTGTACTTTTTCGTTCTAAATATTATCCAATGTAACTATTTATTTTGTGTACGAACCAATACAACTTTCCTATCTGGTGGTAGCTTCACAATTTATTTAAGTACAGTATATTTATTAATGTCTACATTTAATATAATGGTATTCATGACAATTTTTAATTATAATTTGTTTGTTAATTAGATTTGACGATTTGAAAGTACCTACTTTGTAAACAACAGGTCTGCTTATTTCAATAAAGTTATTTTTGTTTGTTTTTTTAATAAATAAATTCTGTATTTGTGGTTCATGTGAACTTACTTTGACCATGCTATCATTAATTTTGGTGTCAGTCAATCTTCAAAGAGAGTTATAAAACATTAATAAAATAATGCCTTCTTAGAGATAGCTACGTTAAACTGAAAAAGTACTCTAAAATCCACCATTAAATTAGTCAATTAAATTTCCTTGTACTTACCTAATTATAAAAACTAATTAAAATTAACGATTTCCGATTAGAAATTTTAATTATACATTCACATTACATAAAACTTCACACAGGCACTTTCTAACACATTCTTCTAAAACCATCACAAAACAGAATATTTTTTTAAACACATTTTTTTGTGCAGGTACATCACTATTAATTAAACTAAATTTAAAATTAATTACCTTCATAAAAAACAGTTGCACCAATGCACTCAGCAGTTATCTAATCGATATTCAGCGCACGGCTAGTGTGGGGTCTCTCAATCACTATACTGATACCGCCGTATCTGCGCGTACGCACGAGAGCCTGACTAGTGCTGGGAAACACGCTTGTCGATAGTTTTTATACGAAGTTTTTTATCTATTGTTTACAAGTGCAAACATAGGGTGGGCTGATTATGCAGCTTGATTGTTTTAATACGATACTATAAATTATAGGTTATTAAATATTTGTTCTACCTAAATTGGAATGTAAATCACTCCAGAAAACTTACAAGAAGGGACAGGAAGGGACAGGAATACGCTGAAATCGAAATATAAAAAGAACTTTCTAAAGAAAACCAGAAAAAGACATTTGGTCATGTTGGCATCAGGCAGGACTTGAACCCGCATCTTTCTTTAGAAAGATACTGCATGGAAAATGCTAAAAACAATAATAAAATATAAAAAGAACTTGTTTCCTTGTTTGTCTAATTTGATTAGCGGTACGCGAACGACTAAATTTCGCAAACCGTATCGGTGTTTTGTTAATAAAATTCACGTGTTTCGCTAAAAACCAAAACTTCTTGAGAGGTATATCCAATGTCCGAGATTAAAAATAGTGTTTAACGTTGTGGCTATGTACCGCTAAATTTTGATCTTTTAAAGTCTCTATATTACATCGCATCAAAAGTTATTGCTTTTCAGTGTGCAAATGTCAATCAGATAGTAAAAGATCTGTAAGAAAGGGTCAACAGTCAGGGTTTTTTTTGAAATGTGATCACCTCTTCCCATGGACCACCGCAACACCGTATGTGTCAAAAAATAATACGTTCCTTCCTTCCCGTTTGTTGTATGGGTGATTGATAGATGTTTAGTTGATCAATGGGTTGATAGCTTAAGTTAGTTAAAAATTCAGGTTCCGAGATCATAATGTATGTGTTGGTCAGCATAATACCTATCATCTTTCAAAAATCTTCTATAGTAACATCACTAAGTAATAAAATAGATGAAAGGGATTAATTAAGTATCCACATTATTAAGAACCGGTTTCACATATCTGGTCGGTAATATGAAGTGAACTAGGCATCTAAAACGTCCGGTTTCAAATTGATGTAGCTGATTCATCAACAACTAGCGTTTTATGTGATCTGCAAATGGTATGTTCAATTGATAGGTTTTGTATTTGGTAAGTGATTCGAACCAGTCTAGCTTGTTTTCGCTATATTTTATGAGTACCATTTCAGGTCAGCGTACTGTTAAGTATTTAACGGCGAATCTTGGTATTTGAGGTAGGTGCAGGTCAGTCAAGTTATGATTGTGTATCAAACTCGTTAATAAACAGTTTTTCCCAGTTTCTATTGACGATTTATTATTTGTTCATAATAAGTTCATAAAACCCGGCGATAGAAATGCTGTGTATGGATATAAATTTCGTTTGCATTAAGATTAAAAGCCCTAAAGTTGATGTAGTATAGTCAATGGCATTTCAGGCTATCTTTTGCCGTCTTTTTTGCCAAATGACAGTTCTTAGCGTGAGATCAGAAACAATCTGACCTGTCATGCAGTTGGCCGTGTCCCTTAAGACTAACCCTCGTTGTTGGCAAAGTTTGTTCGCATTCTGGAACTTAAATATTTGAAAGTAATACAAATCATAATTTTCAAAGTCAGTTTTGATTTATAATATTTTTTAAGGTCTCCTTCATTTAATGTTGGCTTGTTGTTTTTTTATGTCTTATTCTAACATCGATACTAGCATCGAATGAACCCCTCCCTACGACGCTTCTCAGAATTCTACGCAGATATCGAGTATAGCCGTCAGTCAACTCAACTTTCCCTGACCTTTCATTACTATAATAATCTCAGTCAGTATGTTTGTTCATACGTAGCAAGTGTTTACTATAGAATTACTTATAATAAAAAATAAAAACTTTGATTTTCTATAAATAATTTAAAATTAGGTATTACATTTATCTTCGAATATTGCGATTGAAATACTGAATACTTGGTAATCTTCTTTGCGTGCGAGTAACCACAGGGTATTTCATCATTTCATAAAGGAAAACACTAAATGTATAAATGAAAGTTTAACTCTCTATCTTTAACTCAAGAGTCATAGAAAATGAAAGAAAATATAACACCGCGAGTAGAATCCGTAAAGTTGTTTTATTTCGATGTATAGTGTTCGCGTAAATATTAGAAAACATTATCAAGAGTCATAGTTGCTCAAGGCGTCTGTGAATTCGTCCTGTGGTCTGGGGCGTAAGAATACAGCCAAGGTCCCCCGGTGTCGTAAGAGGCGACTGAAGGTGGGCCCCGGGGTCGCTAGGAATGTACACGGCTGTGTGCCTCCATTGCACAAGCGTCCTCGAGGAAGACAGCAGTGTGGTGGCCTCGCACTGTCGTACGCGCCAGTGGGTGTGTAAGCGTCCCCGCACACGGGGCGTTTTTGGCGCCACAAAACGCCGCTACCTGTCATATTCCTATAGTTTATAAAGTCGAACTATATTAATGTGACAGCTGGCCGCGTTTTGTGGCCCGTGTGAGGGGACGCTAAAAGGGAAGGTACTACCGGGGAGTAGTCGGCTTGAGGGGTCAAGCCGAGCCGGGACACCGGCACAGCGCCAGAGTATTACCGGTAGAGTGCCTCCTTGGGAGGGTTCTCGGTGAACCCTGGTCACGTGCAGAGAGAGGCAACCCCGGTGTTTTAGTGGGTATTACCAATCCGTTCTGGGGGGACCAATCACCAGCGGGATTCCTCCCCGAGCAGCGGGATGCGCGTATAGGTACTTCAATGGGTGTAAAAAAAAGAAATTGTGTGGAAAGCCAAATTAAATTCTCCAACGGTTCATAAAATAACCCTTTTTTACCATATAGGTACCTAAATAACACAGTTCAGAGAAGCCATTCGTAATTTTTCACTGAATTTTCAGTCAGTCGCTCGTTCAGCAAAAGCTCTTTTTAAATGCCAACGGGCCTGTAGTTTATTAACAATATAATACAGATACCCGATGGTCCCGAGATCAAATCCTGCCAGAACATACCTACTTTGTGTTCATTATACAGTTTGCGGCTAACTCTCCGGTGATGGAAAACACCGATATAAAACCCAAGCAACGGGTTATCCGGGGATGACGGCGGTAGGCTCTCCCCTTACCACGTTGGGTT
This sequence comes from Udea ferrugalis, assembly GCA_950022985.1. Taxonomy (NCBI): domain Eukaryota; kingdom Metazoa; phylum Arthropoda; class Insecta; order Lepidoptera; family Crambidae; genus Udea; species Udea ferrugalis. The sequence continues at coordinate 10,113,770 of OX465541.1, read as the reverse complement.
CAAATTCCCTCGGCGAAATGTGGGCTTCTGAATGTTCCGTTCACCATGACGGCTACAATCAGTGTGCCTCTGACTAACCCATTAGGGATATGGTCGTGAGGCTATGTTATGTTATGTAATACAGATACCATCCACATTAGAGAATGGTATCAAAACGAAAATAAATTCACCGAATCGTTGGTTGGTTGCAAAATTGCTACACATATTGGAACTGTCAACCACGCGCTATCTCACCAGTCACCACTCGTCTACAACACTCGCTATTTATTATATCATATTTGTTGGTTTTGTATTTTTAATTTAACTACCTCTCTTTGAACAAATTCAACTTCAACAAATACAGGTACTTTTCCTTAGATAAGACAAAAGCGGAGATCGACAAACAAACCAAAATGATATAATTTAGTCACATCCAAAGTCATAACTTGTTGCTGTGGCGACCAGTGAACCATTTTTAACCCGATCATGAGTATTTTTAAATATTGTTTTGCAAACATAATTATCATTGCGTAACTATCACATACGTTAGCTGTACTTAAAAGTATTTTTAGTCAAACATAGCAATGCAAAGAAAAAATGCATTTAATATGAAAATCATCTGATTGAGAAGCAGAGCAAATAACACGGCAGTTTTAAAATGTTGGATGTCAAATTGACCTTTCAAAGTAAAAGACATCGTTTTAGATTTGACATTAACCCCTTTTAAATCCAAATTACTTGAACTCCATTTATTTCTTCTTCGTCTTTTTTCTAATGTTATAAAAAATGGAGTATAGAATCGCTTGATATTGCCAAGCTGTAGAGTCAGCTTCAAAAATATGTAAACATTTTGGATCCTCACACTTTGATTTCATGTTAAAATAAATACTTGTCAACTATGCGGCCAACCCGCGGGCTCAGTGCAAAGTTAGGTGAGCCCTGTGCCCAGCGATGGGACGTATGTAGGCCGTTTATGTATACTTGCCTGTAGACCATATTTCTGTTGTTTTAGTGTGTAATGAAGAATATTAACTACTTACTTTAGGTGGCAGAGTCACAATTATGCCTTGTTTGTGAACCGCGTGGCGTTCAACGTGTTTTTTTTTAATTTTACACAGCTTCACCTAGCTCCGAACTAAGCAAGAGCCTGTACCTAGCTAGGGAACTACCTAGGTAACGGTTCTTTACTTTATTTTGCTTTACTTTACACCTAAAATATATCAAAGTTGTAAATACTGACATCAACATAATGTAATTTAGTAATTCCGTTATTTTTGAATTCTAAACGTTTATGTTTTTATATAGTGTTAAAGTTTATGTTACAAAACATAAACAAGAGAAAAAACCAATTTGGTTAAAAATACCAGTTAGTATGTTATTCGGTTTTGTTTGAACCCGGAAATCTCAGATTTAGCTGAGAGTTAAGCTTTTGATTTGGCCAATTAATTGATTATAATTGACGTTTAGATTGGACAGTTTGGATTTAAATATATTTTGATGTGACGCTTGAATAACTATTAAACATGACGTAATATTAATGTAATGTTAGGCTTTTTTATTTAAACAATTTAGTTACCTATGAAATAGCAATTCATCTAAACAATATTTAAAAAATAGGTATTTTTGAATTTCTGATTTGTTTATTTCATTGCGTGAGATTTTACTAATGACAAATTATAAGTTAGGATTGGTTAACAGTAACGGTTGGCCCTGGCAAATTTCGCAAGATTTACTGATGTAAGAGACCTCATTAGAGTTTGATAACATCTGAAAGTCAGGTTTAACACTAACCTTGCATACTTACTCTTCTCCAACTGTATGCACAGTGCCAGTTTGAATATGGCTCGCTTCACCTCATAATTAACGGCCGGAGACACGCTAATGATGATTTTTGGAAATTAAAGATCGTAGTTTTACAATTCATCATGAGAATCTTTACCATTCCGGTTCCAAACCCCAAAAAGTGTTCTCAGCCTGTCGTAGTCCACAGCTGGACGAAGGCCTATTCCAACGGCCACCGGTCCTTCTATATACAGACGTGACACACCCACTGCCACTTTAAGTTGCTGGTTCGGTGAGCTATATCGGTTACTCCAGTTCCTTACAAGAAAACCTCATTCCTGATTTTATCCTTCAGAAAAACTCCGTATCTACATCCTTGCTCTTAGCGCACAGAGCCACCTACTGTCTCCGCACACAAATTGTCCACCTGTCATATTCTTATAGTTTGTAGCTTGTGGCGTGTGTTGGCTTCCGAATTCACCGCTTGCGGCGAGTGCCAGTCCATATAAAATGTATGAAAACTACAGGAGATATGCCGGTGGCACAGTATAAACCATACAGTAGGCTATCTAAGGCCGCCCGCCGAGTTATTAGCCTAGCGTGCACACAGACACGCGGCACAGCCCGTCCGTACTGCTGCCTCCCTATGCCTCCCTATTCTATGCTAGCGTGTGCGTGAAATCGCGTGTGCGTGATATCGCGACACGGCGCGCGACGCTCACGCACACATTCAAACCGAGAGTGGCACGTTTTGTATTTAGATGTTCTACTGGATGGTTTATATTATGCCGGTGGCGGCGTTTCGCGTATAACGCGTAATCTTGTGCACCAGTGCACGTGTTGTTACCGTACGTCAAGCGTTTCACGACACAACACACACCCATAGCGTGTTGTTGTCGCTTTCGGAGTAACCCCAGCGAATATTTATCTCTAGAGCTTCACGAGACTATGAGAACTCTTACATCAGCTGACCTGTTGTCAACTGCTCCGTGTTGTTCGAGATAAGGGGGTGTAATCAGCTCGAGCAATTACTTGACCGCTTGACCCAAAATACGGGTTGTGGATGATCGCACACCTTCATCACGGGTCACGGGACGGTTGTAGAAGCTTAAAACGTGCTTTGCTATGCCCTTGCAGGGCGTCACATGTTCAGACTCCCTCAGATGTATGTGACCCATCTAACTAGCGACATCTTCGCCACATAGGTCACCTTAATCTGAAGGCGTCCCTACACCGCTGTTTAGTGTAAGACCTATGTATCGCAATAAATAAATTCAAGGTAAGATTATATTAATGAATGCGAAAGTAATAGGTACTGTATTTGTGTCTGTAATACATGCACTTTTTTTTCTAATAAAAATTCGTATAAAATGTACTGAGTTTGAGCTTGAGCTTTTACAGTCAACGACAGAGCCAGGTGATAGTTAACGTCTCAAACTGGTGATTTAAAATTAAATGTTTTGTAATTATTACATTTTAAAGGACCATTCAGAAGGTCACACTCTACCGTTGGGGGCTGTTGGGTCTTATAAACGGCGATTGATTTTTTTGTCTCTGTAGAGTTAAGTGCAAGTTGTCAAATGAACATAAAGAAGTTGTTGCGGCCAGGTATGAACTCCGGACCACATGCACATAGCCAAAGCAAGGCCAACAAATACTCCTGCCTTTGTCATTATCTGGATCAAACCAGTAACCTTTCAAGACGAGTTAAAGTAAAACTTGTATTTCAAAATAAGTAACGACACCTGACTGACAGCGTCTTGCTTTTTGTGGTCCACTTATTTGTAAAAAGCGCTGGTTCATGGCAACATGACTTGACTTGATCTAAGGCAGAGGTTCTCAAACTTATTATACTGCTGCCCACTCTAGAGATAAATTATTCACATACATCTTCTCATTTATAACTTCAAAAAAAGATAGGTGTTTTCGAAACCTTTATTTCTTTCAATTCAATTCAATTATTTATTTCAAAACCTTTATATTATAAAAAGGTGTTACATTTTAAGTGAGACCATATGTTTTATGTATTGGTCGTACACATTTAAGTTCATGATTCATTTGTTCAAAATTGCAATAAGGTTGGCCCAAAGGGTTATCCGAAACCACCATGTATTCCGCGATTTTTGTAGTTTCTGAGTTTTATTTTTTTGTCATGTACCTATTTTTCTTAAATAAAATTTTGAGTCACGAGACTGACAGAGACATAGAATATTAAGATACGTGCTTGATTTTCTCATCTTAGTTGATTTGAATACCTTGCAGTTACAAAAACTACTTATAAGGACTCTGTGGGTAGAAGAAGCGTAAGATGTGTGTCAGGATCGTAGCAAGTGGAAAGAAATGGTCTACTTAGCCCGTTGGGGAAGTGGCGTGACGATATGTATGTATGTATGTGTATAAAAAAATATTAAATCTCAAAGAAATTATGTAAGACTTCCAAACTTCCGATTTTTCGAAAACCAAATAAAAATAACAATTGCCTAAAATATTTAGCTCAAACCTTTTTCAAAAAGGTTTTGTGAAGTTCATTAACCATGAACCAATGAATTTCGTGCTAAAAATGATAATTCCCTACTATCGCCCACAAAGGGGTTTTATCGCCCACTTTGAGTGAGACTGAACTAAAAGAACGAAAAAAGTGGAATATTAACTGCCGACGAGTTAAATGCTAGCGTACTCGGAATTTAGCTGTTTTTATTTTTAACATCCATAAAGTTTAGAGCAGTTAGAGCTTATAGTTTTGTTTCTTCCTGATTGCTTTTGTAAATTTTAGCCATATGTTTCGCCCACTGCCACTTCAACGATGCAATCCTTCGAGCGATGCTAGCTTCGACGATTCGAGTTGTCTTAGTTCTCCTGCGGATCTCATCATTTCTGATTCGATCGAGAAGGGAAATACCAAGCATTGCTCTCTCTATTGTTTCGGGTTGTTTTGCTACGGAATCATTAATTTACTACGCAGATGTATAAATATAATAATAACCTACAATAACAAACTTATTAACAATGTTTAACGAGTAGAATTCAAATGTAAATGTAGGTATTAATTACTAAGTAATGCTCAGGCCACGTGTTGGTATGGGTATTTCTTCCCCATGTTTGATGTTAGATACGTACAAACAATGGTATCTAAGAACAAAACAAAACAGATGACATTATCATTTCAGATGCCTGCAATAAGATCCGAAATGAGTTTCCGACAGAGAACCAAACCCATCGACATAGTCCTCAGAATAAGTAAGCTGAAGTGTTATCAGGCTGGCCACATTTGCCGTAGAACGGATGAGTGTTGAAATAAGCGCGTTCTTAACGCGTTTTGCAGACGACGGGGTAGGCTGGGCCGGTCCAATTCACAGCGAACGAGAGCGCAAAGGGTATACTATACTACCAACGCACATAAAGGGCAAAAAGTCACCAAAGGCATCAAATGCTTTGTGTTTGCGTCGTGTAAAGACCAACCCGCCCCGTCGTCTGCAAAGCGCCTTATTATTGTCGATTTTGTCGGGTGCTGGCAGGACTCGGCAGGAGGTAGGTGCGTCTAGCTGAGGACAGGGCGCGATGGCGCGCAATATGGCAGGTCTAAGTCCAACTGTAGATCAACATAGGCTGATGATAATTATGATGATATTGGCAGAATTCCCTAGTTGACAGAGGGAAGGAAGGTAAAGGCCATTCATAGTAAAAAGGTTAAGATATGGACGAGCACGGTGAGACCATATTGGTTATAGTGTGGTTATGTCTACTTCAACTAAGTAGGTGTGTAGTAGCATGACAGGCTATCTCTGATGGTAAACCTGATTAATTCTTCACAAAATCTGTAATTTCAGTTACTCTGTCATTTTAAGGGTCGGCAACGCACGAGTAATGCCCCTGGTGTTGCACGTGTCTATTTCAAATTCAATATTTCTTTATTCAAGTAGACCATTACACAGTACTTTCAAATCGTCAAGAATCTTAATTTTAACCACTTAATAAACATACCCATAATAATTCAATATATAAACAATATTTTTAATACATGTACATAATGTGACTCTACCACGGGCGTCGGAAGGTTGTTTCTACTGAGAATACCCAGCAAGAAAATCAGCAGTTACTCTTTTTAAATCGTCCAATGTTTTACAGTACAAAGTGAATGTTTGAATAAACTAACTAGGTCATGCAGTTTTGACATGTAAATAAATAAAACAGGAAGTTAATAAGTAAACTTGGGTAAACTAAGTATCATCCCACTCAAAAATATTTTAGGGAAAGGAATAAATTAAAAGATATAACCTGCGCTGTTATTATTGATCGATAAAATGAGAGACAGTGTTTTCACCCTAGGGAAGTGAGTGCATGCCCCACCGATTAAATTGAACAAGTGAAGTATTTGTTTACACGAATCATGGCTGTTTTCTTCGTTCAGAAGATAACCTTTCTTATCTTCGCAGATAACTCACGAATACGAGTTCATTGTTTCAAATCGATGTTTCACAGTTACGTAGTTTCTACGTCATTGTACATAGTTATCGTTTCAAATTTGATTGTATCCAGGCATAACTGCAATAGTTCGGAATAACAGATGATGAATGCTTGTTTCGTACTACATTTTAGTACGAAACAAGCATTTCTTTTCCATTTGAACCCCGAAAATATTCATCTTCTCAATTTTATTTAGAATCGGAATTTTATTCCACATTGTTAATTTTGGGCGAATGTGCAATATATTGCACGTGGAGAGAAAACGGAATTTCATCATAATTTCTTTGCATAAAAAATATCATCACAGAGATAAAAACCACTCCATTCGATTGTCATAATCTAGAACCGCCTTGATCTTATAATACTCGTGGTAGAGTACGACAGTGAGTGGTTACCCAGGACCTATTTAGGTAGTTAGTATTTTTGGTAGGTTTGACTGACGACCGATTTAGAATGAAGGATAGAATATAGGATGTCTATTTGGCACTTACAAAACAAAATTTTATTAAATACAAAAAGGAGAAAAGACACAAGAGATTTAAAACTAACTTATGAATACTAAATTAAGGTGCCAAATAGGCCTTCGCTCAGCATGTGTCGGGGCAGAACGCCACGACGCTTATTTTCTGCGGTATAATAATTGTTTAAGAGTTTGATAAAACACTAGAGTTCGCGGGTTCGATCTCCGCACAAAACAAACATTAGTGTGCATGAACCTGTCTGTTTGTATTGCCCAGACCAATACAAACAGGTTCACCGATTGTGGGCCGTGTGTGGGGACACTCACAGTTCACCATCAAAAAAACACCGAAAAGTCACGAGCAAAAGAAATTACGCAAGAACAAACTGCGTTCTCTAAATAACCTATTTGGAATCAAATATTTTTATCATCCGGGCGACAGATATCAATTTGTTTTTGATCGATTGTCAAAACATTTAATAAAATTAGTGGCGTGGCCAAAGACGTCAGTGGTGACTCCTGGAAAATAGGTCAAGTGATGATTCAATCCGATTGTCCAAGAATTGGGTTGTTGACTATCTTTTCTTAAATACGTTATGAGGTAGGACTAGTTTTCTCTTTGCCCTGTGGTATGGGGCATACCACAGGGCTCTTCCAAGGTTTTGCCTCGCCTGCCGTAAGAGACGACTAAAGGGGGGCCCCGGGGTCGCTAGGAGTGCAGACGGTGGGGACCGTGTGCCTCCATTGCACAGGTGACTCCGTGGAGGGCAGCGGTGCGGGAGGGCCTCGCACTGCCGTTAACACCGGCGGGTGTGAGAGGGGAGGTATAACTCTCCTCGAGTTGAGCTGGGTAGCCGGCATAGCGCGCCAGGGGTCCACCGGTACTCGGGACCACTGGTAACGCGCAGAAGATGGCCTCCGTGGAGTTTAGTGGGTATTCCCTTTCCTATTGGGGTGGGTGAGTCCCGCTCTCCTACCCTGGGAGCGGGATAGTGAGTAAATGTTCAGAATCAATAAACGTTTTTTCTTTCTTTCTTTCTAAATGAATTCTCTGCGTCAAAAAAAAGGACTATCTAGTTTTCTCTCCCTTTCGAGTGAAAAGACACTTTGAGTCTTGGATCATCTTGGGCCATGCATCTTAATTCATCGTTTTCTATTTATGTTATGTTTGAGTAGTCTTTTTAGAGCAAGGAAGACCGACGATCTGGTCAAGATAAGATAAGATGTACTTTATTACACAAAGAAAACAATTACATAAAAATGCTTACAGAGATAAAGCAGTACAATACAATGATGGTCAAGGACGCGGAAAGCCGCTCAATGCAATGATATTATAATAAAAAAAGACGTAGATAGGTTACTTGTGCTAACAGAGTGGCACGCGAAATCAGAACTTCGGACGCCTGAGCAGAGCATTGACAGTTTGAGTCACTGCGCAACATGTATCTCTGTCGCGTAATACGCTCTTATAAATAAGCATCCTACTATCTTGTTCATACGGTCAAATAATAGGTAAGTAGGTAAGCCAGGGGACAATTTTCGACTTCGCTTCAATACTGACTTAATCTATCTACCTTTTTTTATTATAATATCATTGCTTGCAGTCACAAACACAACTACATCGACATACAAAAATAGCGGAATCCCAAAGTTGGCTAAAAATCATGCTGTAAGTGGGACTTAAAGGCAGCAGTCTGTTAAGAGTTGATAAAAAGACACAAAAGTAAGGGGTGATTGCTAGTTTCAAAACTAGACAGGTACATCCTACTACAAATAAATTTCCTTGTTTCAAGTGCCGTAGAGAAAGGCGTCCTTCGAATAATAATTGTATCGGGAAATCTATTTATGTATCGACCAAAGTGACTCGTAATTGTCTTTTTTTGCCGCCAATCAAAGCGTCGATGCTTCCGTGTAGCTATTTTTTTGGCAGTTTTTTGTGGATCAATTTCATAACATTTGTATTACTTTGTTTGTTAACAGAGTTAGGAACTCAATAATTATGAAACTTTTTTTAAGAACCAGTCAGTTTGCACAGGACATTTTCAAGTTCCACTTCATTTAGTTAAAACGACATCTAAATAGACTACTTATTTGTCTTTTTTAGATGTAGATGTGTCTTCACACATCAGTTCTGTTTAAAACTGATGGAATACGATATTTAACTACTTGATCTGAGCCAGTTCCACACCACCAAGCCACGCATTCATAAAAGTAAAAGAAAAGCTTCGTACGGAACCAGTTCCAAAAGATGGCCGTCTCGGGGTCTTAATCATGTCGTGGGTCAATTGTTTTATTGGGCATCATGATTTTCTTTTTGTTATAACGGCCTGCACTGAAAGTTATAAATGGTTTGTGCGTTCGCATGGGAACAGATAAATTGAACAGTAAAAGTGTAAAGTTATTAAATCTTTATTTTTCGTTCGGTAATTCGTTCCTGGGTCGTGCTATCCAGGCGTGAAACGCTCTTCCAGCGCATGTTTCCTTCTCCCTGCAACTGCGGGTTTTACAAGTGGGGCGTGCAAAGGCGTTTATGCAGGCCTTCAAGATGAGACTGACCAGTCCAGTAGTTCTTCATTACTGTACTGTTGTCAACCCCATAATGCCTGGACCTCACGGCTGCCTCCCATCTGGTGGAGTGATATCAAATACAAATAAATAAATACAAATATCTTTATTTGTTATTAAGTAGGGTACAGTACATGAAAATGTGGTCTTAAATTAATAAAAGAACAATGACCTACTTAGCTATATAAAACAGCATACAAATAATTTGAACACAATTTATATTATATTTTATCATTCAAACATTATTAATTATTAAATCACAGCATCAATATGAATCATACAGCAACAGCGTCAACAATCAATCCCATTTCGGTTCTTTATGCTTTAAAAACTCGTCAATACCTACTATAAAAAGCATTCTCCATCAACCATTTACGCAAAGAAGCTATAAAAGCATTTAGTTCAAGCTCCTTTATTTTCATCGGTATTTCATTGAAAATAGTTTTACACATGGCATATGAATTATTTTTAAATCTCTCAGTTTTAGGAACTACGTCCAGAACTATCATCTTGAATACCACAGTAAAAGGAAAAATAAAACAAGAACTTGAGTAGCACTCACTGTCACTAGTTCCATCATGGAACAAAATAATGGAATTAGTGGCAGAAAACCCCTCAACCTATGGACAAAATGAATAGAAGTCGTTCCAGTTAGGAATCAGTAATTTAATAGATGTCTTAAAAAATCAGTCTATAGTCTCAGCTTTTATTATAACATAATCAGTAGACGGTGATGATGATGCACTATGTGTCCTGACCATCCGCGCCTTCTCTCCAGCTTTAGCTGCCATCATTTCACTAAACACTAAATTGTCTATATTGTGCATTAAAACTATCCTTCGTTCTTCGTCTAGTTTCTTTAGTCTTTCAGCCAGAAGCTGTCCATAAAGGTCGCACTCAAGTCCTTTATCGGTTTTCACAGATTCACTATCTCTTGAATATATTTCTTCTATCCGTTTCCTTGGAACTGGTGATTCTGATGTGGTTTGTGACCGTTTGCGGGCTGCTGATGAGCAGTCCAAGCTTTTGATCATGTGGTTGGACGGAGACAATCGCGAAGATTCTTCATCATCAGTATTTTGCTGGAATTGTAGAAAAAATAATCAGTGACCTGAATTTCAATATTTGCTTATTCAAATAACAATACACAGTAGAGTAGTGAGAGCATCGTGACCCAGTGGTTCAGCACTCTGGCTCGGAACCCGGTGGTCACGACATCAAAATCTGGCTGGAACCCCCCCTTCTTTGTGTTCATTGCACATTTTGTGGCTAACTCAGTAATAACGGCGGTAGGTTCGCCCACGTTGGGTTCAAATTCCCTCGGCAAAATGTAGGTATTACAGAACATAACATCATAACATAGCCTCACGATCATAGCCCTAACGGGCTAGCCAGAGGCCCACTGATTGCCGTCATGGTCAACAAAACATTCAGAAGCCCAAATGTCGCTGATCTAATTCGAAACCAATGCGGTAAGGGGCGAACCTCATCTAGGTTGCTTGCAATTATGTCAATGTTTCCATTACCAGAAGAGTTAGTCGCAAATCGTGCAATGAACACAAAGTAGCTGTTCCGGCTAGACTTGAACTCGGGACGTCACGGTTTCCGAGCCAGAGTGCTGAACCACTGGGTCACCATGCTCTCTATTGAGGAATATTGGTTGAATTTACTTACTTCTGTCTCTACATGAAGGTTGATTTCGTACACTGGCCCCAGAAAGCTGTGCATTGTAGAAAATGCAAACCAACTCGTCTTGTAAGGCTCCTCGTCTCCCGTCTCTGTTTTTTTCGGATTTTTCATTTTATTCAAATGGATTCTATAATAGGCCATCAGAGAATCCTTTTTCTTCTTCAACTCTTCAACACTTGTTGAATTCGCGAAGCTTATGTTGCTTAATATACGCCTCCATGCATCCGCTAGAAGATGTTTCTTTCGGTGTTGTGGGTGTTTTAAGTCCCAAATTATAGGTTCTGTTTCATAATTGTGAAGGAATTCTAAAACCATTTCGTCACTCCACTCCATAACTACACGTCCACTCTAGCCGACTTCACGAGATAAAATGGCCGATTTCTTTGTTTGACGTTGTCACGAAATTGCGTGTAACTCTCGCTTCAAAAGTTGGTTTCGTTCTTACGCTATTGGAATAGGGTCTAATTTCATCTCACAGATAGGATATATCGACACGCAAATGTCTAACACTCTAATTTTACAGCCCGATCTATCCTTGATGCATTGCAATAGGGTTTAAATTCTATTAACACGCAAGATTGACACGCCTAGCCCAATGCTTTTGTCGCCCAGTCATGTTGTTTCTTATATCGTGGGAATACGGTGTAAAGTCGCTGTTGCGCGATAAACGTAGCGTAGCGGAATGTACATGACGTAAGGCGATAATGGCAGGAGGGGGGAGAAGGGGGGTATCGATTGGGTCATTGCACGAAGCTTCGCGACGAAGGACGCAGTTGCGGGACCCATTTCTCGGGCTTTGGACATTTTATCAGATGCTATATCACAAAAAAAGGGGAATGTCACATAATGTGATAAAAATTATGTCGAATGCTAGCGTCTGAAAAGCAACGTGTGGTCGAAAGCAAAATATACTGCAGAATATCTTAGGTGACATGTGAAATAAATTCGTACGATATTAAGAGACTTAGATATCAAATCAAATTAAGTAGCTATTTACTATTTTCCTACAGCAGATAGGAATCATTAATATTCCAAAAAAAAACAGGTAAGTTGATAAGGTTTTATTTATTAGTGATTTCCTAAAAATTTGGCAACCCCTTGCAAAATATGGTGAAATAGTTACTGCAAAATTTACTTTCTTCCGCCGGACCACAGAAGTTACAATATTATGAATAATCAATTAACTTAACATGTTTGCTTTAGCTGCGATTTTGGATAGTTTTTATTTCTGGGGCAAACGGCAAACCCCAGAATTCACAAACGTCAATCAACGCTAAGCAGGCGCTCACTCTCATGCTGTCCCGTAAAATGTCAATAGAACTGAAAGGGCCAGCTATACTTCTGAGCGATTCTCAACGTTGATTTGCGTTTGTGAATTCGGTAAGTGTGGTATCTTAAGATTGTAGAGTCTTTACCTTCAGCTAAGCAAGCATTAATATGGGAAAAGAAGCCCAATTAGAAATTAGGACAAAACAGAAAATCCTCACAATTACACTATCCGGAAAACGCCTCTTGAGAAGATGTTCAATCGGTCCGATTATCGGTTCGACAGAAACTCAACACGACCGAGTTTTTGCACGCTTATGGTTTGAAAAAAAATTCAAGCATGTTCATAAAATTACATAAACGGCTTATATAGGTCCCACTACACAGGCACAGGCCTCACCTCAACTACTTATGAGGTGGAAAAAGCCATATTCCAACACGCGGGCTCAGTGCGGATTGTTAGAGAGGAGTAAGCTTAGTGAGCAACCTTAATATAATATAATAATAAGGCTTCTGACTAGGCTTAAAGACTGAGGTGCCTTCCTAAGCACGGAGATTCCCGATAAATACATCACTAAATTTCGGTCGGGTTGGTCACCCATCCCATGTTCATAAAATTGTAATAAAATAGGGATATTAAAGCAGAACAATAGTTGCACTACAGTCAAGGATTTACGCCTTCTAGTTTGTCCTTTCACGATAATTCCGTTGACAGTTGGCTTACGTAAGATTAATATTTTCTTTCAAGTGTCGTCTACAATACCTCGAGGTATTTGCACTTCACTATCTGAAGTTATATTTAGTGTCAGGGGTTTTGCTAAAGTCATTATGTTTTATAAATAAAATCGTACGATTCATTTTGTGTTATATCTATTTATGCATGTTTGTTTCATCAGCAATGTTTGATAATGATTATTATGATTGTTTTCCTAAGGCGTGTGAGACAACTCAGTTTTATGTTGATAGGAAAAAATATATGAAGTAGATTGCCCAAAAATAAATGGTCTAGCTTTGTTTCATGCCCTGAAATGAAAATAATGTCACAATATGTAAGTATCTTAAGTACATCATTTTTTTAATATAAAAGATACACCACTGACTAAGCAAGCACTTTAGTATGCGTAGATCAATGATATTAAAAACTATACGTTACGTACGTCAGTACTTACGCGAAGTCGAAAATTGACCCCTAGCGGACGTACCTATAATTTGACCGTGTGTACAAGATAATTAATTAAATTATAAAGTAAGTTTGAGAATAATTGTTCTACCGGGGAGCGTTCTTAGTGCACATTTTAAACGTTGCAACAGCGATTCCAGGGATGATGTAATTTTGGCATTCTGTAAAACTAATTATCTACTCTACTGTGATCGTTTGACTCAAACAAACTCAGCTGAGTGGGAAAACGGTAAAACGGGACGTCCACGCGGACGAAGTCGCTTGCCAGAAGTCTGTCTTCAATGAGATCACTCAAAAGACCTGCCTTCAACCAATAAATTGTAAGAAAATATTCCAGGTAATGTTCAGAAGGGCTAATCAAGATCGGTCCTGAATAGCCCTCCTGAACATTTCCAAGCAATACGATAGTAGAGACGATAGTTGTCGTCATTTTTTGTGGGTGTATCTGTATCATTTTGACTATAAATACTAGAAGCCATTGGGTTATCATCATCATCATTTTCACATATAGGCTTCTCCCATATATTAAGAACAGCCAGTTGTAGGAGGCCTACATCCACCGATACCCTGTGCTCCACCATATCAAATTTCCAGGCTATACCTACCTATTTCATACCATAGGTTGAAAATACTAAATTCCATTGAAACAGAACCCTAAAAATCCGATAGTTTTATATTTACTCAAAACAGTAAAAGTTTAAAGGAATTTTTTCGTCCCATTTAAATGATTATCAAAACAGAAGTTTGGGAAAACAAAGCGACGACCTTGCATTGTCTTCAATGAAATTTTGGCAGAATTACAAAATAACTAGGGCTGCCAGCAGAATAGAAAGGAATGCCACATCTCTATCGATTCGCTCTCATGCAGAGCAATGATATTACAATAAAAAAGACGTAGATGGGTTGTGTCAGTACTGACGCGAGGTCGAAAATTAACCAAGGGGTACAACGTAGTTAATTTGACCGTGTTATAACGTGTGAACAAGACAGTACCATTACTAGCGTAAACGAGACCACCTATTTGTATTGTAAAATCATTGATGTAAAGAGTCTTCACTTTGAGGTAGACACAGCTTTCCGCATAAGCTTACGTCACTTCTTTTGTCCGGTGCAGCAGTGATGTTATGGATAATATGAAATTCGGATACGGATTCTTTTTTTTTTTTATACAAAATATTTGCTTCAAATTAATCTTTAATTCAATTCAATTTGGTGTTCAATGCAATTTCATAATTGATTCATTTGAATATCATCATCATCATCATCATGTCAGCCGAACGACGCCCACTGCTGGGCATAGGCCTCCCCCAAGGATCTCCACAACGATCGGTCCTGCGCTGTCCGCATCCAGCGGCTTCCCGCGACCTTGACAAGATCGTCGGTCCACCTTGTGGAGGGCCTGCCCACGGAACGTCGTCCGGTGCGCGGTCGCCATTCGAGAACCTTTCCGCCCCAACGGCCATCGGTTCTCCGCGCTATGTGCCCCGCCCACTGCCACTTCAACGATGCAATCCTTCGAGCGATGTCGGTTGCCTTAGTTCTCCTGCGGATCTCATCATTTCTGATTCGATCAAGCAGGGAAACACCAAGCATCGCTCTCTCCATTGCTCGCTGGGTGACTTTGAGCCTTCTTATGAGACCCATAGTGAACGACCACGTCTCACTCCCATATGTCATTACTGGCAACACACACTGGTCAAAGACTTTCGTCTTGAGACACTGAGGTATTTCGGACGCGAATATATGCCGGAGCTTCCCGAACGCTGCCCATCCGAGCTGGATTCGACGAGAGATCTCTTTCTCGAAGTTGGACTTACCTAACTGGACTGCCTGTCCCAGGTAAACATAGTGGTCAACAACTTCGAGTGTAATGTTCCCAGCGTTAACTGGAGCGGGTGCAACATGGGCATTGAACATGATTTTCGTCTTGTCCATGTTCATCCTAAGACCCACTCTCTGAGAAGCATTACCGAGATCTTCGAGCATTATGTTCAGGTCTTCCAAGGTCTCAGCCATAAGAACTACATCATCGGCGAATCGTAGGTGTGTTAGGTACTCGCCATTGATGTTGATGCCGCGTCCTTTCCAGTCCAGAAGCTTGAAAATATCCTCCAACGCAGCTGTGAATAATTTCGGAGAGATGACGTCTCCTTGTCTCACACCTCGCTGTAGTTGGATCGGATTAGAGCTCTGGTTCTGTAATCGGACCGACATGGTGGCGTTTTCGTATAGGTACCTTAGCACCTTGATGTACCTGTAGTCTATTTGGCACCTTTGGAGAGACTGCAACACTGCCCAGGTCTCAATCGAATCGAAGGCCTTCTCATAGTCCACGAATAGTCTCATTTGAATATAACCTAATGTAATGTAGGTCGGCCTCTTCTAGACCACCTGCAGGAATTGTTGGTAAACTTTTTTTGTTTTGATTTTGTTTTGTATTGTTTTGGTGGTTAAAGTTAGCTGCATGTGTTTCTACCTGTAAGAATGCATGTTTCTAATTCTAAATATATACTAGGTATTTAAAATTGTACTATAGTCGAGAACTACTGCCGACAAACTGCTATGCAGTTTGGCAGATGAAAATGTGTTGCTCAAATTTTGTAATTCGAAATAAATAAATTTAAAAAAAACCGGATATAAGAAAGATTACTACACCGGATACGGATATGAAATAATTTCAGTTTATCCGTTAGATTCGGATAATTTCGTTAACGGTTATTACATTGTTGAGGAATTCTAAAATTAAATACAAAAAAATAGTAAAATAGTTTTAGTTAGAAACTACAAGCAGTCTGTGAATAATTATTGGTTAATAATTAATTACTTTGTATTGCTTTCCCCCGAATTCACAAACGTCAATCAACGCTAAGCACGCGCTCACGCTCAACTGTCCCGTAAAATGTCAATAGGACTGAAAGGGGCAGCTATACTTCTGGGGGGGTTGGTTCGGCGGTTTGTCTCTTTCATTTTTGTTGCTGCCGCCTTTGCCAGTGAGTGACATAGCACGTCAGTTAGTCCAAGAACTATTCAGATAAATGTTTCATTGACATACGAAGTGACGTCACGTGGGTGTGTGTAATACGTTACTATGCTGTATTACTGGCACTAGCCCAACGTAAGCATCTACGCGTCTCAGCGCGTAATGATTCCGAATATTTTGAATACGTGAGAGAGACAATTAAAAAACTTTCCACGTTTGTTTGCCAACACTATTTTAACATTGAAGCTAGAAACATATTTCTTATCAGCTGTCAGCACGGATGTTATCCATGAAGCTTTAGAAATAGCTTCTGCCCCGACTTCTTCCCCGTGAGTAAGATCTCGATAAACTTCACCCCCCTATGTTACCCCCTTAGGATTTGAATTTCAAAAAGGCATTTCTTAGTGCTCACATACATCATGAAAACAACTCCTGCTTGCTATCCTGGTTGGCACCAAATCTCACTTCGGTCGTGGTGAGTTATCTTTAAAATTTGGTTAATTTGCGACTATGATCGTTTGAGGGAAAAAAAGTAAGCTAAATAAAATTTCAAAATTATTCACATACAAAATGAGGGAAAATACTAATTCGAAGTAAAGCGTATTGATGATTGAAGTAAGCGTAAGGCACCGAGATGTTAAGGAATGTTAGCCGGAATGCCACTCGTATACCGAATTTAAGTTTCTAGGTACAGTAATTTCGGTTGTGCTTCGATATAATGGCAGTCAGATTTGCTTCTTTTTAAATAGAAAGATAGTTGTGACGTCACGCTTATATCAACTAAGTTTACATAGTTTAAATGTTAGTGACTAGATAGTTATAAAATATTTACAATCAGATAATAATCGTGATCCCCACAAGGTTTGTTATGTTGACAACATTTGTTTTTGTGGTAAAATCCCTTTTTACAACTGGTTTTATGGGGCATATAAAGTGAATATAGTGCGTAGATCATACGAGTAGCCTTCAGGAAATTACGCTCATTGATACCAAGAAGGGCACAAATACTTCTAAGTTTATCTAGGTGTATTCTTATCTTTTAATATCTCAATAGATCTGCTTTCAACAAGGAGATTACGCCGTGCTTACTATGGGCGTTATCATCATCATCATCATCATCATCAGCCTGTTGTTGTAGGCGTTATAAGAAAGCTTAATAAGGTCACCCAACAAGAATCAGTCAGAAATGAAGAAGGTCGCCAGATTTCATTGGAAGCCCGCCACCTGCAACTGGCCGCTATAGAAGGGGGGAGGCCTATGTTCAGCTGTGGACTTCATGCAGATGTTAATGATGTTGATACTCATCACAATCATTTATTGAATTTCACAGACGAGAGTAAATAGTAGATAAATAAATAATCAAATAAATAGTAGTCATCAGATTCGGAATAGATAATATGTCGAGCCTCGAACGAACCATCGAATCGATACACCGATCGAATTTGAATCCAACGGGGTAAGGGGCGAGCATTAGGTTCTTTATTTTTAGGTTTTCTATCCCCGGAGAGATGGCAGCAAATTATAGCAGGTGTAAAAGCCAGGCTTGAACTCAGGTACCAAGCGAATGTTTAAACCACTGGTAGTTCGGCAATACAAACAAATTACTTTAATCTTCTAGCATACTTACCCGTAACAGAACGTAACAATATTGATTAAGCAAAATTGAGGGAACCCACCAGAAGATTTTCTGTACAAGAATCATGTTATCAACATAAATATTGATAAAAAATATTGAATGAATTTCATCGTAAAAAATCTTGCTGTAAAAACTACAACGCAAATCCCACTCTTATGTTTTCGTATTTTATCCGTTTTATCGGCAATCATAGTATACTCGTAAACACTTGACTTATATTTTATCTGAAGTGACAGATTATCGTTAGAAAATGACAGATTCCCTTGAAAATAATGTAGTTTATTGTAAAATTACCTGTTATTTCATTGCACCTAATTAAAAGTCCGGCTGTTTATTAAATCATTCCTATTAAAAGTATTTTTCAAACGCAAAACGTTCATCGTGTCAGTGTCCATAAATAATACGCACTTATATGATTTTACCTTCACAAATCCGATACTTTCTCGTGTCAGCTTGCCAACTCCAGCGCACATCACTGTTCACAAACACCTTCACAAATCACTTCACTATCACTATCACTTTCTACGTTAGCAAAAAAAGTCAAAAGGTAAACAGCGTTCTCAATAGAATGCTTCAAAATGCGCGGTCAACTCTGGGAAGCGATGGTGCGTAGTGTTGTACTGTGGCAGAGTTATCGATGAAATCTAAAAATATTCGAATGACTACGAAAAATTTCTTTGTTGGTTTTGAAATATCCTAACTTTAATGACTACAACACTTGCAGTTAACTCCTGCGAAGGTTATGGTGACGTGTGTATCATCCCATGAATGAAGTAAATTATTCACGCATACTATTTTTAAGCAGCAAAGAGGAAACCATAAAATCAAAAATCGATCAAGTTACTGATTCAGAGCCTGTCTTAATAATTTGGCTACTCTTGCGATAGTACCATGTATATGAATATACAGCGACAACGTTGTATTTCAACCAAATTGTGCTCGAATGAAACTTACCTTGACAGTCAATCGCCAAGTCAGTCACCGTGAACCTCTTGTCTTTTTTCTTATCTACTAGTTTATCAGAAACATTGCCATGATCCCGAATTGATAATTTGATACACAATGTCAGTACAGTCAAGACTATCAACGAACTAAGATAAAATAAACTGATTTCGTGTTAGATTTATCTGCAGGAAAATGTAGTTATTAGTGCTTCTAAGATGAAACAGGTGTTCACTGATAATCTTCATGTGGTTTTGAACTATACACAGGCAACTAGGAAGATGTAAAAAAATGCTCGATGGAGTCTTGAAACCAAATATAAAAGTGCACACCAAGAAACACCATGAAGAAAAAACATTGCGAGTATTGCGCTATCCAGTAGTGTCTCTTGTAATGATTTAAAACTAAAGGAAAGGGCTTTTAGGCAAGAGGTTTTTCTTCACAATATTATTTCATCAAGTTTGTTTCAAATCTTGTGTATGTCTCAACGCATGCACATGTCCGTTCAAGGGCAAGGGCGGATAATTAGGTCGGTTGGAGATGCGCCAGAGTTTGTCTTCCGTATAGCAATTCCGTATAGCAAAATCTACGGTGCTTTGGAGTTCGGTAGTGATGCTCGAGGGTCGATAAACATTCTGCCAAGAATCTTAAGGCAAGAAAACAATATCCGTAATTATCCAGAAATTACGTCGGACTCGGTTACTGTTTTTTTTTCTTAGATTTACTATTTGGTTAAAAACACAAAAAGTAGCTTGCGCACTGGATTGTGATTGTGACCTAGGCCTAAACTTTGTTTACTCAGAACCAAAATTTGAAAAAACAACAAAATGTACAAAACACTTTAGTTTTTATTTTAATCGTTATTTTATAACATAACACAGATTAACTGACTGTCCTGGTTTTCAGTAAAAGATCGCTTTGTATTATGTAAGTTAACTTCCAGCATGTATTATTACATCTTCTATCTAATCTTAAATAGTAGTAAAATAATGTGTTATTTATTTGTACGTATGTAAGAAAGTATATTAAGTCTTGTTGCTTGCATCTACTATACTGAGAGACAACACTAAAGGTTTGAATTAAATATTGATTAGAATAGAATTTGTTTAAAAAAAAATGTCACCTAATAAAAGACCTTGTGATAAGACAGAACAGCAACTAAAGGTACCTACTTAAATAACATTCACTGAAGTGTTTGCTGAAGCATTAAAACTTTGCCTTGCCATTAGTTACCTTATCTAGCTTACCTTCACATTAAAGATGAGAAAATGTTAATAATATTAAAAGCGAAAGGAAAAAGTACGATGACTATTTTATGTCCTCAATTTACTTTATACAGTCAAATGCACTTCAGGCTACCCATTTCCGGTCTGTCCTCCTTGCTCTATTGCAAACATACTCGTAATACTTATGTCTTTTGGCAAGAGCAAGAGGAAAAACGGAAATGGTGTCGTTTGTACATTGATATTAACGATTAAGCCGCCTGAGATGTACATTGATTTACGTGGACTTCACCAATTTGGTGTGATTTTTGAGAAGTTGGCTACTGCACCAGAGGCCGCGGGTAGGATCCCAGCACAGTACAAACATTTGTGTCCATGAAAATGTCTGTTTGTATTGGTTTTTGGGTTTCCTATGTTTATTCTGTATTTTTTTAAAAACAAAACTATCTGATTATGTTTATCCGTTGTCTAATCTCCCATATGATAGAACAAGCTCCTTTTAATTCGTTGCTAGACGAAATTGTGTGGAATAATGTCAATTGATTTATTTACTGTGATATTGAGATTCTAATAAATTATTTTTTTCAAGCGCGGAAGTGGTTTGCGAGGCTTTTAATTTAATCTTTTATCTTTATTGATTTGAATAGTTAATAAATAATACAAATAATAATTTATCTTTCTTTTTCACTATCTATCGATAATTTAGTGTACGTATCTATCGACAAGCAACACGTCGGTCAGATTACATCACTCGCTTTGCGTAAGCGCACCGGGTTCCTTTCGCTGCTATTTTCATTAAGGATTGAGTAAAAATCTAATTTTATGTATTAAACTAGTATTGACCTACATTTTAACCTTAAGAGAAATGCTCCACTCAAGATCTAGACTTCAACTAACTTTCTAATCGTCTTTCACTAATGATTCATTATTTTCATTAGTTAAAGTTAAAATATGTTTTGAAAATTTGTCTTTTAGAAATTATTTAATTCATTCTGTGTGAATGTTTTTGTTTTTTTTATCTAGTTTAGACATTTAGATTTTTACAATGTATTTCTTTTTGTCTTCTTGCATGTTTCTTAATGTTATTTTGTGCTTTAGTTTTAGCAGTGTTATTTTGCACGCTAATTGTATTTGTGCCTTACTACAACGGCGAAAAAAACATATTGTTAATAGAGACGTTGGGCTCAAAATCCTTTGGCGATATGTGGGCTTCTGAATATTCCGTTCACAATTTAGTGTGCCTCAGAGTACCCCGTTTGTGATAATGGTCGTACAGTCAGCCAAGAAAGTGGTCAACCACTTTTGACAAAAGTTTCTGCGAGATGTAAAGATCGCTAAGGTTGACTTTTAAAGAGTTTAAAACAATGCACAGTTATGTTATGACGTTTTGTCTGTATCTGAGATGCCTGACATTTGACGTCATTGGGTGACTTAGTTTAACCTCGTTAGATGCGATAATCTATTTTGCTCAACTAAAACCATGTCGATCTTTTTGAAGAGGAACTCATTACTACTGAAAAAGAAAGTCCCACTGACAATTCTACTGTTAAGTATTTCCGTCAATGAAATATTCATATACGATAATTCAAACTTGACACTTGGCATGACGTTAAATCATAAATGAAAAAGAGAGCAATAGTCACTGACACAAACGTGTTGCCAGGGAAAATTGACCTTGTTGTTTAATGACGTTCAAACGAATCTCAAGCGTAGGGTGGTAGACCACATTTTTGGCTGACTGTACACAATAACAAAATGCAACGACGCATCGTGCTACGACGCGGCATCGTGTCAGCGTGCGACGTAGGCACTACTACGAGCAAGCGACATGAACATAGTCTTCTCAGGATGTTGTGTCGTAGCACGATGTGACGCGATGTCCTATCGACTAATTGTGTACGAGCCCTTAGGGCGGTGATAACATCTTGACAGGAAGGGTTACCGCTAACCTTACAGCCCTCCAACGATCCGCACTGAGCCCTGAGTGTTGCCACTAGTCCGTTACAACCAGTAACCACCGTTACATCATAATTCGACAAAACGTTCAAATAACAGAGTGTAGTCTCTAGTTACAACACGCGCGCGCACCTTTCGCCATACCTTCTCCCGTCACGTGAGTCGAGAGGTCTCAAGGTTGAGGTGGTGTTTAAATTTCGTCAAAACTATTGTTTTAGCTGGCTGATATTACTATCGAAATAGGCTAGAATATTTCCATCATTACGGTTCCATCTAGGCTTAGTGACGGCGTCGACGTCGGCCTTCCGAAGCACGGATGTATTACAGTAAAAATACATCAATTTTTGGTCCAGGTTGTAATTTGGCAAGAAGTTTAACAAACACCCGATTTGACAACATCTGACAGTAGGTTTATCACTAACCATACACCCCTCGAAGAATTGAGCCTTTTTTTATTTCGTAGTAGGGGAAATGCCTTACGCATACCCGTCCACGGGGGGGTGGACGGGTTATGTCGGACTCTCCACTGGGAAGGTGGTATCCCAGTGGCTTTACCGACTAAAACCCCTACTACTCCCTCTCATCGCCCATAATGGGGGAACACGGTAAGTGGCACGAAGCCTTCTCCGCCTTTCCCCGGACGGAGCCCGCCTAACCTTACACCCCTCCAACAACCCGCATTGAGCCTGCGTATTGGAGTATGGCTTGCGTAAAGAAATTATATTTTCTTTGGGTTTGCGCCACCTCATGGCTAAAGTCAGGCCTGTGCTCAGCAGGGGTGTTCTCAATGCAGAATTCACTTCACGCATCCGCAAAGCCGCATGGTGCAGTGGCCAGCTATCCGATTTGCTCAAGGAGTTTCACAAGGCGTTTGTATCGTTTATTGTCCACTGATTCACTTTAAACACCCTACGTTTTTCAACAAAAACGTTTTCGTGAAAACAACGGCTGTGCACAATCCAGGGTCTAGGCCTCCCCCTATAAATTCACAGAGAGGCCGGATGCAGGCGTCCTGCATCCACTGAAACCCAGCTACCTTCATCAGGTCGTCTGTCTACCTTGTATCCACGGCGTCCCAGGCTGCGTGTGGCCCCAGCAACTGGTCCCAGCTGACGGAGCTAGACATCAGGTGCTAAGCCCAGTCGGAGGCCTTAGGCGGCTTCATAACATCTGATATTAATGTATCTCACTGACCTTGCACCCCTTCAACAATCTGCTCTGATTACCTATTTATTAATTTTAATATTTTTTTGAGTCTGCGCGTGTTTTGAGTATGGCTAGCAGTTGATATGAGGTCTATGCCCAGCTGTGGGACGTATAATTATAGGCAGTTTATGTAATGTCGTATAGGTAAAGACTGTTTTCGAATGAAGAACTTGTGAGTTGACGTTATTATTCAACCAGCTACACTAAACGTTACATGAAAATACATTTGCTTTATCGTATTTTCAGCATCACATTTAAATAAATGACTTGTAATTAACTTTTAATGACCTAATAAATTGTCTGTGCGAAGACTAACAAGAAAAACTAGATCGAAACCCCAGTTTTGCTACAAATAAAGCTATGATTAAGTAAAATTTAGTTTTTTTTGTCATTTTCAGTTAAAGGTTTGTCCAGTACATTTTATTTTGTCTTTTGGCTGTCACTTTCACATTTAGACCTAAACGGATGACGTACTTTTTAACAAGAACAGATTATTTCATTAAAAAACGTACGAGTAAGTCCTTCACAATCAATTCCTGTGGTCCGGGACCCGCGTGGTGAAATGTGGTGTTGGAGACGCCTGCTTAGAATCCCGTGGACTGCTCACCGCACCAACCCTTCAATAATAAAGGAGCTCCAGATCCAAGAGCGTTTGTCGTCAACTCTGTAAATACGAATCCTCAAGTTTTCCGGGCACATCACACGTAAAGAGGACTCCGTGGAACGCCTTTTGGTGCAAGGGAAGGTCGAAGGCAAGAGATATCGTGGGCGGTCTCCGACGCGGTGGACGGACCACCTCATCAAGTCGGTGACGAATCTCATTGTCAACGATTGTTCTCATTCCGCAAAGCATCGGTCAACATGGCGAAGCATCGCGAAGGCAGCGTTAGCGCAAGGACCGACCGAATCCACTGACCATGACCACTCTGTCAAGAGTGAACGACTAAGAAGAAGAATTATTTACATACAAAATGAGAGAAAATACTAATTCAAAGTGAAGCGTATTGATGATTGAAGTAAGCGTGAAGCACCGAGATGTGAAGTGATGTCAGCCGGAATGCCTACCCTGAGCTTTGCATTCAACTGGATCTATAGCACCAAGTTCTGAGTAATTTGAGATGGTTCTTCTGATGTAGCCTGTACACACGTGTCACACCAGAAGAAATCACTTACCATCAGGTAGTCCACATGCTAGTTAGCCTACCTCCCTGTGTAGAAAAGTTAAGTTGGACATACTCTTCAATATTACTAATTCGTTTAATCACCTGTATGTCAAACGTACAGACAGGTGTATTTGTTCAGCCGTATTGTTTTACGCGTGCCGTATGTGTAAATTCTCATACAGTTTTAGACATGCCAATGTAAGATGGTGTCGTGGCAGAAGGATGGCTGAACGGAAATGGTTGACGCCCTTGATAAAGCAGGTAAGATCCATGTTCTTGTTTCCCCTCCTTTAAATTGATGCCGTGTGTTTACTAGTGCGATGTTCTCTCCTTTAAAATACTTAGCTCAATGACGACAGTGTAAAGTGTCGACTTTGGCTAGGTATCTGCCAAGGTCCCCCACCCCTCACGCCAAGTCTTGACAGATTGACAGTGGTGCTAGTGCAAACTGCTGCCGGGTCTCGCGTGGGGCTTGCGATCGCACTGTGGTGTGTGGTAAGGCCTGCAGCATACAATGGGTCGTCACAGGCCAGTGATCCTTGTCTGATCTACCCTGTGCATTTCGGCCCAGCCGGCCCGAAGCCTGGACGCGGTAGCGGAGCTGAAATTTGGGTGACGCGTTGTTACGGGTCTAGTAGGACCACATACGATGGGAGCCAGCTTTGCACGGCGTCAATCGAGATGATGGAAGGGCTCTACTTGAGGCGGGCCCCTTCAGGAGCGAACCCAGGCGGCGGTGCATACATAAATTTAATAAGAGTAATAGTAGATCGGCAGAGAGCATTTGATAGCAAATACTGTCTGGAACACCTACAGAGTGTATGGCTGACTGACTAATAAAGGGTGCAAGTGGGAGAAAATCCATGCTTTGTCGTGGACACTCGATGATTTAACACATAATTTAGTAGGTACCAGTAACATACTTAGTTTTGCTCGCGATCTTCTCAAACAGGGTTCGTAATTTCCGATCAA
The DNA here is from genome assembly GCA_950022985.1 of Udea ferrugalis. Classification (NCBI taxonomy): domain Eukaryota; kingdom Metazoa; phylum Arthropoda; class Insecta; order Lepidoptera; family Crambidae; genus Udea; species Udea ferrugalis. The sequence goes on along the minus strand of OX465541.1, from coordinate 10,088,307 downwards.
AAAGAGTAAGCTTTCAGTTAAAATCTTGTACGTCTTATATTATAGAGCTGGGTGACTGCTGGGGTGTCAATGAATATAGGAGTTGCAGCGATGGTGACGGCCTACACAGCAGGGATGTTGCCGCAACTCATGAAACTCGATTCAGAAATACCCATGGATGAATCGACTGGTTCCTGGATTGGTAAGTCAGTCAATAATCTAAACACATCATATTATCCTAATCTAAAGGTAGATTATGATCGGCTTAATTCGCCGATCGGCCCAGTTACAAGGCCACTTTCACAAATTACTGTTCTGAATTGGAATGTTAACTAGGATCATGAGGCATATTTTAATCAATGAAGTTGCTAATGCTAATAGGTGTATAAAAAATTTGCTATTTTGAAACAGTTTGTTCTGTTTGACATTTATAATCATTCCAACATGTCTTTAAAAGTATTTTTATTTCTTTTACAGCGGCCACTCCTGGAATTTCATTCATTGTTGGTAACATGATGGTGCCTGTCTTTGTATCCCGCTTTGGCCGAAGAATGGGTAACCTTGTCAGCGTTATCTTGATGCTTTTAGGCTGGCTGTGCATATTCTTAGCCAAGAACGTCCCTGTCTTAATCCTAGGCCGGTTCATCCAAGGATTCTCAAGCGGCGCCATGCTAACCTTGGGTCCAGTTTTGATAGCAGAATACACTAGTCCGAACAATCGAGGAGCTTTTTTAATGACTATTTCAGTATTGTGTTCAATCAACGTCTTCATTGGACACGTAGTCGGTACATATTTCAAATGGACCACTAACGCCCTTATCGGTATGACCATGTCAGCTATTAATTTGCCAATCGTAATATTTTCTCCCGAATCTCCTTCTTGGTTCTGTGAAAAAGGTCGGTACGAAGAATGTAGAGAAACCTTTAGGTGGCTAAGAGGCAATGATGAAGAAGATGAATTGAAAAGTATGATAGCAGCCAGGACAGTTCTACGAAAACCAAAGGGAAAAGTGGAAAAAACAAGTCATAATAAACTATCTCAACTAAAAACTACTTTTTCAAAAAGGGAATTTTATATGCCTGTCTTCATAATGGTCCATATTTATGCTATAGGACAATGGGGGGGCATAAATTGTCTAACTGCTTACACAATCGATGTCATGAATAAAGTTTTGGGAGAGAACAACATTTCCATGCATATAATTATTTTGGACTGTCAAAGAATGATTTCTACTGTGGGAGCTGTGTTCATTATAAAGAAAATCAAAAGGAGAACCATGTTATTTTCTATTACCATTTTAAATATTATTGCTTTTCTTGCACTAGCAGCTTACGTTTATGCTAGAGATAATTTGTATTTACCATTCGACTATCCCATTGTAGGAGCTGCCTTGTTGCATATACACATGTTTACAGTTGCATGTGGTACTTTACCAATGCCATTTATTATTGGTGGTGAAATATTTCCCATGGAATACAAAGGTATTGCTGGAGGAATTACTGTTGTACCTTTTGCCCTATATTTCTTTATATCTATAAAGACTATGCCATTCTTGTTCAGAACTATTGGAATGCACGGCGCATATTGTTTGTATGCAGGTATATGTGCTTATTGTCTCCTGATAGCTTGGTTTTTTCTACCAGAAACCAAAGATAGGACATTGCAGGAAATCGAAGATGAGCTTAGGGGTAAAGCTTTGAGTGTAGATGAACTGAAATCAACTGAGTCTCTGATGTCTTAAGATTGTCATTTGACATTAAAAAGAGAAAAAAATGTGCAAATCTGAGGCATTTACTGCCTCACAACTCCAAGAGTCATGATCAACGTGGCAATGAGTACAAAAGTAGGAGGTCAATGCTATACCTTTTTTCTGGGAATAACGGAAACTTTGTTCAGAACAACATTCATCTTCCTCACGTCATTATATTTAAATTGAGTAAAACTATTCCTGAGTACCGCAAAGCACGGTGAAGAAAGATGCATTACACGCTTGCCACCAGTTCAGTAAGTATTCATCAGTGAACAGGGTTTACCTCATAATAACCAAGTACGAAGATGGAAAAGGGAGGGATATGATTTCGTCCAGTATGTTTGTTCTAAACAATTTCACATTAGTAATTTGTCTGAAGTAGGTATACAAGAAGAGACAGACTGACAACTGTTTGATGATGCCAAGTTTTTTTTTGTTATTGTTTGCACTTAATAATTGGGAATAAGGTCTTAAATTATATATTACTCAATATTAAATTCAATTATTCGACCACCAACTGAATTAGTTAATTTATTTTTTGTTTCAGTATTTTAAGAGTGTTTTTTCTCTGTACATATTAGGTTTTGTAGTGCGTAAAATAACAAAGGTTTAGGTAGGTGGGCGTTTTTCAAAAAAAGTGTACATAGGTGAAAGTCAGTGTCCTACTCCTTTCTCGATCGATAAAAGTTTATTGTGTTGATTTTTATTATCAAACCTGAATTTTACAGTTAGAGTAACAACATAGCTCTTATGTGAACTAAAAATAACGAACAAAGAATTGAAAAATCTAAATATATTAAATAAAAACAATCTTACAGATCGCTGTTTCTGTGATGTCCTACACCCACCTCTACAGATAAAAGTCCATTTTTTTTAGTTTTTTTATACCTAACCCAGTATTTATTTCTACTTGTACTAATAGATAAAGATCTTAGTTTTGAGTTGAAACCCTAATATGATCCGTTTTGGAACAAAATCAATTAAATAATCCAGTTTTTATGTTGTCCGGCGAAATAGCGCATGGCGGAATTTCCCTCTACGTCACCGCATTATTGACTTCTTCTAGATGAAATATTCCCAATTTAGTACTTTTTTTTAAAATGTAGCAACATTATTACAAGTATAGTGGCGGCCATGTTTAGTTTTTGTCAGCCAATTTGCCAAGAAATCGCAAAAGAAGTGGTCGCTTTGGTCGGTGAAAAAAAAGTATTCCATCAACGACTCCAGATTTTTCCATTTAAGCAAACCCAAATTGATTTGGCTCTCTTTGTATTCAATTTATTGACTTATTGTTATATGAAATGTTTAGTTAAAATGAATGCAAGTTTCTTAATTTATTGGTAAAATAAGTTTTCAAAAATATTGACATGGTTACGTTACTTCCATTACCGCTACAGTCTCATGAATGGATCATAAAAGTGACGTAATGGAATCCTAAAGGTCGGTTCACCAGACTTCAATTAATAATGGTCATTGAGGAGTACTATTTGAAAAAAATGATTATTTTCCGAGCATTCATTCACTTAAATATTATTGTTATCTGTTTTCGTTCCAGTTTTGAACTTTAAAACGCCTACTCGTCTAGTACCTACCTACCTACTAATACCAACTGTAATATTTCAATTCATAAATCTAACTAGGAACCCTAATTATTGATAATAATATCTTGATAATAACAAAGTGTTTAAGAATTTCGGTATTCAACCGCCGCTGCCGTGGCATGCTCGCTTCGCTCGCTCAGCACGTGCTTCGTTGTAACCTATCCTAACTCTTTGGTGGACTGGACAAATCTATTGTGGTAACGCGAGTTGACGTTAAGTGGTTTCGTAGAGACAGTCCGTTGCAAAACTTGACTTCCATACCATATTGGAATTACGCATATTTTTCCTTCAGCTTAGGTCAAACTAGTTAATCCTAATTTGTCTAAGACAAATACTTTTGTTAAAGCAGTTTATCCTAAGCCCCACAGCCTAAAGCGACGAAGCTTAGGCCAAACTAGTTTATCAAATATACTAAGCAAATTCTGAAAGAGTGCTAAGTATGAAATAATGTTGCCCTTTCTGCTTAGTGACTAATTTCAGGCTAAACTTGTTGATTTGCATAATCTTCAAGTTCCTTGATTTAATCACTGTCATGTGAACGCTGGCTTAGGGTTCCTAAACGTTACCCAAGTGCTCCTTTTGACGTCACTGTCCTATTATTACTGTAGTTTATTTGCTAAGATTAATTAATATATCTCAAAGAAATTGTATTTTCTTTTTATAGATTTTAGTCAATGATGAGTTTATAATTTATTATTAATGAACGTTCTGAGAAAAAAACTTATATTAATGTTTCTAAAACAGATAATATGTAGTCCAAAGTATCCAAAAGTCGCGTAAAAGAATTATTTTGATTAAAAACTTATTATTTCAATTATATGAGCGGACTTACTCATATTTTTTAGAAAACTGATTGTGTTTAAATTTCGGAAACAAAGATTTGAAGTTATTTACCCCTCTTCATTTTCTTTAAAACGTTCATGAAATTAGTGACGTGAAGGAACTTCTTCCCTACAGAATTACATTTCAATTACATTTATTTGCGAAGTCTTTTCATATTTTATTTACAAATTCGATTTTTCATGCAGTTTATATATATTTAAATTAATGTAGGCATATATTTAATCGAAATTCAAAATCTGACTAAGGTGGAATTCCTATTACATCACCGACACTTTTTTTGAAAAACGCCCAGGTACATCATCTAGAAGAAAACGACTGGTTTGCGTAGAAAAAAATGTTATCTTATTCTTTATTAAGTAATTAAATATAAAAGCATAAATAACTACTTTAAATCAGTCTTAACTTAGTATCTACTTATTCCTCACACATAGTTTAGTTTCTTAAAATATGGAAACCTAAGTAAACAGCAGGAGGGGATTATCAACTAATCCATTCTGCAAGTCCTTAGATGGATTTTTTATAGTTTCTCTATTTCCATTTCGTATTTTCATGGAAATAATAGTATACACCACTACAGAATAGCAAAAAGAAACACATCAAACTATAACCTAAAAAACGGAATAGACTTACATTTTCACTTACTTACAAAAATTAAAAAACAATATTTTGGCAGCATCATTTTTCTAAAACAATAATTTATAACTAGAAATACATTACTTTGTAACTAGATTAATAACAGATAAGAAATTATCTTACTTGGTTAGATTTAAATTTAAATGAACTTATAAAAATAAATAGCTCTGAATACCAAAAGCATATTCGATCTATCAGTTTATCAAAACATGAAAAAAGAGCGTATTCCTTTTCGAAAGGTCAGAGGTGACAACGCTCCATCAGGTGCCCCAATAGTCCTCCTTCTAGATCTACGAGAACCTCTCTTTATAATTACTAAAGCATCACAATACTACTACAACGCCGTTCTCTGTAAAACTTCAACGAAGTTAAAGACTGAACCGATTTGACTTCTTCCGGAGACAGAGGTCTTCCTCGAAATTCATCCTCAATATCTTGGAGGGTCCTATCTTTGGTTTCTGGAAGGAAAATCCCGGCAACAACCAGACAATATCCAACAATGCCAGCATACAATACATATAGTAGCGGTAATCCTAAATTACTTAAGAGATATGGAAGAGTTTTTACGGAAAGGAAGGCATTTAAAGACAAGAATAATACGCTGATACCTCCAGCTAAACTCCTATACTCAAGAGGAAACAGTTCTCCTGCCAAAATATAAGGCAAAGGTACTGTACCAGTTGCTATAGAAAACATGTGAATATGTATCAATAGAGTCCCAATAATTGGGTGATCAAAGGGTAAATAATTATTCGATTTACAGTAAACGTAGCTTGCGATTGACAAAAACGCAAATAAGTTTATACCAACTGTAGCAAATAACATAGTTCTTCGCCTTATCTTCTTTATAACATATACTGCACAGCCATTTGATATTATTCTTTGAGTATCCATTGTGAATATCAAAAAAGAAATATTTGCTTCAGATCCTATTACTTTACCAAAGATATCTCTAGTATAGGAAGTAATTATATTAGCACCAGCCCATTGCCCTAACGTGTATATATGGATCATAATAAATATAGGCTTGTAGAATTCTTTCTTCCTGATTGTTGTATTAAAATATGTGAAATTCGTTCTAACTCTCTTTGTAAATGTTTCGGAAACGTTAGCATCTGCTTTAGATTCCCTGATGATGATTGCTGCTTCTATCATTTCCTTCAATTCTTCATCTTCGCCATTGCCTCGCAACCATCTGAATACTTTGCGACTGTCTTCGTACCGGCCTTGATCGGCAAGCCAGCTTGGAGACTCTGGGGAGTACATCACTATCAACAGTGCAGAAAAGGCTATGAAGTTGCAGGCTAGAGCAGTTCTCTGCCAGCTTAGATAAGATCCTAAAGTATGTACAATTAGAACTCCAACTGCAATAGATAAGGATATGAGCGTGAGGAATGCTCCACGATTTCTTGGGCTGGTATATTCTCCTATAAGTACTGGCCCGAGAGTTGAGCTCATCCCGATGGCGAACCCTTGAAGAAACCTTGCGATGAGAAGTGCAGCAATACTGTTTGCCAACAAGATGCACATCCATCCAGTGATGAGAGGCAAAATACTGATCAAGTTGGCAACTTTTCTGCCGAATTTGGTCATTATGGTGGGAGCTACGAAGTTGCCAATGACGAGTGCGAAGCCCATGATTGCAGCTGAAACAAAAACATTCGTCTCTTCAGTAAATGTCCATAGGCTACTTATAATATTATGGTGGTCTGCATGTTTGTTTACTACTGTAGTACCGTACCGTACTACATAAAAGTATGTTTATCAAAATAATGTTTTATTGTAATTGTTAAATTGAGTCGAACTAAGTCATACTTTGCCTTTTTAAGGTATTCCAAGTAGATTAAAGTTGTGTATGAGTTCTTAAAAGGCCTGGAATACTTTTCACACTCATCGTGAACTATTAATTGTTTTTTATATAAAACTCTCTTTAGGCATTTGTAATTTATTAAGGTGTGTACCTACACTATGTATCGATTTCCGTCTAGCCTAAAAGAGTTATACATAGCCATAGCAATTGATACATGATTGTATTGTCCATATTATTTTCAAATAAAAATAAACAATATTATGTCCTAAAATAAATAAAAATAAATAATGGTTTTGTTTGTGTTACTAAATCATCCCATTCATTCTGACTAAGTAGCTGTATTTTTAAGTCCGAACTCGGGTAAAGTGCTATTTTAGAATATACAGGGTGTTGTTAGACTTGCTAAATTACCTAGGGAGCTTCAGTATAAGCTAGATATTAAGCTTTTTACTATTTATATTATAACATTACAGAAACACATTTCACCAAGCAGTTTCTCAAAAAGACATTGCTAAACAAACTTTTGTATTGAAATCTAGCACCTTAGGGCGTCGGCTCACCATATTTCTGTTCGAATTTTATTTCAAATGAGATGTTTGTATAAAAAACTGAAGGTTCTGCTATTTAGAAATGATTCCTTTAACTTTATTCAAAGATAAAATTATCAGAAAAAACGAATACTTAAGTCAAGGTATCCAGTGAAATTCGAACTTCCAATTGTCTTTTTCTAGTATTTCCATCCCTTTAGGGTACATTTGGAGGTCAACACCCTGTTGCATTACAAAGTCTTGTTGCTCACCTATCCAAGATCCTGAAGAGTCATCGATGGGGATAGGAGTTCCTGGCAGGCGAAGCTGGGGGAGCAGGATAGCTGAGAACCCCATGACCAGTCCGTGGGCGCCTAAGTTGAGGCATACGCCCGCCGTCACAAAACACTGGAAAAGTGAGTTAAAAGAATAGAAAAATCATCTAGTTATCAACACAACAAGCCCTTTCGTTCACCACGGCTACGCAAGTCTACGATAAGTACTAATGTTGTAAGCCTTTTTTCAATGATTAACCAGCTGTCAACCCTGGAGACTGGATACATTTGTATGGTAAGTGGTCCATGAAGCAATAGCAACACTATCGTGGTATTCATGTAGGCACACGTATACTACATCCACGTGGGATGTACCAACAAAATCTTCCCGGCAGTTTTGAGAAAGGAAGAGTGTGGTGTAGTCACAGTAAACATAACAGTAGGTTATCTAAGGCCGCGCGCCGAGTTATTAGCCTACTCTTGCACAGCCCGTACCGTACTGCCACGTGTACTGCCGCCACTATATTCCCCCATAATTTATGCTACCGTGTGCGTGAAATCGCGCGCACGCAAACATTCAAATAATTTACTGTTCTGTGTTTACTGTGGTGTAGTTGAGGTGTGCCATCAATTATTTTAATTTTAATTATTCTTGTGTCATTAGTAACACAACAGGGTCGCTATTGGTTTTTGCCCAGTTTCCTTTGGCTTCAACAGCTTTACCTGGTAATAGGGTGAGTGGAAGGCTCTCAACTCTTGGCCGTACGACGTACGACTGATGTCGATGTGTGCCTGTATAAAGAACTATGAATTTGAATAGTGGTTCGCTGGGCGACTAAAGTCGTCGGGTATCGAAGATTAGCGTAGCTCTGAGTACAAAAAGACAGGACAGGCTGTGTAATCACCAGAGATGTGTGAGGATGCGGTGTGTTTGTTAAGAACCAATAAAATCGCTTTATTAGGCGAAGTTGAATGAAGCAAGACATCAGTGTTGGACTCGAACTCGGGACCATGCGTCTTCCAAGCTATCGCTTACTCACTGGGTAACGATGTTCCCTTAACTCTTATTAACACAAACCTTGCTATCACGGCCACGGCACGTGTCATAGGAATAGAGACATTGGACTTAAGCAAGTAGTGCATTCATAACACATAGTGATGTTCCAGCTAATATCAGTATCGGTACATTGGGCATATCAAATCAAATAAAAATATAGGTACTTCATAAGCAGATCTATTACAAGTGCTTTTAAATTGTCAAGAACTGTAAGAGTACAAAACAATAGCCATAAATACTACATTAAAATAAACTTAACGTGTCTTAACCAACCATCGTAGTCGGAAAGTCCAGAAAAACCTGCTGTCAGTTAAGAAAATAGCTTGATTTGGCAATTCGAACGTTTATTCGGTTCGTTACATTTTACATACACACCATTACGACCATATTCCAATGGGGTAGTCAGAGGCACTCTGTTTTCGCCGAGCGAATTTGAACCCAACGTGGTGAGTAAGCCGAAAATTATAAAACGACCCCAAAATTAAAATTGGACAGATCACCCTATGGTGGTCAACATAGAGTGTTTAACCACTGGGCCACTACTCTCTTATATTTGTAAGTACTTACATTTTAAACCGAATTAGTATCCGGTTGAACCCGCATTCGTCGCATCTCTATTCGGAGCAATAAAATTATACAATAAGCTATCAACAAAAACACAATCTCGCATAATTCCATTGTGGTAACTGTTAAAAATTTATACGGCCATAAAGATTAGTGAATTATCACGCCAAATGTGTAGAAGTTGCATCTATCGCGTATCTTACTATTTTACTATCAACATTATAAGCGCAATTCTATAAGGAAATTATATAATAAATAACTTATCTGTGGCCAATTTTAAATGCCTGCCTACGCTCAAATAATGGACAACATTATTTTTTTATTTTTACAGGAAACAAATTCGGTTTTATCTATTTTTAACAAAACTTGAAAGCTAGGAATTTTTAGTTCAGAGGAAACAACGTTTAGTTAACAAAAAATGTTTCACCTATAAAAACTAACTACCTACCTACATGTTTGCTGCTTACTCATCCAAAGTCTTATTAGTGGTAACGGAGAAAATCGAATAATTCCCGAATTTTGTTTTGAAGACAGCAAAAAGTTGACTCTCAACCAAAGTTGAAATGGTTTAGTCAGTGTACCATTTTCTTTAGTGCGCCTACTTTAGAAAATAGCTTGATAGGTAGAAAGTATTGTTATTTTTTAAGAAAGGACACATTCACTAGCCCAGGAGTTAGAACACATTATTGAATTTTTGGGATTCTAGGTTCGAGTTCTGGGAGTTTTTATGAGAGTTCACGAAATGAAAGGTACGTTCATACCTCTACAGAAGTAAGAAGAGACAAAGCTTCATTCCGCATCTCACCACAGTAAATTTAACGAAAAAGTAGTTCAAAGTTTATCGGGTAACTCTGGTTAATCCCGTCAATACATAAGTGTACATCCAATTATTATCTTATATTTCCATTTGTCAATCAACAAACATACAAACAGTATTTTACTGAGAGTTAATTATGATAATTAACTGCTACGCTAGTTCCCCTGATATAGACTTCTCCTATACCATAGATTCAAGAGAGCCCGGGTGTAAATCCCTTAAGTTTAGGTGAATCAAAATTCGGTTGAAAACAATTTTTGTTGTTTTTGAAACTAAATTCTATCAAGAAGGAACAAGATTTTATTTATTACCTATTCCTCGTCCGTCCATGATTTTGAATAAGGTTAAACCTTACTTTCAAATAAACCATGAACAGCCATTTCTTGCCGGTTCTTCTCAGTACTGAAACAACTTTCCGACACCGGTGGTCAAGTCACATTATGTTTGTAAGTATACTTACTGTGTATTTATTTATTATTTCTGTTATAGTATTTAATCTATTATTAAGTGTATTTTTGTTTGTTTGATTTAGTTCTTGACGATTTGCAAGCACTTATAACAGGTATATTTAAATAAAAATGTTTCTGATTCAACTTAGGTAAGTAAGGTAAGGTACCTGTTTTTTGAAAGGAGTCACCCATCCTGTGTCCTTCTCCATGACTCGAACCCACTACCAGTCGTTGCAAAAGCGAACCAGAACTGATGACGATGGTAATCCTAAGGCTAGATATTTGCCTTTTTTATCTTCTATGGGTTTAAGCCATTCACTGATAAAAACTGCGTTAAGACATCAATTCACGCATAAAATGATGATAGGGGATCATTCCTTTAGTTTTTTATTCACTTCTCAAAATGGCATTGAAGCAACCTTCAATGCCACCATGCTTGTCAACACAAGTAAGTAAGCAGCATTAAAATTAAAGAGTTGTGTTTGTTTGATGTCATTCCAAGTGACCGCGAGGAGGATAGCAGTGGGAGGTGGCCTCACACTGCGCTAGCAGGCAGCAGGTGTTAGTAAGGAGGTAACTACTACTCCTTACGAGGATGGCTGGATAGCCGGCACACTGCGTCAAGGTTCTACAGGTAGTGTTTCTAACCGAAGTCCTCAGAGAACCCTGAACACGCGCGGAAGGTGGCCACCCCGGGGTTTTAGTGTGGTATACCCACCCCCTGTGGGGTGGATGAGTCCCACACTCCCCCACCCTGCCCTCGGAGGGCGGGAAGTTCATAAAAGAATTTCCCCGGGTAAAAAAAAAAAATTGAAGTATTATTAAATCGTGTCTGAATACGAAACATCTCAATTACAAATTAAAGTGTCAAATTGTGTGACATTAAAAAAAAGAAATTAAAATACACAAAAAAAGAGACTTGTAACACAATGTAAAATTAACATGCGAACCTTAAAAGCAAACCCCGCAGCAAGCCGCCTATGTTCCTGTAAAAAGTTCCCACTAACACCAATAGCTGGCGTTGGCAGCAACTTAGCTCGCGCAAGCATTGTGTTTTAGATTTTGTACTAGACCTCACCGTACTTAGAAATATGTAATTCAATTCAATTCGATCTGAATTCAGTTCTGGTTCTCGTATGCAGTAACACTGGAGTTGGCTTGCAAGCTATTGCACCTTTTCTAGTTTACTGCCTCGACACCTCTTTTTGGTTTTCCATAACTTTTTGAATGTAAAGGCACTGAGCTCGTACATTTAAGCTATTAAGTTGCGCTGCTCAGTCCACACTACATTGTATCTGTATCGATACGTAACACAGTTCTTCATCACCACAACCCCGCTTGTTTTACTTGTCGACTTCACTGCGCACCCCTTCCTCACCCGGACTCCCGTACTACAAATTGGCGCCCAACGTGGGGCAAAAACGAACCAAAATTCATCGTAACGAAGTACGGACGGAAGACAACGTGTGTAGCAAAACCCACATCAAGTAAAACAAAGATGGGAGTCAATTTATCTGACCAGCAGTTCGGTCAGCTGATCGCTTCCCTTAGCAATCGACGCAACACATTGGCGTCATGCAAAGCGACTTACGATGGCGCGAAGAACTCGGAGGAGGTGGAAGCGTTCCTGTCTGCGGTCCGCGTATTCAAGAGAGTTGAAGCCATCTCCGACACCGATGCATTGGATGGGCTACCGTTGTTGCTGCACAAAGAAGCCGCAATTTGGTGGCAAGGCGTCAAAGAAAAGGTGACAACTTGGAGCCAATTCGAACAACATCTCCGAAGTAATTTTGCGCCCAGAAAACCTGAGTATCTCATCTATCACGAAATAATCAGTGAAAAGCAAGACCAAGAAGAAACTGCTGCCTTCATAGCAAAGAAGCGAATGCTCTTCTCCCAACTACCAAGGGCAGAGCAACTGATGGAGAAACAGCAAATGGACATCGTATACAGTCTGCTTAACCTGACTATACGCGATAAAGTCCCTCGCAACAGCATTCAGAGCTTTGAGGACTTAGTACACCAGGCTCGTGGAGTGGAACACGTCCAACAAGAAATAGAAGGCAATCCTATTCCAACGATTCCAGCGCGAAAAGGAATAGTCAAACTCCGTTGCAACTACTGCAAGAGCTTGGGCCACGTGTTCGAACAATGCAGAAAAAGAAAAAGGGACGCAGCAAATACCGAACTCGCAGCACCGCAACCAGGCACGTCTAATACCACCAAGCCGGAACCGGTAACCACCAGCAAGTTCTCCTGTTACGGATGTGGAGCTCCAGGCGTTTTCCGCAGCAACTGCCCTACGTGTAGCCGAAATAAAGATGCGACAAATGACAAAAAGCTTAGCTTCTGCGCCGTGAATGTCAAGATTACAACACACGCACGACCAACAGTATTCGTAAAAATTGACGGTCTGGAGGGTACCGCATTTATAGATACTTGCGCTAAGGCCAACGTAGCGTCATACCAATTGTATGATGTGCTGCGAAGACGGGGACAGAAATTCAAAGAACAAGAAGTATACATAACTTTGGCAGATGGAGTCCCGCGCCACCAGAAAGTTTTAACGTGTGACGTAGCTGTGGAACTGTGTGGCCATAAGATCCACACCAATTTCATAGTTATGCCTGAATCACGCGACAATCGCACTCTTCTCGGAGTTGGCTTCCTCAAACAGGCTGGCATAATACTGAACCTAGCTCAGTTCACCTGGCACTTCATTAGCAATCCCGGACTGGAGTATGAGTTATACGCGGAGGATTTTGTAAATTTTGAAAACCCAAACGTGGACTCCCCTCCCAAGGTGATTAACCTGGCGCCTATATCTCCAGTTGCCCTAAGAGCTCCCACTGCACTGAAGACAAAGACGCGTGAATTTGATTGTAAGCCCGCACAGGAAAAACAAGCCGATTTACCAACCGAGAGTGCTTCAACAAGTTATAAATTATTCCGATTAGATATACCCGGAACCCCTCCTCAAGAAAAACGTCTGAAGGCGGAAATTTTCGACGGGTATTCTCCGCGATTCGAGTTCATGATGAGATATGCAATCAAGAATATCAACGCGGACAATTACACATTATCACCTTCTTCCAATAATTTGTTTTCCGACATTGGTCTTAACTCTATAAATGTTACCGTTTCATTAAATGTACAACAATGAGCTTAAGAAATTATTCACCACAGCGCCCGTTTTGAAGCAAGCTGACTATTCGAAACCCTATATTCTAAAAAAAACTGATACTAGCAACTATGCTCTTGGAGCAGTTTTAGTCCAGGGGGAGAAAGAGGATGAGCACCCTGTTACCCTCACAAGACGCAGGAAAGCACCCAAAGCGTGGACCTGGCCGTCCTCGGAAGAACGCTTTCTAATTCATCATCCTGGCTTCTCGTCGGGACGCCTATCGAAGCCAGAGGGGGAGACTGTAACACAATGTAAAATTAACATGCGAACCTTAAAAGCAAACCCCGCAGCAAGCCGCCTATGTTCCTGTAAAAAGTTCCCACTAACACCAATAGATGGCGTTGGCAGTAACTTAGCTCGCGCAAGCATTGTGTTTTAGATTTTGTACTAGACCTCACCGTACTTAGAAATATGTAATTCAATTCAATTCGATCTGAATTCAGTTCTGGTTCTCGTTTCTAGTTTACTGCCTCGACACCTCTTTTTGGTTTTCCATAACTTTTTGAATGTAAAGGCACTGAGCTCGTACATTTAAGCCATTAAGTTGCGCTGCTCAGTCCACACTACATTGTATCTGTATCGATACGTAACACAGTTCTTCATCACCACAACCCCGCTTGTTTTACTTGTCGACTTCACTGCGCACCCCTTCCTCACCCGGACTCCCGTATTACAGACTTGCCTTGACTTTTTTTTTGTTTTATTTGTTTTATGTCAAAACTTTATAACTGTGTTGGTTTATTCGTTTGCAATGTAGAAATATCAAATATAAATCAAGATGAGTATCCGAGTTTCTTGCCGGGTCTTCTTAGTAGAGCCAGCCTTCCGAAGGTAGAGTTGGCAGAGTCACATTTTGGACCTACATGAATTTTATATAGATTGTCAATGTATATGTATATGTCTGTCAAAATTAAAAATAATTAAATTGACTATTAGAAAGTGCTGTATGTGTACTGTATGCATATTTCTGAATATACATACAGTACAGTTTAAATAAAACATTACTGTATTCTAATAGAATGTAGCATTCTATTAGAATACAGTAATGTTTTATTTTGATAACCGAAGTAAGTAGAGATGAACGCCTTGGGATTTTACAAAGTATTGTTCAAGCGGCGGCAACATTGCTATGATTTTAAGTACACGTTAAAAACAAGATCCATTCTTACTATAGTTTGTTCGCGTTAACCCGTGGGGCGGCAACGTGGACGCCGGCGTCCACATGACATTGAACGACATATGAGCGACATATGAACGACGGATGAGTGACATATGAGCGACATAAAATAGAATGAATGTGCAGACGGGTTAAGAATGCAGTGATTTAAACGCACACAAAAAACTCAGATCCACAACGTTTACTTTCGAAAGTATGCATTCAGCTGGTCACTGTGGACTTGACTTCCTAATTAGGAATGATTTGATTGGTAAGGGGGCGTGCTAGGTCGAAGGGCTTGTATGAAATCACTGCATTCTTAACGCGAACGAACTATAGGTAGTTTTCACAACCTCGTCAGACAAAGGAATTCGGGAAAGGCTGCTGGCTTGTCATGCCTCATTGAGGTGTCAGGTGGATGTATTTCTATCTGAGGATAGACCTACATCCAGACAGGACCCACTATTAGGCCGATCACTGTAGGTCTATTTCAGAATATTAAAATTCAATAGAAAGTATTGTACAATATTGTAGATTGAGGTTGTGCTCAATTGTGTCAGTTGACAGACCGTTGTAAAGTAGCGCAAGATTGGAGTTGGATGGTGACCATACCGACCAAAGTGATATAGTCCCGGCTGACGTCGCTAGATACCAGTAGTTTAGTTAGGTCGGAGCCCTGGGGCGGCTTGATAACATCTGACTCATCACTAACCTTACACCCCTCCAACTATCCTCATTGTGCCCGCGGGTTGAAGTATGGTTTGCGCCATCCTACAGCTGAGGTGAGGCACAGGCCTCACCTCAGGCCTTTATGCCTTACGGCCTTTATGCGTCCCACTGCTGGGCACAGGCCCAGCAGTGGGACGCATAAAGGCCGTTTTTTATCTGGTTTCGAATCCTAAGCTATTTGGAATAAAGAACAATGCTCAAATGACACGAAGAAGATTTCGACTAAAATTAAAACTGCGTAGATTTCGAAAAGGAGTTTTTCGCTAGCAGGCTTGTTCGAAATCTAAGCAGCAATTTGAATTTTGTTGATTGAGAAATAAAAACACCTATAAAACCTATACCCAAATAAATATCATTGTACATTATTCCACACAGCGCCATCTAGCCCCAAACTAAGCAACTGAATGCCTGTGCTGTGGGATAAGTGCTTGACAACGGATAAACACACTTAAGTAAGCGTTTTTTTTTGTCAGTACACACTCAATATACACACGAGTAGGGAACAGACATGTTCATGTACACGCATGTTTGTACTGTGTGGGGATCGAACCCGCACAAGAATCACGTAACACACGTAAGAATAATACGAAAACAACTTCGAAAAGACTTTTAGAAATGTTAATAGTTTCACGTTTTCATGATTTTAGGCTTGAGAGATATTTTAAAATTAAATGATTTGATTTCAATAAGTAGCAGACGTTCAATAAAATACGTTTTTGTATATTTGTTTTTTAAAGTCATGTTAATAAATTATAACAATACTGTATCTTAATTAAACTATTATTGTCACATTTTGAGTATCACAAACAAAATAGTTAGTCCTTAATCTAACATATAAGTACATTTTGTTCCCTTTATCGTTGAAACACGTAGATAGTTCCAAAATAATAAATACTTGACGCTCTTTAAGCGTAATAAAATAAAAATTACAGCTTGGAGTTAATAAAACAATTGGACTACAAAACCAACAAATACACCTTAGAACAAACAACACTTAACTGAAAATATACGAACAATAGTTCCTTGCTACTAATATCTCTCGCATTCTAAACTTTAATACCATTTTTATCACGTTTTCTTTAAATTATACAACGGGACTACTACACCTCCTATCTCTATTATACAACTTCATAGAAGTCAGTGACTGGACTGACTTCATCTCTTCTGGGGATAAAGGTCTACCTCTGAACTCGTCTTCAATATCTTGCAGTGTCCTATCTTTTGTTTCAGGAAGAAATATCCCTGCTATAATGAGGCAGTATCCGACTACTGCAGCATACAGCAAATATGCTCCTGGTAGCCCCACACTGCTCAACAGCAAGGGTAGAGTCTTGACTGTGATGAAGAGGTTCGTAGAGAGGAACAAAACGCTGAGACCTCCAGCCAGACTCCTGTATTCTAATGGGAAAAGCTCTCCAGCGAGAATGAAAGGTAACGGCACGGTTCCGGTGGCGATAGAGAACATGTGGAGGTGTATCAAGAAAATACCAATAAATGGATGGTCAAAAGGTAACATACTGTTGGCTTTTGCATAAACATACGCAGCAGTGGAAGCAAAAGCCAGTATATTGATTCCTACAGTTGCAAAGAGCATCGTTCTTCTCTTGACCTTTTTTATAACGTACACTGCGCAAGCATTCGATATAATTCTTTGAGTATCTAAAGCTATAATCATAACAGAAATATTTGTACCAGAACCTACAACATATTCAAAGACATCTCTTGTGTAAGCTGCAAGGATGTTAGCACCTGCCCATTGCCCTAAGGTATAAATATGAACCATGATGAATATCGGTTTGTAGAACTCTTTCTTCTTGATAGTAGCTCCGAAATACGTCAAATTAGCTCTCATTTTTTTACCAAATGATTCTGAAAGGTTTGCGTCCACTTTAGATTCTCTTACAATGATTGCTGCGTCTATCATCTCCTTCAATTCATCTTCTTCCACATCACCCCTGAGCCATCGATAAACCCTGCGACTGTCCTCGTATCTTCCTTGATCAGCAAGCCAGCTGGGTGATTCTGGCGAGTAAAGGACGATGACTAAATCAACGAACGCAATCATGCAGCAGATCAAAGCTGTCCTTTGCCAACTCAAGTACGATCCTAGTGAATGCACGATGAGGACACCAGTGGCGATGGTTAAAGAAATGACGGTTAAAAATGCTCCTCTGTTTTTTGGGCTAGTATATTCCCCAATGAGCACAGGTCCAAGAGTAGCACTCATGCCCATGGAGACTCCTTGAAGAAACCTGGCGATGAGGAGAGAGGTGATGCTGTTGGCTGTGAGGACACACACCCACCCGACGATCATTGGTGTGATGCTGGCTAAATTGGCTGTTCTTCTGCCGTACTTGGCCATTATTGTAGGAGCGATGAAGTTGCCAGCGACGAGAGCAAACCCCAGGATCGAAGCTGAAACATAATAACATTTGAATAAGTATTTGGTTGGGAGAAGCGAGCATGTGAGTGCGTTCGGGTAGATTATAAAAGGTGTATGCAATGCATCATTTCGTATTCACATGTTGTGTAGCTGATAAATCTAGATGGCGTTGATGCTCACCAATCCAGGATCCTGAGGAGTCATCGATGGGTATTAGCGAGTCCGGCTCGCGGAGCTGTGGCAGCAAGATGGCAGCGAAGCCCATCACCAGGCCGTGTGCAGCCAGATTGAGGCACACCCCAGCTGACACGAAACACTGGAATTTACAAAATAATTCATGTAAACAATATAATAAAATCATGAGTACTTAAGTTCCATAATGGCTGCCCAGGCTGTAAGATTATGCATGGGTTTCGCGCGTCCATTTATGGGTTCTTGCCTACTTTCTGATCATGCCCCTACTGTGCCTGGGTGAGTCCTTTACCCTGAACTTAGGAATCGGAGTCACATGGACTTCAGGCTCTCGCCTGAAGTCCATGTGACTCTCGTGCACCGCTTCCGATGGAGTGCGCGACACAAACGGGGCTATTTATAAAGATATATTATGATGAATAAATCTCTATATATAAAAATGGATTGCTGTTCGCTAGTCTCGCTAAAACTCGAGAATGGCCGGACCGATTCGGCTAATTTTGGTTTTGAAATAGTTGTATTGGTCCAGGGAAGGTTTAAAAGGTGAGTAAACATGAGAAAATGCTAGGAATGTAGGGCAAAGCTAAAATTTAGTTTTCTCTTAGCATGTTCCTACCTGTCACGTGACACTGAACGTTTGACAACAGAACGAACTCTGTCGAGACAGCTAGTCGAATATAAAAAAGTGTCCGTTTGTTCCTGATTTTCTGGCCTCTCTACCTACTTGTAACTAATCAAAAGGATTTCCTACAACCTTGACAGTTGTGATTATCACTAAGAAACTCAATAACATCCTTTCTGATAACCACCCAAGTACGCAAAACAGACTAACTGGAGGTTTATCTCACAAGTGGTATCCTCAACATACAATGTCAATGCATTTCTTCAACTTTGTATTGTTACTGGTGAGGATTGGAATTTCAGTCAGTTTTAAAACTACTGGAAGTCCCAATGAGTGAAAAAATACTAGAACACGCCTTTTAAATTTATGATCGACTAGCGGCCGCCCACAATTTCGTCCGCGTGGACTTAAGTTGACAAACAAAAAGTAATATTTCTTTACAAATTGTAGCCTATGTGCGATTTAGATGTATAAGCTACATTATAGCAAAGTTTCATTAAAATCCATTCAGTAGTTTTTACGTGAAAGAGCAACACGGCACATCAACACATTACAAACTTTCGCATTTATAATATTAGTAGGATGCATATCTACTTATTACATACGTATTAGCGATAATGAAAAGGTAAGAAGTCTTCTTTTTTTTACGACTTGTTTTTGTAAACCCCGCGTGAGGGAATACAGATAAAAAGATGACTTAGACTAAATTAGGATTAATTTTAAAGTAAATAAACGAAAAAAAAATTTATATTATTTTGCCTTCAGTTAAAAAAGTCCAGCACAACAATGCAATGAAAACACTTCATGCATATTTATTTTAACTACTAACCTATTGTGTGGAATAGTCCGTTTATTAAAAAACAATGAATTAATACATAAGCATAAACTATGAACTAAATAATACAAACTAAAAAATAAAACTTAAGCTAAAAATCATTTAAATAATTGTGTCCATGAGGTAGGGTACCCAAGATGCTGGCAGCATTCCCCCGTTGAATCGCTAGACTCACACGCTGTGCAAGGAATGTACCAGCTCTTGGGTCACCAGTTGTTTCAATTAGTTTTAACTACTTAGATAGTTAGATAGGTTTTAGCCAAATTTTAGCTTTGTAGCACTTCAGGAATAATTTTGATGATCAGCATTATGTCAGTCTGACGTTAGATGGACGTTAGCGCGATATCTCAATTCGGGATGCCTGTGAACGCGCTATTGTAGACTTTGTCTCAATTAGCGTAACTATGCACCCATAGTTACGCTAATGACAGCAGCCGTCTGTCATGCCATACCACGTGATTCCGCGTACATTTACTTGATATTTTCAACAATTTACACAATATCTTTATAAAATGTAGCCTATATGTTATTAAGATGTATAAGCAACATTAATGTAAAGTTTCATTAAAATCCATTCAGTAGTTTTTACGTGAAAGAGCAACACAGCACATCCAGACATACAAACTTTCGCCTTTATAATATTAGTAGGATTTAGCTATCCACTTAGCCCACTGAAAACCAGCGCCTGAGCCTTTCCGGTCCAGGCATTAGCTGAGTGCGGTCCATTTAATTTTGGACATCGTGACACTGCTGCCTGGAGGTTTATTTTTTTAATTTTTTGTTAGTATCTTATTTTAGTGTTACAATTTTGTTTTGTTAATTTTTATTTTTTACGTTGCGATGTCCAGATGCAATAGACGTTTTTTCTCTAGCGTGCTTCAGATGGATTGTGTATCATCATCATCAACGTGACGTACAAAATATCTTTGAATGTGTTGATACAATATCTCAATCGATTGATGACTGTTATCTGTTATCAATAGTTTAGTTATCAATACAACTCGAATGATAACACAAATTATGTATTACTACATTGAAGGTTGCACTTAGGTATTGCAATGCCGCATTTCAACTCAATTCGACCTTTTCCTCACGGAAACCAGTCCCGGGCTGATCTATTATATGCTTCTATGAATCCAGATACAGGTCTATTTATTTAATAATAAGCATAATAAAGACATACTTCCATACTAAAAGAACTAGCAGCACCTATCAACCACAGTGCAGTCACGAATCTTGACTTTCTTCGGCTATATCTTCGTGGTAACGATTCCATAGAGCGCCTCGTGATATTGGGTAAAATGGAAGGCACCAGGCCACGCAGTTTATGAATGCATGTTCCGGAAAGCTGCAGTCCGCAAAGAGTGGCGTCGTGTAGCTAAGTTAAATGTTAATCACTCATCGTGATACATAATGCTGACCACGACCGCTCTGGCAAGAGTGTAGCGACTAAGAGTTTATCTGTTTTTTTTATAACTAAACAGTCTAAACTTAAAGTATAATTATTCTAGCTTCTTATTATTCTAACTACTTATCATAAGAAGAATATTTTATGACGGTGTTATTAAGCATCGTGTTACCTAGGAGATTATAAAAGAAGGCAAAAATTTATTCTTTTGTGGCAAATGTGCATTGTGGAAATGTATAATTACATCAAGTTTCTTTAAACTTTCATGGTCACTAACATTTAAATCATTAAAAACGGGATTGCTACCGTGTACCTTTTTTGTTTTGAGTTTCCGATATTTCGGCACTGTTACAAGCGCCAGCGAAGGAGGGTAGACCAATTAATGTCTGCCAACATCTCACCCGCAAGATCTCCAGTTACACCGTGACCATGGCGCTTGTAACAGTGCCGAAATATCGGAAACTCAAAACAAAAAAGGTACCTACATGGTAGCACTCCTGTTTTTAATAATTTAAATACATCAAGTTTGTTTTAATAAAATTGGGTTTAATTTTTAATTAAAAAAGAAACACTGTTCAACACAACAATCGCATTGATAGCTTTTTAAAATAAAGATTCTGATATTATTGTCATCTTGAGGCAAGGAAAAGCCACTGTTTCTCAATCTTCTTTTTGCAATGTAAAAATACTGTATAATTATGTAATCAATGAGGATGTCTAAATATTATGTTAATATTTATTTATTTATTTATTTATTTATATAATATATTTAATAATATATTTATATAATATATTTAATATATTAATTACTCTAATAATAATATTAATTATTTTTTATATAATATATTTAATATATTAATTACTTAAGTATGCTTAATTCAACAGGCTTTCCTTTTTTTTCTAAAAATGTCTAATATTTCTATAAAGTACAGATACAATATTCACGCCAAACTCTTCTACTTTTCCCCGTGTCCTTGTCTTTTATTTCGGATTTTTGCCTGCGGTGGTATAATGTGATGATGCGTTATGTAAATATGCTGTTTGAATAAATAAAACGTCACGATTTTCCAATATCTTCCTATTACCAACTTATTAACTACAAGTGTACACTCTAGCTCGAATTGTGACCGAACATTTGTGTTCATTTTACATTTTGCGGCTAACTTTCAAAGGACATACAAACAACTCAAGCAACCTGAATGATAGCAGTAGCTTCACCCAATACCTCTTTGGGGTTAAGATTCTTCGGTGTGGGCTTCTGAATGTTCTGTGCTCTCTCTGCAGCAAGCAAGCGTAATTAACACCTATACTAGGATTTTTAATTTGTAGTCAGTGAAATGACATTTTCAGTATGGCAGGTTTTCAGTCCCTAATAAATAGTGATGTGGTAAATCGAGTTTTTACAATTAAAAGTTAGTCGACATTACAACTTGGCAAAATAGTCGTAGTGCCACCACGTCTCACTGCCATATGTCATTACTGGCAACACACACTGGTCAGAGTTTCGTCTTGAGACATAGAGGTATTTTTTTTTTTTTATATCTTAATTAGGCGCGCATTTGATCACAATCTCACCTGATCGTAAGTGATGATGTGGCCTAAGGTGGCACATGCCGGCCTAACAAATGGCTGTTCACTCTCTTCTTGAAGAGGCCCAAGTTATATTGCTGTGGAAACACTTCAGCGGGAAGCTCATTCCACTCCCTTGCTGTCCGCATTATGAATGAGTTACCAAAACGGTTGGTGCGGATTGCCGGGATGTCAACAACATAAGGGGGGAAAGCCAGTCTGCGCCTAGTGGTCCGATGAAGAAAAGGAGCTGGAGCTGAGCTATTTCGGTAAACTGTATTTAGGAAATAGGTTTTCAGTTTCAAAATGTTTTGTTTGTTGTTTTGTTTTTGTATTATATTATTTACAGGTAGGAATTTCTCTTCATCTTTCTCTCATCTTTGTCATCCCGTGATCACGACTGCTGTAAAGGAGTCGAAACATCGGGTTAGAAAATGAAAGAAAATATAACACCGCGAGTAGAATCCGTAAAGTTGTTTTATTTCGAGGTAAGAATTTCGTTTATTAACAGGTCATACAACTGGAAAAGTTTAGGAGGATACAACAGTAGAATCTTCCAAACAAGCGTTTTCTAAAGGTTTGACTACAGGCCTAAAGGGCCCAAACGGCAAAGGACGACGCCTTATAATTTCACATATAGGCAGTGATGAAGGTTTTGTAGATTCCGGTTTACTTATTTTTGAATCGAAGAAAAATAGTATGGACTATTATGAAGAGATGAATTCAGAGTGTTTTGAGAAATGGCTTAAAAGCATTTTGCCAAAATTAAAGCCAAATGCGGTGCTGCTATTAGGTAACGCACCGTACCATTCAAGAAAAGTCGAGCGTATCCCCACTTCAAACTGGCGGAAGGCTGATATTGTTCAGTGGTTAGATGAAAAACAAATTAAATATCAACCTACAATGTTAAAGGCTCAATTAATCGAAATAGTAAAATTACAAAAATCGAATTACGAACGCTATGCTGTGGAAGAGTTGGCAATACGGTGTCACAATCCTGCGTCTGCCACCTTATCACTGTGAACTCAGCCCAATAGAGTTAGCTTGGGCTCAAACAAAGGGATACGTTGCCAGGAACAATAAAACTTTTAAAATAAAAGTGGTAAAAAAATATTTAATACGCCCTCGTCCTGAAAGAGGTGACGCCTGATAATTGGAGACAGTGCCATAAAAGTCGTAGACAAAATGTGTCAACTCGACCACATTATAGACCAATATGTGGATTCCTTCGTTATAAATGTAACCGATTCCGATTCCGATTCTGAATATACCGATTCAGAATCGGAGTCGGAATCAATAGCAACCGTAACGAATAAAAAAGTAATATAATTACTTGTAATATAATTACTTTTTCCTGACTTTCAAGTGTTAATTCCCCTGAACCGCTTTGAACATTTTTTCCCAGCTATGGTTATAATTTTTTAGTGAGAAGTTTTAATATGGAGGTAGGGTCCATATTTTTTAAATCGTATTATTTAATTCGTTGTGTACCTATTAAATATCTACAATTTAAAAAAGGCTTTGATACCTAATACAATAAAGCATGACTAAATGTCTAAGTCTAGTGATTGCCGAACGTCACTATTGTAGCTGGTCACCCTTTTTTGTATCAGTCACTGTTGACGTTGTCATTTTGCTGACTACAATTATTAACCGTACTATAAAAAGCAGCCCATATAGCACTTAACGCTGTTTTACAGCTGTATTAGAACTTTGAAAAGACATTGTAGTGTTATAATGTCGGTTTAGGAGTTCAGCTCTAACAGTATTAAGTCTGTATTTAGAAGGCAAAGTACGCTTATAGTTCTGAATCAGTGTATGGTAACTATCATGTACCTACATATTCAATCTGCTTTTGATAAAGTCGAGAGTGCTTTGCTTTGTCGTGATATTGGCATGTGTTATAATGTAGAGAAATTATTTATGAAAATAACTTGAATACCTATCACATAATGACCTACTTTTGTCTAATAGTCTAGCCTGCAGTTACGAGTGACCTAGTTTACCTGGGAGCTATCGTGGAGACCTCGGCCCAGTTATAAGCCTACCTCGAACAGCTAACCGGAAGAATTATAGACCTGTGTTTATCTATCATAAACTTATTCCTACTTAAGAAATAGTTTGTCGATATCTCTGACTTTAACTTGACCTGACTTATACACTAGACGTGATCACATAACATTGCGCTTCTTGTAGGTCACTTAAATTGTGGAACCAACGACCTGCCGACGTTTTCCCGATGGGTTATGGCATAAACTTATTTGCGGGGTTTGAAAAGATTCTTACAGGGTCTACACGAGCGGTATCTCTGGTGAGCTGGTGTTGCAAAGGTCATCGGCTTTTCTTGTGTTAGGGAATGAAGGCCTAGTGTCCCAGGTTCGGAATTACTGGGTTCTGTGGTGCTCTGAACTCCTGGGAAACAGACACCGCCACCCTCTTCAACCTGACTCTGGTCATCTTTGCGCGAAACTAGAGGGTAGCGAAACCCCGTGGTAAGCAACACATATCCTTTGGCGTGCTTTAATGCCTAGCAGCAAAAACACATAAAAAGATCTCCTTGTGTTGGTCATAAATAACTAGTTATTAGACAAAATCCAATCAAAGGTGTCACGTAGTTCATTTACACAGTTAAGCTAGAATGTTTTCTGAGTGTTTCTTGTTACACACACTTTGTATCTAGACAAACCTAACGTAGGTTTTAAGATGCTACTAACCAACTGTTTTAATCATAATTTGAGCGAGATTAAAACATCACAATATTACGCGTATACAACTGAGCTGTCAGTTCTCTGACAGATGAATTCGAGTTTGAAATTTTTAATCGGTAAATAGTACAAACCCTTGACAGTTTCTTGTTGAATATTTCTGCGACTTGTTTAGGCAATAAACTATGTTATCCTATCTCAAATAAGGTAAAAATATAATCACCTGTTTTTTGAAAGGAGTTATCCATCCTTCACTGTTCCCCATGTTCGAACCCGCTACCGTCAATGACGCACTATCAACAACTGATCGCACCAGTAATCCTCACAACACAACACTCCAAAGATAATACCACATCACCTGGACTTTTTATCTTCCGTACAATTCATATTCGCTGATAAAACATAGTTTTGACGACGTATCTTGTATCTTTGAGTACGTAATGCATGTCGATCATTGATGCCAAAATGCGCACGCGTCTTGCTGATACGTTCACGCTAGTCCGGACTGAGCGTGTAGCTGGCATTACTACGGTTTCTGGTACCTACAAGTGAGAAGAAACACGCGAGTAGTGGCGTAACGTATGTAGAGTCGCGGAATGAAAAGGTTGACCAGTTTTCAAATAAATTCATTTACGCGTTGCCAGCACATGTTACCTTTTTAAACTGTGTAACAGAGTATTACGAAAAGTATGCTTTTTGTTCCAATTGATCTTGTCAGATCTTAGGGAGGTCACCCCTTTCATTCCCCGACTGTACTTACTTCCTGTATTGCATTACCACTAGGTGACGTGACTAACAATTTCTCTCTCCAAACATTATATAAGTTATTTATGATCGAGGGGGTTAGGGCGTTACTGAGAAAGGGCATTCTAAGTAACGCCCTAACCCCCTTATTCATAAAAACGGACGCAACGCTAAAGCGTAGCTTTAAGCAATTGACGTGTTTTGTCACTTACTCGCAAATAGCGGCAGCAACAAGAACGAAAGAGGCAAAGCGATACAAAAGCTTACGTTTTGTTGAAGCACTGTTTAAGTTTTAATGAATATGGAGGTTGTATCCGCGCCCTCTCAGGGCCCCCGCTCACGGCGACTCTTTCAGATGGTATCGCGACTGTATCGTTACAGTCCCTAGCCATGTGCCCTTGTTGCGTTGCAAACGTGATACTGTCGCGATGCAAGCGCGCTACAGTTTTCTTTTCCTCTTGATGCGGTAGCGCGTTTGCTTGCATTGATTCAGTGGCGATGCAGTATGCATTGCCATCGCTAAAACTGTAGCGCGTTACAAAAGCGACTAACACAGCGACAGCCGTGTACTAAAAGCTACCGTGGATGAGTGCCCTTAGCGTCTCACAACGCAAAACGCCGCCACCAGAGTTTGTAGTGGTTTGTAGCACCTGATGGCTGGCAGTTGGCTTCGGGGTTTACCGTGTTCACCGCACACTGTGAATCTCGGAGCCACCACCCGTCTATATAAAATGTATGAAAACGACAGTAAATAAATATGCCGGTGGCTGCGTTTTGGGGCGCGTGGCGTGTGGCCCTTGTGCGGGAACGCATAGGGAACTGGGGCGATGTTTTGTGTATGCCGGCGGGTATGCTATTCCCACCGGCTGCTCAACTCAAACTCTACTGGGCTATTTATCTGTGAGCATAGCAAACATATTGAATGAGTTAATAAAAACATTATTTTCAGTGTAATTCTCACCCGCTTGGCGCTTATCGTGTGGACTGGAAGCTATTTCAAATAGCTCCAAAGCCACGGTCTTTGGTTCACGAACTCTTAGTTATTTCAGTCGCCTAAATACGATTCTGCACTTTGAAAACAGCATTTATTATGACATAAAAACAATTTTTAAGTAACAGAATGTTCTTCACAGGTTACCACGGTATCATTTCTTTCTTTTTTTTCTTCTTCTTTTTGTGTTGTTTGTAAAAACAAACCAACAACAGCCTCTAAACGTCCCACTGCTGGGCATAGGTCTCACCTCATCTTCTTCCTCCTCCTCCTTCGTGTTCGAGGAGCCATCTTCCGATTGAGGAGATTTTTAGAAAGGGTGTAAAACTTAATGATCTTATTATTGACAGATGTTGACAAGTCACTGTAGGCCTCTGACTAGGCTGAACATCCAGCGACTTATCCTTTGACCTAACACGTCCCCTAGTCAATCAAATCATTCCTAATTAGAAAGTCAAGTCCGCAGGGACCAGTTGAACGCATACTTTTGAACGTAAAGGTTGTGGATCTGAGTTTTATTGTGTGCGACAGAAATAAATTTTAAAATCACTGCATGCGAACGGACTGTAAATACTAGATATTTACAGTCAAACCAGCCTTATAATAAAAACATATCTCACACAATATGCCATTTTACCAGTCTTTCAGCTGAAGAAGATTCTCGCTTAGTAGGTTTGTACAACCCAGCTTAAATACTTGTTTTAATGTTTGTGCTGTTCTGAGAATCGAACCAGCGACCTTTTGTCTAAATCTGCACTCGCAACCACTGCATTAAATGGGTCGTCAAATATACTGATAACGTTATCATCGAGCAGCCGAAGATCGAGTACTGTGGCGTGCAAAAGGAGAGGCCTATGTTCAGCAGTGGACTACAACAGGCTGATGATGATGATGATGATGTTATCATCGAGGTAATCGTAGTGGATTTAAGAAAGAGTACTTTGCAGATAAAGGTTACCGACAAATCTTCGTGGGTCCTTGTATAAATTTAATCCTTATTTTAATTTAGTAGAATAAGTAGCGGGGGGTGCCTCTTCTACGAAGTCTACCAACGTGCAATGAAAAGGGCTATCGGGCAGAGAAATAAGGAAATCCAAGGCAGAACTAAGTTCGCCGACTTAGCCTAGAGGGTCAACAGGTTGAAATAGCATAGGTCCGCATAGCGCAAAGAACTTATCGCCGTTGGGGCGAAGAGATTCTTGATTGAAGCAGTGTACTCCGCGAAGCATAATGCTAACACATTATGCTGAATGATTAATTTCATCATTATATCTTGACGTTGGCAGAACTCCCTCGATAACAGAGTAACCTGCGTTAAATAGAGTTGCACCGACGCGTATATTCTGACAGCACAGCACCAATCGTCAGACGGATCGACCTTATCCTTATTTATAATAATGGATAATAGAGGAAGGCCTCGGCTGCAACCCCATGACCCTTTCTGACTCAAGAATTCGCCCCCTAGAAGGAGAGCCCCTCATTAGTAACCCCTCCGTTTGTTTCCCTTGTTAACGTGTCGACCCATTGCACTGCAGTGGGTAGTATTTCACCAACGGAAAAAGGTCTTGAAGTGAGATGTGTGGCCAATTTGAGTCAAAGTTTGTGACCGAAGTATTTTTCCTGACACTTCAGTTTAAAGCACGCTAAGCAGTCAGTCTCAACCGACGTCGCTAGATGTCAGTTGTAAGGATAGTCAGGGGCCTGATGCTTGATAAGGTCTGCTAGTAATCCTGTGGTATTTACCACTAGCCACACTTAACCTCTCTAACGAGCTTGCACTGAGCCTGCGTATTGAATGGCTCGCGGAGAAGTGATGGCCTTTGGGGTGGTAATTAAGGTTCTAGAAAAGCGACCGCGTACCGGACGACGTTCCACCCACAAGGTGGACCGACGATCTGGTCAAGGTTGGCGTAGTTCAGCTGAAATGATGATGGTGATGACCTCGTAGGAGAGGCCTTTTTCCCAACAGTGGGACATGAAACCTCGGGGATTTTGTGAGGTCATCATGATTTCCGCTTTTAATTGCATGACTTGGCAGATTTTGAAAGTGCCTAGATTAAAATTTTGTAACTTTTATCGTTAACCTTTGTACAGATAACCAAAAAACGGTTGTTGAAAAAATGTGTTTGAATTGTTATCTTCATAATCAACAGCCTTTGCGTCTTTTTATCTTAATAAAGTACATAATATAAAATACATTATCTTTATTGCACAAACAGCGCATTAAAGCTATCATATTTTTTAAAATACTTGGACTAAATTGGCTGCTTTCGTTTCATCATCATCATCAGCAGCCGCAAGGAAGTCCACTGGAACAAAGGGCCTCCCCCACAGACTTTCAGAGCTGCCGGGGTGCTACGTGGCAAACAACATGACAGTCATACCCCCGAATTCACAAACGTCAATCAACGCTAAGTACGCGCTCACGCTCATGCTGTCCAAAATGCTAATAGAACTGAAAGGGACAGCTATACTTCTGGGAGATGCTCAAGGTTGATTTGCGTTTGTGAATTCTAGGGATAGTCTTCTCGTGACTCGTTAAGTAGGTATTCATGAGTTAAAGAAATTGATACAACCAGTATCTTCTGTGTATCTGTGAAGCCTCGTTTCCACTAGGCAACATTTGCCGGGCGGCATGTTGCACATCATGTAGCGCGTCATGTTGGAAAGAACGCGCGCTGTTGCGCGACGTCGCCGTACATGTTGCGCGTAAATTCTGTGTTAAATTGTGTGTGTTGTGTGTTCTGTGTGTAATTATTGTGAACAGGCCCTAAAAACTAAAAATCAATTTGGCGAGCAAAAGTAGTGTGTGTGACTGATTATCTGTGGTCACGGCAGAACCTCGCTAAGTTGGACATTCATATAAATTCTTACTGGAAGATAATAATATATGATGATCTAAAATGAATCTCGAATAGTTATTATTCTGCGATTTTACTAATGACGATCTTTTCATGTTTAAAGTACCTACTGCCGTGTATGAAACAATAGAAGGCCATACAGCACGCTTAGCTCATACAACTAATCACAATACTAAGTTTGTCTCAGGAGGATTACCTAGATGATTGCATTGTTATCTTAGTACCTAGTTGGTTGGTACGTTTTTCTTGGATTTAACTCTCAAAGGGTTATATTATTCGAAATATTAATAATACATATAAAGTTGCTTCGTATGATGTCACTTCATAGATCCATACATACACTCACGACTATATCCCAAACAAGGCAGTCAGAGGCACACTGATTGTTGCCGTCATGGGGAACGGAACATTCAGAAGGCTACCGTCGTCCGGACGGATTTGAATGAAAACAACCCTATTCATCTGAGTTTTTTTGTGTGCAACAGAATTATAGACTATAGGGGAAACTTTAACGGTCCCTTGTCACCTTCGGGACCTTTCAACTATGGAGGTGCAAACAGATTTCACCTCCTGTTTAATATTAAGGCGAATGCTGATTACATTTTGGCAGAGAAATTCGAGAATATCACCGACGTTAGATGAGAAGGCTGGCATCTCGCCAAACACCACTTCTAACACTTCCACACAGTTACGCAAAGGTCATTGCAAGTCGGTATAGGTATTAGATTGGTGCGTTCAATTCCAATGTTAAGGGAATCTTATAGGAAGGTAGAGAATCTTATTATGAACTCACGCATTGTACAATACGTGCAAACACTCCAGTCAGCCTAAGCATAGCAGCAGCAATCCAGATGACATCATCAAAAGGCTGTAACAAAGTTACATGTTACATGTAGCGAATGTTCGATGTTCTGATACGAGTAAATGCTCTAGTCTATACTCACCTTACTAAAGATAGGAAGACCAGAAAAAGACATTTGGTCTACTTGGCATCAGACGGGAATCGAACCTGCGTCTTTCGCAAACCGGGTGACTGCATCTCATCTCGCAGTCTTTTTTTTTTGAAACGGAATAAATGACTACGCGTACCCGTTCACCAGGGGGTGGACGGGTTATGTGGGACCGACTACTGGCATAGTGACACCCAGTGGCATACCCACTAAAAACTCCGGGACACCCTCTCATCGTCCATGTTGGGGGAAACTGCGGTGATTGGCACGAAGCCTTCTACGCACTCCCTCGGACGGATCTCGCCAAGCCTGGGCGTCTGGTCTGGGCGCGACCGCGCTCTTTAGGGGAGGCCTACGCTACTGTGCCTACGCCCAGCAATGGACAGTATAATATCGTGTGGAAAGATGATAAATAAACGCAATAAAAATAAATAGCAATTAATTATTACTCAGTTGACTAATTGGTTTAAAAACAGCATTATTCTTAGGATTTATGTTTTTCAACCGTTTAGACTAGATCCGATTGGTTAAGTCAATTATTAATAGTTATGCTGTGTTCTAATGCTTGGCTTACACAAGAAGCTAAGTTTATCTTTTTGTTAGTTGATACTTCTAAAGAAAGGAAGGAAGTCTTCATGTTTATTCAGTTTTAAAAAATAAATACTGTTAAAATCAATGATTATTACGTTACTACTTGTAAACGCGACAGATGTCTCGTTTACGCTCTGGTAAATATCGTACTGTCTTGTTGACACGTTTATAACTTCGTCGCTCAAATTAACTATGTCGTACCCAGTGGACAATTTTTGACTTCGCGTTAGTACTGACATAACCTATCTACGTTTTTTTGATTGTAATATCATTGGCATATCCGCCATTTTTAGTCCCTAAATGAACACTTATAAACACCCGAGCATTATAATGACACGAAGGCACAAGATCAGCACTAATACTTATCTACAAGGCAGCACGTCCATTCTATACGGGGTCCAAGCACGAGTGCGACTGTTGCATTCTTAAAGCGCCCAGTGGAGGTAGATGCAGTCAGGTCAGGCTTGTGCCGGTGTGGAAGCTGTCTTCTTCTTGTATGTCTGGCAGGAACTGGCTGTAATCGCTTTACGGACTTCCCGCCCTCCGCGAGATGAGCGGGGGTGTGTGAGGCTCGCCTGCCGTATGGCGGCCTGCACTACTCACTAAACCCCCCGGGGACATACTTCAGCATGTATCCAGAGGGTCCCCTTGATCTCTGGTCAAGAACTCTGTGCCAGTGGACCCCTGGCGCCCTTTGCCGGCATAACAAGCCCAGCTCAACCCGCCGATGTGTACGTAGGTGTTAGGTCGCTCTTACCTCGGGGCTACTTGGAATGGAGGCAGACTGCCCCCGCCGTGACCCCCCTTTAGTAGTCTCTCACGACAAGCGGAGGAAGCCGTGGCAGCATTCTAACGTCCCATACCACAAGGCGATGTACCTACCCTACCGGGGGTACCGATTACAAAAATGTAGGTTCTTTAGAGCCATGGTATTTGAGTGGAAAACAAACCTCTGTTAGCATGAGATGTCTTAATCGCTATAATTATCGAAACAGTGACAGAGTTCGATTCCTGGGCTAGGCTATCTCAAGGACTAAGGAAATCGTATTTTGCTGGAAAGTCTATTGTCCTGTCAGATTTAATTACAACGCTTTAGCACAGTAATTAAATACAATTTGTGAAACGATTCTCTTAACTGTGTGCGGTACGGAAACATGCATGCGGTAAGCGGTTACCGCAGCCGGCATGTCGCCAAGCTTATATTATAGTACCAGCGACCCGCACCCGCTTCGCACGGGTGCAATAGGATGTTATTATACATATAAACCTTCCTTTTGAATCGTTCTATCTATTAAAATCCGTTGCGTAGTTTCAAATATTTAAGCATACAAAGGGACATAGGGACAGAGAAAGCGACTTTTTTTATACTATGTAGTGAAGTAACTTAGATTGGATGGTGGTGATGCTGTTAACTCAAAAAACGTTACTAGATAGACCTGTATGTTATTACCTGTTAAGCCAACGTTTAAAAGATACGTAATTAGGTATGCTGTCACGAATTTTTGTTAGAACTATTATATTGATACAATGATACCTACATGATTTTCGCGTACGTGTCTCAGAAGGATAGCTCCGTTCCTATTGGTAGTAGCGTGATCTTAAGCAGCGTATAAGTAGCTTTTGAACAACAGTAAAGTCTACCAAAACGAAACTATCTAACACAGAAGCCTTTTTTCATTTCGAATTGACGTTAAACTAAGAATGTACTTACTAGTTTCTGTTATTAGTAAGTTCGACTAAGTTTGTACACTTACCTTTTGGGTGGTTCAAACTCTTCTTTTTTATCTATACTTATAATAATTCTGTAGAGAGGCCAATTCTGTTACATGAAATATATTTAAAAAATAACTATCAAGGGGTGATAAGGGATCGCTACTGATGCCAAAAATGCAATCAGTAAAATTCTTGTCTGTCAATTTTTGTCTGTCTGTCTGTCTTTCTGTCTGTCTGTCTGTCTGCTGTATGTTCGTTATAGAAACAAAAACTACTCGACGGATTTTAATGAAATTTTGCACAATTATTCTTCATAGGTACTCTTAGGCAGGTTAAAGTATACTTTTCATTACGATGCGATCAATAGGAGCAGAGCAGTGAAGAGTAATATTGGGAAAACAAGAAAAGTTACTCCATTTTTTACACGTAAAAACTACTAGATGGATTTAAATGAAACTCTACGGTAATATAGTGTAGGTATGCATCTGTATAAGACATTACCATTACAATTTATAAATAAATATCACATTTTTTTTAACTCAAGTCCACGCGGACTAAGTTGCGGGCGGCCGCTATTAATGAAGGTTTTGACCCATATTATTGTGGGTACAGAGTTTTGTTTTTATAAATTAATTATTATTCGTGCATGGAGGATGTGACGTTGTTACAAAAATTGAGATGCGAATGCTGAGGTACTTACTTTTGTCATGTAAAAAGGGTCGATGCAAGGCGATAAACGAAATTGCTACAAAAGGCAAGATTTAATGGGTTTTTTGGAAAGGGGAAGACGAACGTGTCTTTGACAAGTTCAAGATGTTCTCAGAAAGGGTCAGGTCAAGAGTACCTTTAACCGACGAGCATGTACGAAAGGACTCATGAAAGTAGAAGAAGCTCAATGTGTGTGCCAGGATCGTAGCAAGTGGAAAGAAGTGGTCTCTGCCTTACCCTTGGGGATAGAGGTATAAGGTATGTATGTATGTATATTACCTACCTTACACCGGTATGAACGGCACCAAAATGATATCTAAGTGCACATAACTTAAGTAACGAGCATTGTCTAATACGCTGTATCATGTCGTAATATCACAATTTTATCTAAGAGAATTCAATTAGGAATATATTAAAAAGTTCTAATGTTGTCTGTGTGTGATTGCCAACTCAAATTAGGTACTTATGCATAATTTCATTAGTATTAGATACTGAAGAAAATATTTCCGTTTATTGAACACTAGCGACCCGCCCCCGCTTCACACGGGTGCAATAGGATGTAATTATACATAGGTATAAACCTTTCTCTTGAATCACAGTATCTATAAAAAAACCGCATCAAAATCTGTTTGCGTAGTTTCAAAGATTTAAGCATGCAAAGGGACATAGGGACAGAGAAAGCGCCTTTGTTTTTTACTATGTACCTAGTGATTTTTGTCATAACTAACAAAAAAATCCGTTCATGGTATGATAAACTATGCATTTTATTGATTTTCGAAAAATTAAACATTCGATGTGGTGAGTATTCGATATATAATAACAATTCGATATTTTGAACGTTCGATCATTTATTGTAGATTCGATATTTTGAACGTTCGCTGATTTAACTTTTCGATTTATAGTGGTCGATCATTTGACTATCGATCAATTGTCATTAGATATGGCGTAGTACACCCCTCAAAAATGGAGAGTTGGCCGCGAATTGTACAATGAACACAAAGTGGTGTATTCCGGCCAGATTTGATCTCGGGACCACCGGGTTCCGAACGCTCCCAACTTTATCCCAAACGGGACAAGCAACTGGTTTTTGCCATTTTGGTGAACAATCAGAAGCCCACATTTCTTCAAGAATTAGAACTCAACGTAGTAAGGGACAAGCAGAGTTCTTCGAGTGAGTTATCCGAATTGTTAGGGTTTTATGCGTGAACGAAGTCACAGGAAATAACTTGTACTATAAGTGTGCGGAAACCTTTGCCTTATCTTAATTAATAAAACTTTGCAAAGTCGTAAAATTGTTAGCAGATCATATTTTCTCGCTTCATCTAAATCATAATGACGAAGAAATTTCAGTTTTAATATTGAACTGACAGCAAGA
This sequence comes from Udea ferrugalis, assembly GCA_950022985.1. Lineage (NCBI taxonomy): Eukaryota > Metazoa > Arthropoda > Insecta > Lepidoptera > Crambidae > Udea > Udea ferrugalis. Next base: position 10,053,285 of record OX465541.1, on the reverse strand, counting down.
ACACGGAAATGGTGTCGCCTTTTATGAAACAGGTAAATAGGTAGATTAAAGTAGTTTTTAATTGACTCTAAGTGTTTATGAATTGATAAATCCATTGGGAAAGAACTACACGTTGCAGCCTTCTAATAGCAGCAGTAAAATGATAAGTATCGGACAGATGTATTTATTGATTTTTATTTATTATTATGTGGTGTCAGTGAACAAACGTGAACCTAACTAACTGTGTGTGCGGTAGTGTGTGACACCTATCTATTCAGTTAAGCTTTGCAGTCATTATCTTCAGCCACAAGACATCCACTGCTGAACATAGGCCTCCCCCATAGATTTCCAGAGCGGCCGGTTGTAGGCGGCCTGCATCTACCGAAACCCCGCGATCACTGTGAGATCATCCGTCCACCTTGCGGGTGGACGTCCCACGCTGCGCTTGGTCTCAAATGGTCTCCACTCGAGAACTTTCCGGCCCCAACGGCCATCAGTCCTTCGTGCTATCTAAAAATTGTCCCAAAATCTTGATTTGTACTAAAGATTAATCCAGTTCCTGAACGAATTATTATAATGACGTAACTATGCCACCAGCGTAATAATAACAAGTAAATATTTACAGTAGGAACTACGAGTTACCTACTACTAGACTACTATAACTAGAGGAGTAAACTTACGTTCTTAGGTACCTTTTTTTTTTGGGGAATCCAGTAACGGTTATCCCGCCCTCCGGGGGAAAGGCGGGGGTGTCTATGGGCTCCCCTGCCGTAGAGCGTCAGGGATACCGAGTAAACCCAGATACCAGGAGATCCCCGAAGACCCCAGTGGGTGTGACCATAGTGCGCAGTCAACCGGTGGACCTGGCCTGTTCTTAGGTACCTACCAGTGGGTCAATAACACATTATCCAGCACAGGTTGTTTAAATTTAAATTACTTTTTCAGGCATGGACCTCATCAGGAGTACATTGGAACATGATGGGAGTAGGTATGATGATGGGTTATACCTCCAGCCTGCTCCCTGCTCTTAGAGCCCCAGATTCAGACATCAAAGTGGACTTGGATACTAGTTCTTGGATATGTAAGTGTTGTTTAGGAAGTTATCACAATCCCACAGGCATTGGCTCGCCAGGGAATTTTATCTGGACATGACACTGAGATGTAGTCATTTTTGGTATGTCACAATTCGACACTACTTACTTTGCTTAGTTTGTTTAACCTATGAGATGATAAGTGTCACTAATCGTGAGTTGGTTGAAAAGTATGACACCATACACATTGTCCACCTTGTATGTAACATACATATACGTCCCACTGCTGGGCACAGGCCTCATCTCAACTATGAGGTGGAACGAGCCATACTCTAACACGCGGGCTCAGTGCGTATTGTTAGAGGGGTGTAAGGTTAGTGGACCTTAATGTCAGATGTTATCAAGCTGCCCTAAGGCTCCTGACTAGGCTTGACGGCTGACATCTAGCGACGTCAACCAAGACCAACTGTTTAACGTGCCTTCCGAAGCACGGAGATACCCGAAATACACATCATAGAATTTCGGTCGAGGTGGTCACCCATCCCATTTCTGACCCGGCGTGTGTTACTTTACAACAGCGATCTGCGCCGCCTCAGGGTTATGTAACATAGGTCCGTTACAATGTAGAACTATTTTTAAGCTCCCAGCCACTAGAGGCCTGATGTTAAACTTCTTGTGAGAAATCAAGTCTGTCAACGACCTGAGAAGGGTGCAAAGTCTGTGATTTGTGAGTTATCCTATTGACTATCTGTTAACGTTGTAGCAGAACAGCTCACGGGATTGCTCAAAACTGGACTGATGGTAGATTCCGTTACCCCATGTAGATCTAGAATCTAATCCATCGACAGACTCCGTTCGCCTGATTACGATTCCCGTGATTGTGCTGTCGTTATGTAACACAGCTTACAAGTATGAAGAAATAACTTATTTTTAAGCCATTGCTCTTTGTTTCAGCTTCTTCAGTGGGAGTATCTGCCATGCCCGGCCTAGTCATGGCCTCATACCTCATGCACATTTGGGGACGACGAATTGCTTACCTGGTGGTTCTCGTTCCAGGCATTCTAGCTTGGCCCATCATTTACTTTGCCAATAACGTCCCTCTGCTGATCATAGGAAGAGTCTTAGGAGGATACACCAGCGGAGCTACAGTCGCTATAGGGTCTATATCTATTGGAGAATATTGTAGTCCTCAAAACAGAGGAATATTCCTCAATCTTAAAACCGCTTCTGTATGTATTGGAAGCACACTTGTACATGCGTTAGGTCATTTTTATAACTGGAGAACTCTCGCTCTGATCGCTGTCGTACCTTCAATTATCTCTTTTGCTGTCATTTGCACATGGGTCGAAAGTCCTGCGTGGCTAGCATCCAAGAAACGGTTTGAGGAGAGCGAAAAATCATTCTTGTGGCTAAGAGGAGATGATGCACAATCCAGAAAAGAGCTTGAAGAACTTATCCGAATTCAAAAAGAACAGCCAACAGTAGTACCAAAGAGTTTACGTGAAAGAACTGTACAATTTTTCAGGATATTTCGCGATAAAGCCTTTATGAAACCACTTTTTATCCTTACTGTAGGTTTTGTGCTGTTAGAATTTAGTGGAAGGCACATTTTCCCAGCGTACGCTGCAGAAATTATTTCAGAAGTCATAGAAGACAAGTCACAAGCTTTTTACTACACACTAGGTATCGATTTAATCATTTCAGCAAGCGCTACCGTGTCCTCAATTGTGGCGAAGGTAGTAAAAAGAAGAGTAATGCTGTTTTATAGTGGATTTGCATCTGTTATAGTATTAGCATGTGTCTGCACGTCTTTATATTTGACAACTGAGGGTATTATTTCAAAGGACCGTTCCTGGATAACAATTTTAATGCTCTTCTTGTACTTCATATTGGCAAATCAAGGTTGCACTCCTATACCAATTGCTTTAATGGGCGAAATATTCCCTCTAGAGTACAGGAGTGAAGGATCCTCTGTGTCAGGGTTTCTGCTTTCTATTGTTCTCAACGTAGGTCTTCTCGTGACTCCCTACCTGATGGCATCCATCAGAGTGTATGGAACATTTGCGGTATTTGGAGGAATAACTACAGTCTGCCTTGTAATTCTTTTCTTCGTTCTGCCAGAAACAAAAGACAGAACCTTGCAAGAAATTGAGAACTACTTCAGATACGGCAAGTTCGAAGTGGTGAGATATAAAGAAGAAGAGAAAGAAAAAATGTTGATGGAATTAAAGAATTAGGTAGTCGAGTAAAATGTTTTACGTACTTTAATTAAGTAGTCTAGTCAAATGTCGGCCAAAAAAAAACTTGGCTAAAACCTTGGCCCCATCCTGTGTGATGACTTTTGGAATTCAAGTTTAATGTTTATAAGCAATTTCAAGTGGTTTGATGAGAGCTTTTCTAAACTCTTTTTAGACAGCTAAGGTTGACCTTTTGGAGTAAGGATACATACAATTTCATTTTTATTTTACGCTGCATGTATTCCTAACTCCACTTCGATGGGAAGACCAGATATTCTAAAATATGTTGACTTCAAAGTCATTTAAAGCTTGAAGCACATCTTTGGTATTCACAAAAAATAAATAAATAAAGACTGTGTTATGTGCTTAGGCATTATATCTAGTATGTATGTATTTAAATATTTAGTAGTTAAAATGTATTGTTTGTCAAAATTTGTTCTTTCGGTTGGTTCATTAAACCTTGAAAAAGTAATGGTTATTGTTATCGAAGACAAATATAAATAGTAGTAATAAGGTATTTTTATGTAAGAGTATTTGAAAACTCTGAATTCACAAACGCAAATCAAAATTAAGCAGCCCTTACAAGTATGGCTGACACTTTCCTTTCTATAGACACTCCAAGAAACGGCATGCAATGCTAATTAGCGTTTGTGAATTCAAGGATACACGGGCCACAAAAGCGCCGCCACAATGCTTATAGTTTGTAGTATTTGGGGGGATGCTTAGGCCACAATACAATAAAACAAGTAGGGCAACTAAACCTACTTTTTAATGAGGGAGCATACTCATTCAAGGAGAAGCTATCGAACCCTCACTTCGAACGTCTATTCTGAAGTGAGCGTTCGATATGTGAAGTGATTTTACCGAGAATCGCTGAGCAGATACCCCGTTATTACGCTGAGGGGGTCACCATTTTAGTAGGTACCTATCTAATCTTAGAATCTTCGAGAATTTCAATCATACTAAACATGTGTTGTTACATGTAATAGTTTTCTAAATATAACCTAGTGAATAAAACAATCAATAATCAATAAGATTTCATTAATTTATATCATTCACCATAATTTGTTAAAATCTCTTTCCAAGACCTGATGGATGGACTAACAGACAATCACAGATATAGGTATCTGCAAATGATGATGCAAATTATGTAATCTAAATTAATTTGCTGAGTTAGATTGTAAAGTTTTTAAAGTGATTAAAAAATAAGTTGTCATGTTGTTTGTTTTATTGTTTGTTTACGTCTGAACAAACAGACAATATTTTAGCAACTCAAAAACTAAGGAAGGTTGTGTAGCGATAACGTAAATTGAATACCTACGTATTTTATGACTTGTTAAATACGTTATATGGACTTGTTATTATGTTAAGTCAAGTAAAACCTGGCCAAACACTAGACAAGTGTCGTTAATCTGTCTATGGCCATAAAAACAACATTCCTACATACACTTCATTGAGAAGTACAACCGACTGGGTCCTCGCCCGGGACTCACACAGGTGGACCTGTTCCTTCTAGGAAAAAACATATGTTAAGACATACATTAGACTTTTTCACAATGCTGGCCAGCGTTCAAATTCCAATGCTACTAAGGCACGAGGGCTCGCACACATTTAGAAGACACGACGTCGCATCGTGCTACGCCATGGCATAGCTTCGTGCTACGACGCGGCATATATCGTGTTACGACGCGGCATAGCGTCGTCCTACACCCGGCATAGCATCATGCTATACGCGGCATGGCTTCGTGCTACGACGCGGCAGAGCATCGTGCTACGACGTGGCAGAGCATCGTGTTACGACGAAGCATCGTTGCACGATACAAATTCGTTGAAAAATGGACCTCACTAGACGTGTTCTCCTCATGCTGATATATTACCTTATTCTTCTTCCTAATATTAGCATACATACACAGATACACAAACTAGATACATACATTTTGTAATGAATGAATGAATAACGAGTCGCGAGAAGACGATGTCAAGTCGCTTAATCGTAGATCCCCACGATACGACGTCGCCGATTCCACCACCGTTCTCAAGTCATCGGATCATTTTGCGGGAGTCACACTGCGTTTGCTGTTCCACATGCCGTTTGTCAGGGAAAAGGACTTTTCTCTGACACCTGTAGGTAATAAGAAAACAAGTATTGACACAGCATCATCACCTAATTACTTACTAACAACATAGTATCCACCGACGTGTTGATAAAACGCTGTTAAAGTCTTGATCTTGATTTCCAATTATAAAATCATCTACATTGTAAAGGCGTTTCGGATTCCAATAAATAAGGACACCTTTGGTCCTCATCGTCAGCACAGATTAAAAATAGTTATCCCGTCAGTCACACTTACACACTAATCGTTACAATTGTCTCGGTCACGATCACGCGAAGTTATTGTAAAACTGCGCAAGCGCTGCGTGCCATAAACTAAAGGCGTTAATTAAATCTATTGGCAATAGAAACCGTTTAAATAAGTGACCAGTGGCATTAAATGTCGCAGAAAAACTTGACAAGTGCGAGTTTTGTTCACGCACTGAGGGTTGGGCACAACTTGTCATCTGTTACGAGAAGATTCATCGGATTGATTGATTGAAGCCGCGTTTCCTCTAGCCAACATTTGCCGCAGGACTTGTTGCACGACATGTAGCTCATCATGTCAGCAACGACCAACTATCGTATCGCACAAAGTATGAAATATAAAGCCGCGCGACATGTTGCGCTAAGGAGGCTTGTGTGTTAACACTTTGGCTAGGAACCAGGGTGGTTGTGAAGTCAATTCTGGCCGGAAAACCTGATATGTGTTCACGGCACTATTTGCGGATAACTCTACGGTGATGAAAAAGAAATCACAAGCTCGGATAACAGTGGTACTTAAGCCCTTACCTCGTTGCCATCGAATTCACTCGGAATGTGAGCTTTTGAATGTACCGTTCACCAGAATATTGCTCTCATCTCTTGGACGGTTCCTCCAAGTACTTGCTCGAAGCTCTCGACAAGTTGCAGCGACGCGCTATCCGCATCATTGGTAACCCAGAGGCAACTGTGGCTCTGGAGCCTCTCCAACTGCGTAGAAACATTGCCAGGTTGAGTGTCCTCTAACGCCTTTACAACGGCGAATGCTCTGACGAGTTGTTCCAACTGATCCCATCCTCACCCTTCCACTCCCGCACCACAGGCGCTGGTCTGCGTCAACAACCACTCATGATCCGTGGCTGATCCCCCCGGACGGAGAATATCGAAGAAATGACTGCCAAAGGAACGTTTCAGACCCGATCCCCCCAGTGCGATGCAGGGGGTCCGCCCTTTGGGTGACTCGTGGTTTCGGGCTCAGTACAGCCTGCAGAACCCTAAGTTAACTTTCTTCTAAGCAGCTTCATTGATTTTAATTATTGACCTACCACAATAAGAAAGTTGACAATGATTGAATTCAAAATATTGAAATTAATGCAATATCGTCACAGCTATTAAAAGGCCTGGCCTTGTGTGGATGAGTCCATCACCTGGAGAATTCCTAATCACCATTAATGCCTCTTGTCATAATATTTTGCAAAAAACAGCTCAGTCGAGTTAAAATGTAAGGACTCCGTTCTGCCTACATGAAAAACTAAGGATGCTTTGTATTTTTTTAGCAATTTCCATGCAGTATCTTTACTAAAGATCCGAAAACGAGTCTTTCGGATCTTTAGTAAAGATCCGAAACGGTCTTAGCTTTGCCCGGTTTGCGAAAGACGTGGGTTCGATTCCCGCCTGAAGTAGATACTCACAGTAAGGTGAAGAACTATTTTTAAGAATTAAGTATTTGAGTTTTACTAACTTATCATAATAATAATTTGAAGGGCGTTGTGTGTCAAGTTGCAGTGGTGTGTGTCTTTAACACTACCCTCGTGCACATAGACACTGTTCGATACCTGATTTGAAATCTAAAGGTAAATTGAGTTTAATCACCTTTGTATTCTTAGTTTTGCTGTACACTGTATCCAATCATGTAGATCAGTACATTTTTGGAGATACAGACATTATGATAGGAAACATCAAGACCAGTACAAACACACATCTATGTTTTTACTAGTCGGCACAAACACACATCTATGTTTTTACTGGTCAAGGTGTTTCATGCACATGAATGTTTGTACTACCTATGCGGGGATCGAATCCGCCACACCTGGGGTAGTGCCCGCCAACTTCTTAACTATCGCACGGTCGTACATACGAGGTATATTGTAGGTATTCTTTATTTTTCAGGCTTGTCAGGTTTTCCTGATATACGTATTAGCACGGAGTCCTACAAGATGGTTTGGAAAATGCCAGGATGGCAAAACCCAGTAGGTGCCTCTTTTCTTCATTGTCAAACGTCTGGGGGTATCTGACCACCATGGCATAAGGAGACCTGGCGCGGAGGCCAGGCCTACTGCTCAGGGCGAAGTGTATCTATACAAGCGGAATCCCACATCGCCCCTTGCAAAGCGGAGCGGAAATACACCGGGGTTACTAGAGGTGGGAGAGTCTAAGGAGCATTTTTTCTCCGTAAAAAAACAAAAAAAGGTGCCACTCTTCTTAATTCAATTTCTTTAAGTTTGCTATGTGCGGTACTTAACAGCTTACTATCTGAGGTTCTGCGTGCTTGTTCAACCGATGGAATGAACAAAAACCAGACTCCTGGATCTGGTTGCGAAACACACGACTCACGCTTGACTGTATTTATGAATCTGAAGTGATTAAATCATTGAGACAGATTAGTTTGTAATTGGATCCGCCCTGTAGGCCAGTGGTGATAATCATTTCAAATTACTGTAAGGCTTGAGGAAGGATGGTCGCTCCAGTTTTGAAGCAGGTACATGGACTGTTATAATTGTTGATAAAATAAAATCAGTGAAATTTCAGAATTGTGGTAAAAATGTTGGATATTTGAATACAACGTTAAGTTGGTGTTAGTGGCAATGTTAAGCTGTGTGGATAACGCGATTAACTATATTGTGAATGTATTGATTGGAAATCTTCGTGACCTAGATATCTTTTTGCTTTTTGGGGCGGAATAATTCTGGTAATACTTTGAGCTCAGTTTTTATGGTGAAACCCTTAGAGAAATTTAGTGGTGTATTTTCCGGACATGTTCGTACTCCGGATGGACATTAAGCAGTTGGTATCATCCGTTTGATGTCAGCCGTTAAGACTAGACGGAGGCTGTAAGGCAGCTTGATGGCATCTGACAGAAAGGTTTACCACTAATTTTACATCCCTCCTACAATCCGCCCGTGTCACCGCAAAGATGTGGTAAGGTTGTAGTTTGTTCGTTTTTTGGAAACCATTTGAAGGCAAATCCAGTAGGGGGGGGGGGGGCTCTAACGCAATTAAGGATGACGTCAAAAGTTGGAAGTAGGTCGCTTACAACCGGACTTCCCGTGTGAGACCATGAGCATTTCTTAAACTTAACTTTTTACTGACACACGACGTGGCAGACTACCTACTTTCAAATCGTCAAACTTATTCGGAAGTTACTCTTTTCAACATGTTTCCCTTTTCTTACAATATAAATTACCTACTTAGTACCTATTACAGCATGAACATATAACTAATTAGCCAGATCATGCCAAAAGCTATTAATATTATGAACAGAACAACATTCATAAGTACATCGACAAAAGATTTGGTGTATTGGTTAAAAAGAGTTGGCTACTACACCAGAGTTCGCGGGTTCGATCCGCGCTTAGCAGGAACTAACATTTGTCCTTTGTTCCCGTTGAGTAACACCCCAATGTGTAACACTGTGACACATCGGTAAAAAAATTACCGATGAGTCACACTGTTACACATTGCCACTTTTTTTTGCCCGTTGAGTGCCAGTGTTAATTTAACAGACTTAATACAAATATTAACCCACAAATACGAGTATTTCTTGAACCAACTGAACGTAAAGATTCGTTAAGTAAAATAAATCAAGAATCACATAATGTTTTAATTTTTTTTAATGATTATGATTATTGTGATATTTTTAAATTATTGACCAACAGAAATATTCAATTATGATTTAAGAAAACAGTATAGTTTGTTACCTACAAGTTGTTTTTTTTAAACCTGTTCACACCAAGCATTTGCTGGGCGATCTCGCAGCGTACTCGACGCAATCTCGCATCATACTTGACGCGATCTCGCAGAAATAGTTCCACGAGAACGCCACGAGAAATCACCGTCAAATGCTGGGTGTGAATAGGTTTAAAAAAAACAACTTGTAGGTAACAAACTATACTACTAACTAACTATACGACCACGTCTTGCCCCATCGTCTGAAACTCAATTGGTTACCGATCCGTCAGCGCAGAAAAGTAAGAATCATATCTGGCCTCTTTTCTATCCTGTTCAATCCTAACTCTCCAACATACTTAAAAAAACATTTCCAATATCTTCATTCTTCCCACTTGAAAGACCTTCGTTCGCGCAGCACTCTTGCTCTTTGTACTCCCCTTTTCTCATCATCCATGATGTCGAACTCCTTTGGGCTAACCTCAATGCGTCTCTGGAATTCTCTACCTACCACGATTCGAAGAGGTCGTGAAGACTGCTTACTTAAAATGTTGTCGTAACGACCTCTTTAGTGTAAATTTGGAAGTGGATTTTGGATTTTCGAGTGGCACCCACGCACTTTTAAACGGTCATTTGATTTTATTATTCTGGCAATAAATATATTTATATTATTAAATATATATTATATAATATAGTATGCATTGTATATTATTTATATATGTATATGTATTGTATGTTAATTATTTATGTTATTTTTTGTCTGTTTTATGTATTATCTTATAGTACGTATTTAGATCATTAATTGAAATATCTTCGTTTTTCTAGCATGTTGCACAACCCAAACTCCCTAAACTCTCTGTTAAGCCTTGCGGTTGCCTGGTAGAGAATGCCTCTTGGCATCAAGTCCGCCAATTGTACTTTTTTTTGTAATTTTGTGCAATAAAGAATAAATAAATAAATAAATATACTGTTTTCTTAAATCATAATTGAATATTTCTGTTGGTCAATCATTTAAAAATATCACAATAATCTTTATCTTTAAAAAAAATTAAAACATTGTGTGATTCGTGATTTATTTTACTTAACGTATCTTTACGTTCAGTTGGTTCAAGAAATACTCGTATTTGTGGGTTAATATTTGTATTAAGTCTGTTAAATTAACACTGGCACTCAACGGGCAAAAAAAAGTGGCAATGTGTAACAGTGTGACTCATCGGTAATTTTTTTACCGATGTGTCACAGTGTTACACATTGGGGTGTTACTCAACGGGAACAAAGGACATTTGTGCGCATGAACATGTCTGCTTGTATTGGTCTGTTTCCTATGTATAATACCTAGTATGTATGTATTTTTTTTTTTAACCTATTTTGTCCCACTGCTGAGCAAAGGTCTCTCCCAATTTCCTCCATAGGTCTCTATCCTGTGCTAGGCCAAGCCAGTCCTCGCTATGTATGTATTTACAAAAGAAAATATGTAAGTGTGTTAATCCTTTGTCTACTATCGTATAGATAGAACAAGCTTCGCTTAGTTTAGGGCTAGATGGCTCGGCGCTGTGTGGAATTATGATCACCCTGTGGAAAAAAAAGGGTATCTACGTTTATGAATACCGATACACAAAAGACCGAATTTCATACCTATGAATGGAATGCCGAATATCAAAAGACGAGTGTTTTTTTGATCAAATGTTCAAAATACCGAAAGTCCAAAATGCCGAATAGTATAAGTAGGCAATTCCCCACCAATGCTTGCACACATTTTAACTTTCGGTATTTCGTCCATTCGGTTATTTGAACATCGGTATTTTAACCTTCGGTATTTCGAGCATCGGCATTTCAAACTTTCGGTATTATGATTCTCAATAGTTTAAATGTCAGTATTATAGTTGTAAGTTATATGAACATTCGGTATTATGATCCGTACCCATGATAAAATATCATATCTCATGTAAAGCCTAGCTCCTGAATCTTATTTTTTTTAAGGACTGCACGCTCTATTGCGAGGGTATTTTGCCAATGTCAATTTAATTTTGAGTTTGCATGTTAACATTAAAATACTGTGATCGTGTACTTTAATCCTTCTTGGAGTTTTTTGTGGTTATTCGCGCGGCTGCATTTTTTTTAACATGCCAAGTGGTCACATGGATTTGTCTGACGACGAACCTTTTGATTCAAATGATCACGAAGATTTATTTCATTAACTTTTTTATTTATCCCCAGTGCGGAACTATACTGAATACACTGACATCCTTGATCCAATTTATTCACTAAGCATTATTTATTTATTTTTTTAAATATCAACCATAAAAAAACCCACGATCTCTACATCTCCAAATGTGTGGCTTGACAGTTTTGTTACATACTTTAGGAACTAAATATTTTTTTGCATGACATAAAAGTAACAAACGCCTGACGGTAGCAAAATGGCGAAGATACACAGTTTGGCTGAGATTTGTTAGAGCTGGTAAAGTTAAAACGGGAGCTCTGGAAATCTATAGGGAGATGAATCTTCTTCAGCACTGGAAGTCCTCTCTGATCCTTTGCTTTATTACATAAGTACCTACCTGAAAGTTAAAAGCCCTGCCGGAGAACTACTTATTTGGTGTAGAGTCTGTGTACTCGAGGTAAAGTGGTTATTTTTATAAGAAACCCTTTATTTTCCAGTCATGGGTGGTGTCTGGCGTGCTCCTGAACATGCTGGGCCAAGGCATGGTGCTCAGCTACCCTTCCTGCCTCCTGCCAGGGCTGGCGGCTCCTGACTCAGTGTTTGACGTCGACCTGAACACCGCTTCATGGTTAGGTGAGCTTTTAATTATCTATTATGAGCTATCAGATGATAAAGCCGGCTAATGTTCTCATCGGGTTCATGGTGTTTAGCTAACCGTCCTGGCTTCTGTCAAGATTGATGTGCACTTGATCAGAGGTTGACGTAAAAAAAAAAGTCCTGAACAATCCAGCCGACCATGAGTTCCCGCCTGATCGTGGCAAGGAGGCTTAGTACCGGTGGAAGTCGGAACTACCGGGAAGCCAAGTGAACTCAGGCATGGCGGCAGACGTTCCACACCAAAAACTGGTAGTATAAGTTGAATGATATATTCAACTAACTGTCATGAAACTACTTTACTTTTCAGTAAAATTTCGGGGTATCTAACTAAACGGATATGATTAAATCGCTCTTATTTGTTACAGCGTCGTCAGTCGGCTTGGCAGCCATCCTTGGTTTCTTTATCTCGTCTCTTCTCATGGGCATATATGGCAGAAAACTTGCCCACGCACTAGTCATCTTGCCAGGAACAATTGGCTGGGCCACAATTTACTTCGCCCAGGACATTTCCACGCTCATGGTCGGAAGAGTTCTCGGAGGAATCACAGGAGGGGCTACTGTCACATTAGGAGCCATCGTCATTGGTGAATACACCAGTCCAGAACATAGAGGAATGTTTTTGAACTTGAAAACGGCTGCTGTCTGCTTAGGTAACACATGCGTTCACATTCTAGGCCACTATTACAACTGGCGCACCGTTGCTCTGTTTGGTATGGCACCTCACTCATTAGCCTTCTTCATTGTTTGCACATGGCCTGAAAGTCCAGCCTGGTTAGCGTCTAAAAAACTATACGAGAGGAGTGAAAAGGCGTTTATTTGGTTAAGAGGAAACAGTAAGGAGTCAAAACAAGAGCATTACCAGTTCGTCAAAGCTCAAAAAGCTAGCATGACTCAAAACCAATCTTTTGTAGAGAAAATTATTGAATTCAAGAAAAAGTTTGGGAGAAAAGACTTTATGAAACCCTGCATCATTATTGTTTTTGGAGCAGTTTTAATGGAATCTTGCGGAAGACATGTTTTTCCAGCGTATGCTAGTGCTATTATTGGCGAAATCACAGGCGATGAAACCCAGTCTTTCCTCTACACTATATGCCTCGACTTGATCATCACCTCCAGTGCTGTGTCCTCGTCAGTTCTAGTCAAAGTGATGAAACGAAGAACGCTGTTGTTCACGTCTGGTATCTGTTCTCTTGGCGTACTCTTTTGTGTTTGTTTGTATCTGTTCCTGGTATCCAGATCTATGATACCGAAAGAGAATACGTGGATACCGATCGCAATGCTCATTACTTACTTTATCTTGGTTAATTTAGGATGCACTCCTATACCTTTTGGGTTGTTGGGTGAAATATTCCCACTAGCTCACAGGGGAGCAGGCTCCGCAGTGTCTGGTATAACTTTATCAATTTTCTTGATGATTCCTTTGAAGATAACTCCATATTTACTAACCAGGTTCGCACTCCATGGTACTTTTACAGTTTACGGTGTTGCTATGGTTATATCTTTATTGGCTTTGTATATTATGCTGCCTGAAACCAAAGATCGGACTCTTCAAGAGATAGAAGACTACTTTAACTACGGTAAATTTGGAAACATAAAATCGGTCACGGAAGAAGAGGATGTGAAAGTGAAAATGCTTGGTTAAAATTTAATTTAGTTCAACTACCTCTAGCACAGATGGTATTTGTATACAAATGTAAATCTCATGTTTTTCCTTTACTGGCCAGTCTCGAAATAAGAACCTAGTTAAACATCTCCTAATATTTAAGCAAAATGCGTCACCACACGTAGGAAAAATAAACCTACATAGACACCTAATTATTTTTAATTTGTAAGTTGCGGTGCGATGTCCTATGTTGAACACATTCTTTCTTTTCATGTTAAGTGAGCATTTTCGTTGGGCTATTTTACTATTCACCTACAGGGTGCCAAGTACGACATGTACAGGAGGTCTACCACAGAACACGATAATCGAACCTTCGTGCTCTTCCTCGTGTCTAACCCTACTCCCCGACGCATCGTTTCGACCATCGTTTGAACGAAGGAACGACCGAAACTTTTTTTGACAAGGGATGTCGTATGTTACTCTTGCGTACACGATAAATCGAGTTTGACGTTTACACAGATGTCAAATTTCCGAACTTTCTAACGATACCAGCCAAGCTATCGTGTCCATCATCGTTTCCGAATTTTTATCTCTTTACCTGTGATTTCTTCAACTATTGACTAATTTTTTGTACACCGGACTCCGAATCTTCTTTCCCGGTCGAACCTCGCTGCCTTTTGGACTAAGTGCATTGCTTAATAATTAAAATAGGTAAAACAAAACAAGATGTTTACAATAATACTTGCACGCATGAAATTAATTCACTATTTAGGTACTTACACAACTCTTTACACCTTTAATAAAGATAACTGCACAATACTAAATTTGATTTATGATTAGCACATTTTTTTAAAAAAAAAAGTTCATCAGTTGAAACTGTCAAAAAGAATTTATTTTGTCACTTTGACATTGACGACTTCTTTTTTTAGTAGGCAACGAGTCCGAAAAAAAGTTTGTTTTCGTTTAACCAATTGGGGTGAAAAGGAGTGAAAACAATTGGTTCAAGGAAAACAAACTTTTTACTCAGTCATTCATTCACGATTATTGTCTATGATAACGACGGTCGTGGAGAGATACGACCACGATACGACAATGTTACGGAGTAGCTACTAGGCGAACGTATCGGGGCACTGTCGATGGATCCGCATATATCGTTATCGATTTCCGTGGTAGACTTCCAGACCAATCGTGGCGAGGAAGTAAACGCGGATTTGTGTGGCATTGCGGTCGGCGCCTCTGGTGGCGGGTAGACGTAACCGGTTTTATTATTGGAAATCCGCGTTTACTTTCTCGCCGCGTTTGGCCTGTGCATGTCGTTCTCGCCACTCTATTGTTCCCTCTGTTTAACATCAAATCTACGAGGCGAACTACATTTCCCAAGTTTGAAGACGTTGAAGTTTATGTAGATATGTGGTAGGTGTATCAGAATACTTGAATTAGGTACTTACATATTAAGTCAGTTTGAACAGGTTACTATGTTGTAAGTAGTATGAAATAATTGTTTAGTGTTAATACAGGGTGATTTTTTCAAGTAAGCGTGGTTGGCCAAATGCTAAACTATGAGGAATATCTAAAAATGCTGAAAGGATTCTCGATGCCGATTTTGGCAAAAACTAACACTGCATACTCAGATTTTACAAAAAAAAACTTTTTTCTTAGCCGGGAATTTAGCCTGCTGGGTTTTTAAAAAGGTCAGCCTGTATGAATTTTACTTGGTCCCTGTGCAAACTGTTGTTTATATTATGAGTTAAAAATCAAGTCTAAATTTTAAGTGTTGTTTCTTGTTGATAATGTATGTCGATTGCTGATGTTTTCATCACGACTTTAACGTAAGATATGTGTTTTGTAATAAGCAAAAATCCTGTTACTTTAGAGGTAAGTTTAAAGTTGTTTAATAAAAGTGTTTATTTCTTTTTTATCTAATGTGTTTTCGTGAAAATTCATGAAAAAAAAGTTGTACCAATTTAACAAATTAAAAAATAAACAAAAAATGGCGGCGAAAATACAACAAACTTGACGCGCGTCGTCCCCTCATGTAAAATGTTTATTTCTTTCTCTTCCCTTGCCGTGATTGGCTGACCGCGTTTAGGACTAACAAAAGAATGTAGTATACAGTAAACGCACATCACTCATCATGCATCAAGTTACCCATTTCCGTTTTTTGTCTTGCTATGGCCAAATGACATTCCTTTGTTAAAGAGCTATTACAGGGTGCTACTTTTCCTCTGCCACTGAGAGTATCTTTTAATAACTTATATATTATGTTTTAAGACTTATAAACCTAGGTATCGTCAAGAGCGCAGTGCCTCAATGCAGGAGAAACCGGAAATGGGTAGCCTTACTTACCCTTAAGGTTCTAAATATGCGCAAAACAAATGATAATCGTTTCCTCCGATTGACAATTCATTTAAAGTGCAATCGCGTTATTGATTATGTATTTAGCTAATCAAAGGGCAATTAAATTGATGATTGCTGTTTGTTTGTCACTGTCGCAATGCGCAAGCGCTGCGCATTCCATACAAAAAGCAGATAATTAAAGCCAGTTCACGGACTACTAGCGCCACCAATAGTTTTTTGTTTATTGTAATAGTTTATTGTGGTTTATTTAGGACGATTCAATAAAAATTGTTTTACTAAAATCATATAAGATATTTTCTGGGTGACCTGGCTGCTTAAGGAAAATATTTCCACCTGAAATTTTATTTTATTCGATGGGACGATGTAAATAAAACAAAATGTGAGTTGATACGTCTAGAAACCTCTTTCTTCAGCCACAACAATATACATTCACCATAATTCATAATTTACAATATATCTGTTACACTATCTTTCATACATACAAAAAAGTCAATTCGTCGATATCATACAGTTTCTTTATGCCAGTTAAATATTGCACTCTGAAAAAAACTATTCTAAAATCAATAGTAATCATAACTAAGGGTTCACAAGTCGCCAGCAACACGTAAACCTTCCCACCAAAACTTTGACAGTTGCTAAGCCAATCATCGCTTCGCACAATCAAACCCGCTGATCCGTGATTGACTCCTACAGTCCCACTGATGTAAGAATTACATTTTGACAGGTGCCAGTATCATTGGAAATTGAAATCCAATAGAAATTTGATTTGATTAATTCACGAGCTGTGGCTTGGCTTTTGACCCAGACTTGAACTCTTGAACTTGAACTCTTTTAGCATTGCACAAAGTTCAATTTCTAATGACACTGTAAAAATTTATTTCTTAAATCAGTTGGACTATATTTAGACTTGCAACATGGCGTCAAGATTTTTTAAAATTTGTCACACTGTCACACACAACCAGAATAAAATTCAATAATTTTATCTAAACAGATAATTCAACTTTAAAACTTATCTATACGAACTGTGAATAATACCGACGAAAGGACACACATACATTTAATGTTTTATATAGTCTATACTTAAGCAAAAAGGCGCTTCAATGTTACAACTACGTAGTGTTAATAAACTGAAGTAATATTATAAATAATAACATGGACTATTAAAGCTTCGGAATTAAGAGCAGTTTTGAAAAAACTGGTCTTAATACAGAAACTATGTCTTTGTTATGGGTCTTATTGGGAAACAGTCACAATTGTTGTGTCAAATAAATGAATTAAAGAACAGGCTTCGTTCAGATAGATCAATTGCTTCAAAATTGTAATAAGTCTATTTAATTTCAGTATTTTATAGTTGGAATTATTTCCACTTATAAAACCGCATCAGTCTCTTAACACTGTTTTAACTAAAAAACTGTTTATTTCACTGGTGACTAATCAGTTAATTAGCTAAGAGATTAGTGTTAAAGTTCGGATTATGATTTTATAAATAAAGATAATAATAATTTCGTTACGACTGTTATTGCAATAAGACTATCAAATAATATAAAAATATCGCCTTCTACAAGTAGACCTTATCAAAATATAGTTTGTGATTTTCACACTGAAAAGTCACCCTGTATAGAATATGAGAAATCATACGACAGGGGCAGACGCAAAATAATAAACACTATTAAGACTGTAACTCCATTTTGAATGCAAATTAATAGCATCAAAAACATTTAAAAAAAGAAGTTTATAATTTTTCCATTTACAAAAATGGCATTTGTCAAAAAGAAAATTACTACTTTGCTTCCGCCCTAAAATCAACCAGTATAACAAAATAACGGTACAAGAACACATACTTACGTTATACTAAAAAAACATAACAAACCACGAGAAAAGCACAAGTCAATCTCACATCTTTAAATCTATGTACAAATGATTCGGTGGTGAAATTTATGATCGGAAAAACTTTACAATTAAATATATTTTTTTATCTTTTTTTGTTTTTTTTCTTCAATCTTTTTTTTTCAATAGAAAATCGTGAAATGTCAGTAACGAGAAAGTATTTTTTTTTATTTGATAGACATTTTATAAACATCAAGGGATATTCGTCTGTCACATTAAAAAGTATATTTTATCACAATGTATAGAAAACGAATTTCTAAACCAATTACACTAAGATATTATCAGATCTTTTATATAAATGATAATGAGGTTGATTTGCACGCGCAGGTATAACAAATTTGAAAAATCATTATTTGAATTTAAAATAGAAATTTTTTAGACAATATTACCTTTAAATCATTTTAATACATTCCGGCGACATGCAAATCTACCCCGACGATGTACATTTAGTATCAACACAGTGCTAAAAGCATTTTGGCCAAGTACCCAATGTACTGGCAACAAAAAAAAGCATTTTTATTAAACTTGAAAAAATAACTTACTACTAATGTATGACTGTTTTTGCACTACATAACGTTGAAAACCAATGATATCTAACTGAGTTTTTTATAATTTATTTATATGAGATCATAATTAATTATTATGCCCGTATATGGAGGAAAATGCGAAAAGAACATTTGAAACCAATAAGAGAGAAAATCAACAGACCGAAGTTATAGCCCAACGTCACATAGTGCTTGTAAAGCGATTTTTAAGTATTACATTGTGTTCGCATTATTTATTATTATCACGTGTTATGCTGACCGTATCAGTATTTTCTCAGAATTGTTACAGAGTGGTCATTAATATATCTGCAGGTATTTAAGAACTGCAACCATATCATTACCAAATTGAAGTTGTTACATTTGTTTCAAATTTTAGTGACACACCAAACGACATACCATCGTAAGTCGTTTGGTAACACATCTATTATAAATATTTTTTTTTTCGTACTGTAAATATATTTTCGGCCACTCTGTTAGCACAAATAATTTTGATGCTGACTCTACCACCACCAAAAGCTCCACTTCATACCAATAAAACAATTCATTATTTAATCTGTAGAGACCTCTCTGTTGAGTTATTAATACTATTTTCAAAATGGGACTCTTTTATTTTAATAAATAATTGTGTGAAGTCTTTGAACAGCAGTGTGATATTGATAGCGTAGGCTGAATATAATAAAAAGGTGGAGCACAATTGGGCATGATCCCTGCATCAGCATCAGCCTATGCAGGTCCACTGCTGGACGTAGGCCTCCCCTATGCGCCCCATCAGTTGGTCCCACTGAAAATCAGCGTCTGAGCCTATCAGGTCCAGGCATTAGCTGGGTTGGGTCCATTTAATTTTGGACATCGTGACACTGCTGCCTGGTGGAAATTATTCTTTGTTTTTCTATTGTTTGTTTTATTCTTTATTTTGTCCTAACCATCTTGCCCAGCAGTGGGATGACGAAAAAAAACATCTTGTTCTGTATGTTTTTTATCTGTTGCGATCTTCAAAATCAATAAACGTTTTATCTTTCTTTTTCTTTCTTTCTTTCTAGCTAGCTAATTAAAAATATGAATCATTATTTGACGGAGAAAAAAGGTTTTTCTGTTTTTGTATAAGGTTACATAGTGTGGCGTAATGTAAAACATTGCAAGTTTAACTTTGCTATATTTTATAAGAGGTACCTAACATAGGTAATTACAATTTAAAGGGTTAAATAATTTAAACTTCTATAGCGAAACAAAACGTGTGATTAATACGTTTGGAGTGGTGCTTTTAGTGGGCTGTTCAGTTCTACTACAGTTATAAAATATAACTTAAAGTTAAGCACCCTTCAAATTCTTTTTTAAAATGAGAACTAATACTGTAAGGGCGGCTCAACTTTGAATTAAGTTTTAAAACTCGATGGCTATGTATGTATGTAGATATCAATTACGAAACTTTAATGGTGCGATGACGCGTTCACATATAGAGTTATATTGCAAAAATATGTATTCTGACTTACGCTACATTTTATTTTTACAATAATTGAAATCTGTAATATGAAGACAAGTGTAAGAGTAATATCTCAGAATTGAGAGAGAAAGAGAACAACGGAGCACACGAATATATCAAAATAGTTCAGAAAGATTATCATGAATACGGTACTAGGAAGATCTTAAGAAAGCAATATTAGCAATGTTCCTAAAGAGAGATAAACATCTGTTATACGCTTTTAAAAATAATAGGCAACCAATTTGAAGATATTGCCATGGTTTTTAACAGTGATCAGCTAGTGTTTTTAATTTCTAGAACACCAAATATTTTTTGCAAAAACACAATTGAAACTTCTTTTTACTTAAAGTCGAAATTCAATGATAAAGTACATTTATCGTGTTACATAAAACAATAGAAATTGCTATAATTTTCTAGCCAACACACGTGAATTACCCTGTAGGGTTAATATCAAGGATTTAAATGTATAAAAATGTGAACGCATCTAACCATAGATAATTGTAGAACAAGTTATCCATAACACTCATTGGTCCGTGCCCTATACACATATATAAAATATACATTTAATTTTACTGTCTGTCTCGCGTACTAATACGCACGCATAGCTACGCTAATAAGGCGACTTCCGACGGTGCGAGATTTGACGAACAAGCTCGAAAGATTGGTTCTGTCGATCGATAGGCGAATAATGACAGTAAATTAGTAGTTTTCATTTAAAAAAAATGTTGAATTTAGTTTTTTGAATAATAAAAAATATGTGCGATAGTATCATGCTAATATCGATCAAATCGATAAGTTTTTTGTTGATGCGCTGACGATACGAATATAATTTTTTTTGGTTGCTGCACTGACGATACTATATTTTTTATCATTTTTGAGAAATCATTTGTGTTCTATCAAAGATGGTCCTTCGACAGCATTGCAACAATAGAATTGTGGGTAAATAAATACTGAACAAGTATTGCACATTATTCGTTTCTTGTAGGTCTGTAAATCAAATCAAACTATATGTGGTTTTGAGTTCCCCGATAAAATATCGACTGTCCTATTCGGCTGGGCGTGTTTCACTCGCGCACTGTCGGAAGTTGCCATCTGATATACAATATGTTACCTACGTAATATTAATACATCATCTTGTGTATTTTGAGGATTTTACCCAGGCGTTGTTTCGCCGTCTTCATACCCTTTTTCAGTCTTGAATCTGTTGGTAAATATTCAATTTACTTGCTATACTCAGTACAGTTACATAAAGACATTAACATAAAAATAGCTAGTACAGTTTTAAAAGCAACAAATGGTTACAGGAGTTTAACGATAATTATTTTGTCAACACCAAAAAAATTGGCATATAAGTATACAAAATCTATACTTACTTTTGTTATTTGGCGTGGGTTGAACTGGCGGCGGTGGCCGTCTGCTCTTCGTTTCTAGTACTGCCCTCTTTGCGTTCTGTAACAAAATAATCTTCTTTAGTTACATTTTTTACGTCTAATTAGATGTCTCGCTTAGCGAAGGTGTTCCGGTTTCAAAATTGTATTGTTCCCTTAACACAAGAAGGAGATCCGCTAAATCCCATACAAAAAAGTTATGTATCTCAGTTTTTAGAGTACAAATGGAAATTCTCATTCCCAGAAATTGATCCTTAAAAGCGACATTACGAGATGGCGTACATACAGTGTGACCATTTTTTCCAAAACCAACCGGTTCGATTCCCGGCTAAGAAAAATGTGTTGTGTAAAATCTGAATATGCAGTTTTTTGTTTTTCCCTAAATTGGCCTAGAGACTCCTTTCAGCATTTGAGTATGGTTGGCTAGGTGAGGGTGATGTTGGTGGTTGACTGTCAAGAAGCATAAAATAAGTTAGCTAATAATTTGTGGTCGCCTGTAATAGGTATATATATTAGAAAATTCTGTTCTAAATGTTGTTCTCGAACGTATTAATATATGTACTGTTGGCGGTCCTTAATCCATAAATAAATAAATAAGCACAACAGTTTTTAGCATACAATTTTCATTCATGTAAGGTCATTAAAAAGCGGCTTACGGGTGGCCCAAGGGCCACCCCCGCCGCACCTAAACCTACTTTTACTCTATATAAAATGGGAAATAGTATAATTATGCCACAGTTCATATTATGCTAAAACCAAATTCGGCCAAAATAATATTATGCTAAATAAATTATGCCAATGAAAGGGTTCCCGATGTCGGTTCATACCTGCGTGTGCGGCGTCGCTACAGGCGCCGTGTGCGCGTGCGCGTGCGCTGGCGGCTGGGGCGTCTGCGGCGGCGTGCGCGCGCGCGCGGCTGCATGCAGAGCTGCGCGCACGCACTCGCGGCGCACGCCGGCGCGCGCGGGGCCCCGCAGGCGCGGCTGCACGCGCCCCACGCGCGCGCGGGGGGACCAGCACTCGTCCCTATACACAAACTATTTTAAGCCCGCGTTTACACAAACCATTTTTAACAACGCGGCAAAGCTTCACGGTAAAATTTCAAATCTCAACTAAGGATGAACGATATTTGAAAAACATCGATGTCATAATCGAAAGCTCAACATCGATGTTCGATATTTTTCACAAATCAAACATCGATGTTGGGTAACATTTTGAAATCATTTAAAAGGGAAGCTCAGAAAAACGCATTAAACCATTTAAATTACAATTTATTCACAAACTAAAACAAATACAAGTTATACAAGAAAAAGAGAGAGCGAGATAGCTATACAAACGTCAAAGAATGGCGGGGAATACTGCTCTTGACAAGTTGCGTTCGGAAATGCCTAACAGTCGGCCTTCCTGTACCACTGCTCGCCCCGAGCAGTATTCTCCATGTAAAGCAACGTAAAAGTAAAACTAAGCTAAGTAATATTGACATACCCAGGTGACTTCTTAATGCCACCACAACTGACTTCTTAATGCCAGTTCAGCTGACTTCTTAATGCCAGCACAACTAACTTCTTAATGCTAGTTCAGGTGACTTCTTAATGCCACCACAACTGACTTCTTAATGCCAGTTCAGCTGACTTTTTAATGCCAGCACAACTAACTTCTTAATGCTAGTTCAGGTGACTTCTTAATGCCACCACAACTGACTTCTTAATGCCAGTTCAGGAAGTACACCTTCCAAGTCGCGACTTATACAACACCTCTTAAGGCAAATCTCGAGATTTAAACAGTCAGTCAAATAACAAACAGTCTGAAACGTTCTTAATCGTTTCCAGTTATTTAACAAGTCTGAAGCGTTCTTAATCGTCTCCAGTCAAATAACTTACAGTCTGAAGCGTTCTTAATCGCCTACAGTCAAGTAACAAACAGTCTGAAACGTTCTTAATCGTTTCCAGTTATTTAACAAGTATGAAGCGTTCTTAATCGCCTCCAGTCAAATAACTTACAGTCTGAAGCGTTCTCAATCGCCTACAGTCAAGTTACAAACAGTCTGAAACGTTCTTAATCGTTTCCAGTTATTTAACAAGTATGAAGCGTTCTTAATCGCCTCCAGTCAAATAACTTACAGTCTGAAGCGTCCTTAATCGCCTACAGTCAAGTAACAACAATGAGCGAACAATTATCGCCTTCTTAATGGCAGCTCACTGAGTAATATTACAAACAATCACAAACAAACAATATAAATCAGATAATGCAACAAAATGAGCGAACAAATATCGCCTTCTTAATGGCAGCTCACTGAGTAATATTACAAACAATCACAAACAAACTATAAATCAGATAATGTAACAAAATGAGCGAACAATTATCGCCTTCTTAATGGCAGCTCATTGAGTAATATTACAAACAATCACAAACAAACAATATAAATCATATAATGTAACAAAATGAGCGAACAAATATCGCCTTCTTAATGGCAGCTCACTGAGTAATATTACAAACAATCACAAACAAACAATATAAATCAGATAATGTAACGAATGAGCGAACAAATATCGCCTTCTTAACACGTTGAACGCCACGCCGGTCACAAACAATAGGAATTCGATTGTTAAAGTGACCGACGGCGGTGAAAGTATTAATGGCAGCTCACTGAGTAATATTACAAACAATCACAAACAAACAATATAAATCAGATGATGTAACAAATGAGCGAACAAATATCGCCTTCTTAATGGCAGCTCACTGAGTCATATTACAAACAATCACAAACAAACAATTGAAATGAGATAATGCAACAAAATGAGCGAACAAATATCGCCTTCTTAATGGCAGCTCACCGAGTAATATTATAAACAATCACAAAAAAAACAATATAAATCAGATGATGTAACAAATGAGCGAACAAATATCGCCTTCTTAATGGCAACTCACTGAGTAATATTACAAACAATCACAAACAAACAATACAAATGTTAAGAATACAAGAAGTAATGTTTCATTCTTATTAAGAACAATCAGATAATGTACTATCTGATAAAAACGATTCAGTTTTTTTTTCATTAAAATAGGTACCTAGTAGACTTGCTCATTTGCGCGCGGATTGACAACAGCAGTCAAAATGTATTTTATTTGTTTCTTGTAGACCACAATAATCCTTAAAATACTTACAAATGAAAGCTTTGTTTCGGTCGCATACAACTCCAAATATCTGTAATACTATAATAACACGAACAGCTTCTAACTACAAGAGCTAGAGTGAATAAATGTCGTAAATCGAACACCAAGGTGGCCCATGTATAGGTACTATGTGTAACGGCAACGGCATCTATCATAAAGAATACAACAACACTGCTTGACACCCTGTATATTTTTCACGCATAGTGTTAAGAGATGCAACCATGTACATTTTACTTTTTGTTCCTAAATGCAGCGCCGTAATTGCCAAACCAGTTTTTAAACACGGTAAAAGTAAGCAAGTTCTGTCAAATAGCGACTTTGAATTTTACCTTACAATTATTGGTCTACAGTTGAACCAATTGAATAGTCTCCCTGTTGCATTGCTTCTACAGAAGTAGGTGCTAAACAAGTATCATTTATTCGCTCAGCGGAAATGGTTTCGGCATGGTTTCGGCTAAACCCACCCAGGTGGCCCGTTGACTTACCAGCACGGTATTCGACCTTAATCAAAGTCTCAACTTTGTACCAGCGGGCTATCTCGGACAAATCTCGTCTCCACTAAGTCCAATTAGTAAAATCGGTAACTATTTAACTTAATACCTGTAATTTAAGGTGTATGACCTTAAATTTAAACAAACTTACAACAACAGCAAGGGTCTCTTAATCAATGCTTTGACTTCTGCTATAGGCTGTAAGTGATTCACCAGTCCCAAACATTCGTAAAAACGTGTCAACTCAAAACGATGTAGGTACTGCCGCTATCTTTCATCCGCTCGGCCATCGACAAACTACAATATAATATGAGCGCTTTGAATTTGTAAGCTACGCATTTTTTGTAGAACCAATCTTACAATTACCAAAAAACAATTCGAAAACTCATCTAATAGTCATGAAGACTATTTCAGCAGGTAAGCTTTTGCCGATCTCATAACCACAGATCTTCAGACAACGATGCATACAATGAACGACGCTCTCTGACCCTTAGATAATATGACTAACGTGCGGCTGTCAATTAGTTAAGGTATTACACACTGCTCTAGGCACTCCGTACATATTGTAAACCCTAAAATGTATGATTGTGTGCATAATATAATTGCACTTGCTGTGGCGCAACACCACAACACACCAATGTGAATATGACTATCACATTTGAACAAAACCGATAGCATTCTGTCGCGTCACGAGGTCACGACACACCCTGACACAGCAATATTATGTTGGTGTGTATAATTCGTGTACTAATATCCGTATTAGGGTCCGCCCTACAATGGTTTGATTGTCAAGAATCTAAATAACACATAATAATAAATAAATATAAACCTCGCTCTGTGAAACTAGGAACAACGAAGATACCACAAACAACCAGACCCAGCACAAATACTTGTTTCATCAACAAACCCCACACTGTGCGGAAATCGAACACGCGACCCCTCGAGGCTCAACCGTTGAACCACTGCGCTAAACGGGTCATCAACGACTATTAACATCAAAATAACAAATTCAAATCTTATCGACACGCAATTTTTTTTTTAACACCTTGTACGACTGCACGGGGCAGTTCGATTAATTAATTATGTAAATACGAAACATCTACTACGTTTTCAAATAACACAAATCACCGTGACAATAATCAAACGCTTAGTTGGTAACAGGCTGACTAATATTAACCTCTGTTTTGGGCACAGTTAGGCCTCATCAGGAACCTCCTTGAAGGATTTATTTTCGAATTATTGACATACCTCAAATGCCCAATGGTTGATTGGCAGACAATGCGCTCAGCATGAAGCCCGCCATACTGTACTATTATGTGCAATAAAAATGAAATGAATAACTAAATACTGTAATTTTTAATTGAACAACTAGACTTGCATGGATTGAATATTCAACTGTAACTGTTACCTCTGGGCTCTGTATAACTCTGTAATTATTATTATTATTATTTTACCCAAGGCATGACAACTGAAATCAATAAAAATGACAACTAATAATTTGCAGCTACAACAGTAACATCTGTAAATAATTACACATAAGTTTGTCTGAAGTAACATGTAGTAGTTTAATTCAGGTCATTCATCCTTATCATGGCCTGTATGATGATAACAGTGTGATGAACACCTTTCTACCTAATTGTTTTCATCATCATGACAGACACAGCCACAGAATGCACAAGTTAAATAATTAGACATAAGTTTGTCTGAAGTTTACTTCAGGTCATTCATCCTTATCATGGCCTGTACGATGATAACAGTGTGATGAACACCTTTCTACCTAATTGTTTTCATCATCATAACAGACACAACCACAGAATGCACAAGTTTTATGATTTTTCTAACGTTGGTGCAATGTGACCACAATGCTTACAACTGCATCATTAAATTATTAAATCAGTAAGACTTGACTTACTTGAATGATGAAAATAAATATCTTAACATGCTGGATGTGTCCTGATAACCAGCAGAAATAGCATCAGCTTTATGGTACGGTAGGTACCTACCTGTTATTGCTTCTGTAACCTGCACCGGGTAACCAACAAGCAAAACCTTAACCTTAAATAGATTTTGTCACATTAGATCTATTAATAATATAACACATAACTAAGTCACACATCTAACTAACTGATTGGAAAGAAAAGCAGTTAATAAACATTAGAGTTATGTAAGGTTTAGATTTTAGTTTGGGTTTAGATAGTTGTTAGTATCAATGTTCAGCATACTTTTTGAATTTTAAAGTGCAAATAAGTTTCAGAAATAGTTTTCTCATCACCAGCATCCACGCAATACCTTCAACTTTTCTGATTCATTACTCAAAAATAATTAACAGATCAGACAGGATCAGAATCAGAAAATGTATCATTAAGACCAGCATAAGGCTTGAACTAAATCAGCTGTAGGTTGCCAATGGCACAGATGAAATGGTGGGGTACTACTAAAGTGGGGTGAAGACAGACCACTACACGGTGGCTACTGGTTTCCCTTATTCAAAGTACTAGCCATAGTAGATACCTAGCACTTTAACTAGGAGTGGTTTGACGAATGAAACTTGTTCGGGTTCGGAAGAAGCTGCTGCTTAATCACTCTCCCATCAGAAGCATGATGAACACTCCGCAATAGGAGAGCGATTAAGTCATAGGTCAATGACCGCGCACACGGTCCGGTGCCGCGGTGCTCCAGCGGACTCCGCTTGGGACCG
Organism: Udea ferrugalis; assembly: GCA_950022985.1. Taxonomy (NCBI): domain Eukaryota; kingdom Metazoa; phylum Arthropoda; class Insecta; order Lepidoptera; family Crambidae; genus Udea; species Udea ferrugalis. The sequence continues at coordinate 10,025,574 of OX465541.1, read as the reverse complement.
CCGCCATGGCGTTGCCGTCACCACAGCTGCGGTTAGGCTACCGCTGTCACTACCACCATAACAATTCCGCTTATGGCAAGGTTCTGAACGCTGCCGATTTGAGACACTATTCAAAAGTTCACGAAGCAACGCATCATATGGGTACACCGTCCGTCACTGCTACACATTGCGAATATGACAATCCGATATCATGGAAAAGTTCACGTCCACTTATTGTTATTGGCTTGAAAGTTACTTTCATCACAAATTCACAACAATCCCCAATACACTGGATTAAAACTCACAGTACCCGTGCGGCAACAGGTACGAACCGGTTTTTGTTTTCTGCAAGGCGTCCCGGTCGGCGCGGCCGCGCTTAGTGAATTTTGGAAAACGACACAGAAGTTACTTCCACTTATTGTTTCGTCAGGAAAACGTTTTTGTAGGCGCTCGGTACACTAATCCCGCTTCTGAGCTAAAAGGGAAGCTCAGAAAAACGCATTAAACCATTTAAATTACAATTTATTCACAAACTAAAACAAATACAAGTTATACAAGAAAAAGAGAGAGCGAGATAGCTATACAAACGTCAAAGAATGGCGGGGAATACTGCTCTTGACAAGTTGCGTTCGGAAATGCCTAACACATTCGAAATTTATTTTTCATCAACTGACTGAAGGAAAAGTAATTTATATTTGTTGAAAAGAATAGAGCCAACTTTTGAAAAAAGTCTTACAATTATCGATTCCGTTAACATCGATGTTACGATATTTTTCGTATTTCAACATCGATGATCATCGAACATATTTATTGTTCGTCACGCGTTGGAGAGAACGTACAACACGATTTATCATGTGGTCGGTGCAATCATAATGAAAAACGGACCGCACAGGCCTGTTCTCCTCATACTGACATAAAAAAGAAAGAAACAAATACATAGAAGATATTCAGTAAAACGGTGCGACGTCGTCTCGTGTCACCATCATATATATAGGCAGACAAAATAACCAAATACATCTGATCAGTTTCACTATCAATAAGTTTCATACCAAGAAGTTACCATTGATATTATATCTGAACATCAGCTACTTCATTCATATCTGATCAGACACTGGTTGTCTGTCACAATGTATCTGATGGCGACTGTTTCAACTGTTTTATTATGCCATGAAGCATGTCATAAATAAATGGCAAAACATACGATTGGAACTATATTCCAAACGGGATAAAAAAGGACAGAAGCAAAGATAATTTGAACGTAGTAGGGGCGAGCTTACCGCCGCTATTTTTTGCTGGTTTCATATTATCTATTTACTCTATTGCAAGCCCACTACTCACTTTTCTCCCTTAGATTTGCTATCGACCCTGTTTCTGGAGTTCCGTCGTCTCGATGACGTCCACTCTTCATCTTCGTCTGAACTCATCTCCAACGACGGATATACTGAAAACAAAGAAAGTAGATATATTGTCCAATACAGTTAAGTTCTTATCATCCAGTATATGGGCCACATTATTTATTTGGCACATTATATATTTATTTTAACTTATTTTACTGTATGTCAATTATCGACTTTTCATGAACACTTATCTATGGAAACCTTAAAATACAACTAAAAAAATAACAAAGGCATAAGGGCCACAGCATTGTTGCCGCGGAAGAAAAGTTTCCGGGTGGGGCTGGTTTTCAACCCTGACCTGCTCTACAGGTTGTTTTGTGAGAGCTAAATTGTTCACGCAAGCTGACAGTCTTGGATGTAACTAACAAAAAACAAATGTGGACAAATAAACATTGAAATATTTTTGGCATTGTCAGGAGTTGTAATTATGCAAAAAACATGACGAGGTTGACCAAATGCGAATTTGTCATTGTGAGAACTCAACATTTTAAAGAATTAGTATTTTGAGAAGTGGACATTTTGCATCAAGTTGACGAATTGTGAAGTTGTCATTTTTAGTTTTAGTTAGTTCAGTTAATATTTTGAGAAGTTGACGTTTCGCGCTGAAACGCGGAGGTGTATGTCCATGACTTCAATCACCAAACCCAACTCACCGTATTCCTCGTCTCTATGGACCTCCTTGATGACGTCCTCTTCATCCGCAAAGTCCTCATCAGCGCTGCTGACGGCCGCAGGCTTCCGCACGCGCTTACTGCTGCCAGGAGTACCACTGATAGAACAAATATCTTTCTCATTAGTTAATAGCACTTACTAGGTCACAAACACAAGGCAATGCCTGATTTTGGTGCCTTACTTAGCGATCAATTTTATTTTCTGTCAACATCCACCGAGTAAGAACTGAAACAGTTTTTTTTCAAACTGCTGACCCTGATGTCTTTCGAAATGCTGCTCAAAACATATTAGGCACCATACATGGTTGCTATCCCGTTGTGTACGATTCTAACTCAGAAGAGTGTTTGTTACATTCTGTTATAAATTAAATTTAAATCAGAAGCTATCTTGAAGCTAAATCGGTTTAACTGATGGCTTCAGACCATGGACTATGCCGCCTAACCACAATTTTTTAAAATTATTATTATGATTGAATATACCTGTAAAATGCTTTGTATGATTTCCAACAGACGTTGGTAGATCTAATAAATAAATAAATGAATGAATCACCTGTCCTGGTCTGTGGGCGTGGTCGCGGGCGGAAGTGTGGGCGTGGGCGTATCCGCCGCAAGCCCGAAGGTTCTCGCGGGCGCCGCGTATCGCTCGCTGATGCTTAACATGCCGGCTACGGCTGCGTCCTCTCTGAGGATTCCATTACATAACATTAGAATAGAATAAAAACGAAAGAAAAATTTATTCAGTTGTTATAAATCCATAAAAACACTTATTACTTATTTGTAAGATCGCAGTAAAAAGTAAACAAGTAGTTTAATAACTATTTTCAAATACAATACAGTAACCTTAATTGAGAGAGTTCTTTTATCTTGTAATTTATTTTAAATTTCTGGTGTATTTATGAAATATCAGTTTAGTTTTATTGTGGGTTTTGAATCACTACATAGTATAAAACAAAGTCGCTTCCTCTGTTCCTTATGCTAATGTATGCTTTAATCTTAAAAATTACGTAGCGGATTTTGATGCGTTTTTTTAAACAAATAAGATTGATTGTAGAGGAAGAGCTTCTTATGTATAATCCCATTGAACAAGTGCGATGTCGGGGCGGGTCCCTAGTAAATTAATAAAATGATAAAGTTTGATTGAAATTTTGGTATTTTTTATGAGGGTGAAAACTTGCAATTAAATCCCTGGTTAAATGTTTTAACACTGACAACTTGAAGCCGTTTCAATAAGATAAGTTATTTCCCACGCAAGTACACAATGCATCCTACTCACGTATCAGTGACGGGGGCCTCTCCCTCGGCGAGTACGGAGGCCTGTATGAGCGACTCGATGCCGTTGGCGGGGGCCGCGCGCGCGGGGGCCGGGGCGGGGGCCAGGGCGGGGGCCGGGGCCGGGGCGGGGGGCGGACGGTATGTTGTACTGTTGTTGGCGGCTGGCGCTGGTGGGAAAGAAACAAAACAAAATACTTAAAAATAGCTCATTTTCTAATTATTGCTAATGCGCTGGAACTTAGTCAAACTGAAAGCGACGTGACCTCAAAAAAAACAGTTCGCGATTAAAATCGATACCTATTAAATTATTTGAGTTATTTTGAAATAGTTTTAATGGAAAATTTTAAGCATTCTTACGTGTGTAACATCTTACGAATGTTAGAATATCACAATACAGGCAAAAGCTCATTTAAAGTTGAGAATCCTTTGAGCTTTTCGGTGTAATGTACCATTCTTAAGAATGTAGCCCTCTTACGAATGTTCGAATGTTACAAGCAAAAGCTCAATTAAACTTGAGCATTCCTCGAGGTTAACAGTGTAATGTACCATTCTTACGACTGTCAGAATGTCGCATTATCAGTGCAACAGATCAGTGAGCCTATCTCGTGAGTGTGTGTGTGTAGTGTGGTGTACCAGTCTGGTGCTACAGTATATGTATGTACAGTCAGCCAAGAACGTGTTGTACCACTTTTGACAAAAGTTTCTGCGAGATGTAACGATCGCTAAGGTTGACTTTTCTAACATAGTTTACCACAATGCACAATTATTTTATGACGTTTTGTCTGTTATCTGAGTTGCCTGACATATGACGACAATGGGTGACTTAGTTTAATCTGATCTCATTAAATGCGATAATCTATTTTGCTCAACTAAAACCATGTCGATCTTTTTGAAGAGAAGCTTATTACTACTGAAAAAGAAAGTCTGACTGACAATTCTATTGTCAAGTATTTCCGTTAATGAAATATTAATATCAATCTGTTACTTATGATAATTCAAACTTGACACTTGTCATGACGTTATATCATAAATGACGAAGAGAGCAATAGTCACTGACACAAACTTATTGCCAGGGAAAATTGACCTTGTTGTTTCAGGACGTTCAAACGAATCTCAAACGTAAGGTGGTAGAGCACATTTTTGGCTGACTGTACCATTGTGCTTGTGCTTGCCGGCGCGTCGACGATGTACAGGTCGCCGTCCTCGTAGTCGTACGTGTGGGACACGCGCCGGCGCACTGGACAAGAGGAACGACCCACGCAGACCGGCTCAAGGGACATCCGACTAAGACACCAATCTAACATGCGCGTGTAACATTCTTGTGTAACATTATTGTGTAACATTCTTGTGTAACATTCTTGTGTCACATGCTTACGAATGTAACAATGACACGAATGTAACAATGACACGAATGTAACAATGACACGAATGTAACAATTTGTCGAATGTAACAATGACACGAATGTAACAATTTGACGAATGTAACATTCTTACGAATGTCACATTCTTGTGTAACATTCTTACGAATGTAACAATGTGACGAATGTACCATTCTGACAAATGTAACAGTCTTGTGTAACATTCTTGTGTAACATGCTTGTGTAACATTCTTACAAATGTAACAATGTGACGAATGTAACATTCTTACGAATGTCACATTCTTTCTTGTGTAACATTCTTACGAATGTCACATTCTTGTGTAACATTCTTACGAATGTAACATTCTTGTGTAACATTCTTACGAATGTAACAATGACATGAATGTAACAATCTGACGAATGTAACAATTTTACGAATGTAACAATGACACGAATGTAACAACGACACGAATGTAACAATCTCACGAATGTAGTTAGTCACAATACAGACTATCAGCTCAGCCTATCTCTAGTGTGTTAGAGTGTGTGCAGTATATGTGTGTACCGTGCTTGTGCTTGTGCGCGTGCTTGGCGTGCCGGGCGGGCTTGCGGCGGCGCGGCGCCGGCGCGTCGACGATGTACAGGTCGCCGTCCTCGTAGTCGTACGTGTGGGACACGCGCCGGCGCACTGGACAAGAGGAACGACCCACGCAGACCGGCTCAAGGGACATACGACTGAGACACCAATCTAACATGCACGTGTAACAGTCTTGTGTAACATTCTTGTGTAACATTCTTGTGTAACTTCATGTGTAACATTCTTGTGTAACTTTCTTGTTTGTGTACCTTTCTTGTGTAACAGTCTTGTGTAACTTTCTTGTGTATCATTCTTGTGTAACAATCTTACGAATGTTACATTATGTGTAACATTCTTACGAATGTAACAATGTGACGAATGTAACAATCTCACGAATGTAACAATGACACGAATGTAACAATGACACGAATGTAACAATGACACAAATGTAACAATGACACGAATGTAGTTAGTCACAATACAGACTATCAGCTCAGCCTATCTCTAGTACTACTCTAGTAGTAGTCCTGTACTTTCAGTTATCTCATTATTTTCAATGTAACTATATCTTTGTGTACGAACTAATAAATAAATAAATAATAAATAGTGTGTTAGAGTGTGTGCAGTATATGTGTGTACCGTGCTTGTGCTTGTGCGCGTGCTTGGCGTGCCGGGCGGGCTTGCGGCGGCGCGGCGCCGGCGCGTCGTCGATGTACAGGTCGCCGTCCTCGTAGTCGTACGTGTGGGACACGCGCCGGCGCACTGGACAAGAGGAACGACCCACGCAGACCGGCTCAAGGGACATACGACTGAGACACCAATCTAACATGCGCGTGTAACATTCTTGTGTAACACTCTTGTGTAACATTCTTGTGTACATTCTTACGAATGTAACATTTTGACGTATGTAACAATGACACGAATGTAACAATTTGACGAATATAACATTCTTACGAATGTAACATTCTTGTGTAACATTCTTAAGAATGTAACATTCTTGTGTAACATTCTTAAGAATGTAACATTCTTGTGTAACATTCTTACGAATATAACAATGACACGAATGTAACAATTTGACGAATGTAAAAATGTGACGAATGTAACAATGACACGAATGTAACAATTTGACGAATGTAACATTCTTACGAATGTCAATTTCTTGTGATACATTCTTACGAATGTAACAATCTCACGAATGTAACAGTCTTGTGTAACATTCTTACAAATGTAACAATGTAACAATGTGACGAATGTAACTATCTCACGAATGTGACAAACAGTCTTGTGTAACATTCTCACAAATGTAACAATGTGACGTGTAACAATGTGACGAATGTAACAATCTCACGAATGTAGAATGTCACAATACAAGCTATCAGCTCAGCCTATCTCTAGTGTGTTACAGTGTGTGCAGTATATGTGTGTACCGTGCTTGTGCTTGTGCGCGTGCTTGGCGTGCCGGGCGGGCTTGCGGCGGCGCGGCGCCGGCGCGTCGTCGATGTACAGGTCGCCGTCCTCGTAGTCGTACGTGTGGGACACGCGCCGGCGCACTGGACAAGAGGAACGACCCACGCAGACCGGCTCAAGGGACATACGACTGAGGCACCAATCTAACATGCGCGTGTAACATTCTTGTGTACCATTCTTGTGTAACATACTTGTGTAACTTTCTTGTGTAACATTCTTGTGTAGCATTCTTGTGTAACTTTCTTGTGTAACATAGGTGTGTAACATTCGTGTGTAACGTTCTTGTGTAATATTGTGTACCGTTCTTGTGTAACTTTCTTGTGTAACATTCTTACGAATGTAACAATGTGACGAATGTAACAAGCTCAAGAATGTAACAATGTGACAAATGTAACAATCTCACGAATGTAACAGTCTTGTGTAACATTCTCACAAACGTAACAATTTGACGAATGTAACATTCTTACGAATGTCACATTCTTGTGTAACATTCTTACGAATGTAACAATGACACGAATGTAACAATGACACAAATGTAACAATGACACGAATGTAACAATGTGACGAATGTAACAATGACACGAATGTAACAATGTCACGAATGTAGTTAGTCACAATACAGACTATCAGCTCAGCCTATCTCTAGTGTGTTAGAGTGTGTGCAGTATATGTGTGTACCGTGCTTGTGCTTGTGCGCGTGCTTGGCGTGCCGGGCGGGCTTGCGGCGGCGCGGCGCCGGCGCGTCGTCGATGTACAGGTCGCCGTCCTCGTAGTCGTACGTGTGGGACACGCGCCGGCGCACTGGACAAGAGGAACGACCCACGCAGACCGGCTCAAGGGACATACGACTGAGACACCAATCTAACATGCGCGTGTACCATTCTTGTGTAACATTCTTGTGTAACATTCTTGTGTACATTCTTACGAATGTAACATTTTGACGTATGTAACAATGACACGAATGTAACAATTTGACGAATGTAAAATTCTTACGAATGTAACATTCTTGTGTAACAGTCTTGTGTAACATTCTTACGAATATAACAATGACACGAATGTAACAATTTGACGAATGTAACAATGTGACGAATGTAACAATGACACGAATGTAACAATTTGACGAATGTAACATTCTTACGAATGTCAATTTCTTGTGATACATTCTTACGAATGTAACAATCTCACGAATGTAACAGTCTTGTGTAACATTCTTACAAATGTAACAATGTAACAATGTGACGAATGTAACTATCTCACGAATGTGACAAACAGTCTTGTGTAACATTCTCACAAATGTAACAATGTGACGTGTAACAATGTGACGAATGTAACAATCTCACGAATGTAGAATGTCACAATACAAGCTATCAGCTCAGCCTATCTCTAGTGTGTTAGAGTGTGTGCAGTATATGTGTGTACCGTGCTTGTGCTTGTGCGCGTGCTTGGCGTGCCGGGCGGGCTTGCGGCGGCGCGGCGCCGGCGCGTCGTCGATGTACAGGTCGCCGTCCTCGTAGTCGTACGTGTGGGACACGCGCCGGCGCACTGGACAAGAGGAACGACCCACGCAGACCGGCTCAAGGGACATACGACTGAGACACCAATCTAACATGCGCGTGTAACGTTCTTGTGTAACTTTCTTGTGTAATTTTCTTGTGTAACATTCTTGTGCAACATTCTTGTGTAACATTGTTGTGTACCATTCTTGTGTAACATGCTTACGAATGTAACCTTCTTGTGTAACGTTCTTACGAATGAAACAATTTGACGAATGTGACATTGTTACGAATATAACATTCTTACAAATGTAACAATTTGACGAATGTAACAATCTCACGAATGTAACAGTCTTGTGTAACATTCTTACAAATGCAACAATTTGACGAATGTAACAATTTGACGAATGTATCAATTTGACGAATGTAACAATGACACGAGTGTAACAATGACACGAATGTAACAATTACACGAATGTAACAATGACACGAATGTAACAATCTCACGAATGTAGTTAGTCACAATACAGACTATCAGCTCAGCCTATCTCTAGTGTGTTAGAGTGTGTGCAGTATATGTGTGTACCGTGCTTGTGCTTGTGCGCGTGCTTGGCGTGCCGGGCGGGCTTGCGGCGGCGCGGCGCCGGCGCGTCGTCGATGTACAGGTCGCCGTCCTCGTAGTCGTACGTGTGGGACACGCGCCGGCGCACTGGACAAGAGGAACGACCCACGCAGACCGGCTCAAGGGACATACGACTGAGACACCAATCTAAGATGCGCGTGTAACATTCTTGTGTAACATTCTTGTGTAACATACTTGTGTAACTTTCTTGTGTGACATTATGAGTAACATTCTTGTGTACCATTCTTACGAATGGAACATTCTTGTGTAACATTCTTCTGTACCAGTCAGGTGTAACATTCTTACAAATGTAACATTTTGACGAATGTAACATTCTTGTGTAACATTCTTACGAATGTAACAATGACACGAATGTAACAATGACGCGAATGTAACAATGACACGAATGTAACAATCTCACGAATGTTACAATGACACGAATGTAACAGTGACACGAATGTAGTTAGTCACAATACAGACTATCAGCTCAGCCTATCTCTAGTGTGTTAGAGTGTGTGCAGTATATGTGTGTACCGTGCTTGTGCTTGTGCGCGTGCTTGGCGTGCCGGGCGGGCTTGCGGCGGCGCGGCGCCGGCGCGTCGTCGATGTACAGGTCGCCGTCCTCGTAGTCGTACGTGTGGGACACGCGCCGGCGCACTGGACAAGAGGAACGACCCACGCAGACCGGCTCAAGGGACATACGACTGAGACACCAATCTAACATGCGCGTGTAACATTCTTGTGTAACATACTTGTGTAACTTTCTTGTGTAACATTCTTGTGTAACATTCTTGTGTAACTTTCTTGTGTAACATAGGTGTGTAACATTCTTGTGTAACGTTCTTGTGTAACTTATTTGTGTACCGTTCTTGTGTAACTTTCTTGTGTAACATACTTGTGTATCTTTCTTGTGTAACATTCTTACGAATGTAACAATGACACGAATGTAACAATTTGACGAATGTAACAATGACACGAATGTAACAATGACACGTATGTAACAATGACACGAATGTAGTTAGTCACAATACAGACTATCAGCTCAGCCTATCTCTAGTGTGTTAGAGTGTGTGCAGTATATGTGTGTACCGTGCTTGTGCTTGTGCGCGTGCTTGGCGTGCCGGGCGGGCTTGCGGCGGCGCGGCGCCGGCGCGTCGTCGATGTACAGGTCGCCGTCCTCGTAGTCGTACGTGTGGGACACGCGCCGGCGCACTGAACAAGAGGAACGACCCACGCAGACCGGCTCAAGGGACATACGACTGAGACACCAATCTAACATGCGCGTGTAACTTTCTTGTGTAACATACTTGTGTAACATTCTTGTGTACATTCTTACGAATGTAACATTTTGACGTATGTAACAATGACACGAATGTAACAATTTGACGAATGTAACAATGTGACGAATGTAACAATGACACGAATGTAACAATTTGACGAATGTAACATTCTTACGAATGTCAATTTCTTGTGATACATTCTTACGAATGTAACAATCTCACGAATGTAACAGTCTTGGGTAACATTCTTACAAATGTAACAATGTAACAATGTGACGAATGTAACTATCTCACGAATGTGACAAACAGTCTTGTGTAACATTCTCACAAATGTAACAATGTGACGTGTAACAATGTGACGAATGTAACAATCTCACGAATGTAGAATGTCACAATACAAGCTATCAGCTCAGCCTATCTCTAGTGTGTTAGAGTGTGTGCAGTATACGTGTGTACCGTGCTTGTGCTTGTGCGCGTGCTTGGCGTGCCGGGCGGGCTTGCGGCGGCGCGGCGCCGGCGCGTCGTCGATGTACAGGTCGCCGTCCTCGTAGTCGTACGTGTGGGACACGCGCCGGCGCACTGGACAAGAGGAACGACCCACGCAGACCGGCTCAAGGGACATACGACTGAGACACCAATCTAACATGCGCGTGTAACATTCTTGTGTAACATACTTGTGTAACATACTTGTGTAACTTTCTTGTGTAACATTCTTGTGTAGCATTCTTGTGTAACTTTCTTGTGTAACATAGGTGTGTACCATTCTTGTGTACCATACTTGTGTATCTTTCTTGTGTAACATTCTTGTGTACCATTCTTACGAATGTAACAAATTGACGAATGTAACAAATTGACGAATGTAACAATGACACGAATGTAACAGTCTTGTGTAACATTCTTACGAATGTAATAATGACACGAATGTAACAATGACACGAATGTAACAATGACACGAATGTAACAGTCTTGTGTAACATTCTTACGAATGTAACAATTTGACGAATGTAACAATGACACGAATGTAACAATTTGACGAATGTAACAATGACACGAATGTTACAATCTCACGAATGTAACAATGTCACTCATGTAGTTAGTCACAATACAGACTATCAGCTCAGCCTATCTCTAGTGTGTTAGAGTGTGTGCAGTATATGTGTGTACCGTGCTTGTGCTTGTGCGCGTGCTTGGCGTGCCGGGCGGGCTTGCGGCGGCGCGGCGCCGGCGCGTCGTCGATGTACAGGTCGCCGTCCTCGTAGTCGTACGTGTGGGACACGCGCCGGCGCACTGGACAAGAGGAACGACCCACGCAGACCGGCTCAAGGGACATACGACTAAGACACCAATCTAACATGCGCGTGTAACATTCTTGTGTAACAGTCTTGTGTATCATTCTTGTGTAACATTCTTGTGTAGCATTCTTGTCTAACATACTTGTGTAACATAGGTGTGTAACATTCTTGTGTAACATACTTGTGTATCTTTCTTGTGTAACATTCTTGTGTAACATTCTTACGAATGTAACAATTTGACGAATGTAACAATGACACGAATGTAACAGTCTTGTGTAACATTCTTACGAATGTAACAATGTGACGAATGTAACAATGACACGAATGTAACAATGACACGGATGTAACAATCTCATGAATGTTACAATTTGACGAATGTAACAATGACACGAATGTAACAATTTGACGAATGTAACAGTCTTGTGTAACATTCTTACAAATGTAACAATTTGACGAATGTAACAATGACACGAATGTAACAATGTCACGAATGTAGTTAGTCACAATACAGACTATCAGCTCAGCCCATCTCTAGTGTGTTAGAGTGTGTGCAGTATATGTGTGTACCGTGCTTGTGCTTGTGCGCGTGCTTGGCGTGCCGGGCGGGCTTGCGGCGGCGCGGCGCCGGCGCGTCGTCGATGTACAGGTCGCCGTCCTCGTAGTCGTACGTGTGGGACACGCGCCGGCGCACTGGACAAGAGGAACGACCCACGCAGACCGGCTCAAGGGACATACGACTGAGACACCAATCTAACATGCGCGTGTAACATTCTTGTGTAACATTCTTGTGTAGCATTCTTGTGTAACTTTCTTGTGTATCATAGGTGTGTAACATTCTTGTGTGACATACTTGTGTAACTTTCTTGTGTAACATTCTTGTGTAACTTTCTTGTGTAACATAGGTGTGTAACATTCTTGTGTACCTTGTGTACCATTCTTGTGTAACATTCTTACGAATGTAACAATTTGACGAATGTAACAATGACACGAATGTAACAATGTCACTCATGTAGTTAGTCACAATACAGACTATCAGCTCAGCCTATCTCTAGTGTGTTAGAGTGTGTGCAGTATATGTGTGTACCGTGCTTGTGCTTGTGCGCGTGCTTGGCGTGCCGGGCGGGCTTGCGGCGGCGCGGCGCCGGCGCGTCGTCGATGTACAGGTCGCCGTCCTCGTAGTCGTACGTGTGGGACACGCGCCGGCGCACTGGACAAGAGGAACGACCCACGCAGACCGGCTCAAGGGACATACGACTGAGACACCAATCTAACATGCGCGTGTAACATTCTTGTGTAACATTCTTGTGTAACAGTCTTGTGTAGCATTCTTGTGTAACTTTCTTGTGTAACATAGGTGTGTAACATTCTTGTGTAACATACTTGTGTATCTCTCTTGTGTAACATTCTTGTGTACCATTCTTACGAATGTAACAAATTGACGAATGTAACAAATTGACGAATGTAACAATGACACGAATGTAACAGTCTTGTGTAACATTCTTACGAATGTAACAATGACACGAATGTAACAATGACACGAAAGTAACAATTTGACGAATGTAACAATGACACGAATGTAACAATGTGACGAATGTAACAATGACACGAATGTAACAATGACACGAATGTAACAATCTCACGAATGTAACAATGACACGAATGTAGTTAGTCCCAATACAGACTATCAGCTCAGCCTATCTCTAGTGTGTTAGAGTGTGTGCAGTATATGTGTGTACCGTGCTTGTGCTTGTGCGCGTGCTTGGCGTGCCGGGCGGGCTTGCGGCGGCGCGGCGCCGGCGCGTCGTCGATGTACAGGTCGCCGTCCTCGTAGTCGTACGTGTGGGACACGCGCCGGCGCACTGGACAAGAGGAACGACCCACGCAGACCGGCTCAAGGGACATACGACTAAGACACCAATCTAACATGCGCGTGTAACACTCTTGTGTAACATTCTTGTGTAACATTCTTGAGTAGCATTCTTGTGTAACTTTCTTGTGTAGCATTCTTGTGTAACATACTTGTGTAACTTTCTTGTGTAACATACTTGTGTAACAGTCTTGTGTAACATTCTTGTGTAACATGCTTGTGTAACATTCTTACGAATGTAACAATTTGACGAATGTAACAATCTCACGAATGTAACAATTTGACGAATGTAACAATGACACGAATGTAACAATGTGACGAATGTAACAATGACACGAATGTAACAACGACACGAATGTAACAATCTCACGAATGTTACAACTTGATGAATGTAACAATTTCACGAATGTAACAATTTGACGAATGTAACAATCTCACGAATGTAACAGTCTTGTGTAACATTCTTACGAATGTAACAATGACACAAATGTAACAATTTGGCAAATGTAACAATGACACGAATGTAACAATGTCACGAATGTAGTTAGTCACAATACAGACTATCAGCTCAGCCTATCTCTAGTGTGTGTTAGACTTTGTGCAGTATACGTGTGTACCGTGCTTGTGCTTGTGCGCGTGCTTGGCGTGCCGGGCGGGCTTGCGGCGGCGCGGCGCCGGCGCGTCGTCGATGTACAGGTCGCCGTCCTCGTAGTCGTACGTGTGGGACACGCGCCGGCGCACTGGACGCTCTGAGCGACGGACTGCTTTGGGCTCTACTGGAGTCTGGAACAAATACAAGAAATAATTAATAATAATAATGATATGCCCTATACACAAAGACATCAGATGCGTAGATTCTGCGCATGTACACACTATTACCATACAAAAACCAGGTGAGCAAGGCTTTTAAAACGTTAATCATTGGTTATCGTTACTTCTGACAAAGGCAAATAACGTTAATAGCGTTACACTCGGTAACGATACTTGGGTCGCTTCTTACAGGTAAACTAACATAACGTTATCAATGATGGTATCGGACAATGTTAGTGTTACCATGTTCCAAGGCTTGGTAACGTTACTAAGAAAAGAAGATACTAAAAGTACCGTTAATAACGTTGTTTATTATTATCTCTTTCTTCCGTTTTCTGCACCACTGAGCCACCGACTTTACAGGTGACGATAAAAGTATCAATAATTTTACCGCTAATCGTTTTATAGTGTAAAATTGGTAGGTAACTTTATGTGGTTTGATAATATTTTAAAAAAATGTTTGGTGTGGTCACCCATCACATTAACCGACCAGGCATGGAATGCTTAGCAACAGCAATCATTTCTTATTTGCTACCGCTACTAACCTACTGTCACTTTTTGTTTCATTAACCAATAATAGCATACTTTAGACTTCACCTAGTTCAAGTTTTGAACGACCCATTATGGTTCATAATATTTTTCATGGAAACATAAGACAAGGAAATAGTTAGTATTTTACCTTTTTGAAATCTTGATAAAATGGGCTATTTTTCTAGACAACTTGCCAAGGATTCTTTGGTAATGTTTTTTGAAGAAAATAAGGGATGAAGTTAGCTGACATAAAAATTTTTGACCATGACTCAGTCGAACTTTTTTTTCTACCGAAAGTTCAATATTGATCATCATAAAAGTGACTACAATCAAAAGCATAGTTTTATGGGATAATATAAAAAAATAAATCGCTGCGAAATTTGGTAATTTGTGAGTACAGTGCATGAAAACTTAGTCAAACGTGATTTCCAAAATTTTCAAAAATATTATTATTACTAGCTGTCCCTACTGACTTCGTTCTGTTGTCAAACATATAAACATTTATGGGTCACGTGACAGGTAGTAACATTTACTAAGAGGAAACTAAAATTATGATTTTTACTATATTCCCAGCATTTTCTCATGATTACTTTTATACCTTCCCTCGACCATTACAAATATTTCAAGACCAAAATCAGCTGAATCGGTCCAGTGGTTCTCGAGTTTTAGTGAGACTAACGAACAGCAATCCATTTTTATATATAAGATTACTAAACTAAGTGACATAGATTTTTTTCTTTATTTTTCCCAGAGCCGGTGTAACCTAGCCTATCACCCCGTACCCGCTTGACGTCACGTTTCGGGACACCCTGTATATCTTTTCTTTTAAAATTTAAACTGACTAGGAAGTTGTTTTATACATTGGCGCTTAGGAAAGAACACTTATTGGCTTAAGCATTAACTAAAATGTATTGTGTTTGTATATGTTTCATGTGTACCTATAACAATGAAAGAGCTAGAAGAACATTATTATGTAAAGAAGGTTTTTGGGCTTTACGAATAAAGTGTTAATGAAGGACTTACAAATTATATTAGTTTAGCAAAATGAATTAATATTAATTAGAAATATGAAAAACTAGCGGCCGCCCGCTTCTTGGTCCGCGTGGACTTAGGTAAAAAAAAAGTCTTCATAATAATATATCTTCATAAATTGTAGCCATCATTCAAATCCATTCAGTAGTTTTTACGTGAAAGAGCAACACGGCACATCCACACATACAAACTTTCTTCTTCTTATTTGTCGGTATCACTCTTGACAGAGTGGTCGTGGTCTTCACTTCAAGCGTTGGTGGCAAGCTTCACAACACGCCGCGACTCGGATGGCTATCTGCCTCGTGCATTCATACAGAGATGATGAGTCTTTCACTGCGGCTTTTATCTGGTCAGTCCACCTCATTGGTGATCTACCTCGTGGCCTGGTACCCTCAACCTTCCCCTAGACCACAAGTCTCTCAATAGCCACTTCTTCTCGGCGGCACACGTGACCATTAAATGTAAGGATACGGGACTGTACCACAGACGACAGACGCTGCTTGATGCCGAGTTCTCGAAGTATGGACTCATTGGTGCGGAATTCACATCCTACTAATATTATAAATGTCAAAGTTTGTGTGTGTGAATGTGCCGTTTTTTTATTTTGAGTCTTTTCTTACTTGAGTCCACGCGGACGAAGTCGCGGTAGTCTCTATATATAAAAATGGATTGCTGTTCGTTAGTCTCGCTAAATCTCGAGAACGGCCGGACCGATTCGGTTAATTTTGGTTTTGAAATAGTTGTATTGGTCCAGGGAAGGTTTAAAAGGTGAGTAAACATGAGAAAATGCTAAGAATATAATTTAGTTTTCTCCCAGCAAATGTTCCTGCCTGCCACGTGACACTGAATGTTTGACAACAGAACGAAGTTTGTCGAGACAGCTAGTTTATATTATTAGTAGCATAGTAGTAACTTACATAGCTAGCGTTGGCCGTGTACTGCTGGTGCGCGATGGCGGCGTCGTAGGAGGGCAGCGGCGGTGGGTAGGCCGGTTCCGCGGCTGGCACGTTGCTGTAACTTGCTGTTTGCTGAACGTAGGATAAGATATACTTTATTGCACAAAGAAAACAATTACATAACAATGCTTACAGATATTTAGTAATAGAGGGCCTTTTCGCTAAGACAAAGATAACACACTTACTCTATTAGCTTTGAACATTTTACAAATAAGGTGTTTCAATAAGTGAATCAAATGTTTTTCTGAAAGTGCTACTCCTGGGAAGGGAAAAAACGAGGGTTCCACAAACAACCAGACCGTGTACAAATCCCTGTTTCATCAATAAACATTTGCGGGAATTGAACCTGCGAGTTGAGTCGCAAGCGGCGTTGGAACCACTGTGCTAAGCTAATAGTAATAAAGTAAATCTGTAGTAATGGATAACAACTAGTGGGTTGGTCGATCTCATCTTCAATAGGTGCATAAATGTAATTTTAGGCCCCGCCTAAAAAAACACGGGAGGAAAACACGCGCCGCCTGGTGGCAGAAAAAGTATCGAAAACCCTCATTGGGTTATACTTGATACACTTTACACACTTTTCTTGACACACTTTAGGCGTCGAGTCCAAACAGCTGTCAAATAGCTCAGGCTCAGAAAAACCCTCATGCAATAATTCACTATGAATAAAGCACTCGTTCTAAAACGAAAATATAAACACAATATTTTGCGTTTGTTGTTTCCTATGAAGGCCTCTAATAGCACCTTCAAAAAAAAGAGATTTTAAATGATGATGCGGACATCGAAAGGGAACGCAGGGCCTTGTCGATGAGAGCGAACATGTTGGCTCGTAGTTTTGCACGATGTTCAAATAATGTTAAATGTATGTGGTGCAAAATAACAAATAAATAAATACTAAAGATCTGAAAACCAGAAAAAGATATTTGTTCATGTTGGCATCAGAAAAAAAAATCAAAAAAATCAAAAAATCAGAAAGATTCGGCCGGTCTGTTAATGGTCTCTTTAGCATAATTGGTAGTGCAGTCGCCCGGTTAGCGAAAGATGCGGGTTCAAGTCCTGCCTGATGCCAACATGACCAAATGTCTTTTTCTGGTTTTCAGATCTTTAGTAAGTAAAGATACTGCATGGAAAATGCTAAAACAATAATAAAAACATAGTAATAGCTTTTTCATCTTAATCGGAAGTTAAATATTTGAAATAATATTTCTTCCGAGTGTTAGAGGTGGATGCCTATAACATTGATGAAATCACCCTGGCTCATAGGGTAAAATATACCAGAAAGATTCGGACGGTCTGTTAATGGTCTCGGTAGCATAATTGGTAGCAGTCGCCCGGTTAGCGAAAGATGCGGGTTCAAGTCCTGCCTGATGCCAACATGACCAAATGTCTTTTTCTGGTTTTCAGATCTTAAGTAAGTAAAGATACTGCATGGAAAATGCTAAAACAATAATAAAAACAAAATAAATAAATAAATCAATAAATAAAATTAACCTCTTCAGAGCATTTTGCACTTCCTTCTACACGTGCGGTCTATGGGCTCACTATACTCGTAAATCGTACAATGCCCTGAGAGTCCAATTCAATAATACGCTCAGAATGCTGTTGGGGTTGCCTCGATATTGTAGCGCGTCAGGCATGTTCGCCGAGTATAGGGTAGACTGTTTCTATACAACAATGCGAAAGAGATGTGCGTCACTGGTGCGCAGGGTGAGAGGCAGTCCGAACAGCGTTCTGAGCATGATTGCTAGCCGGTTGGACTGTGGGTATATGAGGCATTGCTGCGCTATTTCTCACAAAATGACGCCGTAGTGGTTTGTGTACACACAACTAATAAACATTTGTACCTAGTTTAGGTTAGTTTATTCAACTTAAAGGTTTTTGTATCACTAACACAAGAATTACTAACAAATAATGGGTCTTGGTAACTTGAATAAACGAATTTTATTATTATTACTAAAGGATCTGATCTTACCTGGTGAATGACTGGAGGTACATGCTGATCCTCGTACCGCTGATATGTGTCCACATAGGGCTCCTGGTAGCCGTACTCCGGCTGGTACGAGCCTGGCTTAGCCGTCTCCGAGTATTGGTAGTCGGGCTGGATGTCTTCCGCTGAGTACATGCCTGGACGAATTAGAAATTCTGTACAAATCTTTTAAAGCTACATCCTAACGATTTTGTGAACCTAATTGGAATTTCATTTGTCAGATAACTAGCTAATTGCGTCATTTTCAGTCGTCATAGGTTGTATGTCCATTTCAAACAGTATGTCCTTAGGGGCTGAGAGCCTTCCGCCCACCCTGCTCGTCAATTCATAAAAAATAATAATAGGTGATCGTAATGAAAGGCAAAACCGTTAACCCTAGACAGGCCATTTGACCATGCCCGAGAGGGGTAACAACGAGGGTCTCAAAAACAACCAGACCCAGTACAAATTTCTGTTTCATCAACAAAAATGTGTACTAAAGCGGGAACTGAACCCGCGACTCAAAGGGTCGCGGGGTCAATTCCCGCAGGTTTGTAGGTAACTACAATATGATAAAATTGGTTTTATTTTAAGCCTAACAAAAACGATATTTGCATTAATCTATTTTAATATCTTTTTCCTTGAAAATGTAGCCTAATGAACTGTCTATCAATTCGTATTTGCTTTTCGCATAAAGACGTTGCCTTTCCTTCAAAAATATCAAAGTAATTTAATTTAACATTTTTATTTGTATTTCTAACCAAGCTTACCAGGTCCATAGTTAATTTCCTGCTGATCAATCCTCATCCCATGCAGATGTTCATTCGTGAACAGTATCTGTTCCTCATGGTAGTCTCCTATATCTTTCTTAGAGATGGTCCACTGGTGGATGGGCTTCAAGGTCGGCCGGTCACTGCGAATGAGGTGGGACTTCAGGATCGAGTGTTCTGGAACGCTGTAGGGGGGCGGGGCTTCGTCGCGGGATGAGGAGGGGGAGTTGCTGGAGAGAAATAGTTAAACAGTTGTAGTTTAATTAAATTAGATATTTCTTTCAAGTAGACCATTACACAGTACTATTGAATCGTCAAAAAAATAACGAACTTTAACTACATTATAAACTTACATAATAATAATAATACGATAGATAGAATATGTAAAAATGTGACTACCACTGGCGTCAGAAGGTTGTTTCTACTGAGAAGACCGGACAAGAAACTCAGCAATTACTCTTTTTTAAATAGGATAACAAATAAACATACATAAATACTTGTACATACATGTGCCATGCACACGAATGTTTGAACTGTGCATGTTTCATGTATTTTTTCACAAAAAAAAAAGGATTTGGGTATGTTAATCCATTATCTAGTGCTAACTTAGTTCAAGCTGTCTAAAGTAGAATTATTTCCAATGACATTTAATTATTGATGACTCCATGTAGGTGAAAGATAGGCAATCCAGAAAAAAAGATTCAGTCTTGGGCTCAGGTGGGACTCGAACCAGTGTCTTCCGCATTCCGGGCGGCTGCACTAACTACTGTGGTACCGTGCCCATTGTTCTGGTATATTTTACCTGGCAGCCAGAGCCTGGTAGGTTTCGCCTGAGCCCAAGACCGAATGTTTTTTTCTGGGTTTCCTTTCTTTAATAAGATGATAATGCATTATCTCTAAAGCTAAAATTAAAATAAACCATGTTGGTTGTAAGTACTCACTTCATTTTGATCTTGAGTGTGGTTTTCTTGTCTAAATAGCCGTTATCGGCGGCGTAGGGCTCCTCAAACGTCTGGTAGGCGTATCTGTCCGGCAGTAGAGGCTCCTTGTTGTCCGGGACGAACTTAGCTTCTGGGCCATTGGTGTATTTTATGTCTTGAGTTATGAACCTGTTAGAATCAAGTGTTTTACAAATAGATCTTTTAAAAGGAGCACCTTATACTACTGACATAAGACAAGTAAAAGTTGATGTGGACGCATTTGTCAAGTTACAATACAAAACTACTTAAAATTAATATAAAAGAAGGCAAATTCTTTTTCGGCGATTGATACGTAATTAAAAACTCAAGTTAGAAAACCAACAGCTCAAATATTGAGCTACTTTGTGACAAGGGTGGCTAAGAAAGAATTTCACATCGAAATGCTTGAATTTGTAAAATTACAAATATTTAACCTATTGTGTCCCACAGCTGGTTTAGTTCTCATTTGACAGATTCTACTTTGGACATCACGGTAAACGGGATTTTTTTGGGGGAGGTCTATGGTCAGTAGTATAGGACTTGCGCTGAAGTGACTTCATTTAAAATATTGTAGGTACCTAAGTAGATTAAGAGTTTTTACTATTTTGTACACCCATACTAACATTAGTTTTAAGATCATTGTTACTAACGCTATAAGTCATACGGCTGATGATGATTATTATTGATTACGCTAAACGAGTAGTGTTGAAAAGGAAATGCAAATTTCAATAATCATACCTGTTATCACTATAAACGACTTCTTTGTTCTCTATAAAGAACTTATCAGCATATATCTTCTCTTCGGCGTATTCCCCGTTGTGCGCAGGCCCGTGGTGGGAGATCGGCGCAGGGAGGGTCAGTTTGAGCGACTTTGCACTCTGCTGCTTACGAGATTGGGACTTGTTTGGTGATGTGTTGGTTTTTGGCTTCAACTCCTGCAAATAAATAAATAGATAGGTATCAGTGGTTATTAGAGAGCTTCAAGCTTAAACTAAGCAACGCTTTAACTATGGGAAGTAGAGCGGAAAACCGATTGCTTGGGTTTATATCTGTGTTCTTTACCACTGAAGAATACATAGGTATTCTATCTCCCCCTATTCATAAAAACTTAAACAGCTCTTCAACACCACGTTAACTTTTGTATCGCTCTGTCCCTTTCATTCTTGTTGCCGCCGTTATTTGCGAAAAAGTAAGAAAACACGGAAATCGCATAATCTAATCTTTAGCGTTGCGTGCGTTTTTAAGAATAAGGTGGTTAGCCGCAAATTGTACAATGAATACAAAGTAAGTAGGTGTTTCGGCCAGTCTTAAACTCGGGACCACCCAAGTTCTGAACCAGAGTGTTTAACCACTGGGTCAGGTGGCTCTCCTCTCAAAGGCACGCAAAAATGCCTTTGAATAGTGAAATTTTGGTATTTTATATTAAATTAGTGTTAATAATAAGTTTATGTAAATGAAAATGCTTCATTTCTTAGATAAATCAGTTTAACAACATATCGTGGTAACTTTCCTTTTTCCTTGCGGTAGCTGCTCACCATCAGGCGGCCCGCATGCTTGTTTGCCACCGTCGTAGTATAAAAAAGTATAGAAATACCTGTATTAGGAAGTTCATATGTGTGCGTGGGTTGTGTGTGTGTGCGTCTGTGTTTGTGTATGCGTGTGTGTGTGTTTATGGAATTAAACTTCCGACGAATAACATACCTTTTCCTTGTTAGCGGCGCTGACGGATCTTTTCTCAAGAGTTCTCAACTCCTTGCACAACTCGCGAACCAGCTGACCGGAGTTTAGGCATTTGGGCACGTTGTCCCGCTTGCCTGGGTCCGTCTGGAAAGACACATTTTATGTTCAAGCAACATTCACAACGGAAACACAATGAAAAAATCGGAAAGTCTAATAACATAGGTGACGTGATCAAATCAATTATTTACAATTTTAAAACCTATAGTTTTTAATTCAACAATTGGGTACAGGTTCGTTTCGGCTATATTGTGTATCTTTATTAACGGAAAATAAGCGTATTAAGCCAACACTTGTGCCTCCTGAACATTTTTATAAACAAACGCATTCTTTTCACGGTGCACTATTTAGACCAGGACTACGTTTATAAAAAAATTAAAGCTAAATAATAGTATCTCAATTTACACTTTTTGCGTCACACAGCAGTGCTGTTAGATAGATATGATGGGTATGATCAAAAGCTGGAGTTGAAGACAGTCGCCGTTGTCGAAATCGGCCGGGATTACATCATCATCATGATCTGACGATAAGGCGCGATGTCGCTCAATACGGGAGGCCTACTTTCAGCAGTGATCCAAGGCTGATGATGATGATGATACTTACACTTTTAAGCGCGTGCCACTCCTTGAGCGCATTGGCCAGCAGTTTGACTCCGCGCACGAGTAGCGCGGCCAGCGGCGCCGGCGCAGGCACCGCGCAGCTTTCGTTCAACGTGAACTCTTCGTCCTAGCAAACAACATTACCACACATAAGCACATAATTATTATCATTAAATCATTCATTTCACGGACAGATTGAAAAGCCATCTCAACATTCTAGGAGCAGAGTTAGTTTAGAAGTGTACTAACTTTTAGCAGACTGAAGAGAAGGGGCCACAGATCATTCTAATGTGACATATTAAATAAGTCACTGTACTTATGCCATTCAAGCCAAGATACCACATATATGACCAATTGCTAAATGTCCTAGGATAGATCGCAATGAAAGCGGAGTTGAAAAAAAACATTCATAAACATAGGTGCATAGTATTCAAAGATGTTGTTACAATTTGAGCTACATATGTCTCACAAACATGAAAATAATTAATTTTGTTAATTTGGGGATGAAAGAGTAAATTTCCAGCCAAATCATTGTTTGTGGCAACTCTAGTAAATACATTGTATTTAGGGATGGGCCGAAATTCGTTTCACATTCGGTTTAACCGAACTTCGGCAGATTAAACCGAACTTCGTCATTCGGCCGAATTTCGGTTCATATGCCGAATATTCGGTGCAAAACAACATTTTTTGAATTGATCATATATTTCTACTAATAGTTTCAGTGATATATTTTGTTGTACACTTTACTGATAGTTGCTATACTTAACTTAAGTAATTATTGTTATTTTTAGACAAGTTATACTATTTTTGTTTTTTGTAAACGGTTCTATTTCATTCATATTTGTATTTAGCCAAATGATTGATTCTTATTCTTACATTGCGAGAAAACTAAATCTGATCTATCTTAACAAGCCACTGACCTGTGTTTCCTCGTTGTGCCGTCGCAGCATAGTAAGCAGATGCGCGCCTGCGTACCAGTGCATCGCCTCGAACAGAGGGTATCTGAACATTATAGGCGTCTCCACGCGGCGCTCGATCTCGTAGATCCTGAACAAACAAGTAGTATTTGTACTTATTAGTAAATAAAACGAAACAAACCAAGCTACCATGAATATCTAAGCATTCATTCCTTCAAAATATTTGGAACAGATGGTAGTCACATAACTACACACAACCCGCCCCCCGGTGAACGGGCATGCGTAAGGCCCAGACTCCACCAGAGCTGAGCGGAGATGTGCGGCGTCGAGCTGTGTTTACAACAACCAATGGAATTGCGTTATTCACACATGGAGATGTGGAGATGTGATTCTATTGGTTGTTGAAAACACAGCTCGACGCCGCACATATCCGCTCAGCTCCGGTGGAGTCTGGGCCTAACGTCATTTCCACCGGGACAAAAAAAAAGGGCCCAACTTAAGTCGCCTCCTACAAGCGGAAGGGGGACCTTGGCTAGATTTTAATGACCCGAGCCACAGGCCCAGTCTGTCATTTAGCCAAGTTGGACAGCTTGATAACAGCTGACAGTAGGTTAATCACTAATCCTACACAATGTGTATTGTTTTGCCTACACAAGGTATGTTGGTTTTTGGAATAAATGACTCGACAATCCACACTGAGCCCGCGTGTTGCGAGTCTATAGGTTGTTGAGTTTCTTTATTGGTATTACTTACTGTAGTTGCATCTCAATAGCGTAAGAATGCAGGAAGTTTCCCCCGAAGACGAGCGAGTCGCAGGGAGTCAGCACGGCGTGGATCCAGCCGCTGGGAATGAACAGCGTCTGCCCCGCGCACAGTTCCGCTGTGCCGTACCACTCCACCTGGACACAATTGATTATTCTTATTTCCTTTCTCAGGTTCATAAATGGCTCAAATTTTCGTCAAATAAGACCAGGTTACCAGGTTCAGACTCTTTTTAGCAATATTCGCCGACTCAAAAAATCTTAGTTTTGGACAGTGTAGCAGCAAAAAGGTTTTTTTTATTAGGCACTAGCTGTCCCGACAGACTTTGTTCTGTTTTCAAACATTCAGTGTCACGTGACAGATAGGAACAGTTGCTAAGAGAAAACGAAATTGTGTGTTCAGTCTATGTTAATAGTGGACATCTTATATCAACATTGACCTCAGAGCCACAAGACTTCAAATCTAAGAAAAGTCTGACAATAGATCAGACTTATACGTCTTATCACGTAAGTAATACACTTTTCTATCGGTCTCAAACACTACCCGCGACCTCTAGTGTAGTAACTTCCTTTTTCATTAGTAGTCAAAAATACTATTGTTCGATAGAGTGGACTGTAATTATAACGAAACGATACGAAGTGGCGCTAAAAACGACAATTGTGCAAGGAAGACGGATTAGTCGGGGTGGAACACTAACCTGGGTGAATGCGACAGTATGTGAACCTTCGGTAGTCGGCGATCGGGTTGGATCCCAGGAACGGTTGGGGTTCGAACTTACCTTCCAGGACTGGTTACCTTCCACAATACCTATACCGAGTTGTTGCTGCGGCAGCGCTCCTTCCAGCTGATCAGCCCTCTTCTTGCACTCACACGAATATAAGCTAACGAAAAAGTGTAACTTCGAACTCGACGAAAATTAACGAATTTTGTGCTTTGCACCGACAAAGGTTCTACGAAGTTCTTACGATAAATGCGCGCCGTTAAACATTTGTATGGCGTTTTATACCAAATTTGAATCTTCGCACCCGATAGTGCTGCCAGGCGTAAACATTGCGTTTCGTTCAGAAATTGACTCGAAAATTGTAGTGACAATCCTGAACATTCCGCCCACCAAAATACATAGTATTTTCGAAACTATAGTATACGAAATGTTGGCAAACAAAATCTTTAAATTAACGATAAACGAAAAAAAAATTAAATATTAAACGCGAAATTAATGAACGATAAGCGATAAAAACAAAACGATAAACACGATACGATATGCTATAAATGCGATACGATACGAAATACGATAAGCGATAAAATGATGCGATAAATACGATACGATATGCGATAAAAATAAAATACTATAAGCGATAAATTAACGAAATACGATACAATAGGCGATAAAAAAAACGAAATAAACAATTTAAAAAGTTCTCTGTCTGATTGAGCTATTAGGCACAGACGGATGTGCACGCAATGAGGAGCACGAAGCCACTCCACGCAGCTCTTCTTCCACGATAGGTTCCGAGGAGCTGAGGCTACGAAGCTTTGCAAAGGGTTGTAGGCCCGGATGCAAACGAAGCCAGCGGTGATCGTAAGTCACTAGTGCAGTTGACCAGAAACCAAGCATTAGGACTAGGTGCGTCGAGCTAGACCGCAGATCCCCGTCACACAATCGACCGCCCACCATGAGACAACCCCGTTCCCCGAAGGAACCCGAAAGCTTCCTAATGACAGTCGATCGCCAACACGAAAACTTAGCTGACGATGAGTAGGGAGGCTTAGACGCAAAGTCAAGATTCGCGACATGCTCCACGTCTACGACTTGATAAAAAGCATGCCGGACGTCCTCGCACGACAGGTTAGTGAGGGACGGTCCCGAGAACGTACAACACAGGCTACGGCTGAACCAACAACGAAGTGTCCAGACTCGTAGGCAACGCTGCAATGACGAAAACCATTCTCGAAATGAACCAGTAGCCGACCGAATGTTTGTAAGCACGAGGCTAGAATCTTTCAGGTCTACGATCGCTGCCCGATTGAGCGACCTGTCTAACTGCAGCCAAAGGGGTCCCGCCCACCATGGCATAATCCAAGTCAGTTCGTCGAACATCGACACAAAACACCTACAATACAATGAGCACTCAGGACTATCCTGAACCACGGCAACTCCAACTGCGACAAAGGTTTTCCATTCGGCACGACAAGCACGAATATAAGCCAGAATTACAGAGAAAACATGAGAATCTTCCGTGGCTTCTCTGAGCGATACTCTATACGATATCAAAACTAGACGGAGAATCGAACGCCCAGGAAAGGGTGCTGCCTTCGACTTTGAACAACGATGAATGACGACACGACTGTTATTTCTAACGATGCGACAATAAAATATGAATTTTAAGTTACGCCGCTTATGTGCGATGGCCACTAAGACTTCAGACAGCCTATCAGGCTGTAACAAATAATTTATCAAAATTACAACTAGCGAGAATGATAAATAACAATCGAAAGTCCGAGCGATTTTCGATGCAATCAAACTGTTCGCAAAACAGGAACGGGTCGACGAAGTTTCGACTTTATTTTCCTCTCGATGGCACGGAGGAACAACGACCTTTGACGACAAGTCTGAGTGAAAAACCGATTTTGTCAATTTTCCCAGAAGCTCAGAACCACCAGGGGGCGACCGACACAAACGACGATCAGGCTGAGGATGTGCCGGCTCTATGCAACTTTCACGCGACACTTCAGCTTCCGAAAGTACGACGGGCCGGGAAGGTCCCTCCAACTCCGACGACAGCGACCGCTTAGCACGGCTCTCTACCGACAACCTCGATACAAACAAACAGTTCTTCGTCCCAACACTAGAGCTACTATGACCACGAGAGTGAGAAGGGTCAACATTAGCCGCGCAATCACCCATCATTATCCAGCCGAATCTAGTGCGGATAGCAACAGGCTGGCCCAGTTCACCTCTAATAAGACCAGGTTGAAGCACCGATGCAAGAAAACTAACGTTTACCAACATGTCAATGGGTCCAGGTTCATGAAAACTGGGATCCGCAAGGTCTAAATGTCGAATATGCTTCCATGAAGCAACGTCAATCCTGCTTGATGGCATATCCGAGCAAATATGTGGCAACACAAGAGCCTCCAAGGACGACTCACACGATAAGTCTCCATTTGTAGGGACAATACTACAGCAAGCTGAACCGAGCGTATCAGCTGTGATTTGGCCGATGCCATTCACCGATTGCCTACTTCTCTTCATACTCAGCCCTAGTTTTTTGATACAGGCCAGTGTGACGAAATTACTAGCACTGGCACTGTCAATCAACACCCGAATAGGCACAAAGCGATTATATTTATTTTTAACTAAAACTATAGCTGTTGAAAACAAAACCTCAGAGTCATGACCAGGTACAGTCAAAGTCACCACTTTAGATGGAGTCTGCAAATGCTCTGCGTCATCCTCACTTCTACCAAAATGAAGCAATGCGTGATGCCTGTACTTGCACTTCTCACACTGTACCGCAGACCGACAACTTTTCATGGTGTGCCCACCATGCAGACATCCAAGGCACAGCCCTAGTTCCTTTATCCGACAGAACCTCTCATACGGAGTAAGCTGTAAAAAGTTCTGACACCTGTCAATTGTGTGACCAGTGGCCAAACATACACCACATTTATTGATAGGTGGCACCATTAGCGCCGACTTCGCTTTACTGACAGGTATGCTACAAGCAATATTCGACCTGAAGCTTGAGTTTTCTAAAGCTTGACTCCTCTTTTCTATAAAATTCGACAAATCTTTGAAGTCAGGAACATCTATGTTAAAGTCCAGCTGCAACTGGAATGCCTCTTTGGTTACCATATCCAATTTTGACCAGAGCAAATAATAAAGCATAAAATTCCTATCTGGTAACTGGTATTTCTCCAACACATCTAAATTTTCTTTAAAAGTTTGACTTACTCGACTAAGTTCTGAACTGCTTTTTGATTTAATTGGTTCACAGTTCAACAATTTCTCGTAAAACAAGGTAGCAATTACAATTTTCTTATCATATTTTTGCTTTAAAGCCTTATATGCGACTAAATAGTTTGAATCCGATATTGGGTAATTTCTGATTAAATCGAATGCACTACCTTGCACACTTGACAACAAATAATGCAACTTCTCCACATCAGGAATGTCTTTCTTGTGGATAAGTGAATCATACAACTGTATGAATGACACCCAGTTCTCCACCTTCCCATCGAAGGGAGGTATACTAATTTTGGGTAACCTAACGCATGAACTTTGTGACGACACCACTGGCTTTTGCTCACTGACTGCCACAGTTTGCCGAAGGCGTAGCTTCAACAATTTAACTTTGTGCTCGAACTGCGACGAGATTTTAACCTCACTACGCCATTCGGCAAGCTCAACAGACGACAACAATTCTATCTGAGCCCTGTGGAAGTCAGCAGCAATGTCGTTCACATCAACTAAATCGTAACCCTGTAAATCGCTCTCCTCCATCATCTCGATACGAGCATAGGCATAATCCCGAGCAACACGATTTTTGTCGGCACTGGTCGACATCATACTGGTTTCCATATTCATTTACTTCAGAACAAATTAATCTAAAACGAAACCAAATTTACGAAAACTCTGATCCGAAGTAAACAAATGAATGTCAAATTGACAACTACGTCACAACAACTGCTTTTTTATTAAATAACTACGGCCTGGGTAGACGCTAATTAAGCCAAAGTGGCAGTTATATTAACGGCTTTTGGAACGTTCAGTAACGGTCAACGACAAAATTCTCAATATACCCGCGAAATTATTAAGTAACTAAAAATACGATAACCCGATTAAAATACAATTCAATTTTGACAACACAATGTTTACAATTACGAAACGAAATCCGTAGGTCGCCTTTCAACAATATCAGGCTCGAAGACCAAAATGTTCGATAGAGTGGACTGTAATTATAACGAAACGATACGAAGTGGCGCTAAAAACGACAATTGTGCAAGGAAGACGGATTAGTCGGGGTGGAACACTAACCTGGGTGAATGCGACAGTATGTGAACCTTCGGTAGTCGGCGATCGGGTTGGATCCCAGGAACGGTTGGGGTTCGAACTTACCTTCCAGGACTGGTTACCTTCCACAATACCTATACCGAGTTGTTGCTGCGGCAGCGCTCCTTCCAGCTGATCAGCCCTCTTCTTGCACTCACACGAATATAAGCTAACGAAAAAGTGTAACTTCGAACTCGACGAAAATTAACGAATTTTGTGCTTTGCACCGACAAAGGTTCTACGAAGTTCTTACGATAAATGCGCGCCGTTAAACATTTGTATGGCGTTTTATACCAAATTTGAATCTTCGCACCCGATAGTGCTGCCAGGCGTAAACATTGCGTTTCGTTCAGAAATTGACTCGAAAATTGTAGTGACAATCCTGAACAACTATTGACCAATCAGTGACGTCGCCTCTGCCCCCGGTTGTGGACAGACTTAATGTTTTACAAGAAACATGGTGTAAGTGGGGGATAGTGCCTTTGAGGTGGCCTGCAGTGAATAACAATGGGTATTTTACTAACCATATCACCAAAGAAACGTTCGGTTTGATTGTTAGACGCACTCCACTGCTGATATAAAGCTAAGTTGGTTGAAGTTGGCGGCACCAAGTAGAAAATCTGTAACAATAAAGAAATAACGTAAAAAAACCCACTCAAAATTATCAAAGACATATAATGTTAACGCTATAGATAGAACCAAAGCTAAGGATGAAAAGAAGAAAAGTATAAGGATTTATAGGAGCAGAATACTTGAGAGAGACAGAGCAAGAGTCAAAGAGAGATAGCAATTGCGTTTTTTATTCAGGTCCTGTAGAACACTTTCCACACGGTGTTCCCCCTAAAATCTGCATTCATTCGGTCAGTCAAGTATTGCCACTTAAGTAGGCAATATTTATTCATATTTCCTAGTTTTTACAATGGGTTAGGTGTTTAGGATGGTTAGGAATCTAACTGTACAGGCCACAAATATGAACAGATTTTAAAAAAAAACATAGAGAGAATTGACCATCTACGTAAGCATAGAGGGAGTTGGAAGCTGTGACAACTTTTGCTGCAAAAAGTAAAGCGGCAAATGACTCAAATTCTGCCTAAGCCTTGAACGCAGAAGGTTTATCGTAATTTAGCTAGCAAGAGCACGAGAGTATGTTACCTTCCGTCCATGCAGCACATGATACCACACTGTAGTCCCCCCGAAGTCCACATGGAAGTCAGTATAGGCCCCTGCAGGGGACATAAGGCAGTACTTCTGCACAGCGGGCAGCGGCTTCCCGCTGGCGGCGGGCCACGCCTTCTCTGCCCAGTCTAGCTTGCGGGCCGCTGATGGAGGCTCCACTAGTGGGGCCATACTGCAAGGAAAACATAGGTAAATAAGCTTACAAGGTGAAAATATTGATTATACTATCGACTATAGTCCGTTCGCGTTAAGAATGCAGTGATTTTTTAATTTAATTCTGTCAAACACAATAATCTCACATCTGTGGACTTGGCTTTCTAATTAGGAACGATTAGACTGGTAAGGTAGCATGCTAGGCCGAAGGACAAGTATGAAATCACTGCATTCTTAACGCGAACGGGCTATAGTGTTGCACCTCTCTATTAGACATCTAATGGCCTGTTACGCATTTGTATAATCAGTCAATTCATTGTTTTTTCTTCAGGTATTTGAACTTGTATTTGTAATTGATTATATTCAGAACAAAACTTAATACAAATCAAAAATACGTTACAAACTCTTTTATTGTACCTAAATTGTAACTACATTCTTAGTTCTTGTAATGTATCTCCTGTGTGTACCTTTAACTGTTTTGGGCAATGTAAAAGTATGTATCTTATCTTAATCATTGTTGAACAAGCAAGAAGACTTACTTGGTATCTGAGAACTCCAAACTGAGCACATTGAGAACTTTCTCATCTCGGTGCTCCGGCGGCGTCTCAAAGTAATCCACAAAGTCGCCCAGCGGCATGCGCAGCGTTGATTGCTTGCGGACGTCGATTACTTCTACCTGTTGAAGAAATTACATCCAATTCTCATCGCTCAGTAACCAATGATGTTACAATA
Organism: Udea ferrugalis; assembly: GCA_950022985.1. Lineage (NCBI taxonomy): Eukaryota > Metazoa > Arthropoda > Insecta > Lepidoptera > Crambidae > Udea > Udea ferrugalis. The sequence continues at coordinate 9,994,146 of OX465541.1, read as the reverse complement.
AAAAGACGTTGAGAGGTTATGTCAGTACTGACGCTAAGTCAAAAATTGACCACGGGCCCGACGTTGTTAATTTGACCGTGTTATAATGTGTGAACAACACAGTACGATCATTTACTAGAGCGTAAACGAGACAGATACATGTTGCGCAGTGTAGTCTTAAAACTGTCAATGCTTTGCTCAGGTACATGAAAAGTTCTGATTTCGGGTGCTACTTTTTAGCACAAGTAACCTATCTAACTATTTTGATTAGAATATCATTGTCAGTAACGCCTTAAGCGTTAATCAAATGGATACAATCCCTAATGGTGGTGAGTCTATGGCTCACCCAATTGTCCTGTAAAGCCAAATTTAGGCTAACAGAAATTATCAATTAAAAAAAGGAAGCAGAAATGTATTGACTGAGGCATGATCATTATGACCAAGATAGTTAGTAGGACTCACTCCTCTAAATCAAGGGCTCACTCTGCTGGTAGCAGCACCCTTCCTGCCTCTACCTCGTCTGCTTAATTTCTACGACTAATAACAGGACAAAATGAGAAAAAAAACACGCACGGCGGTTGGCGCACGTCGCCAACTCTTTTACCCTTTCTTCTATCAGGCTATGGAATTCGCTCCCTAACAAAATCAAACTCTCCACCACTAAATTTGCCTTTAAAAAAGCCACTCGTCATCTCTTTCTGCAGAAGCCATAACCACAAGCTTATTTTTCTCAATTTTTTTTTTGTCCCCTTTCCTTTTGACCGATTTATCATCTATTAGCATGGTCTGTATGACAATATTTATATCCTGTAGGTACCATATTAATATATGTATGTTTATATAATATGTATATTGTTACCTTAAAAAATGGGAAGCTGGGTTTTACAATACTGAAATTAAAGCAAATTTTGGTTGAAATAAATTTAGTTTATTGACCTTGAAATCTTAGGCCTAAAATAAAGCTAGGCATAGAAAATTAAGCCCTATTGGAGCCGGCTAGACTCGAGAGCCTTTGGGTTTGGGTGACGAGAGGTACCAAGCGTTTGTTTGATCATAATGTTCAAAATAATTAAGATGAGGGGCGCCACCACGCTCTAAATGCGTGGAAAAATATAAAAAGGAAAGATCCTACTTCTATATCCTGCGGGATCAGGTGGGACACAGCAGTGAGGGCTGCAGCATGCAGGTCTGGACAGCCCGTGGAATGTTTTCGGCCACTCCACGGAGACAGTCAGGACACAGGCATGGATCGGGCAGCACCTTCAGGCGGTTGTGTGTCGACTTCCACACCTACGGGAGCTGACGCCCGTACTTAACACCTACGGGGACTGACGCCCGTACTTCACACCTCCTATTGGAGGTTAATGCTGACGCTCAATGCTTTCTCCAGCAATTCAACTCCGGGGCATTGTTCCGGGTTGAGAAAAAACTAACACTTTCACGTAGACCACGTCATCGGTCACGTCTACACCAAGCACATCACGAGCGGTATCAGGGGTTTAAGATATTTGGAACTACAGCGCGTACGCCGGTTTCGAAAAGTAAAATGGCAGGGCGCAATGACCTACGCAAAATCGATATCGAGCCGGTGTGTTGCCATAGCAAAGATCAAAATCCTCCGAAAATGTTCAAATTGAAAAAGGTGAATAAGGCCATGCCTTTTAATGAATTTATAGAATTAGGCTTAGAAAAATTCCTTTATGAAAACTACTTGGTTTGTTGAGAACAAAAGCACTGAAATGAATTAAAAACCATAAAAATAGTAATATTTAGTAGTCTGAAGTCTTCAGAAGCTGACATCTCTCGTGATCTCTAGTGATGCGAACAAGACAAAGCTGCTAGTGATGTCTCTGTTCAATTTCTGAAATCGAGAGATTTTAAAAAAATACAAATCGACAGACTCCTGATAAAATAAATAAAAAGAAAATCGACCTCACGATTTTCTACGTAACAATACCTCCCCACCTACCAGAATTTTTCGACGGAAAGGAGAAAAATTCGAGCTGGCCCTCCAGCTCATCACTACCCTACAACAAAAGAATGGAGTCTGTCAACAGAGGCGGCGTGGTGAGCGAGCGCAAGGCAAGCGGACCACGCGTCCTCTGATAACGCAACAACCAAACATCAAGAATCCAAAGTAATTAGGGTGCAACCTAGAACAACATAGGTATTAATAAACTACACAAAATTATCAACAGAATACATAATATTTCCTATCAAATAGACTACAATATTGTTCCTATCCATCAGGTGGGACAAACAATGCCTGGCTATGGCTAGTGCCAGTAACTGGATGAACCAACAAGAAAAGAAAATAAGTTACTCCGTAGTGAAACCGGAAGTAACTAATTAGGGACAAGATAAGAGTGAGAACTTAAAGGTATAGGCTTCTTTAAATGGAGTTACCTTCCGCTCCGGGTGGTGAGGCTTATTTTAAGAGTCACTACCCGCTCCTATGGCAAATTATGGAATAAAAATAAACAAGTAAATAAACTAGAATGTATTGTTTGAGAACGCAAAGGGGTTAAGGCTTATTTTGAAGGAGTTCCCTATCCGCTCCTGGTGGTAAGGCTTATTTAGCGAGTAACCAACCGCTCCGAAAACTATTGTAGGCTCTGGCACATAAAACATAGACTACAAAAATATAAAATTATAACTGCAATAACACCTAAGCTGCACCACTATCGAAAGCTGACACTAACAAAATTTACTTCCTAACAACCAACGAATTAAACACTATCATCCTAAAAACTAACTAAATAGAATGTACTATCTGAGTAACATGCAAACATTAAGAACTAACATCCCTGCAACAACACGTAACTTAGTAGGCTATACTGGCTTCAAAAAACCACTAACAACAAACACAGACAGATCCTTTGTCGGACCAGGCTGCTTAACCATCAACTGACCCAACAAACATCAAACTATCAGACAACAACACACATTTCAAATTACTTACTTAACATCACACCACAAAACAGACAACTTAACCTACAGCTAACAACTAACCAAACTTTCTTATCTTTTCATTAGCATCACATTCCATCTTGTAAAACAAGATAACAATCACCCGGGACAGATGTTTACGCTGCCACTCCAACGGTCCAGGGATGCTTCTTTCTTTCCTACAGCTTACATTTCATACTATTTCTTCTGACCAACATTCCATCCTATAAAATAGGACATCAATCGCCCGGGACAGATCTTATCGCTGCCACCAGCGGTCCAGGGGTTTAAGATATTTGGAACTACAGCGCGTACGCCGGTTTCGAAAAGTAAAATGGCAGGGCGCAATGACCTACGCAAAATCGATATCGAGCCGGTGTGTTGCCATAGCAAAGATCAAAATCCTCCGAAAATGTTCAAATTGAAAAAGGTGAATAAGGCCATGCCTTTTAATGAATTTATAGAATTAGGCTTAGAAAAATTCCTTTATGAAAACTACTTGGTTTGTTGAGAACAAAAGCACTGAAATGAATTAAAAACCATAAAAATAGTAATATTTAGTAGTCTGAAGTCTTCAGAAGCTGACATCTCTCGTGATCTCTAGTGATGCGAACAAGACAAAGCTGCTAGTGATGTCTCTGTTCAATTTCTGAAATCGAGAGATTTTAAAAAAATACAAATCGACAGACTCCTGATAAAATAAATAAAAAGAAAATCGACCTCACGATTTTCTACGTAACAATATGTGTAAGTTTATCGCAGTAGGTATAGGTTTATTATATTTTATCCACCGCCAACAAGGTTTCTGCTTCGCCCGATGGTTGACTGGTAGAGAATGCCTTTAGGCATTAAGTCCGCCAATTGTACTTTTTCTTTGTGCAATAAATAAAAAATTAAAAAAAAACAACATAAGGTTGTAAGCTTCAATGTAGCTCGTTTTATACTGGATACTTAACATAATACTGAAGACAACATCATACTAGTAATGAACATACCTCTAACTGCGCCCCGCAGAACCTCAACACAGATCTGACTGTGAATGTTGCCGTATTAGGCATCTTCATGTCCAGCCCATCGCTGGAGTGGAATATCACCGGGCGCGTGAACCCATCATCTCTCACAAACTCCTCATTGAAGTGCGTCGCCCTCATGCGGTGCAGGGCGGCGGGGACTGGGCGGAGGGGGCGGGCGGCGAGGGCGCGGATCCAGGCGGGGGTGCCCACCTGCGAGGGTCTGGTCTCCGCGCCCAACTCGTAGCGGTCCGCGCGGTGATTGTTTGTGGGGATTTTTACTAAAATGATTGAAATTAGGAATTATTCTTCAACACAATGGCGTGTGTGTGGCGGGTCATTTCATTCCCTAAAACATGGTTGAGTGGGATGATGGCTGGCTCACATGTTAACTTGTGAACAGGTGCCACCTTTCCGGAGGTGGTCTGCTCAAGTTTACTTTTTAACTTTCTGTTTTATTTAATTTCATGTCAAAACTGTATGACTGTTGGTTTATTCAAACATTCACTTTGTACTGTAAAACATTGGATGATTTAAAGAGAGTAACTGCCGAAATTCTTGCCAGGTCTTCTCAGTAGAAACAACCTTCCGATGCCGGTGGCAGAGTCACATTATGTTCATGTATTTTAAGTATTGTTCATAATAAAATTTTAATATGTGTATGTTTATCAAGTGGTTGAAATTAAGATTCTTGACGATTCAAAAGTAATGTGTAATGGTATTCAATTAGAATTAGAATTTGACAGTTGTAAAACAGGATTTTGCTTGCCAAAATGTTATTTTATTAGAATTTACATTTTATTTTTTCCATAAATGCAAAAACATAGGTTTTTGAGACAAATAGTCAGTGAGATGTAGATAGGCCAAACATTAAATAATAAAACTTGCAGTGCAAGTAATAGTCAACTCAAAAATATGTTTTTGTCTGCTAAGTGTCTTAAACAACAAACTGTAATTATCTAACATCCTTCATAGCCGAATTTAAAGCAAAAAATAAACATTGACAAATGATGATGACACCTCAAGCCAATTTTTTCTCACACCCCAAGGTTATTTGATCATTGAAATTTGTTATATTTGCTATTCTAAATCTACAAAACTTAACATTTTACTAAGTTAATTTAAAACTATAGAGTATTCAATTTGATTCTATTTAAAATATTTTTGTGGCAAGCCAGCAACTGCATCACCCGTTAGGAAATGATTTGTGGTTTTATAAGCCTATAGACAAGAGGTATAAAGCCTTGCAAGTTGCTGACACATAGCTATAGTGGAGGCTTTTGCAGCCGGCAAAATAATGGGAACTTTATGACCACCTGATTACCAGACACCTTCTAGTGAGCTTCTCATAAGAAATCACTGTCCGAAACAAAAAAAATGCCAAGAATAGTTATTTCCTGTGGTTTCCAAAAACTTTGAGGTATGTTCCATCCAGATAGGATGCTTAATTATGATACAAGATGCATATTCAAGAATCAAAGTTCCTCACAAGTATGCCTTATCATGGTAATCAATTAAAGACAGATTTTATAAAGCATGGCAATAATAACGTAGTACAAGATGTCTTAAATTTATATGATAGTATGTGAATGCTCTTGACTACAGTAAATCCCAAAAGAGCAACATTGTAGAAATGAATAGATTTACTTTCTGCACATTTATAGAATTACACATAAAGACACTTTCCAAGTGTGTGTCCAGTTCCCTAGGTCTGAATAGAGAATACTTACAAACTGAAGGTCCATATGTTTGTGCACATTTTGGGCAATGGTACTTGTCTATATCATCCGAGTGGTAAATCTTTACATCAACACAGCTGAAAAACAATGAAATACAATAATTTATCAATCTTCATAACTCTGCATAATCATCAGTAAAGATAACAGTGTTGGTAACTTATGTCTTCATGCCAGTTCAAAGACTTTTATTGGTTTAACTGTATAACAATAAGTTACAACATGAGACAGCCTAGAGAAAATCTTTCTGATGCTTGTGAGGGCCCCAATATTATATATTTGAACTATAAGTAAATCCTAAGTTACTAGCAAGAGGTAACTAATAAGATTACAAGTGAGTTAAAATTCTTTTACAATTGGGTGGAGAAAATAGTCCAATATTATACAAAAAGTCATGCATGATTTACAATAAGCAAGTATTTTACGAACTAGACACATCATATAACTCATAACAAACATGCGATCTCGAGAATATTTAGCTAGATTTGTCACCTCGAAGACAAATTCACAAAAGAATCCACGACTTGGCGCTAATTATTGACATGAGTCCTATTCGTTACGGTTCAATCAAATACACAAATCAGCAAGTATTGTATGCCGATAGTACATAAACTAATATAGAGAGGCATAATTTCTATAAACAATCAGATTTTGAAGGAAATCTAGTTGTTATCAAATAGTAATAAATAAATAAACACAAAGAGCGCACAAGTGCCGCGGCAGTGTCCCATGGTGACCATAAATGTAAACAAACGAGAACAACGCTGTAATTACCAAAATTACTCTGGTTTATCAACACTACACACTGGTAATGCAATTCAAAGCAAATTCACGCCGTTTTGATCACTAGAAACACGAGAAATTCAACAAAACATCCGCACGTAAAATGATGGCCGAACAGCGAAGTACTGTCAAACTTTGATAAATATTTTTTCACATGCAACAAACTTTCCACAAAGAAATTTATTGATATTCCACTTTACCTGCCATGAAACCATTCACGGCAACAGTCACATTCTATCATAAATTGTCCAATATTATATGGTTGACCACACAAACAATAGGTTTCCTTCGATGACGCCATTTTGATGGCGAATAGACAATTTTTTTCTTTTTTCTTTCCACGTCGCCTTGGAGCTTGGGTGGCCGCCCTTGAGCAATTTTAACCATAAACAAGTTGTGATAACAAACAAAAAACTCAAAGCTTTTGAATGCTTTCGGACAAGAAACTTCCCGTTAAATAAAATTGAGATTAGATTTTATTTCAATGTGAATTAAATTATTCACTGAGATGTGGTTTTCAGTTTAAACAACCGTAACCATGTTACGAACTTTGAAGGACTCCAATAATGATGACTGCATGGTTACGGTCTGGGTGTATTCCAGTATCTGGATGTTTAAGAGAGTTCGAAACACAGATAAAATTGTAACTGCTTAGATTTTTTGAAGGATTATTCACTTAATCTTAAACTCCACAATGGGGTCCGTGTCAGTTACTTCAAGAAAAACGCCTATTCATATATTTACAGCAATAAATAACTTAAATATTAAAATTAAGTTTGCCCATCGTTTAAATACGTTAAGGCGCTCAAACAGCTACTGCCTTCTTCTTTAGTCGTCAGAAAATGTTAAATCAGGTCTAGGGGCAGTAAGGAGCATTAGAATACTGCCGAAGTTGCCCTCCACCTGTCGTAAGAGGCGATTAAAGTCGCTAGAAGTGAACACGGTAGGAACTTCTTGGAGGGCGGCGGTCCGGGGGGGGCTCGCACTGCCGTTAGCTCCGGCGGGTGTAACCTGAGGGCTGGGAAGCCGGTATAGCGTAGCAAGGGTCCGCCGGTAGAGTCCCTCGCGGTGATACACCTCGGGCACCTCTGGTAACGCGCAGAAGATGGCCTCCAAGGAGTTTGGTGGGTATTCCCTTCCCCATTGGGGTGGGTGAGTGTGTCCCACACTCCCCCGCTCTTTAACCCAGGGAGCGGAATAGTGCGTAAATGCATACTCTGCGTAAAAAAAAGGTCTTGGGGCAACAAAGTTGGCGCCACTGCAGCACTGGTGACTGAGATGGGTTCAGCCTATATTTTAGGTGTTCAGAGGAGCAATAATTATTCCTTAAAAAGTATCTCCATACAGCTAACCTAGCTTTCCGTGCCAAGGTTATGGAATATTATTACCTACCGTCGTGCGGACTACTGCGGCGCCATCCGCGCATTTTGTACAGTATTTCAATTTAACATTGCGATTGCAACGTCCACTTCAGCGAGTATTTTGTAGAAAAAACCTATCCAAGCATGGTCACAAAGATTAGTTCAATAGTTTTATAATCTATCCATCGTGTTGAAGGCAACCATGGGCTTATTTTGTATCAAACGTAGTTCGTCAGATGTCGAAATGCATCTGTTAGATCATTATTAACTTAAACATTTTCAATTTCATTTTGCCACAGTTTTCTACTGCTTAAGATGCCTATTTTTAAAACGGACACTTACATAGTAAGTAGATATAGGTACTTAAATAGGACATGTTAAGTAGGCACGCTTCGCAAGTAGATACTTGCAATGCGTACTTAATACTTAACATACCTGCGTTTCATATTTTTCTAATCTGTACGCAAAAAAATAGCTGGTAGAACCTGGTGGAACACTTCAAGATTGTCTTATTAGCACTTTGTGTCACTCTAAAAAACCTAAATAAACGATTTATATTTTATTATAACTTCTGATTGACGTGGCCTCGGATCGGCATGTATTTGCGCCAGTTCCTCGAACTGTGCTTTTGTTCGATTTTTCTGTTATTATAGTTTTTGTACTCAACGAGTTCAGAGCAGTGATCTGTGAGTACACAGGTTTAAGTTGTACGACGACAAATTTAAGTAGCAAAAACTGTGTTGCTACAAATAAGAATGTGTGGAGTCCGCACCAAAACAATGTGATCTTTAAAGTAGACAGAAATATCTGTTTATCTTAGGTCCAGTCAGGTGGACCGATAATCTGAAAACGGTGGCGGGATCAGACAGGCTAAGTAAGTACCATGCCACAGTTATGTTTATACTGTGACCATGCGCAGCGTGACAAAATTATCGCTAGCCTTTTCTCGTGCCGAAACCATACAAATGGAAAGTAATAACGGATGTCATTTTTTTTCGCGCTGTGCATCTTATGCCGGCTGGACGAGGAAAACTCAAAACCCTTATTGTACTAATTAACTAAGTCGTCGTCAGTGGCGAAGTAGTAATAGAGCACCAGAACGAGGTAAATTGAAAAAGGCCCAAAATACCTACTATTCTTCATAGCTAATGGTCTGCAAGGCCCTTATTATGTCACAAACTCACAAATGCTTGTGCAAAATATGACGTATGGAGTGCGGTTTGCACAATACCTGTCTGGCGGCGGGGAACAGTGCGTATGCGCAGAGGGACCTGACGCACTAGTGATGCACTGTACAGTTAGTGAAAATATGTTATCGACATCGATACAAAGGAAGTAGCCATTTAAGCCAACTTTGTAATTTGGTTAAAAATTTACAGATATTGCAAAACAAAGTGCCTTTAAAGACATTTTAGCAGGTTGAGTACGCTGTTGTGCAATCACTTCTGTGTCATTGTTGTCACTGTTGTGAACTCTCTACTAATCCCAGACGATATAAAGCCTGAACTGATACGCTGGAACTGCAGGCTCCTAAACGTATTTACACACAAACTAATAACACCAGAGTATCACTATTAACGCAGCGAGTTTTTGTCATTTATTAGATTTCTTGAAATGAAATTAAACATGAATGGAAAACTTTTGGCTCACACAGCCAATAACTTACATTGGTCAGCGGCTACCAACACAAAAAATGATGACAGTCATTTATAATAAACTCGTTGCAGAATCACGTAACCAACACTAAAGTTTGTGTCGTAACGTCAACCTATGCATCATACCAGTCAATACAACGGCCGACTTGCGAGAAAACGACGCGCTCGACAGTCGCTTTCCCCACACTAAGCCCGCGCGGTTTAAAAGTTTAAAAACTATATTCAAACTTTATGGTGCAATTAAAAAATAAATCGCTGACTTCCGCGTCCGCTTAGTTTTTTTAATTTGTGGATCACTTCAGATAATTTATTTGTGTTAAAATGTGCAAATGATATTTGGTGAATTATGTCACGTTAAACAATGTGAAAGTGAAAACTGGTTGAAAGTGAGTAAGTAGGTTGTTGCTACACGCAAGGTGGTTATTTTGAAAAACTTGTAAACAAATGGCATTCATGTGTAACGTAGGTCATCAAGTTGAAACTTACTCGAAGACCTTACGATTAATTACGAGTGACCTACCCAGGGTCGCAGCTTTCGATGACCGGAAATGTTCCTCGTGACCTAATTGTAGCATCGATGTCGATTTTATAGCGTTGGATGCACTTGTTAATCCAAGTTTTTATACTTCATAAGGTAAGGTTTTTTTTTTAGGTCATTGTATACAATTTTGACTAGAATTTGTGGTAACTAAATATACTTCATGGGGTAATGTGTTACTTTGTCATGACTGTAACTTCAATATTTGTAAGCAGTATTATTTTTTTTGTATGAAATCAATACAACTTATGTCAAATAATAGACGCACACGCTAGCGACTGCGTAAACGAAAGTTCATGGTAGGGTAGAGCGCATGACGTACCAAATGTTAATACGTACAAGTTACATTACAACCGTATTTTTAGTTAAAATAATAATTTGACAATCCTAGGTCTTTAGTTATTGAACAAATGAATGATAAGACTTGGTGGGAAATTGGTAGAATTTTGTGCCGAGAACTATATTTTCTGGACTTATTGTACGGCTGAAAATCAAACGTCTTAGCTAGGCAGATACACCACCAATCCAGTAGAATCCAGTAATCAAGCCGGTCTCAAGTTATTACAGGGGAAAAAACAATGTAGATAGGAGCAAATATTAGCTTTGTTTATAAAGACAGAAACACCAGAAATAACAATTGGTATCTGCATCAGGCGGTATTGGAACCAGCGGCTTACATCATGTTTCTATGACTATGATGAATTATCTTTCTGCAGGAAACTTTCTCTGGTGCATAACCCGACATGAATAACTTCAATACCTATTTCCGACGAGGCTAGAGATTCTGAGAACTCAACTCGATCTTGAACTCAAATTCACCTGTTAGGTAACCTATCTTAGTAGTAAATTAACTGACAGGTGAATTTGAATTCACCCCAACGACTCTTACCTTCTTATTCATAAAATCTTAAACAGCTCTTCAACAACATTTTAACTATTGGATGGATCACTTTGTCACTGTCATTCTTAATGCGAACGCCATTTGCGAGTAAGTGAACCAACACGTCAATTGCTTAAACTATGCTTTAGCGTTGCGATCGTTTATATGAATTAGGGGGTTCTTTATTTATTCACAATATGCATCATGTACAGAGTGAGACCAGGAGGTCTTAATAATTAAATTCAAGTAGGGACATGTACAGAGGCGCACACATCAACCTTTACAAAACCATTGCAAAATGGGTCTAATGTCAGCGGCAGAAGGTGCCCCTATGTAAGGGTTGATGTGTGCGCCTCTGTACCCTGTAAGGGTGTGGCAAAGATAGTGTCGCAATAGCGGGGTTAACCTTTTCGTCCCGATAATACTTAGATACCGGCACGTGCCAGGTCGCTTTGCTACCCAAACAGTTGGTATACTTACATATTATGTCCGATCGCCCTCTGCAAGGAACCCCCTAGGCCGAGGTATGTGTCCCCCTTTAGGCACGTTACTTTAAATATAAGGGTTGACAGCCCTCTGCGCTCACCCTACAGTCCGGTAGAGCTGTTAAAGCCATTAGCGGCTAAACAGCGGTATCTAGTCATTTTGAAAAAAAACCGTATTAAATAACTAACTATAATATTACCGCACATCACTTGATGCTGACTATACATCTAGCCTAGCACTATTTCGACACGAGACAGGCGCTGTATTAGGCACTACTTCTTTGGTAAACTCTAGATTTCTAAGAACGGATTTCTTCACTAGTGGAATTTCCGATTTCTCCACCACTAAACATTCCAATTTTTTATCCAACTACTTACTTACCCTATTCTTAGTCCTAATGCTGGGATAAATACTCAAACAAGGATGTGTCTAAGATAAAAACTCTCCGGTGCTGGAATCAAACGATGGAAAACCCGGATAACGACGACTCGACGACGGAGAGTGGATCAGTGGCTAACCACTCGGGTGGTCCGGATATCAGGTCTACCCGGAACGCTTACTTTGTGTTCATTGTACAATTACCGGCTAAGTCTCCAGGTGGTGGGAAACTCCGTTATAAGAACCAAGCAACTCAGATAACGGCGGTAGGCTCGCTTAAGGTCTCCAGGTGGTGGGGAACAACGTTAAGAGTAAGAACCCGGATAACGGCGGTAGGCTCGCTCCTCGCGTTGCATTCTAATTCACTCGTCCAACTGTTGGCTTCTGAATGTTCCTTTCACAGTGCCGGCAACAGTCAGCCTGTTCCGGTCATTTTTAATAGATAGAGTGATTGAAGTAGGTTTATATTGCACCTGTGCGAAGCCGGGGCGGCTCGCTAGTTAATACTAAAAATGTATCACTTACTTAATTGTAAATTACATCTTTGGTGCCAAAGGGAATTTTTCTTTCAGATAACTTTACCGTCCCTTGCGCAGCTAATCAAATCGTTATTAACAAACAATTTTACCAATTATCCGTTTTGCATACAATTTGTCGAGATTACCTTGTCCTACCGCTATCAGGGACATCTTTAGTCTATTGTTTTTCGAATTTTAATGATGAATCATATATTTTTATTAATGATAAAATAAGTATAGAATTATGAATATTTATGTATCTATTGAAAAAGCTGGACAATCCTTATTATTACTACACACGCTCATGAATTTATCCCAAACGGGGTTGTCAGAGGGTCAGAGGCGCACTGGTTGTTGCTGTCATGGTGAACGGATCATTCAGCAGCCCACATTTTGCCGAGCTAATTTGAACTCAGTTGCCGAAGTAGGGTCAACCACTGCCCGTCCGAGGGAACGCGTACTAGGCTTCGTGCCAGTTACCGCATTCCTCCATCATGGACGATGAGAGGGAGTCGCTGAGTTTTTTAGTTGGTAGGCCACTTGGTTAGTGCCCTGTGGTATGGGGCATTGGAATACTGCCAAGGTTCCCCCCCGCCTGTCGTAAAAGGCGACTAAAGGGGGGCCCCGGGGTCACTAGGAGTGCACACGGTGGGGACCGTGCGCCTCCATTGCACAGGCGACTCCGTGGAGGGCGGTGGTGCGGGGGGCCTCGCACTGCCGTTAAAACCGGTGGGTGTAAGAGGGGAGATATAACTCCTCTCGAGTAGAGCCGGGAAGCAGGCATAGCGCGCCAGGGGTCCGCCGGTAGAGTCCCTCGCGGTGGTACTCGGGGACCTTCGGTAACGCGCGGAAGATGGCCTCCGCGGAGCTTAGTGGGTAGTCCCTTCCCCATTGGGGTGAGCGAGTCCCACACTCCCCCGGCTCTCCTACCCAGGGAGCGGGATAGTGCGTAAATGCATTCTCCGCGTCAAAAAAAAAAAAAGGCCACTGGGTTAACCTTCCCAGTAGGAGAGTCCGACATAACGGACGGGTATGCGTAACGCATTTAATCAGCGTCAAAAAATAAATCAAAAAGGTCAACCACTGGGTCACAATGCTCTCCAATTCAGCAATCATCAATAAATTGACTAGCTCGGTTTTTAGAGGTTGGTGCTGTGTTCGTGTGTTTGGGACGCTGCAGTAGGTACCTATTTTGATTATTATCTACCATGGACAGCTGTAAAAAAACCCCTTTTACTATCAGAAAACAAACTTTTCATTTTCTTGGCCGGTATCATTATTTCAAACTATAAAAGTTGAGTATAATAATAATAAGGTACCAGTTAAAATCATAACCTTCTTTTTCCCAGCGTTGTAGTCGGGTAAGAATATAAATGTACCTAGAAGAGACTATAATATACATAGCTATAATAGTTTTACATTAAGTTGTACGTTCATTATTAAATATTGATTTAACAAATGGTCGTAAGTCAAAGAACGGCGAACATTAGCTCAACATATTGGCATTGGCAAGCAGGCATAATGATAACGGTTTTTCTGTTTGCATAACTATTTCAAATGGCTATTTAATTAAGAAAACTTTTCTGTGTGTGAATATTTTAAAAGCAAACATGACAATCTTCTTTAGAGTCGATGATCGTAAAGAGCGTTGACAGTGGCCGAGTGGTTAAAAAACATAAGAACACTCTGGCTCGGAACTTGAGAGGTACCGATTACAAAGACCGCGCCAGTACCACTACTACTCGTATGGGCAGTACTCAAAGTTTAACCTAGGGCGTGCCTAGGGTATACACCCATACAATCACGCCTCTTTCTTAACGGGGTAAGTAGGCAGAGACCACTTCTTTCCACTTGCTGACACACACCTTCCGCCCCCTCTACTTACTTTCATGAGTCCTTTCATACATGCTTTTCGGTTAAAGGTACTCCTGACCTGACCCTTTCTGGGAACATCTGGAATCTAGCCTTACCCTTCTAACCTAAAATACACTTCCAGTCAGCGAGCGCTTAACCTGCCTACAATTAAAAGAAAAAAGAGAGCGCCGTGACCCAGTGATGGTTAAATTAAACTATACTCGTAGAAAGGTAGATTCACCTACTTCGTGTTCATTAAAAAAAATGGACTATTTCTTCGGTGATGGAAAACACCAGACAAGGCTCAAGCAACCCGGCTAACGGCGGTAGGCTCGCACCGGTGTTCAAATTCGCTCAGGGAAATGTGGGCTTTTAAGTGTTCTGCTCAAAATGACGCCAAAAGAATCTCTTTTCGAATTCACTCGCACTATGTTCGATGTGTGATTCTATGTATTGATTGTATGATTCGGTGGTAAGTTGCCTCATAAAGCTAGTAGGGATACCTTAGTAGTGTCCGAAATTACTTAGCCACTAACCCCAAGACCCCTTTTCTTTTTCTTTTTTTTAAATTAGGGGAAATGCCGTACGCATACCCGTCCACCGGGGGACGGACGGGTTATGTCGGACTCTCCACTGGAAAGGTGGTATACCAGAGGCCCTACCGACTTAAACCCCTAGGTACTACTCCCTCTGATCGTCCGTAGTGGAGGAACACGCCGTATAGCACGAGGCCCTGGGTTAAAACCTATTATCTACTAACTGCCAGACTTTACTTTTCCAGGTAATGACCTAAAATTTATATACCTAACTATTATAATTAATTAGATATTAAATGTGCAAAGAGTGAGATCCGAAATTGTCAACAATACAAATTTTACCATTTCCTTTTCCTACTTAGCACGTGAATTTAATTTCAGCAGATTCTATTATTAAACATTTCCTCATAAATAAAAACTATAGTAAGTATTTCCCATATTGAACTAACTACGTGATGGAATGTTAACTGGTTAGGAAAACCAATTTACAGAGACCCATAGTTTGGAACTATTAGATATGTTACCGGAGTTCTTTGCTAAGGGCCTCTGAACAGCACAAGCTGAAACCTCTCGGGTAACTTTTAATAGAATAAGGTAGGTTTTCTGAAAATGGTCGCCTTATTTTTTTTATCCTGACCTCTAAACTCTAAGGGAATACGTGTAGTCCGCAGGTCTTTTCTAGCTGGCCATGTTCACCAGCGTAACTTGAGCTGTCGATCGTTGTACGTTCTATACAAATCAGAGGTCTAACATGTTTGGCTGCGTATGCGCAGACCTATCACCAATGTCAAGGTTACTATGAGAAAAAGACGCAGCTTAAAACTGTGATCGCAAAACGAAAATGGTTTAGTTCTTAATGGTCTGTAGTTCTGGATGAACTATATATTTATATCGTTGGACGAGGAAATAAGTTTGCAAACTGTTGCAAAGTGACAGAAAAAGTGTGAAGGTGTCATTTCTTGTGGGAGCTTTATCATATATACCGGTGTTAGTGGTCGAATATCAAAAAGGTGAGCTTTTGAAAATATTTTTAAAGTCCACATTATATAGGACGTCTGCCGCTGGACGTAGGCCCCACGTAACTAACTGCTCATATTTGTAGGGGGGTCCTTAGTGGCCAATCCTAGTTTAGAACATCCACCGAATTTCTGTGATCTCAGGCCATCCATCCACCGGTGGGTCTCATCAGATCTTTAAGTTTCCTACGGCCTAGTGGCTATATTTTTAATTTATATATTTCTATATTTTTTGCCATCATGGTTTACCATAGTTCTCTCGTATTTACCTAGTCTTTGTTTTGAGCGGTTGACGGCTGCTTGATAACATCTGACGGTGATACGCGTACTTATCACTAACCTTATACCCCTCTAACAATACGTAACGGAGCCGCCCGCGTGTTGGAGTATGGCGCCACCTCATAGTTGAGGTGAGGCCTATGCCCAGCAGTGGGACGAATATTGTTTGTTCATGCAAAATCAATCAATCCAAGTAAAGCTAATCCTATATTTAACTAAAACTTAGTTGATGACAAAAATATTTAGATAGGTATCTAACTAGTTAGAATATTGAATCTTCTAGAAATACTGGAAGCTTCTTTAGTATAAAGCAAACTCGTTAATTTATGAATGAAACCTATTGTTATAGTTAAACTAGTTGCAGATAATTGGTGCGAAAAAAAGTGTTCGATAAACAATCATTATAAATCATAATTGTTTACTTATACAGGGTGTATGAAAAATAAATTTAAAATGAACTAGGCATGGTAAGTCAAATCGTAAAGTGTAGAAAATAGTAAACATCACTCAAAGGGGGATAGCGCCCCTACTAAGCAGTTTACTTGCATTCTTACATTTGTTTATTTGAAAACCCCTGGCTGACAACCAAAACCACGCTTGAACCTTGCTGTCAGATGTTTTTAAGCCTGCCTAGGCTTGAAAACGGATGTAAGCTGGGACCGACAGGTGAACGTGCCTTACGAAGTACGAGATGGCAACATCACTAAAGAGCAAATACACACATCAAAAGTGTCTATCGATATCTCAAGCATTTTCATACAAAGTATAGCTATTTGGGAGGCTGTAAAAATTAAAATATTGATACCAACGTAGAAATTTGTAGAACACAGAAACTGCTATATCTGCCCTTTCAGATTGTATAAAGAAATTTATTGTAGTAGCATTATTGTACAATCGTAAGCACGTTAAAAAAAAACAGATTTTTCTTGTGTCATAAGTGTCATAATTTTAGCAAAATTAAACGTTTTTTTTTGTAATATTCCTAACCTTTATCTTCTGCCACTGTCCTCGCGTTATTCTGAGATAATGCTCAACTTGTAAACAAACTTAACTTTATGAAATATTTGAAATATGATATCCCTATGATATCCCTAGTCAGTTTTGATGTGTGTATATCGATCGGACGAATTTCGGACCACGTTACATCTGAGACACGGTCACTATTCTCTCGCCTTTATTTCTACTTAGATACCAATTATTTATCAATAATAATAATAATTTAACTAGGAATGGAAAATGATTTCAGCTTTAGGTTTTTTTTACCCTATATTAAAAGTTCAGCCTGTATACGAGTACAGCACTAATCGGTATTCTAGCACGAGTTCTTTATAATTTACCTACCTTTGTTATCCCCGGGTCATAATACAACCTCTTCAACTAGTCCAAGACTCCGTTCAAATCGTTTCGAAGTAACGTTAATCGAGTACCATAACATAAGTACATGTACAAGACTTTGTGTTCAAAATACCGAACTACAATAATTTGAAAAAACTGATACAAAACCCTGGCGACGCGATATTTCTCTTGGCCAGCTCCCTTGGAAGGCCGATTGCCCTATCTTAGTACTGCCAGTGGTTCTGGCCTAAATCGAAACTGGTCCTTATGATTCTAAGTACAAGTTCAGTTCAAGCAAGTCGAGAATACTCAGTCGCAGGCTCAGACATGGCTTGACCAGGCTAGGCTTACCTATAAGTAGTGCAGGGAGTGCTCTGCACCCGGGCGCCGGGTATTGGGGCCCTGGGGGGCGCAGAGGTCCATATTCATTCCATTTTGACCGCGTGTTTTCATACAATGGCTGCACAAGGCAAATCCGTTTGCTGGAGCCCCCTGAGCTGAAATATGTGGATCAGTGCCCAAATACTTTCAGGTCCTGAGTTCCTGACTACTACGGTACTGTGAGGTGCCCGTGGCGCAGTTGCGACAGTAATCAGTGACGATGTTGTAAAACTACACACGCTGGGTCGGAAATGGGATGGGTGACCACCCCGACCGAAATTTAGTGATGTGTATTTCGGGCATCTCCGTGCTTCGGAAGGCACGTTAAGCAGTAGGTCCCGGTTGACGTCGCTAGTCGCTAGATGTCAACCGTTAAGCCTAGTCAGAGGCCTTATAGGGCGGCTTGATAACATCTGACATCAAGGTCCCTCACTAACCTTACACCTCTCCAACAACCCGCACTGAGCCCGCATGTTGGAGTATGGCTTGTTCCACCTCATAGTTGCGGTGAGGCCTGCCTGTGCCCAGAAGTGGGACGTATATAGGCCGTTTGTGTACTACGGTACTCATAGCATTTCATAAAAATGCTCCTAACGTATTGATCTGACGCTCTGCAATACATTGCGCAAATGTTTACGACACAACCCCATTGCCCATTGTCTGGCCGTGCGATGAATGACGATCATGGGAACACACGAACAGCAATTAAAATATGCTGCATCTGGTGAAGGATGCAGTTTACTTGCAGTTTGTGTACCGGTGTCGGTGCGGCCAATACGTGCAGTTTCTGTAGGATTGGCTGGTCTTTTTGTGATCAAATAAGTGACTTGATGGGCTACTGTTAGTGATCACTTTTGGAATCATTTTCAGTACCTAGCATCTTGAAGTCAGCGTTTGAGTGGTTCCTCATTATAAACAAGGGACGACTTCTTCTTCAAATAAAGGTTGGTATGGTGAATTGTACTGCGATCTCTAATCTCTAGCAAAACCTTTCGACTTCATGGAATCAAACCTTGTGCTGGTTGAACTGTGGTGTCGAACTCGAATTCAACTGTCAGATAATTTTCTATGTGTTTCTTTTTAAGATCTGTAAATCACAATTAACAGAAAGAGCTTAGTGTTTTTCATAAATTGAATAAAATATTACGTAAGATCGTTTGAAAACTACGCATTACTAAGGTAACTGCGAGGTGATTTCAAAATCAAGATCGAATTGAGTTTTCGAAATTGCTGGGCTGTTATTAAAAATGTATGCTTCTGAATGTTCCGTTCACCATGACGACGACTAACTACTACCCCGCCTGGGACTGGGATATAGTCGTGAGCGTATATTAAGTAATGATGCATACCGCCGAATTCACTAACGCAAATCATAGTTGAACAGCTCTTACAAGTATACCTGTCACTATCATCACTATTAGATATGCAAGCGCTTAGAGAAGCAATTGCGAACAGCCGCTGCGAATGTCCATGCGTACACTCAGTTGACCCCACTGAAAATCAGGTCTACCAGGCATTAACTAAGCTGAGTGGGATCCATTTAATTTTGGACATCGTGACACTGCTGTCTGGTGGACATTTTTGTTTATATTTTTCTTTTTTCAATAACCATTTTGTTTTCTTTGTTTATAGGTACGTCTGTACGCTGCGATGTCCGAAATCAATATACGGTTTTTTTTCTTTCTTTTCAGTTCTGTTATCAATTTACCGAAAGGCATGAGATTGAAGGCCTGCTCAACTAATAGTTGGCTTGATTGCCGTTCGAAAATTCGGCAGATTGTCAATTAGATTTAAAATAAGAATGTTTAAAAATAAATTAATTCGAGACGAGGAATCTTACTAAATGGTTGTCAGTTCAATTATGTCTCTTTTTTCGATGATTGGTGTCAAATTCGTGCAGGCGTTAAGCTTCCTGGTAGACCAGTAACGAGTCCTTTTTTCTTGATTCCAGATCCACTACATCCAAGAACATGAAGCCGTTTATAAAACAGGTTGGTTTAATTAAATTGAAGCTTTATTAATCGTAATATTTTAATGGCCTTGGCAATGATCATGTTGGTTGGTCGTGTCAAACGTGCAATATCAGTATCACGAGATGGAATATTAAAATACGCAAAGTCATGCATCTTAGCGTCTATGACACTTATAGCCAATAAATCATATTACGACTTTAGAACATCACGGACACATTTTTTTTAATTATTATCATTACACACCACCATGACGTCCCATCGACGATCACCACCAGCACCACCATCATCGTCACCATGAGGTTACATTATCGTCCCGATAATACAGACGCGTGGCAGGTCGCGTGTCTCCACAAACATTTGTTTAAGTACAATTCACCTATCCAAGGAACGCCCTAGGCTGAGGACCAAGCCCCCGTCTGGGGAGCCCTTTGACACGGGACTTTAAATGTTAGGGTTGAAAACCCTTTGCGTCCGGTAGAGCTGTCAAAGCCATCAGCGACTTAACAACACAACGGTATTATCAATTTGAATAAAAAGAGTCCCTTCAAGTTCCGTAGTCGATTTGACCTATAACCATCGGGCAATCAAGAGGCTTCCAACTAGTAATCATGATTAGACAAATGAGGTGGCTCATTTGTCTAATCATGATTACTAGTTCAGAAGTTATGAGCGAACAGATGAATGCCACATACATACAGGTCAAAATCATAAACCTCCTTCTTGCATGGCCTTAGTCGGGCAAAAAGGAACCGTCAGGGCCCCTGATTGCATACGAGCGCTACATGGGCTAGAGCCGCCCCTTCTCTCCCTTCTGCTTTTCTTCTAGCACTACTTAGTAGCTGTTTAACTAGCGTTTTGACCATGCCATGGCATAGATTCATGATCACTAAATCACTTCATGATTACTAAAAAAAATATAGATACCTATAGGTAGTTTTTGCCTACGTGGTGACTCAGTTTTGTTGTATAGAAACTAAAATACAAAAAGGTTTGGCATAAGTGCACGTTTACTTTAATTGTATCTTAAGCATTTTTAAATAAAAATAATGGTGTTAGGTGCTAGGCAACAGTCGCTTTTTCTATTTGTTATTTTTTTTATATATTTCGTAACTCCGCATGTACAATGTAGATATTTACCTTACCCAAATCAAGCAGAATCGAACCTCACAGAACCTCTACAGAGATATTGATAAAATCGACGATCAGTCGCTTCACTAAATGGCATTTATCTTAATTGCCTTTGTTAGGTGGTTTCGAAGCCTTACTGGCCTAGTTCGAGACAGGGTAGGCTTTAGCTACCCATGTAGCTCCCATGTCCCACCAATGGTCAAAGCGGGCAAAATGGCTTTCGTCACCTTCTAACACTCACCGCCCGGGTGCACCGTAAACCTTATGTGCCAGCCGCCCCTGGCTACAACCACACAACAATCCGATCGATGCCAATTATGGACTTTCCGAATAACACTTTTTTTCTTTGTGCGGCCATCACAAAGTATACCAATACTATCACCATACCATACTACCATACCAATTGTATGATTAATGCTTTCCTCAAAATGTTTCCAGGCCTTCGTGGTGAGTGGCGCTGCGCTGAACATTGCTGGTCACGGTTGCGCACACGGCTTCCCAGCAGTCCTGTTCGCCCAACTCAAGATCAGCGGGGAGGTGGTTCTTACTGATCATGATACTTCTTGGATAGGTGAGGAGTTTGTTTTCTTCTTCTTCTTAGCATTTGTGCGTCCACTGCTGGACATATGCCTATTGAATGGCTCTCCAAGAAGATCTTGATGCGGCGAGTCTTGTCCAGATCGGTCCTGCCGTCTTTTTTATATCCTCTGACCATCTGGCCTGCCAACACTTCTGCTTCCTGTACGAGGTCTCCAAAAAAGGGTTCTGTACGACCTGTTATCTACAACTGGCCGCTCTGGAGACCTAGGAGAGAGAGAGGTCAAAGAGTTTAGGCCCATTAGTACACGTTGTAAAGCTGATGATGATTATGATGATGTTACCGTTATAACATCATCACGTTATTTGTATAAAATTGAAGATCTATTCAACAGCACCTCCGGTGTTTGAGGTGGGTCAGTAAAGGAAAAACAAACGAGATATGCCAAGCAGTCTAACATGAAGACATAATTCCTTTGATGAATAGTCAACCCTGAAAAACGTTTAATTAGATTATTCAAGTACACCTGCATAATTAAAACAAATAAGACGTAATACCTGAAGCAATAATGAATGATTTATACAAAACAAAGCGTAAAACAATAAGCCTAGCATCTTAGACAGCACCAGGTTTTATGGACACTGTAAAACCATGTTTTTTATTGTTTTCAAATAGGTATGATTGTTTTCCGGGACCCTTCATTTTGAATGCATAGGCTATAAAATGCAATCAATCAACTGTTTATTGTACAAATAATACCTATTTACATTCATTGGTGTTACTTAGGTAAACATAATAAAATGGTGTTGTTGATAAAGATAGATCTGCCTATGATGTTAA
This sequence comes from Udea ferrugalis, assembly GCA_950022985.1. Lineage (NCBI taxonomy): Eukaryota > Metazoa > Arthropoda > Insecta > Lepidoptera > Crambidae > Udea > Udea ferrugalis. The sequence goes on along the minus strand of OX465541.1, from coordinate 9,971,993 downwards.
AAGTTTTGTTAAAAAAGATTGATTTTGACTAAAAACATTTTCACTCTGATTTCAGCATCGGTAGTAGGAGCCATGGGAATCGTCGGGAACTTCATCTCGCCTGTGCTGATGAACCGCTTCGGGCGACAGAGGGCCCATCTCATCACCACTATCCCAGCTTTACTAGGCTGGATCATCTTCGTCTTAGGCAACTCTGTCCCTCTCTTCCTCGTAGCCAGACTTCTACACGGCCTCGCTCTAGGCCTTCGAACTCCTCTAGCTGCTATATTAGTAGCTGAATACACTGATCCAAAATATCGAGGAGCATTCTTAGGAACGTTTGCTATTTCTCTCGGATTAGGGATATTCTTATCACATCTTTGGGGAGCCCATCTAACTTGGCGAACCACAGCTGGTGTTTGTGCATTGTTTCCTCTGATATCAATGGCAATAATCAGTCTATCGCCAGAATCTGCAAGCTGGTTGGTCTCCAAAACGAAGTTCGAAGAGGCGAAGAAGGCTTTTAGATGGGTGAGAGGCGAAGGTGAGGAACAGGACGAGGAATTGGAAGCAATGATCACATCTCAAAAGGAGGAGCAGAAAGCCGAGCTACAAAGACAGGATGTCAAGAAACTCACTTGCAATGGGATGTTCAGAGCCGCAATCGATTCTATCAAGGACGCTTTGCGGATTTTCAAAAGGAAGGAGTTCTACAAGCCGGCTATCATAGCTATAAGCATGCTCGTGGTCTTCGAATTTGGTGGAGCTCACATGTTTGCAGCATACGGAAACATAATCTTGCAAGCAGTTCTCAATAAGGACGATCCAAAAGACGTAGCCTGGCAGTTCACACTCGTAGATTTACTTAGGACTATTTGCGCATTCGTTGCTATATTTTTGCTCAAATATTTCAAGCGCAGAACCATTTTATTCTCGAGTGGCGTTCTGACAGTATTATCTCTCTCTTCCATTTCCGTCTTCATTTACATGAGGAAGGCTGGGCTGTTCAGTGCCCCTTGGATATTAGACATAGTTCCAATGACTTTAATGATAGTTTATACTTTAGTTTTTTGTTTAGGATTAGTCCCTTTAAATTGGGTCATATGTGGAGAAGTATTTCCTTTAGCTTACAGAAGCTTAGGGTCAACTTTATCTACGTTATTTTTGACTCCATCATTCGTCATATCTATGAAGACTGCTCCTCATTTGTACTCTTCAGTGGGCGTCGAAGGGGCTTTTCTAGTGTACTCAGCCACTTTAGTAGTTTTCCTAGGTATCATTTACGTTTTCTTACCAGAAACTAAAGACAGAACATTACAGGACATAGAAGATAGTTTCAAAGGTAAGAAGAAAGAAGACAACGAGGTACAAATGACGTTATTGAACAAAGAAGATGTGGTTGTCATGAAATGAAACTTTTATCAAGCGAATCTTGTGTGATAATGATGACAAGATTAGAATTATCTGTGATAAAAATTACGATACTTTTAAGATAGAAATAAAGGTACGTACATAACAAATTTATGTTAAAAGACAACCCTTGTTACGATCATAGGTAAATACAATTAGAGAAGTAAGATATTGTCACCTTTATCAGGTGACAATTTAAGTTTTAACATTCTCATTAACCGTTTGTTATACGTTAGACGAGTATTATGATATGACTTTTGTGTACATACAGCTTTATTTCCTGTCCAATATTCCTATGTAATAATACTTTTATATTACATAAATGTACTAGCACATAAGAAAACATGTAAATACCTCTGAAAACCAGAAAAAGACATTTGGTCGTCTTGGCATCAGGCGGGAATGGAACCCGCATTTTTCGCAACCTGGGCGACTGCACTAACCACTGTGCTACCGAGACTGGCCGAAACTTTCTGGTATATTTACCCTATGAGCCACGGTGATTTCATCAATGTCAAAGGCATCCATCCACCTTCAACACTCAGAAGAAATATTATTTTATTTAATTTAGTGCAGTCGCCCGGTTTGCGAAAGATGCGGTCGAACCCGCCTGATGCCAAGACGACCAAATTAATGTCTTTTTCTGGTTTTCAGATCTTTGGTAAAGATACTGCCTGGAAAATGCTAAAAACAATAATAACATGTAAATACGTAAGGTTTAAGCGTAGCTTATGGGCTTTCAATTTGAAGTAGGTGTATACCAATAAATGTATGTATTCGATACTTCATTATTGTTTTTTAAACAAATAGCATTTCTATTAACTTAACTCATTAGATATATTGTCTATACATTTTAATCTGTATTCTAGTAAGTAGCGGATTTTGTGTTTAAGATACATTAAAGGGTATTTTTAAGGGAACCAAAGCAGGTTACCAATTGCGAACAAAAATATATGCAGATAGATAGAGGTAGAAACGTTATTCCTAATTAACTAAACATACAGCAGTTAGGCTGGGCAAAAATAACATAATAAAGAAAATGAAAATCTTTTTTACATCTTTTATTGAAGTAACACTTTTTTAATAACATTTATTTTAAACTAGGTGAACACCTAAAACAGGCAGGTATTTGTGTATTCTTTGGTCAATGATTTAAATGTGATCCACTAACTTACACATTTTTTATTTAAATGCATAACAAACTTAAACATGAGTGTTTTTTCACCCTCATAAATGGTCGAACCTGCAACCTGTGATGTACTTAGTAGCCAACTTTGTGACCAACTACAAATCAATTGTCAAATCGAGTTTTAAATGTAGATAGCATTTCATACACATAATAAATAGATTAATATTTATGATGAGTATAAAATGCTTGCCTGTGAAACTAAAATGCTTCTGGTAAGAACCATCCTATATTGAAACAAATATCCTTACATAATAGCACTTCAAGCAAGGCACTGTTTCGTCAAGTATTACACAATATGAATTTTTTTATCTGTTTGAATCTTAGAGCTTAAAAATAATAATACAGCACTTGATTTATTTAAAATACTAACAACTTACAACATAAATCTTTGGAGGAACCCTAGACAAATTAAAATATAAATACTTAAATGGCATAACTAACTTTTTCCATAGCAGAAAAGCTAAAGTTGTTATTCTTACTCAGGGATAGCCTTCCAAATCTTACTAATTTTATCCAGAGTAAGATCAGGTGGACCAAATATGAAAGGCCCCACTGAACCAGGCCCTAACATGGTCAGCATATTAGCTTGGTGCCGGTTGAGGATCAAAGAGGACAGTGGAGTACGTTCCACTCCTATCTGCTGTGCACATACTCCAGTAATGTGCACATCATCAATCCAGAAGTATGGTAGGTTTTGGGCAGCGGTCAGCAGACGAGGAACCACATCTTGAGAGTATAGTATAGCCCAACCTGAAAAGTTTGTTGTAATTTTGTATTTCATTAACTAATACTATTAGGAACTAACACTGATCTTTGTAAATTGAATTTGTAATGATTTCATTACCTGCACAATATGTTGGATAGTATTTTGCTTTGAATTCAGCAGGTGTCACTTTCCATTTTGAGTCAGATGAACGTTGCACTACAGCATGCACTAGAACTTGACATGTAATCAGCCCTTTTGCTCCCCATGGAGACAATTCCTTTGCCAGAAATGTTCTTAAGGCATGAGCATTCACAACCATATCATCATCTGTCTTCAAAACATATTTTGCCATAGGACAATGATGAGCAACCCACTTCAATCCCATGACATGCTTGTATGTCATGTTACGATACGCATCACCAAAGTTACCTTGCACAATATCACCATAAGTCAAACTTTCATTATGAATTTTCTGAGCGACAGTCAAGTTCGAAGACTCACCCATCATAAACACAACTTTAGTTGAATCAACAGACCGTCCCCAAGTGTTCCGTATCAACATTCTATTAGCAAAATGAGTGGGTCTTGAAGAAATAATAACAACTAGTAATAAACCTGCTGGATAATCAATACAGGGCTGGGGGTTCACTTTGAATGAGAAGTTTTTAATATTTATCAAGTGCTCATAAGTATCGTTTATTTGGAGAAACTCCGAGGCAATTTCTGGGCCAAGGAGGGCGAATTTAGGGTCAGAAATACGCACTATAACAGGCGTTGTGGTGTTATAATAGTCGTAGACCAGCATGAGGCCGAAAACACAGAATAAAAACTTGTGTAAAGTTAACATTTCGAACCTTTCTCGTTGATTTTCAGTCATATTACAAGACTTTTTCTATTATATGTTATAAATCACATTGGTAACACACATGCTCTACAACATTTTGAGGGTTAAATATCAAATTTAAATCGATGTATACGAAAACAAACAATAAATAAACATTGGGAATTCGATTCGATCGATTCAATTCAAATGTCAAACTCGAAAGAAGTTGTCAGTTGTCAAATCTGACGTTGATTGATGCGTTCTAAAATGTGCTTATTCCACCCCAGTTTTCAGCTAGACAGAAAGCATCGACCTCATAGCCGATGTGCGGTCGATGCCAATCATCGACCTCATCTGACCTCAACTTATATGCTGTGTGGTGTGGCCAATGTGGTTAAGAGAAGTCAGTAGCATCCTAATGACAGGCGAAAGGACATGGTCACAACGATGGGTGGGTGGCAAAGACAGACCAATTAAATACGTCTAGCATCAGAATCTACCTACCAATGAGTTTGTACCATTTCCGTGAGCTGCTGTGTGTGCGTACCACCATACTGGAGGTTGTTATAAAGGTCATGGTTATTATTGTTTTTAGCATTTTCCATGCAGTATCTTTACTAAAGATCTGAAAACAAGAAAAAGACATTTGGTCGTCTTGGCATCAGGCAGGAATCGATCCCCCTCATGGGTTCTCGCCTCGGCGTGGCGAGGGGGCCTAGTACCGGTGGAGCTGTGGGGCCAGTGGGGCCTGCAGGCGCCTTGAGGCGCGTGGTTGGGGCCGCGGCGCACAACCGGTTGGTGGGGGCCAGTAATCCGAGGCTGATACCCCCTGTGCGTCACGGCCCGGCGGGGCCGTACCGAAGGTTACGGCAGCGGAGCCGCCCTTTGGGTGGCTCGTGGTTGCGGGCCCAGTAGGGTCTGCGTACGGTGGCCAGCTGGCGCGTGGTACGGGGGTGCCGCCGCCAGCATTGCACGGGTCACCGCTGCCTGGTAGGGACGGCTTGACATCCTCGGCTGTCCCTTCTGGCCTCCACTCACGAAGGGGGGGTCGCTTCCGGCTCGCCATGCAGGCGGGCTCCGTCCGGGGGAACGCGCACAGCTATACGGCGTATTCCCCCACTACGGACGATCAGAGGGAGTTGTAGGGGTTTTAGTCGGTAGGGCCACTGGTATACCACCTTTCCAGTGGAGAGTCCGTCATAACCCGTCCGTCCCCCGGTGGACGGGTATGCGTAAGGCATTTCCCCTAGTTTTAAAAAAAAAGGCAGGAATTGATCCCGCATCTTTCGCAAACCAGGCGACTGCACTACTGACTACTGACTGTTATAGAGGCCTTTAACCATCCCTGCACACGCGGCGTGCTTTGAGGGAAACAAAACGTCGCCAAATGTCATATCCCTAAAGTCCGTAGCGTGTGGCGGCTTCCGGCTTCAACGTGCGAATCCGCGGCGAGTTCACATAAGTATGAAAACTACAGAAAATTTGCCGGTGGTGGCTGGCTGGCGTGTGGCCCGTGTGCGGTGGCGTATGTAATGGTGCGGTGCAGTGATATCGAGCCATGGGCGGCTGGAAAACATCCGACAGCAATCAGCCTCCGACTACGTATACTGATATCTAGCGACTTCAGCCGGGCACAACAGATTACTGCTTAGCGTGCCTTCCGAAGCACGAAAATGCCCACAAAATACACCACTTCGGTGTCAATCATCCATCCCATGTCCTACCCGGGGTGGGTTGCTGTACGCATTAAAAATAGGTTTCTAAAAGTATGTTATGCCGCCTACATTGTACATCTAAATCTCTGTAAGCATTGTAATGTAATTGCTTTCTTTGTGCAATAAAGTAAATCTTATTTCTTATCTTATGTTACTAAGGAATCCCACACTAAGATTGCTTTCCTCTGCAATGCTTCGACAAGTGGCCGCCCGTTGACCGAGTGAGTTGGGCAAAGACGTCACCCAAGTGCTGTGTCGCCAACGCTGCCGTCCTATTATTGGCGATCGGCAGCGGCTTACCGGCACTTGAGCACGACCGCGGCATTCGTATAAATATAGAGGTGATACAACATTTTATTACGATCAAAAATTAAAGAGCTTCCGTCATTTATATTTTTAAAAAGTCGACAGCATTGTCGGGGACTGGGATTCGAGCGTCTTGTATTTCAAACCTAGTCAAACTAAAGGCTTCTCCTGTTTTTTTTCTTGTGCCAGGCTCTGTCAGTTATCTCGTTTTTAAGTATAACAACATTAATAAGGTGTCTAAGGTAAAAAATCACCTTTATTTTTCAATGTAATAGGTACCAATTTTAGGAATTGTGCCCGAGTCGACTCCTTGTAGTGACATCTCTGTATGGCCTCTATTTAAAAATGGGACAAGGTCATATTTTAAGATTTAAGAACTGGTTTTTCCATAATGTAATTATTCACAATGTATCACAAAAAAAAAGTTAACAAATATCACGTTTGTGGCGAATACACAGCTCTATGTCAAAACAAAGAGGGCGTGCTCAAGAGGCAAGACCTCAAATACGTTCACGAGGACTGCGCCTTCTTAGACCTCATTGCGGACATTAGGAAGTCGCCAACTAAGTACTTACTACTTCTTTTGTAGTCGTAAACTATTTTGTGTTTTATAAGTTTTGTGTTCATTGTACAATTTGCGACTAACTCTCCGGTGATGAAAAACACCGACAGAACACCCAAGCAACGTGGAAATTCAAATTCGCCAGGCGAAATGGGGGCTTTTTAATGTTCCGTCCACTCTCTAACCCGTTTGGGATATAGGTAGTGTTGCCCAAATGCAAGACCAAGACGAGACTTGGCCAGTCTCGGTCTTGGTCTTGCATTAATACACCTGCTCTTGGTCTTGGTCTTGGTATTGCACTCCCAGTCTTGGTCTTGGTCTTGGTCTTGCAGCAAAAGTCTCGCAAGTCTTGCAATTACCTATGAGCTTGTCGCTATTTATTAAACGTTTCTTAAAATGTTAGAACAACGCAACAGAGTAGGTACAATTTGAGCTCGAATTAACATTGCCATGGTAAAGACCAACTATAAATTAATAAATGTCTAAACATTACATGGGAAATTCAAAAAAACAACTGACGCCGGTTTAGGTTTGAACCCACGACCTAAGCGGTCAGTGGCGATGCTCTAATTAACTGACTAACCAGTCATCCAGGATGCCTATAACATTGATGAAATATCCCTGGCTCATAGGGTAAATATCCCAGAAAGATTCGGCCGGTCTGTTAATGGTCTCGGTAGCATAATTGGAAGTGGAGTCGCCTGGTTTGCGAAAGATGCAGGTTCAAGTCCTGCCTGATGCCAACATGACCAAATGTCTTTTTCTGGTTTTTCAGATCTATAATATCTTGGTTTTTAGGTAAAGCATCACTTGTCTAGCCATGAGCAACTTAAGCATTTTCGATATGTCGCCTTCCAACAAAAATGCACAGTACATCGTGTGCTTCAAGCTGTTATCCTTATAATTCAAATCTCATTAAGAGGAAAGGAAACAAATTTCGACAATGTTTAAAAATCGAGCTGAAATTAGTCGTTAATAGAAATTTGACGCATTTTAGTTTCAATCATTACAAACAAACATCAATCTGTACTCGTGTCGTCGTCCTTCTATCGTGTGGTTGACTGGTAGAGAATGCGTTTTGGATTGAAGTTCGTCATAAGTGCATTTTTTTAAAGAGTGCAATTAGGAAAAAATAACTCCTACGAACAACAGCTTCATTTCAATAAACTTTATTCTATTCTTTTCTATTCTATCAGCACCTAAATTGTATTGCAAAATCTATCTCAAAACTTCCGATTGCGATCACTACTATCGCTAACTTTATAGTCAAAAACATCAATTTGAATGCAATCAAAGGCAAATACACCCTCGGGTACGATTTCTACAAACAAAAAGTTTTGTCTTTTTCATTATTCTTATTGGCAGCCACGTTTGTATTGCGCATGTCCGTGAAACGAAACGCATTTCTGGTCAAGTGATATTGCTGCCCGTCATTACGTTTGCCGCGCTGGTTCAGCCGCTGTCAAGCCGCGGTTTGGCGCGCTTTTTTTTTCTTCTGAGAAAAAAAAATGGCCCGTTTAATTTTAGTAAAAACTGAAAAGGAATTTTAGAAATAAATGATGCGAATCAACGCTTAAAATTGAAAAATAGATGTCATTGAACGTAGATTATTTTTGAAGGTGATAAAATATGGTTTATTTTACGTGTAAATAGAAAGAAAGAAAAAATGGCTGCACAAAAACTTCTCTGGCTAAGCACGGTGCTCCTGCGACTATGGCTGGGTGCCACAGACTTGTGTTATGCGCAGTAAGTAACTTAGAAAAGTTAGTTGAAGCCTTTTGAACTTGTGTTACGTAGCAGGGTCGGTAGTAATGATGATGGCGGGTCAGGTACAGCTTATTAGCTATGAGGGTCGTAGTAATTGGCAAAATGCGGGCTTCTGTATGTTCCGTTCACCAGACGGCAATAATTAGTGCCTCTGACTACCCCGTTTGCGATACAGTCGTGAGCGCATGTTGTGATAAAGAGATCAGTCTGCAAATCAGCGGGATAAAATTAATCAACATAGGTACCTTCATTATTTTGTGTTTCCGATAATGGCACAGTTGCCAGCGCCATGATCACAAATTAAAGTTGGATCTTGTCGATGTCGTTGGCATTTGGCAGAAATAAAGGGCCACAGCAGACATGCAAATTTTAGCATCGACCGCCGACGATTTAGCTTTAGAAGCTGGATTCAGCGACCAAACGTTCCACACCGTAGGTACACTTTAAACTCCAAATGCGTCTACCTAGTCGCTAAAACGCGTGATTCCGATACCCCGTCCGAACACACGAAGTCACTGAATCGCGATACTGCATTGATACCTCACCAATTTACTGCGATTGAACGCAGAGAGTCGTCAAATCGTGCTATTTCGTATTATTTTAATCGAGTCGATACAGTCGCGAAATCTCCGATCGCCGACGCTAGTAACATGTCTGCTGTAGCTCATATCGGTTTTGAACGGTTCTTAGTAACCATGAAAGTATAAAGAAATACTTAAGTATTTATAATGTTTTTAGACCCACTGCTAGATTAATTACCAATTTGCTTAATCTGTATTTATTCGTACCTACTGTTTTGTATTTAATTGAGGTGCCCGTGACTCAATTGGGACAGTGGATAAGTAAAGCAATGCCAATTCGGGAATGAGATGGCTAAACACCCCGAAAGTTGTGAAACGTTGTCAGACGTCAGTCGTTAAGCCTAGTCAGAGGCATAAGAGCGGTTTGACAAAATCTGACTCAAAAGTTTATCACTTACCGTTACTCCACTCTAAGAATCGGCACTGACCCCACGTTTTGGAGTATGGCTGGTGCCACTTCATCTTTGAGGTGAGGTCTGTGCCCACCAGAGGGACGAATAAAGACCGTAGTTCTGTTAAATCTTCGCTTTGTGTGTTTGAACGCCCTGTTAGGTAACATACTAAAGGCAACGCAATACAGGACCATTGTTGTATTAACATAGTTCAGAAATACACTGCTCAAGAGTGTCTATGGATATCGCATTTTCATACAAAGTATAGCTATTTGGGAGGCTGTAAAAATTAAAATATTGATACCAACGTAGAAATTTTTAGAACACAGAAACTGCTATATCTGCCCTTTCAGATTGTATGAAGAAATTCATTGTTGTAGCATTATTGTACAATCGTAAGGACGTTAAAAAAAGACAGATTTTTCTTTTAAAAAGTGTCAAAATATTAGCAAAATTAAACGTTTTTTTTTTTGTGTAATTCTTAACCTTTATCTTATGCCTCTGTCCTCGCGTTATTCTAAGATAATGCTCAACTTGTAAACAAACTTAACTTTATGAAATATTTGAAAAATGATATCCCTATCCCTAGACAGTTTTGATGTGTGTAGTTACTCGTATTGTCGCGATTTTTTTATGGATTTGAGAGCCTTAAACCAACTGAGCTATTATTGCTTTAAAACGTTTCAGCTCTCCAAAAGGATTGTTTCCTAAAATAAATTTTTGCGGACATTTCAACAATAGGTCTAAAATACCCTTTTCCAAGTAAACAAAGACAGTTCAACGGGCTATATGAATAATTCGACATGTGGCAACCGCGATGGAAAGGGTATAAACAGACAGTGACAAATACAGCTTTGTGCTTTCCTCAACAAATATTGTCGTGGGCTTTTGCCGTTTATCCTGGGAAAGTACCTCACTAAGATATCAGATAACAAAACTGACATGGCGAGCAGTACTGAATTAGCCGTGGACAGTTTTTCACATAGCTGTTACTTGCAACTATAATCAAACTTAGAAAATCCAAATCAATTGCTCTGGTTTCATGAAAAGATGTCATATTTTACCATCTTGCAAAAAACTCTTTACCGAAAGTTACTTCCAAACCACCTTAATCATAAACCCTCAATGAGGGTCATCATTCATTCATACCTACTCGTTTTGCTGTCAACATTTGCGAGCCAAACCATTATTATATGAATAAGGGGTTTGACTTAGCAGGCGTGATAAGTGCTATAGACATATGATTTGGTTGTACAATATAATTTACTATTTTTTATTGCAATGCCATTTTAAAAAAGAGTAACGCTAAGTTTCTCACCCGGTCTTCTCAGTAGAAACAACCTTCCGACGTCGGTAGTAGAAAAGTCAGCATCAAAAGTAGGTATGGTACCAATTTCGTACTTAATCAAACTGGGTAATAACTATGAAAACTTAAACAAAGTTAATGTGACATAGTTCTAGAATGTTTACATACATTTGAAGCTGACTGTACATGTTTTTTAACTATCGTGTTTAAAAATTTGATTTTCGGTTATTCGAAAGTACTTGATGTGCAATAGTCTTCTTAAATAAAGAAAAAAATAATTAAAACTAAGCAGTTCCCATTCTCCACACCAGGTCTACACTGCTGACCTTCCAAGACCTGTTACCGGACGACCCTCGCAACTACGACAAGATGCGCCCGCCCAAGGTCAACGACCAGCCCACCATCGTCAACTTCCACGTCACTGTGATGGGGCTGGACTCCATCGATGAGAACTCTATGGTGAATAACCTTCTTCTTCATCTTTCACTTTCCCACAGTTCGAAGTTCGATATTATATGCCGCATGAACACCATGACAAAAACTCTTGTAAAAGACATTCGGTCTTGGCTTCAGACGGGAATCGAACCCGCGTCCTTCGCAAACCGGGCGACTGCACTAACCATTAACCATAATGTTTCACCAATGTTTAGGCATATACCATAAACAGATGAGGGAAGATGATAATGCATTATCCCTAATTCTAAAATAAAATAATCCTTTAAAAACTCTGGAGGGCGATTCGCGATCTATCGGTGAAATAGCGCATTCGAACGAATCCCGAACTCGAGCTTGAGTTTCGATATTATAAAACGCAATTCACAACGGCATTTCATTCGGATTCGGTTCGAGACCACAGATTTCAAAGAATATTTTAGTGTTACTAGCTCTGTTTTGAAAGATATTTCTGAAAAAAATAAAAATATGTAGGTACTCATGTCAGCGACCTCAAAGCCAATAGACTCCTAATGACAGGCGAGAGGCTATGGTCATAAAGTCAGATTATTACGTCGGAATCCCCAATCTACCACCCAGTGAGTTTCTACCGTTTCAAGTCAAGCGACAACGTCACTGATTGGACAATAAGCGTATTGACCAATCAGTGAAATTGCCCCCTCCTCAGGTAGAATCCTCCTCACGCTGAATTTCATACAAGAAATCAAACATCAGGCGTGTAGTGGCTGAAAAATCGATGACTCATGTATTTACGCGAAGTTCAGTGTGTATCATATCTAAATTTTTATTTTCTTATTGACCTCCAACTATCATTTAAACTTCATTATGATTATGAAATAGCTTACAACCACTAGTACCAACTAGTGTAACGGATTTCTCCTCCTTTAGATTTATTTGATTAAAGTCTAAAAATTAAAAGATAGTATTTTCACATCTAACGAATTTTTAAGTAGAAATGATATTAAAAGACATTGTGCAAATTCCTGCCATTTTGGCAATGGCATAGATTGTGGGTCGACGAAATATAAAAGTAGCCGAATTTGGCAGATTTGAAAATATAGACTTCAACATTGTAATTTTCAGTGCATAGTATAGCATCCGCAGAATACCAGTCATCGTGACGGGCTCTGCCGACACTGCATCGTACTTGCTGAGCGGAGACCATTTTGCTACATCCCTTTTTGTAAGGTGGTTAAGTTATTTTTGTTTTTCTTGTGTTTCTTTTTGTTTTGTGGTACCAAATACATTTTTTAAAATCTATTCTATTCTTTGAGTATAGTAAATTGAGCACAAACAAAAAACAATTTATCTGCATCCTTTGATTTAACTAAAAAGAAAAAGCTGCGGCCTCTGCCAATGCGTGCTACAAAATCGGGTCCAAAGGACCTGTTGCGTTCAAGCTCATAAGACAGTGACTACGGCTACTGTACGTGCGCGTCAATCATACGTCATTGTGAGTAAGCATGTCCCAGTTTTCAAATAAGCGAAATAAAAACGTCACGTGTATCTTCCTCTTTTTGTTTTAATCAAAGTTTGCTATAAGTTTTGAGCGAAAGAACTTATTGATCTGTAAAATTCATTGCTAGGCAGACTCTTTTCGAAAGCGTGTTCGAATTTAATTTCTCTGTCTTACCATGTGGTTGACTGGTAGAGAATGCCTCCTGGCATTAAGTCCGCCATTTGTACTTTTTTATGTGCAATAAAGAATAAATAAATAAAATAAATAAATAAATTTAGTTTTATATGTTGGGACAAAATAGTGTGGTTAGATAGGTACTATGTGCTGCGGAGTTAGTGACTTAAAAACGACTACCTTAGGTTTGATTTTCAAAAAATCTGGTAACTTACAAGGTACAGTTAAGTGTGTTTTTATTTCCTTAAACGGTAACACTGGATATTGAGATTCAGTAACTATATAGAACGTCACTTGCACACCGAGAGTGACGTCATAGCGTTAGGTTACACTTTCTAAACGCAATTGACAACACACTCGTCATTGACAAGAATTACGAGAATGGCCGAACATTTCTCCTTCTTTTGTAGATAATGAATCGACTGGTACAGACCACTCGATATGGACAAAACGTAATGAAAAAACTAATTAAATTAGGAAAATATAATTGTTTCAATAACTTTTTGATCGATTGTAACTCAATAATTTTTATATGTACAACATAAACGGCCTATATACGTCCCACTGCTGGGCACAGGCCTCACCTCAACTATGAGCTGAAACAAGCCATTCTCCAACAAGCGGGCTCAGTGTGGATTGTTGGAGAGGTGTAAGGTTAATGAGCAACTTTAATGTCAGATGTTATCAAACCGCCCAAAGGCCTTGACTAGGCTTAACGACTGACATCTAGCGACGTCCGGGACCGGGACCAACTGCTTAACGTGCCTACCGAAGCAAAGAAATGCCTGAAATACACATCACTAAATTTCGGTCAGGGTGGTCAGCCATCCCATTTCCGACCCGGCGTGTATTGCTTTACAACAGCGATCGTCGCCGATCACTGTCACAATTGCGCCACGGGCACCTCCCTCCTTTATATGCATGAATGAGTATAAATGGGCCAAAGAAATGAAAAGAAAGGTTAATTTCACTGGCACAATACCTACCTTTTACCAGGTTTCAAGTTTGCGTATCTACACTAACTAGGGCCTCTTAGGTTGTCTAGAGGTAGGTTGTTTGAGAAATTCGAGCTTTTGGTGACTGAAACCAGCCTGAGCAAAGTCACAGTAGTTAAAGAATATGTCGAATATGTATCGTAGATCGCCTGTATTATAGAGAAGCCTTTTTTTGACGGGGTGAATGCTTTCCATCCTGCCCATGGCGGGGGTGAGGCCTTGGGCTCGCCTGCTGATATTCAGAATACCTAGTAAGCCGACGCACAAAAAATGCCTTATAATACTACGTTTAACAACGATACTACGTATTTATGAGCTACGTGGCCCAGTGGCTAAACACTCTGACTCGGAACCCGATTGTCCAGAGAACTGACTGGCCGGAACACCTTCTTTGTGTTCATTGTACAATTTGCGGCTGGCTCTCCGGTGATGGATAACAACTATAAAAAACCAAAGCAACCCGGATATAGGCGGTAGGGTCGCCTCCTACCACGTTGGGTTCAAATTTCATTGGCAAAATGTGGGCTTCTGAATGTTCCGTTCATCATGACGGCAACAATCAGTGTGCCTCTGACTACCTCGCCTGGGAAAATGGTCGTGATGTATGTTATGACTATGAATGGTATTGCAAATAAAACAAATTAAAAATATCCCCTAACAAAACGTTATATTTAAGTAAGTCTGTTTCCCACTGATGCCGATAAGTAAGTATTGTTCAGTGTTTCAGTTCATAGGGTTTTTCCAGGGCACATGTGTACATAAGCAGTATTTTTTTTATTGAACAACACTATTTGTGTTTGATTTACTAGAGGAAGCAAAGAACCATTAGGTAGTTCATTTATCAAGACTTCAGTAAATAATTCAGATTATAGTAGTTCCGTTTCGGGTGCTTTTCTTTCACACATACAAGCAGTCTATCCCAAGTTTGAATATCATCAAAAGTTTCCATTCTGAAAAAAAGTAATCCAATTATAAGCTATTAATCTTTCTAAGGCAATAAGTAGACACAACAAAACACAGGATGTACGGCAAAATGATTAAGACGGTTATGATATTTATTATTTCAATTGTTGTTTAGGTTCAAGCCTTTACGCTCTTTAGTCATACGACAAGAAATAGCTGAAATCTTGTTTTGAAAATTATTTACCTGAAAAAACGTGTATTCCTATTTTGTTTGCCGACTTATTTTACCCTTAGAGCGGCCCTCGTATTAATTTTATTTAGTTTGTAGAATGTAAAATGTTACGATGAATTCAAATGTACTTATTAACTGGAACTGCCACTTTTTACATCCAAAATATTATTTATTTATTCACAAAGTAAATAAATTGATCCTATAATTATAGGCAAATTAAAGTACACGCAAGTGCGAATGTCAGTTTGACATACCTACTAATCATCATAAAATCGTATGCAAAACTCGATAGCCAATACCATAAACAAGTCAATACCCAAGAGGAACCACTGACTATTTTGGCCTCCTGTTAAAAAAGGTTTTGTTTCATCATGAAAATCATCATCAGTTGCTGATTCAGGCGATATTTGCCCATGAAGACTCCTACGGAACAGCAAAATGGATTAGACGCATCTCGCAAATATAGGTATTTTAAAATGCGACTGCGAGATAGCGCCAAATTCTCATTTCGCAGAACGTTGTCATAATGCGATTAAGCCTTACATTAAGAAGCTGGAATATTAAGTAACAAGCGGCAAACTCTGGAAAGAATATTATTTCTTTACGATAGTTAATTTCAAACTTTTAGATAAGTTTTTCATCATCGATTCTGTGGTTTCACAGACCGAAGGTAGAAGATTTGACTGTAAATACCAGTCAGGGAATTCAAAGAATTAAAGGATCAATTGGGTTTTAATTGTAAAAAATGATTGTTATACAAATTGGTTACCTTACATTCAACTAATTTAATCTTTGATGATTAAATAATTTCATTGATAAATCTAAATAGCTGGATGGCAAGTTATTTGCGGTGCAATTTTTAAAATTCAGTTTCTTAAAGTACTTTTAATTTAATATGGCTGATAACAGATGTCACTTCAACTCCGTTGATAAAAGCACACTATGGTTCAAACGTCAGAGTAAGCATGGGATATAGACATAAGATTAATCAATTTATCAACAGATGTCACTAACCATTTGAATCGCGGAAATTTCTTTCAACAAATAATTCTCAATAATTATTTTATCTAGTGCATCCAATTTGTTTCCTACCATCTAACTCACTAGAAGATTCCAAGATCACATCACATCACACATCATCACACAGAATTTGGTATTTTTCTGAAAAAGTCTCGGCAGATTTTCCCAATTCATACAATTTATATTCTTATTCTTCGATCCTATTAATGGAATGCAGCAAATTTTCTGTATTTGCAAAGATTACACTACATGCACCCTACACATCCGCCGAAAAATCAAAAATAAAATATCTTTAAGTAAATAAATAATACAAACGTTAGGAAAAGTGTCAGAATAGCGTTTCGAAGTGCTAGTTCAGACAGAGCGATTAGTGCCAAATTGAAAAGGACGGAGTTAGAAGGAAAGAGGTATTCTTCTAGCTCCGTCCTTTTCAACTCGCACGATTGTCGCTAGGTTTGAACTAGCACGCACTGTAACTAGGGTAACCGACGCAATGACGTCATGGTTCGACTGGATAATATCTCCGGTGATCCTAAATTGAAAAATTAAGATACCGACCGATATCAACCGCTTCGGTCGGCAAATGAGATCTCGAAGGATCCTGAATCGATGCCCTGGTGTTATATCGAATTTCCAATGACAAGAGTTTCTAACTCAAACTCTTCCTTGCAGACGTATGCGGCAGACATATTCTTCGCACAAACATGGAAGGACTTCCGTCTGAGACTGCCAGAGAATATGACTTCAGAATACAGGTAAGAAAATATATGAAATTACCTATGAGTAGGAGTCTGGTTTAAACAGCTGTCAAGCCAATAAGGGTTTTTGAAGCGCCGCCTGTTGGCAAAAAAGTTGCAGACATTGTTCCATCAAAAGCTGCGTAACAGTCCATGAGGATTTTGGCCAACAGGTGGCGCCTCAGGAAACCCTTATTGGGTTGATAGCTGTTTAAACCAGACTCCTACTCATTGGTTTATACTTCATACACCTGGATTGACACTTATTACTGCCATCAGACGACGCTTCCACTACCTGTCAAATAGCATAGAGTCAGAAAACCATAATTGAAAATGGGGTTGCAAAGTTTTTCAGGCCAGTTTTTCCTTCCTTTTAATTAAAACCTGCTCGGACTTCATCCTTTGAATACTAGACGCCGCGCTTAGAGGGCTTACATTGGTGGACTCCAGAAGGTGGTGGAGTTTCCAGCTATCCTCAGCAAACCACAGCGAACCGTTTAATCCAGACTGCTGGAAGTTTGTTTGGTTTCAGGCTCGTGTGGCTAAATGACAGAATTTTCAAGGAAAAGACAGTTTTTTTGTTAAATAACCATTGTAAGGCTAATGTCATTTCACTCAGCTAATTAAAAAGCCGATTTAAAAGGTCATACCAATCGTTTCTCTATAAATGTTCACTTTTCACCCTTGATTATTATGATGATGTCATTTCAAACCATTTCATCAGATAAAGATCAGGTTAAAAATAAATTTCAATACCCTAAGTACTGAAGATATAATCTTGGTACGATCAATACAATTCTACATCATTTTTCTCGGTAACAATAATGTTTAACCTAATCGTTATGTACGGTCAACGGCTACACCTTTCCGTTTCCGCTCTTGCTAAATAATTCTCAATTCTTTGTATTAGAGCTAAGAGCAATGACCGAGAATGGGTAGCCTGACATGCTGTTGACCGTACCTAGGTATATATCCTTGAACAAACTAATAATCTAGCTACACACATAAGGACATCATGGATGATGGATGGATGTGTGGATGGGGGAAGTAAGGACATCATGGTTCAGAGAGATGATTACTAAATTGGATAGCACGCAATTAGGATAAGAATTAACAGTATGTGTGTGATACGTAGGTACTGTTAATTCTTATCCTAAACACATATAACAGAGAGTTTTGTTAGTTATTGATTGTTGTTTTAGTATGAATTATTTTCGTGCCTAGGATTCCATTTGATAACTTAGGTACTCCATGATGTTGATATCTCGAAAATTCGCAATGTACCTAATTAATGTAAGTAAAACATGTACTATCAATATTATGGTCCTTGGAGCCGGATTATCATCATGCGTATAAACACAAACAAACAAATTACTTTACCATGTTCAAATTCCTTTTCCCAAAAACTAAGGCAGACTAATTGTATAGGTAGCTATATCTGCTTTCACATGCCTTAGCTTCTTCCCTAATTTAGCATAATAACCTGAATACCTACCAGATATCCCGTTCCAAAAGCTCACTGTGCATAAGTGCTTGTCAAGTAAATTCCAATTTACCTAAACGAATTATGGTGTTCATGCATACTAAGATGGCATACCAGGTTAAGGTCCATATAGCCGACAAGCGTCCTCATTAAATAATAACATAATTTTGAAAGGATTGGAAATGACTCTCTACTCAATCCATGCGCCTGTTCGATTTTAAGCCTCACTCCCGGGGACATTGTGTTTCTGAAACAAACCTTTTATCTTTGGTAGGTCTACCTTCCACTTATTTTCAAAATCCTCCTCGTTGGCGCTTTTTTTAACAGATCCCAAAGGCCCCATTTTAAGGATGAGACCACTCTTATAGTATTGACGTGAACGGACTATAGTTGTAAAATACACCCTGTATATCCTTGTATATTATTGTCTATTATTTTACCTTATCTTATTAATCTGATATTTGCACTGATTTAGTCGCTCGTGACTTCTAGTATTCAGGTCATTTGATAGGCTATCTGGAGTTCCTAATAGTTTGCCTTATCTGGAGAGAAACAGATACTATGTCTGGGCTGTCAGTACTACTCGTATTTGTAAACAACCAGTGATTTTTAGTCTGACTATTTTGTTTGAACCTTTGTTTATATCAATAGTTTGGACCTGAACCTATTAATTTATTTACTAGCTGCCACCCGACTGACGGTGTTTTGTCAAATGCTATTTGGCAGTTTTATAGTAATAATGTTTTACTATCAGCAAATTTTTAAATTGACCCGTTTGACGACACATCAAGCTAAACTTTACCGTTTTTTATCATGCTTTTGACAAATGTCATTTCTTTGCATTAGAGCAAGAACTGACCAGAAATGGGTAGCCTGTTCAAAACGTAGAAACGATCGAGGAAACATCTTTTTCATATTTTTTTCCAATATTTATCGTACTTACTCCTATTCGATGCGCGGCCATCCAACAAACTAAATTATCGTTAGTTATGAACTATCGATGAGTCGATTATATAAACAGCCTTGAAGCACTAAATCCACCAGAGCCACTTTTTTTTCCTTGTGTAATAAGAAGTAATTCAAAATTCTTAAAGTTTCATAAATCATATACGGTGACACATTATTTTACAAATATATTACACAATATACCTAGTTACATTTTATTTGTGAAAAAATAGTAGAATATGTAGAATTTTTCATAAATACCCCCTTTTTTGCCCCTGGCCTGAAGAACTAATATCTTGTCTTTCCACAGACTGCTGGAAGTAGACTGGCTGAAGCACATGTGGCGACCCGACTCGTTCTTCAAGAACGCGAAGTCTGTCACCTTCCAGACCATGACGATCCCCAACCACTACGTGTGGCTGTATAAGGTTTATTTTCCTTTTACGCCCGGTCACGGAACTTACTATCTCATGAAATTTTGTTGTTTTGTTAACTAGTAAACAATAAGCATTTTTATTGATAAAAACAATAACTAATGACTTGCGATTGTTTATTTATAGGGTTGCGAGACCTATTTGCTGTTAGGGGCGGTCAGTTATCATCATATGGCTCGTAATCCATATGCAATAATCCAATCGCTGAAAAAGTGCTACAAGCGGCTACGAACTTTTTTACGCGCGCGCGCTACGAGATGTGAGACGCTCTCATACACAAGCCTACGAAAATGAGCTATGGGCGGAAAAACGCGCCGGCTAGTTAAACGTTATTTTAATGTATTTAATAATTTCATGAAATGGGCACTTCCCTGATCGGGCAACTATTTGTTATTTTCTCATATTTATGTTGTTGTTGTGATATTAGAAGTATTACACAGTTATAGTTTTCTGGCTTCTAAAATAAACCGAAACTCTGTATCTAAAGATAGAAATATTAGCCGAATAACTGTTCTCACAATTAAGTGGCCAAAAACTAGACTGACACCTAGATTGCTGTTTTCTAGTATTTCTATCTTCAGATAAAAACACAGCTTTGTGTAACTTTAACGAAACTCTCTATTCAGTTTAACTTGACAGGTCCAGAGTCTGTTGGTAAGAAGAATACTAACCCTGTGGATTTACCCTGGTAAAGTATTTTGATGTTTTTTGCTTCAATTGCCGAAGTTGAGCGATCAGAAGACGCCACTTGCGCTTTGAACGTTTTTGAGGGCTACCTAAGTTATTGCTAAGAGTTGCTTAGCTAAAGTTCTCGTTGAATGAAATTAACTTATTAAATCATAACTTTGAATTAAAAAAAAGTTCATATTGGATTTTAGTTACGAGAGTGTAACTTGTGTAAGTAGGTAGTTTTTGTTTAGTTTCATGTTCGCATTACTAAATGGGTACGGTCCTACCAGAAAACAAAATGTGGGTAACATATACAGTAATAGTAGTGATTTTGTAATTTTTAATCCTTTTAGACATCCTCATACTAAAAGCGAGATGCTTAGTGTTAGCCGTACGATTGTAGTACATATACTATGTTTGGATTAAAATCTAGGGAATAGGAAACTGCAGCCTCGAATTCATAAACTTGATACAAAGTCAAGCACCCCTCACAAATACGTATCTGATGTATCTTATCTTATAAATAATCCTATACTGTCTGTATACCTTTCATAAATAAATAGATCCTAATGACACTTTACTGGTTGGCACTAACAAATAAATATCCTTGGAAATTATTCCAGACAGCGCCGCCCTGCTCCAAACTATCAAATCTCGTAAAGTATGGGAACTAAACCACGGATAAAGTTATTTGAATACTTACTTTTTGGTGTCGGACACTCGGACTAATGCAAAGAGACATGGTCATGTACAGTCAACCCCCCCATTTACGTTTTCTCTCGCTCTTGCCAAATATCATTCCTTTGCAATAGAGCAAGGAGGACTGACCGGAAATGGGTAGAGTGATGTACCGTCCACCGTTATGAACATTTATTTCCATTTTGCAGGGATTGCACCCCATAACTATTACACCTGTGTATTACAATGTGCTTGCCTTTGATTGAAATTTGGGAACTCGTGGCTCAGACACTTCATGCATGTATTATGTAGAATCTATTCACACTCAAGATCCCGCTATATATCGCGATCTTGCGTGTTCGTAAGTACTAATAAAATAAAAATTAATTTCTAACTTTTGGAGGACAAGACGATCCTGTACATGGTGAAGTTAACTCTGAAGCTGTCCTGCGCTATGAACTTCCTCATCTACCCCCACGACACCCAGGAGTGCAAGCTGCAGATGGAGAGCTGTAAGTACTTTATCTGCTAATAATTCAATATAACATACTCTTACGGGCATATACCTAATAAACGAGCATTCAAAGGCACACTGATTCTTGCGGTCATAGTGAACAGAACCAAATTTCGCCGAAGGGAATTTGAATCGAACGTGGTAACAAAACGAAAGAAAAGAAAGATAGAAAGAAAGAGTGGACTGTATTTAGATAGAAGAAAGAGTCAGAAATATAAGAGTGGAAATATGAAAAAAGGTTTTAAATATTAATAAAAGCTTTAGTTAACTCATAAAAAAGTAAACACAACTAAACACGACTTTTCTCCGAGTCTGACAAACATAACAAAACAAAGAACTGTTAACCAGTTGCTTAGGTTTTTTATAAGTGTTCACCTCACCATCACCCAAGAGTTAGCCGCTAATTGTACAATGAACACCAGCCAAGATCTTACAGAAATGTCCACTCTCATTTCCTCCAACCAAAAATAAGTATCTACAACCATCGAAAAAGTGTATTATATCAGCGCCGTGACAGGCTCCATCTTTCTTTCAAGTTTCAAGTCCGTAGGTACTGCCGCTATCACTCGAAAATCACTCGCGATCTAAAAAGTGGTGTGCCATAAAAATATCCTGGTCGAGGGCTCTCCAGGGCTCGTTATACATTCATTGTGGCCGAGTGGCCCTCCAGTCGCGCCGACGCCGCGGCATAGAATAGGGCTGCCTTCGGAGAGTCGTGGAGACCTTGAACGAAGGATTATTGCTCCAAGTTACTTAAACCGAAGGTGGAATGGAATCTTTTTCTGGTCTGTGTTTATTCAACTAAATAAAATATCGCTGGAAATACACACAGCGCTGCCTAGCCCTAAACATGTTTTTTTTTACTCACGTTTTAAGTTTACAACCATGTCTTACATTTTTTTCCTTTTGTAAGAATTTATAAGATTGAATAATCTTGGCAATTCTGTGAACCCTTTTTGATTTTGAGTTCGATTACACCTGTCAAAGAGTGCCCTAGGTAGGTACCTACCTACTTTTGTCATTTTCATACCCGTGATGCTCAATTAGGTTATGACTCAGTGCAAACCGACATTTAAATAACCACTCCGCTGTGTGGCATAAACATTTTTTTGAAAATCATTCCGAAAAATAAATCTTGCTTTGAGATTAGCTCACTTGGACTTTGGCTGCAGTAAATATTATTACTGTATTATAATTATCTAACAAATTAGAAAATAAAGAAGTATCTTATAGACACTGAATTCATAAAAAGAAAAACATTTCTATCACTAATCTATTCGTGATTAAGGATCGTATCACTGCAAAATCTCAAAGATGATATTTTTATCAAAATCATCGTCATCCCTAGCTTGTGTCTAATTATAAATCTCTAGGGGTTCGACAGACACCCTGTTTGGCCTACATAGGGGATGATTAAAGATCACAGCTCTCGGTCATGTCAGGGGTGAGTGGATGGCATCGCCAACAACGTTGGACAGTGTCATAAATATTTGTAAAGTTTGGAAGTCTGTACAAATAAGCAGAGGAATCATTTTCGATCAACAGTGATTTTTTGGAACTAATGTTTTTTTGGTGAATTGATAGGATGCCATTGAGTTTTTTGTTTTACTGACAAACCGTAGATGTTAAGTTTCGTTGCTGTTTCATTTCTTATGTAAATAGTTACATGACTGTAGAAGGTCCAGTTTTTAAGATCCACAGCAATATATTTTCATGGAATTTCAAAAAACTGTTACATCGAAGTCCAAACCACCAGGCCCAGTAGTAGTCAAGTCCATAACCACTACTCCAAATCGCATTGGCTCTTTGCAGAGCAATTTTCATCACACACGAGCGAATTCGAAGGGAGATTCCTTTTTGGCGTTCTTTAAAACTTAATAACTACGCGACGCGACTGTGGTCTTAAGGTTAAAACTAACAAAGGCGCATAAGATGAGATTTTAAAATTATTTTATAAAGAACTGAAAGAGAATACCAATCCAAGGTGAAGCAGAATAGACGATTGAAGTGATCGTGCTCACCTGAGGAAGATCGAGATGCGAAATGATATTGAGAGAATCGCAAAGCTGATTGCATTTATAAACCTTTCTATTTACTATCCCCCTTAAACGTCTATTTATAGCGAAGCCGCATTATGCCCCTTCGAGATAAAATCCCGCTGACTCCACTTGGCCCACATCGCCTGCTTCACGCTGGACCTATTGGCTCTGCTGAGTGGTTCTGCATTCAGCTCCTTCAACAATGTTGGCAGAAGGCTTTTGGAATGATTCCATTTTTCACTCAGAAGTTACGTATACAGGGTGCCATGGTTAACTGCTCTTGTGCTGGCTTTAACCTATTGATACTTATTGAACCTAGTATATAAAACCTAGCAGGTAGGTATTATCAATCTTGCACAACCTTATTTACATTTGCATTATACCTAATTAGGTATTCAAATTGTCTGGAAGAGATCGCTTAGATGAAAAAGTGTCCTGATTTAGTAGTTAGTTTTAGCCGCATTAGCCCTTCGGGATAAAATCCCGCTGACTCCACTTGGCCCACTTCGCCTGCTCCACGCTGGACCTATTGGCACTGGAGTGGCTCTGCATTCAGCTCCTTCAACAATATTGGCAGTAGGCTTTTGGAATGATTCCATTTTTCACTCAGACAACAGGGTTTTATGGTTTACTAGGTACTCTTGTGGTTTGCTTTAGCCTATTGATATTGAACCTAGTAACACCTGTCTGAGAGGGTCGGTAATGAACATACCAATTTTGTAACATCTACTACATTATGGAATGCTAAGATGGAATGCAAATAAATGATTGATTATTGGACCTAGCAGATATAATCTCTCTTTCTCCACCTTGTTTATAGTTCCTAGTGTTTCCTCATATTAAAATTGTCTGGAAGAGATCGCTCTGATGATAAAGCCGCCTAATATGTAAATGAACAATTTGAATTTAATTGTGTACAAACACACAGTTTTAAACGAAGGCCTTGGGGCGGCTTGATGACATCTGACATGGAGGTTTCTCACTGACCTTGAATCCCTCCTACAATCCGCACTGAGCCCCCGTGCTGGAGTATGGCTCTAACCACCTCACAGTTGAGGTAAGGCCTGTGCCCAGCAGTATTTAGGCAGTATTTAGGCAGTTTTTTTATGTATAGTATTTAAGTTATACTGCTGGTAGGTATTTAGTGTTTTGTTTTTTTCTGTACATAAGTCTCAAAATTCAACTTCTATTCTATGCTACGATTTTGAATCAATTTGGGGTCTATTTGGGACCTCAGGGATCGACCTTACAGCCACTACTTAGATTTTCTTCTATGAAATTGACATTGTTCAGTATAGTTCTTATCACCGTGCTTCGGAAGGCATGACAAGTAGTTGGTCGCGGATGACATCGCTAGATGTCATTCGTTAAGCCTAGTCAGCAGCTTGATAACATCTGACATTAAGGTTGCTAACTAACCTACACCCCTCTCCAACAACCCGCACTGGGCCCGCGTGTTGAAGTATGGCTTGTTCAACCTCATAGTTGAAGTGAGGCCTGTGCCCAGCAGTGGGACGTATATAGGCCGTTTATGTTATGTATCTTATAGTTTAAAGCACTTTATCGTTACCTTTCATCAAAAGTAACAAACCCTCTATTTATAGCAAGTCACATTAAGGTCCTCCAGCGATAAAATCCCGCTGACACGATGACACTTGGCCTACATTTGAAAGCCCCCAAACGACTCCTGTATCGGCCCCAAGTGGTGTTGAGTGATCTCGAACTCGAGGACTGGGCCAATCATGTAACCGATGATTTGTGACTTGCTATGACGTGATTATTTATTTATTTATATGAATCAAAGAATATCAAAATTAAGTACTGCCGATAATTAAGAAATGAAAAGAAACCTAAAACTGAAACTACAAATAACAAATCTGGTTATAACCCAGATAATGGCGGTGGCCTCTCCGCTCACCACGTTGGGTTCAAATTCCCTCGGCGAAATGTGGGGTTCTGAATGTTCCGTTCACCATGACGGCAACAATCAGTGTATTACTAACCCATTAGGGATATGGTCGTGAGGGAATGTATGTTACGTTATGAAATAAAAATAGGTAGGTGCTTGGAGTTTGAGCTGTTAGAAAAACTGAACGGAATAGGCATGACAGTAAGTGATGTACGGTTTTTGAACGGAACGAAACAGTGAGTGTTTTGGCCCAGTGGTAGCACTCTGACTTGGAAACTAGGGTACTAAGTTCATGTCTGACCGTTGGTGATGATAGTACATACGCGAATAAGAAATCCGGTTTACGACGGTAGGCTCGTCCCTTCCGGGTTGGGCTCAAATTAGCTTGGCATCGGTAACCATGTCAGCAACAATCAGTGTGCCTCTGACTAAGTCTTGAGCGTACATGCATGAGTCAGATAGGGGACAAACATAACATAACATAAACGGCCTATATACGTCCCACTGCTGGGCACAGGCCTCACCTCAACTATGAGGTGGAATGAGCCATACTCCAACACGCGGGCTCAGTGCGGATTGTTGGAGGGGTGAAAGGTTAGTGAGCAACCTTCATGTCAGATGTTATCAAGCCGGCCTAGGGCCTCTGACTAAGCTAAACGATTGACATCTAGCGACGTCAACCGGGAGCAACTGCTTAACGTGCCTTCCGAAGCACGGAGATGCCTAAAATACACATCACTAAATTTCGGTCGGAATGGTCACCCATCCCATTTCCGACCCGGCGTGTGTAGCTTTACAACAGTGATCGTCGCCGATCACTGTTAAAACTGCGCTACGGGCACCTCACCGCAGGGGACAAAGGTGCGCTTAAAATTGGTGTACATGAAATGCGAAATCAAACATAGTCAACTTCACATTTCAAAAAGTAATTTACCTACCTGCATTAAATCCAAAAATCAGCCGTGTTGAAATGTAGCTAACGCAATGCAATTCAGTTGCGGCGTTAAGCCTGCCTTAATTAGAGGCATCACGGTTCCACAGGCCTTTGACGTTCATCATGAATGACAGACAGTTTCGTCGCAGCGACATTTTCTGGCAATTAACACGTTTTAACGAGCGCGATTGTCAATGGCGAACGAAACGTTTTAGCAGTTGACGTGGCTTCCCAAATGGGGTATAAGCTGTAGGAACATTACTAACCACTGCCGATTGATTGTGTTCTTTGCTAGAGTACCAGAGTATAAAATACAACTTACAAGCAAACACTTAATCGATACACGCCTCTAGGAAATTATATTCTGTCATAAAGGGTACTAATGAATGTACTCGTACGTCAACTTTGTCTTAACGTTAATGGTTTTAACTAACACTTTTCTAATTTTCATTTATATCATGCTTGTATGGGGCTACCCCACTGTGCTACGCTCTCAATAGCAAACCAATACTTATACAATAATGAGACCTTCCTTGTGTAAACCAGTTTCTAACTGAGTAACTACCCTAATTTTAAACAATAATCCTCTTAAATTCCAGTGTCACACACGACAGACGACCTGATCTTCCAATGGGACCCTGACGTCCCTCTGGTGGTGGACGAGAACATAGAACTGCCCCAGCTGGAGCTGATACAGAACCGAACAGCTGACTGCACACAGGTCTACTCTACTGGTGAGTGTGTGCATCTGCCTTCGTATCCCATTGCTGGGCACAACCTCACAGTGAATGTGAGGTGGTGCTAGCCATACTCCAGTATGCCGGAACAGATTTTTAAAGAGGTTTTTGAACATTGTATACTAAAAACCGGGTTTTCTACAACGTTTTATCCAAACGGTAAAATTACTATTTAACCTGTAATTGAACCGTTTGGATGAAATGTTGTAGAAAACCCGGTTTTTAGAGTTTAATTACTTAAAAATGCTACAAGAAAGTTTAAAAACCTAGGTGTATTTTATACTAACGACATCTAGCGATGACAACTGGGGATAGTTGCTGAGCTGTGCTGGTTACCAGAATTGACTCATAAATTAAGCCAATTTAGTTAAGCTACTTCTGGTGTTGGGATTTCCGCAACAAGTCCGATCCCGCTACTGTCATCAGCGCTGGTACTCTGCGTTTGCCGATCTGCGGTCTCCACTCAAGGACTCGCTTTCGCCAGAGGCCATTGGTCCTTCTACAGACTTGGCCAGTCCACTACAACTTCAGCTTGTTGATCCTGATGTTGTATAGGTACTTAATAGTAAACTCCTACTTACTCACTCCAAGTTTTGAATCGGCTGTGATATTCAGAAGCTATAATTGAGGCATTGTGCACATTAAAATAAAGCGTTAGTGAGTTCCATGCTTGAAAAATACAAGTACCAATCTTACCGAGTTACTTACTTTTAGTGACTGATAGAGAGAAAAATATAGGCAATAAACTTCGGCAACACACGCAAAGTAGAACAGTAAATAAGACTGTTGGCACGCGACCCACTTGCAATAGACTGGCCATTAAAATTTAACACTTCGCTAATCCGGTGATTAGTGCGCAAACAAAGAAATTGCTCATTTGACGTCAAGTGAAGCACACAACGTTTACTAGGTTATAATTTACGAGAACGTATGCTTATGAGATAAACTAGACATACACGAGCCACTTCAAATGATACTCGTAGTTTAAGGTTAAAAGGTTTGATGGTAAAACTTAACTTCATGACTGTAACTTGTTTTGTGAGCCTTTAATTAAAAAAAAAAAAAATTAACTCGGTCGGGCTTTTTGCCGACTAACCCCCTTATTCATAAAAACAAACGCAACGCTAAAGCATTGTTTAAGCAATTGACGTTTTATGGCAGCAACAAGAATGAAATAGAATAAGGGGGCGTTAAAAATGAATAGGTATTTCTGCATTTTAATCTAATTCAAAATTTCTAACTAGACGTGACATAGGTAATATTAGAAGCTGATAAGTCTCCTTTTCTTATTTCGAAGTATGTACATCGATAACCAAAAACTCCTGACTTCTCGGCTCAATATCCCCAGTTTTATTACTTGTTCCACGCGTATACAGATTATCGGTGTCACAATCGTGGGAATTGTAACAAAAACTATCAATGAGCTACCTATGACCATAATAAACACTACTTATAGATAAAAAGGAACTTGCCCAGTTCCGTAGTATTAGTAGTTTTAATTTAAAAAAGAGGTGCCCGTGGCGCAGTTGTGACAGTGATCGGTGACGATCGCTGTTGTAAAGCAACACACGCTGGGTCGGAAATGGGATGGGTGACCAGCCCGACCGAAATTTAGTGGGTTCACCCTTGTTTGATCGAACAACGTTTCGTCGAAAATCAGTTGGTCGAATTTCAGTTGGTCGAATTTCAGTTCGGAGAATTATTCATTTGACCGAATATTCAATTGGTAAATTTTTATTTGATGTAATTATTTGTTTGAACGAATTTCATTTGAACTAATTTGACATTATCGAATTTTCAGATGCACTAATTTTACTTGAACGAATGTTTCATTACACTGATAATGGTTTAGTCGAAACATCGTATCAAATATTTAATTATTTATTTTTTCGTCACTGCCCTATACTATAGTTTGGGCGGAACCGACTCGGTTAGATTAGGTTAGAAGGTTTAAGGCGGGAGCGAAGCGGAGCGTAGCTCCCGCCTTAAGCCTTCGTGGTTATTTTTTTTTTAAACCCAAAAAACGACTTGCCGCATTACATGCTGCTTGGCATGTTATACCATCTGAAAATTACATCAAATGAACATTCTACTTTTTGATCATTAGTGCAAACGTTGTTATAGCAAATAAACATTCGACGAACTGAAAATTCGATCAAATGATATTATACAAAGTGATGATTTTCTCAAACGTTGTTCGACCAACTGATTTTCGACGAAACGTTGTTCGATCAAACAAGGGTAAACCAATTTAGTGATGTATTTTTCGGGCATCTCCGTGCTTCGGAAGGCACGTTAAGCAGTTGGTCCCGGTTGACGTCACTAGATGTCAGTCGTTAAGCCTAGTCAGAGGCCTTAGGGCGGCTTGATAACATCTGACATTAAGGTTGCTCACTAGCCCTACACCCCTCCAACAACCCGCACTGAGCCAGCGTGTTGGAGTATGGCTCGCACCACCTCATAGTTGAGGTGAGGCCTGTTCTCAGCAGTGGGACGTATAAAGGCCGCTTATAAATGTATGTATGTTGTTGTTCAGGTAACTTCACATGTCTAGAGGTGATCTTCAAGCTGAAGAGGCGTCTGGGCTACCATCTGTTCAATACGTACATACCGACTTGCCTCATCGTTATCATGTCTGTAAGTATTATATTTGAACTTTGAATGCTCCTGATATATTAAAAGCACTTTACCTAATATAGAACCTTGTGGTATCTCTTACAAAACTGTGCTAAGCTTTGTAAGAGTTAAACTGCCGCTTAAGTGTTTAACTGTCATGTTTGTACTGTCATGATTGTACTTGTACTACTGTACAATTTAAAGTAAAATAAAATGAAATAAAAGTTTAAAGTAATATTTTAATCTTTCAGTGGGTGTCGTTTTGGATCAAACCAGACGCTGCGCCGGCGCGGGTGACATTAGGAGTGACGTCATTGCTAACCTTGTCGACGCAGCACGCGAAATCGCAGGCACAACTACCCCCTGTCTCCTATCTAAAAGCTGTGGATGCTTTTATGTCCGTCTGTACTGTGTAAGTCAGTTGTCAACTACATGTTTGTATTGAGTCCTTATTAGAAATATTTTTTTTCTTAAACAATTCTTTGTAACCTTACCTAGGGTCTTTCTGAGAGCAATCACGATTATATTTATTTATTCATTTTAAAAAAGGTGAAGGAAGGGTAATTAGACAGAAAAAGGTTTATGAGAATCCTTTATTAATTTACAGATTCGTGTTTATGGCCCTCATGGAATACTGTTTGGTGAACATCGTTTTGGGGGACGGCGCGGGAAAACCAAAGGTACTTCAATTTGAGCACATGCAATTTAATTTATCATAAGCTGAGCACCAAATGGCTGAAGACTAGATAACAGAATGAATTAGACTTCTAACTTGCATTTAACACAAAACCAGCAGTACCCTAAGTATCACGTTGGGCGTCATGGTCTGAGGGATTCTCGAATACATGGAATATTACTCGGACAACGTCACAGCTTGCTGTTACGTAATTTATCTTGTTAATTATGTGTTAAGATCATTCCCAAATAGCAAACATTTTCAACAGAAACTGTCGTACCACGTTGGGCGCCATTGTCTAAGTGATTCCCGAATGTATGTTAATATAACTTGGACAAAGTTACAGCTTGCTTTTCAATTTATCTTGTTCATTATGTTTTAAGATCATTCCCAAATAGCTAACATTTTAAACAGAAACTGTTGTACCATGTTGGGGCGCCATTACCTAACAGATTTCTCGAATTATGTTTTTATATTACATGTACTAAACGAAATAGCAAGCTGTTACATTGCCTTCAAAATCATCGTGGCTCTAGTTTAGAAATGTCGTTAGCAATGGCACCCAACATAGGTATTTTTAACTTGCCTAAAATCTTGCCGGTTCTTGTTCAAAAACAGCTGTCAGATACCTTATGAGTATGTGTGTGATTTTAAATCTGATTTAGATTTTTAAGCGTCATTTGAAAGAAATTACTGTAAATTTAAATTTCGTAAGAGTTCCTGCAAATGAGCTATGTAACTGTTTCGTGCAACAAAGTTTCTTATCTATCCTGTTGTTTTCTAGGACGCAGCAGAAGCCGCCAAGGCGCGCATGCGTGCCATCAACATAGACAGATTCTCCAGAGTATTCTTCCCGCTTCTCTTCTCCGTTCTCAACGCCACCTACTGGATACAGTTCGCGCAGTACATCTGATCTGGTCCCCTCTGCATCAGATTAGTTATAGTTTAAATGTGTTTCAAGTTCCTAAAGATCGTTAATTTAAAAAAGGTAGGAAATAGCTAACTACCGTCTGTTTTACGACATCACCTATTTTAAGAAAGCTAAAATTGAAATTTTATGGAAGCTAAATTAATATTCGCTTGATATTCTCTCACACATTAACGTAGAAAAATATTCTATAAATCAAAAGTTAATAAATAAAACTCACCTACTAAACAATAAGAGCATGTTTTTAATATTCCTTGATCTAGGTTTTGTCGTCTTTTCCGATTTAATCTTGAAGAAAAAGCAGGAATTATTACCAGTTACCATAATAAATGTTAAAACAAAGCACAAAGTTGTAGAAAGGTAATTAATTACCACGCAATCGTAATTTTAAAGATTATTAAAAGAATCACCATTGAAAATTATGAAGATCTATTAATAGGCATGATGACTGTAAACAATTTTTTTTTGTTTATTATCGAAAGACCTTACATTTATGTAAACAATCCTCAAAGAATCACTTCATCTGGATCAATACCACCAGAGATATCACAATTTGAAATGCACATTTTTGGACTTGCCCAAAAACGCTCCATACAAAAGTGACAGCGACAGTGACGTCACTGTCGCTGTTTTTGTAAGGAGCGCGTAATAACTTTGTTCGACAGCTATATTCAATATTGCGTTTATGATAATGGTCTCCTAACATAATTCCTTCATAATAGTTTGGGTTACAAAAAAGTGATATTGTTTTACAAAAATTTAACACATATGAAATGGACTTGCCCACCCAAGTTTGCAGGCCTATTGTAGCCTCATTTTGAAACGAATTTCGATTGTGGTTTTACAATAACATTTGTAATCAATTATTATTTTTGGGGAACATAAAAAAACATGCAAAATCACTCATAGTCATCTACCCTATTGTAAAAAGCGACTGACTATCACTTGCAGTATCAGAGATCAACCTGTTAATTATGTAATGTGTACTTTTGCCTTATTATGTTCAATTAAACGTTGTTTATGTTAACTTATCTATTAAAATATCTTCAGTATTATTAGTGCCAATGTAATGCTCTTAAGAATCTAAAAGTTAAGTTGCAATAATTTGGAGTCCATGGAAATCGTAAAGTCAACTAGAATAAACCCCTTTTTTTCGTGGTGAAATTCTCATGGATACCTTGCCGTCTGGGGGGACGCCGAGGTTGTGCCGGACTCCTACTAAAAACCCCACGGCACACAACCGTGGCATTTTGGCAGCGAAGCTGGATCTGAAATAGATTACTAGAACAAACTCTCTGTTACTCTTTGAAGAGTTACGGTTTTTTCTAGAAATCGAGCCAGAAATAACCACGGTTACATTTATTAACGGTTTCAAATGTAACCTTACGATCTTTTTTGTTTACGCCGAGGAAAATGCCACAGGTCATTTCATCAGGTCTACCCGAAAGGTGGACCTGATAAAGGTTGCTGCATTGTGGAGTATGTGTGCCGCTTGTCGGTAACTATGGAGTATGTAATTATCATTTTTTAAGTATTTTCCATGCAGTATCTTAACTAAACATCCGAAAACGAGAAAATGAAATTCGGTCTTGGCTTCAGGCGAGAATCGAACCTGCGTCCTTCTCAAACCAGGCGACTGCTCTTACCATTGAGCTACCGAGACCATTAACAGACCGGCCGAATCTTTCTGGTGTATTTACCCTATGATATACCTTCAACAATGGAGTAGGTCTATGTCACGCAGAGTACGTCATTTCCTTGACTATGATGAAGATAGATAGTTTATTAAATAATGAAATATCAATTAAGAGTCCTTAACTTACCTTCGGTCCACAGCATGACATGCTACCCATCTCCGGTCATTCATCCTTGCCATATTACAAACAAAAGTAAGTTAAGAGCAAGAAAAATAGAAACGGGTAGCCTGTTGAGCCGTTGACTGTGTATCATTTATTGTACCTGATTAGCAAAGTTGTAAATATCGATATCATTATTTAATTTTAAGAATATTTTATTTTGCCGTTCTTGAAAAACACCTTTGTTACCCACAACGGCGAAGCAAGAATGAGGGCTTTATGTATGTTTTGTGTTCGGCGAAATGTGGGCTTCTGAATGTTCCGTTCACCATGACGGCAATAATTAGTGTGCCTCTGACTTACTCATTAGGAATATGGTCGTGAGGGTATGTTTGTGTAACTGAGTGCTGAGTACGACATGCACAGACCAAACGCGGTGAGGAAGAAAACGCGGAGTTGTGTGGCGTCGTGGTTGCGGCCTCTGGTGGCGTTTAGACGTAACCTTTTTTTTTTTAAGTAAATCCGCGTTTACTTCCTCGCCGCGTTTGGTCTGTGCAAGTTGGAATAGTCACTCTGTACCTTCATAACTCCTAAACTAAATAATTGTTAGACTTAAGGCTTAGGTACACTGTAAAATATTGTCAGCTTAACTATTTAAGTAGGTAGATACGTAATTTCAGTTACGAGGACACTTAGCCTTTGGTTCGTCGAATTAAATGTTTTTTTTTACTCTTTCATGTTCTTTATGAGCATGACAAGTCATGTTCGGGGCATGTCGCACAAATTTACCCCTATGTATCTAAGCCTCCAATAGTTTGGATTGTAACGTTGAGTAAATACCTACTATAATAAAGGCCCTGTCCACTTGAAAAAGGCCAAAGCCAAACTACTCACTTTTCGGTTGTTCAGCTTCATCGATCTCACAGCCAGTACGCTAGGAGCCTAGTGCGACTTTGGGAAGTGGGTTCCGGTAGACGTATTAATCTGATAAGTTGACAGACTTCGCTCGTCCCTCAACAAAAGTCTGTAAGCCGCTGTAAGGTCGCTGAGGAAAATAATCGACTTTGGTCGTAAAATATATTATGTAGCTTTGATCGGATACTAGTCTTGTGATAGAATAGGATAGGACGCCGTAAATTATTTACACACATAGAAATATAAAAATGTAAGTTTA
Source organism: Udea ferrugalis (assembly GCA_950022985.1). Taxonomy (NCBI): domain Eukaryota; kingdom Metazoa; phylum Arthropoda; class Insecta; order Lepidoptera; family Crambidae; genus Udea; species Udea ferrugalis. The sequence goes on along the minus strand of OX465541.1, from coordinate 9,937,752 downwards.
CGTTAAAATAAATCACCTATTAATTTTCAAACTTGTTTTTTTCTTAGCCCTTACGCAAAGAGCATCAAACTTTGAAGTTTATCCAATGATCTGATTTTGTTTTTAATTCCAAAAGATAATCTCCTTAGTTGGTTTAAAAAAAAAATACGAGTACTCTCCGGTGTTTATACAAATTTGATGTCTAGTCTGTGAGCAGATTTAATTAGCTAAATGCCTCTTAAGTATAGGAATAATTTCAAAATGTTATGGGGCTTACATCTTTTGAATGAAACGATCGCATTCGCGTAGTTATTGAGTTTAACAAAACGCCAAAATACAATCTCACTTCGAATTTACTCGATATGTACATATTGGCATTCCGGCGGACATCACTGCACATCTCGGTGCTTCACGCTTACTTCAATCGTCAATAAGCTTCACTCTGAATTTGTATTTTCTCTCATTTTGTATGTAAATATTAAAAAAAAATATTGGCCCAGTTCCTTTCTCTCAAACGACTACAGTTACAAAGAATTTGAATTTTAAAGTTAACTCACCACGAGCGAAGTGAGTTTTGGCGCCCGCCGGAATACCATAGCAGCACAGCTGCAGTGTAGGTGAATGCAGTTAAACAGAGGCAAAAAGTTAAGTACTTAATACATTGGTTAGTGTGTTTTGAAGCGTGAATCGTTTGGTATTGTGGTTTAATGCTCGGTCAAGCTCAAGGGCAAATAAAAAGCAATGTTTCTGTTTTTTCTATTGGGTATTTGACTTTCTACTTTTGCCACGTATTGTTACCTTGGCATTGTTTAAATATTTACGTGTCGTTGAATATCTTTTGTAGGTAGATATTTGCGAACCGCATACACTGATTTATAAAAAGATAGTCTTTAAAAAACTGTTGCATTTCCTACACTAACTTTTATTTGAATTTGAACCGAATTAAATATTTTACTAAGATTAAGAATAACTTATAGGGATATTATTCTACTTTAAATTTTCATAGACAGAGAACCTTGTTCCGAAAAACTAACTGTACCCATGGACTACAGTGGACTGATAAGAAAATCCTGCCTAGTGATTCTCGCTAACATCATTTCCCATCTCGATCTCCCCCAGTGGAGCAAGCTTACTTCAACCGTCTATTCGCTTCCTCATGAATGACCTTTCCAACTTCGAATTTTCTTGTGTGACGTTTGAATGACATCATTGAACCCATCATGGTTTAAATAAAAGAGCAATAGGCAGTATTTGTCATTGACCGTACCAATTCGTATCTAAAAATAAACTAAAACGTAAAATATGCATGTTTACTTTAGCTTCATGCACATATCGTGACAAGTTAATTTAGTTAGTACGACGATGCTTCTGCTACAAAGAAGGGCCTTTGTTTTAATAGTTTTAATGGTTCAATAAGTAACTTGTTTATGAATGAAATTGGTTATGTAAATCTCCAATGGGAAGCCCACTGACTGTGAAATCGTATTACTTTGCGCATCAAAGTACTTAATCTAACGTGGACATCTTTAATTACATAACATTACCAGTACAATAATAAACAATCCTTTATTATGTCCGATAGTTATAATTGAGTTAGCTGATAAAACTAAACTTCTTATCTAATGGGAAGCGCAAATATAATTCATCAATTTTATTCACACACGGAACAGAAAGTAGCCTTAGTATTACTTTACTCTTTAGTTGAATAAGTCGTATAGCGTTCAAGTTTTGTGTATACCGTACATAAGAGGTCCATGTGGGTCCATGCTGTGATATGAACACACACGTATTTAGTGTTTTACCGGCCACACGTCAAGCCCAACACAACCGTTATAGAACAATCCTTACTGCATCGGAATAAGGCGTTAATCCCCGCTAAGTTAGTCGTGCCAGTGGCCAACTTATTATACCTAGTCTAAACGGATTGTTTGCCTTTCATTTTTTGGTGTACTCGTAAATTTCCTGCCAAATAAGTGTTAATTATTAATGTTCATAAGTACATATTTTTAATGATAGATAGATAAGATTAATAACATCGTATGGGAATTTTTAGATTAAAGTTCAAGTTCATAGCCAGCGTTTTTAATCTTTAGAACGTAGCTTGTCGCCAAACGTCAAGCCACTGCCAGTTGTCACAAATGTCAGTCGGTCATTGCATGACGTACGTCTTGAACGTGTAGTGTCCGCCGGCGCGCGAGTAAATTGCCTGAAATCGCTTTTGTTCAATTATACATTATCATAATATTAAAGTCGTACGGCCGCTCGGGAGCACTGGGAGATGCGTGACCACGGCCGGACACAGTGATCAAAGACAAGGATTAAGTTCAAAAAAACTTTGCAATTCGCGAACTCTCGGTGCAGTGAGCGCAACGATTGTTTTGATAAAATTGTTTTGTTTTCTGTGTGAATTGAAAGAACTTTTACATTGGGAATGAAGCAGATAAATGGCAAAGATGAGACGTCGGACGACGAGTCTGGTTTGGGGTACCAGAACACATTGGTGAGTGTTTTAAACTATTTTACTAACTTTCTATTTTCTAGAAAAGTTAAGCATTCTTTAGCGGTTCCTAGAACTAAGGTTTCTTTTCCTCGTACCTACGCTCTCAAATGTTAATTTGATTAGTATTTAAATGTGCTGAATGCATTTGTATAAGATTTAGGCACTCAACTCTAATGTGTAGGTGCCTACAATTAATTCAATGAGTTGAATAAACCTCGCGCTTCGATACTTGTCGTGATTTTGTTGATTATTTCAAGCAAATTACCTACTTCAAAACCAGAAACATAAATATGTTATATCTAAACATTCTTTTGTATGATTATCCTCCAGAACAAGATCTGTAATAATACTTTTTACCACCTTGTAAAGCAATAGCAAAAGTGATCATCTAATTCAATGTGTAAAGCCACTGATTTATAGCACATTATTCAGAGTTTTCATAATCTTTTTGATTGTACTGTCAAAATCAAACTGATGAGTGGCTACAGATGGCTTGAATACCTATATCTAAAGTAATAAAGGAAAGCAGATAAACTTAATATAGTTAACAATTGCTTTAAATTGTAATTTTGAAATTGGTAATGTTACTGTCTGATTAATCTTTGAAGATATTTAGGTACATAATACTTCTAAAGGCACTTGTTAACCTATTCAGCTTAGTGCATTTATGCACTCTGGATGAGATGAGACACTGAGGATTGTGGGTTTGATTCTTTCAGAAGCATGTCTGTTGAACTATTGGACCTGAGTCTGGATGTTTGCACTCTAGTTTTCATAAATCAAGGGTAAATCTTTCTGTTGAACCAGAGCCCTTTATGTGATGATATTTCACAATGAATTCATACAGAATAAATAAAGAAAATTATTCTTCTAATCAGGACTTTGCAACTTGCAAACCATTAAAATTAAACAGGGGAAGGAATAATTATTAAATTAAACTATTCTTTCAGGTAGGATGATGTCTAGAATGTAATAGACTATGCACTCCTTTTCAGCAGGGCAAGATTAACTTATTTATATGTGGTTATTTGATCCATTGCAAAAAGTCACATCTTCTACTCGGTAAACTCATTGTATAATACCTAATTGCGATGTCATTAAACATGATGTTGCAATATTTGTTTACAATTTGATAATATACTGTAATTTTTGATTACGTATAGGTAACATGAGCATGCTCAGATTACATCATATTATGCATTATGACTTTGTCCTTGTCGATACATCCTTTCAACCCTTGTTGATGATCGGATACATCGGATGGAAACCCCCCCAAAAAAAACAAAAACAGCATTGCCCATATAGTGTTAGTAACAAAGGACTGTTAAGCTTTATTAGTTAATTAATATAAATTGACACTACAAAAATATGAGATTTTTGTGTCTTTAGCTAGGTATCTATGTAAAAAAAACAACTCATGTGAAAAAACTTCAGCTTTGCTTTGTCCAAGACTGGGCATTTATGAGTCGGTCAATGATTAGTTCAGGACTTGTTTGTGGTTTTCTACCCACAATAACCAACCATTGTAATTAAGCTTATACCTGTAATAAGATGGGATATAGTTTAAGGCATAAAACAGCTGAAGACAAGAACTCCTAAAAATTTTGCTCCGCACTGTACTTACTTAGTTTCCGAAATCTACACACAATTTGTTGACAATTCTACTCTTAATGATTAGTTTTAGCCACCTGTATGTTGTCGAGTCGTATATTGACCTACATTATGTCTTATTCAAACTACAACTATAGTTGCTTTATCAGCAACATATAATGAAACCCTTGACCTAAAGCTCGAGTAAGTATGTATGTTAACAATAATTATGTAGGTTGTTATATTAATATGAAGAGACGTTAAAAAAATAATTCAGTTTAATAAGGTAAATAGAAATAAATAATGTGTACACTTCGAGTTACAATGTGCAATTCTTCAAACATACTTTAATCATCATCATCTTCATGTCACACAGCATATAATGCTGTCACATTTGTGCACTATCTGCCATGTTTTGTTGTGTTACTTTTGTTGTCTGAAGGATATTGCTTTTAGTAATAAGGCCACCTAAATTGTACATTAACACAACAATGTACTGCTTACCTGTGAATTAGGTAGTATGTTTTGTGTTTTTTTAGCATATCTAATAGGTACCATGCATCATGCATAAAATCCGATTTAATATAGTTTTTGTCGTTACAAATCTTGAAACTATAATTTATATAAAAAGAAACCGTTCTAAACATGGATTTAACATTTTAAGATAGTGACTGACTCGACTACCCAATTATTTTTTTATTTAATTGAATACCAACAAGGTTTAAATTAAATTTACTCTATTTGTTTTAATGGGCAAGGCATTAAAAATTAAAATATCCATATTTTAGAGAGAAGAGTGTACAAAGTCCCTAATAGTATTTTTTTTAATGCAAAATCGAAATCAAACGATACTGCATATTGAAATAATTATCATGAATTATAGCTGCCATAGAATAATAAACTGTATTATTTTATGTGCCCAATATTTCTTTATTGACACTTGTGAAATCGTCGCGTGCGCAGGTGGCCGGACACGTATGGCACAATAGGAGGTGACTGGTGACCCATGTGCCCATAGTGCCTTGCCACGTCCGCACAGTTCACGCCATCAATGTACAGAGGACAGCAGACTAAGTTACCAGAAATAGATTTACATCTGATGAATTTTATATTATGAATTTCAACAGCTAGGTATTTAATTTAAAAAAACACACAATCTAGAACAATATTTGAAATAAGCGTTTTAGCCCTTAAATGCATGAGACTATTGATACTATCCATAAAGCGTAAGGTTAAAACTTTGAAGTTCATTTTTCGAAACTCCATTCAAGGGTTTTTTTTTGGGTTGGAATAAATGTTATCTATTCAAGGGTTAAAAAATGGTGCAATGTTTAACTGGATGTGGCAGGTCAAATCTTTAATTGTGAGTCTTGAGGCCAAATTAGACTGTAGGGTCAGCGCAGAGGTCTCCCAACCCTAAAATGCCTATACCTACTTAAAATTTCAGAAAAACTTTTAAAAACGGAGTTTCATTCCACAGTCGATGGTTCAAAACAAGGAAGTTTTCGGCGTCTTCTTGACATTGACATTTTAGTGAAAAGTTAAAATAATCTAATCTAATTCGCTATCGAACCCACTACTCGATAGCGGATTGTCATGTGATTCTTATCACATTACTTAACAGTTAGATTTATGGTGGAGATTTAGCGCATTGATTATAATCCACACTATCTATCTTTCTTTTGAGATAATCTACCTCTAGTATTTGTTGTTCTAAGCACGGGGCTTGACAAAGATTATAAATCGCCTTTTACTATGTATGTAATCTATCTTAAAATTGAAGTTAAACTGCCTAAAAAGGCAGTTAAATGATATAAACAGCTGTTTATATCATTTAACTGCCTTCAAACGTCCCACTGCTGGGGACGCCTGGGGATACCCCAACATGCGGGCTCAGTGGTGATTGTTGGAGGGGTCTAAAGCAAGTGAGAACCCTTGTCAGATGTTATAAAGCCGACTTAAAGCATCTGACTATGCATAACAACTGACATAAAACGACGACTAACTGATACCAGCTGTTTAACGTGCCTTCCGAACTAGCGGCCGCCCGTGACATCGTCCGCGTCCAACAATTCCTTTAAAAAATGTGGCCTATGTGCCATTCAGATGCATAAGCTACATTATTGTAAAGTTTCATTAAAATCCATTCAGTAGTTTTTACGTGAAAGAGCAACACGGCACATCCACACATACAAACTTACGCCTTTTATAATATTAGTAGGATAACAAAAGAAACACATTTTATATTTAAGGCAGACTACCTTGACCAAGTTGAAGTTTTGAAATTTTATCTTTGAAAAAAAGGTACAATTAGGGTCTGCTTATTTGTGTACATTAAAATTTAATTGCGACCAACTCCGATTATGGAAAACATTGATAAAAAACCCAAGCAACTCTGATAAGGGCAGTAAACTCGCGCCCTACCACGTTGGGTACAAAATCGCCAGGCTTCCGAATGTTCCGTTCACAATGTAGGCAACAATCAGTATGCCTCTGACTACCCCGTTTGAGATAAAGTCGTGAGCGTATATTGCCTTTCGAATACCCAAACTTCGTAAATTCTGTGCCGGAGTTGATCATCATCATCAGCCATACGCCTTCCACTGCTGGACATAGACCTCCCCCATAGATTTGAAGAGCGGCTGGTTGCAGGCGGCCCGCATCCACTAAAACCTCCTAGGGGGTCCTCCGTCCACCTTGCGGCCCACCCGCAAGGTGGACGGACGCTCCCACGCTGCGCTTGGCCTCGAATGGTCTCCACTCGAGAACTTCCCAGCCCCAACGATGTCCTACAGTAAATACGATCTGGGAACAGAGTATTTAGGAATAACAAACATTATGACAAACAGCGGTATTCCTTATCGCTTGTAATTATTCACTGATATGTCTCAAAACATCTTGCCTTATCATTGTAGTTGTGGAATTTCGCAATCATGCCCAATTGTACTTTGTTGCGCTTACATATGGTAATTACTGTATTTATAAAACAAATAAAAACGGCCTACTTATATACGCCACACTGCTGGGCACAGGCCTCACCTCAACTATGAGGTGGAGCGAGCCATACTCCAACACGCGGACTCGGATTTTTGGAGAGGTTAGTGAGCAACCTTATGTCAGATGTTATCAAGCCACCCTAAAGCCTCTGACTAGGCTCAACGACGTCAACCGGGACCAACCTTAACGTGCCTTCAGAAGCACGAAGACGCCCGAAAAATACATCCCTAAATTTCGGTCGGAGTGGTCACCTGTCCTATTTCCGCCCCGGCGTGTGTTGCTTTATAACAACGATGGTTGCCGATCCACCGTCACGTATACTAATTAAATAAATAAAAGCATGATTAGTGACATCCTACTAATATTATAAATGCGAAAGTTTGTCTGTGTGGATGTGCCGTGTTGCTCTTTCACGTAAAAAACTACTGAATGGATTTGAATGCAACTTTACAATATTATAGCTTATACATCTGAATAGCACATAGGCTACAATTTATAAAAAAATATAAGATAAGATATACTTTATTGCACAAAGAAAACAAGTTACATAACGATGCTTATAGACATTTAGAATGTACAATACAGGCGGTCTTATCGCTAAGAGCGATCTCTTCCAGACAACCTTCAGGTAGAGAACCTGCTATGCTATTCCGGTGGTCGCCGAGACTCACTTCGCTTGTGCGAGGTAACTTTAAAATTCCATTCCTTCGCCACGGTCGTCGTTTGAGAGAAAAGAACTAAGCCAAAAAACACCTTTTGATTATTTACATACAAAATGAGAGAAAATACTAATTCAAAGTCAAGCGTATTGATGATTGAGGTAATCTCATTTCAACATCGATGCTCGCATGTGCGATGTGCACCGCCGGAATAGCACGGCTGGGAAAGGAGATGCGGTGCAAGACGGTTATTAAAAAGAAAATATGAATATATTAAAACAAAATTTAGTTTTCCAGTTATAAAAATGACTTGTTTTTTATTACTTAAGTCCACGCGGACGAAGTCGCGGGCGGCTTTAGTTAAATAAATAAAAGCATGATCAGTGTCATTGCGCAGATCTTGCATAGTTGCACAAAATGCGCTTGAAGGTGGCGACACTTGACCGACATACTCGGACCGCTTCCGTATTCTGTTACGGTGTCGTGTCTGCTAATAATCACTTTTAAATAAATAAATATTGCTGGACATTATTCCACACAGCGCCATTTGGGCCCAAATTGAGCTCGTATTATGGGATACTAGACACGGAAATACATATTTGAAAGGTTCTTTCTACCTTTTTAGTTCAGTAGTTCGTGAAGACTTTGCAGACACACCCAAACAGACTGAATAACTTTCGCTTATATAGAACTTGTGTCGTTTGAAACCATATGACCAATATTAAGTTCAGCCTCAGAAAAATAGGTAGAGTAGTCAATGAATTTCTAATTGTATTAGTAATTCAAAAGACTATCATGGAAGTTACTTTAACACTGGACTTGATGCCACATCAAATGAATTACACTTGAAATCAAACTACAAGCCAGTCCATAGAACCCCACCATATTTTTCTGCTTAGCCCCATGGTTGACTGTTAGAGAATGCCTTATCTTTAATCCGCCATTTGTCCCAATTCCTTGTTGTGCAATAAATAATAAATAAATGAGAAGGACCACTTCAGCGGAGCAGCAGAAAAATTATACGGTTCTCAGATTACTATCAAAATATCTCCGATTAACTGATAGAGATTGCTAAGTGGACGTAGACCTTTGTTGATACAAGTAATCTCTGACGTCACGCATGAAGAGATTGCCTTGTGACGTCACGTGAAAATTTCGGTAGAGAACAGCGCATTCTAAATATTTGATTTGCGATTTATCTCACGATAATTAGATAGGAACTTAATGTACTTAGTTCGGGACGTTGTGGTTAAAGTGTGAATTCGGTTTTCTTATTTAGTAGCCATCGTATCTTTATTTTGGATTTTTAATAATTAGATGTAGCTGGCGGCTTTGGCACAGGCAAAGCCGTGTTTTTATAGTAAAGACCTTAATTACCAATTCCCCTTTCACTTTATTATCACTTTTAGTCTGTTGTGCCCCATTGCTGCAAAGCCTATCTACACCATCCTCATAACGAAGTTCCGGTAACATTTCCCCTTTGTATACATGAACACTTGGTGCAAGGAATTTGCCCGCTGCTGAAAGCTGCCAAAGCTGAAATGACGCGCTCCTCCACCGCATCTACGTATACAAGAGTGCTTGCTTGTATGCGTAGATGCAGTGGAGGGGCGCGTCATTTCAGCTTAGGCGATCTCTACCACACTCTAACCATCAAACTACTAGACTCCGTTAGGGCTTTTATCCCTCTGTGGTGGACTTTCCTGCAGCAATCCACACCAAACGGTTTGCGTCCTTCCTGTTCCGCACTGCTGAGGAGTCGAACGCTCTCCCTGTGTCTGTATTTCCTGATACATACAACCTTGGTGTCTTCAAGGCAAGATTGAATATACATTTTCGGAATAAGTGTGTTCTACCATTGGTTTCGTCAACCAACTGTGCAATATAGGGGTATTTTCTTCGTTTGTACGAATTTGGCCAAAAAAGCGCGAAGTGTCCCACCGGAAATATTTTCAAAGCTAGGAATTTGAGAAAAAAACAGATTTTGTCTTCTAAAAGTGGCTATTAACAGTAGCGGTGTAGCTAGTTCATATAATATACTGTAAATATGCACAGTCTCCGGAGAGTACAACAGTTTGCCATTCTGAGTATGAGAGGAGATGGTAATTAGTTGTTCGGTGATCTAGCTTGCGCGCGCGCACCCAGTGATCTAAATCATCGATCGCGGTATTTGATTTAAAATCTATTATCAGTGTCAATTGGTAAACGCGTATATTGATTAGAGCTGTGTGTTTGAAAAAGCAGTATTCTTAGGAATAACCTTTCTTGATAAACTACTAATTATTGAGAACAGATACACAATGAACTTCAAAATAAGTTACGTAAATTTTTATAATACCCGTATGTGAGCACGGAAATAATTTGAGTTACAACAGACTGTCAATTATGAAGATAAGAAAAATCTAGTTAATTAACTATTCAATAGTTGAAATAATGTATTAACAAAAATGTAAAGGTTTTAAATCAACATTTCGCTCATAATCCTTGCTTTCTACTGTTACTATATTCCCAAAACTAAAATTCAGCAGAAAGATTATTTGAATCTCGTATTAGAGAAGCGCCGAGATTCGTAAGTTGAGTGAGATCTTGACATTGCGCGTGTGAAAATGTACGCAAATAGTGAATTATCTGACAGGTGAATTTGAAATAAAGAGCGAAGCATGCGCTAGGAAAGTCTCTGCAGAACGTGCCGGGACTTGTCTCCCTGTCCACCTAAACATATTTATTTCTTTGTTTGTACACAGAAGGACAATTACAATAGACAGTTTAAAGTACAGGTGAGCTTAACTCTAAAAAGAGATTTCGGCCAGCAGACCAAGGTGACAGGATATGTATCGAACATATTAAATGTCCGACTGCCCTGAAATGTACAATTCTCTGAACAGGACATACCTGTTTAGAATTTTATTTAGATTATAGATAATTTTAAAGAGCGTATGTCAAGTATATTTTTGCAAAATTTGCGATGTTCATAAATCTGTGTTAACGTTAAATCAAAACACATATTATCATCTTTAACCTAAATTCATTTGTGATAATCTTGATTGATTGCTAGGTGAAACCTAAAGGACCTCGTTTAGACGCAGAAATTGAAATAAATAATAGATAGATAACATAAACGGCCTATATATGTCCCGCTGCTGGGCACAGGCCTCATCTCAACTATGAGTTGGAACGAGCCGTACTCCAACACGCGGGCTCAGTGCGGATAGATAGATAGAACAGATTATTTATTGCAAACCACAAACTACAGAAAATTTCAAAAACCCGATTACTAATTTTGAGTATGTCAACTTGAAATTCGGTTATACTTATGTATAACCGAACTTATTTACTTATGTATGTATAATGAGTAAGCACGGTTAACCGTGCTTATACTCACTTATAATAATATAAAGCAGATGAGTTTGTTTGTTTGTTTGAATGGGCTAATAAAACTACGGGTTCGATTTAAAAATATTTTTGTGTTCAATAGTCAGATTGAGGAAGGCCATATAATCACGAGTCCACGCGGACGAAGTCGCGAGCGGTCCCTAGTTTAGTGAGATTTTTACGTAACATTGCGACTTAAAATTGCTATCATGAAAGTTCTCAACGAGAATTGAACCTCGACCTTTCTTTACCGGTCGAGTCACACCACAACTCAGATTTATGCCATTTAAATGTGCTGCGTGAACTAAATAGTGTATCGACTTCCAATAAAATGGTTAATATTTTTATTATCACAGTTCAGCAACCTTGGGATATTAATTTTATACTGGTTCAAAGCATATCAGCATCTCCACCATATTGTCATTTACAGTTTTCATAAATTAAAGTCATTGGGCATTATTCCATGAAGCGCCCACTAACCCCAAACTAAGCGAAGCCATACGCTTTTTTAGCAAACGGTCATCCGTTTGCTAAAATATCATCATTTCAGCCGAACGACGCCCACTGCTGGGCATAGGCCTCCCCCAAAGATCTCCACAACGATCGGTCCTGCGCTGTCCGCATCCAGCGGCTTCCCGCGACCTTAACAAGATCGTCGGTCCACCTTGTGGAGGGCCTGCCCACGGAACGTCGTCCGGTACGTGGTCGCCATTCGAGAACCTTTCCGCCCCAACGGCCATCGGTTCTCCGCGCTATGTGTCCCGCCCACTGCCACTTCAGCGATGCAATCCTTCGAGCGATGTCGGTTGCCTTAGTTCTCCTGCGGATCTCATCATTTCTGATTCGATCAAGCAAGGAAACACCAAGCATCGCTCTCTCCATTGCTCGCTGGGTGACTTTGAGCCTTCTTATGAGACCCATAGTGAACGACCACGTCTCACTCCCATATGTCATTACTGGCAACACACACTGGTCAAAGACTTTCGTCTTGAGACACTGAGGTATTTCGGACGCGAATATATGCCGGAGCTTCCCGAACGCTGCCCATCCGAGCTGGATTCGACGAGAGATCTCTTTCTCGAAGTTGGACTTACCTAACTGGACTGCCTGTCCCAGGTAAACATAGTGGTCAACAACTTCGAGTGTAATGTTCCCAGCGTTAACTGGAGCGGGTGCAACATGGGCATTGAACATGATTTTGGTCTTGTCCATGTTCATCCTAAGACCCACTCTCTGAGAAGCATTACCGAGATCTTCGAGCATTATGTTCAGGTCTTCCAAGGTCTCAGCCATAAGAACTACATCATCGGCGAATCGTAGGTGTGTTAGGTACTCGCCATTGATGTTGATGCCGCGTCTTTTCCAGTCCAGAAGCTTGAAAATATCCTCCAACGCAGCTGTGAACAATTTTGGAGAGATAACGTCTCCTTGTCTCACGCCTCGCTGTAGTTGGATCGGATTAGAGCTCTGGTTCTGTAATCGGACCGACATGGTGGCGTTTTGGTATAAGTACCTAAGAACCTCGATGTACCTGTAGTCTATTTGGCACCTTTGGAGAGACTGCAACACTGCCCAGGTCTCAATCGAATCAAAGGCCTTCTCATAGTCCACAAACGCCAAGCAAAGTGGCAAGTTATACTCTTCGGTCTTCTGTATAACTTGCCGCAGCGTATGAATGTGGTCTATGGTACTATAGCCTTTTCGGAACCCGGCTTGTTCGGGAGGTTGGAAGTCGTCAAACCTGCGAGCGAGACGATTCGCAATGACTCTCGAAAACAACTTATAGATATGGCTCAGAAGCGATATGGGTCTGTAGTTCTTCAAGAGAGTTTTGTCACCCTTCTTGAAAAACAGCATCACATCGCTTCTGCCCCATGCCTTTGGCGTTCTGCCCTCGAGGATGACAGAACTGAAGAGCGTCTGGAGGACCTTGAGTATCGGCCGACCGCCCGCTCTCAGAAGCTCTGTTGTGATTCCGTCATCACCCGCCGCCTTGTTGTTTTTAAGCTGCTTGAGAGCCATCCTAATCTCGTACAGGCTGACGTCCGGGATATCTTCGGTATAGTGTCGGGTAAGCTTGGCTCTAGGGTCTTTAGCCTTGCTTTCAACAGGTGTTTGCGTGGAATACAGCTGTCCATAGAAACTCTCAATCTCCCTCAGGATTTCAGGTGTGGACGTAATGATGCTACCTGCCTCAGTTTTCAGCCTCGTGAGTTGGCTTTGCCCAATAGACAGATCTCTGGCGAACACTTTGGAGCCTTTGTTCCGCTCAATGGCCTCTTTAATACGCTGGGTATTAAATTGGCGAAGGTCGCTCGTCAAAGACTTAGATATCTGTCTATTGAGTTGCCGATAACGATGGGCATCCACTGAGTCCTGTAGCCTCATTTCGTTTCTCTGATCCATGAGTAGGAGAGTATGGCTGGAGAGTTTCTTTAATTTTGGACGGCGGGTTTTAAAGTGCTTGGACCCTACCGTACGGACAGTATCCACCACCATGTTGTATTGATCGTCCACATCGATGCTGTTCTCAAGGGCTTCGAAGCGGTTTTGAAGCTCGAGCTGAAAGCACTCGGGGTTTTGAATCTGAGCCGGTATTGGTCGGAGCGTGGATTTTATCAGTCGCGCTCTCTCAAGCTTTATGTCGATATTCAATGTGCCTCTGACCATGCGGTGATCGCTTCCTGTCTTAACAGCGTTGATCACAGTGACATCATTGAATATGTGCTTCTTCGTCGACATGATAAAATCGATCTCGTTTCTCACCTTACCGTCCGGACTGAACCAGGTCCATTTGCGGCTTACGGGCTTCTTGAAGAAGGAGTTCATCATGAAGAGGTTCTCCTTCTCCATAAAGTCTGCCAGCATCTGGCCCCTGTTGTTCCGTTGCCCAAATCCAAATTGCCCCACTCTCAGCTCATCACCGCAACGTTGCCCCAACTTCGCATTGAAATCCCCCATCACAACTGTGTAGTGGGTTTTATGGCTATGCATGGCTTTAGAGATCTCCTCATACATAGCCTCCACTTCGACATCGTCGTGTTTCGAGGTCGGAGCGTAGACCTGAATGACATTCAGCAAATATCGTTTCGATATTCTGAGTATCAGGTACGCTACCCTGCTCGAAACACTTCCGATAGTAATCACGTTGTTGACAAGGGACTTGTGGACGATGAACCCGACACCACCTAGGGACTGTTGGTCGCCCTCCCGGTGGTATAGTAAGTTACCGGATTGCAGGGTTATCGAGTCCTCGCCCTCTCTTCGGACTTCTGATAACCCAATAATATCCCAATGTAACTTACCAATTGCCTCTTCCAACTCAATCAGCTTCGCGTCGAGCCTCAGTGTGCGCGCGTTATAAGTTGCCAGGTCGAGTCGTCGATGTTGGCAGCCGGATCCTACCCGGGGATTCTTCGCACCCCCTGCCCCGCCGTTACCATAACCGCTGCCGTAGCCAGGAATAGCGGGGCCGCCGGGGACTGGGGGCCGTTTCCTATGTCGTGCCATCATTTTGGGGGGGGGTTTGCCATAATCGCCACGCTTGGCAGGCGGGTTGGCGATCGCAGTAGGGCCTGCTGTTGTGTGGAGACGCTGCTGCCCATCTCCTGGTGGCTGTTTTCCCTCAGTCGGCTCTTACGACACCCACGGGAAGAGAGGGGGTAGTGCTATTCTATTAACGTGCCGGCACTACACGGCACGCTAAAATATACTTAAATACTTTTTGTTCCAAAACCATTGCAAGGGGTCTAATGTCACCAGAATAAGGTGGCCCCTATGTGAAGGTTGATGTGTGCGCCTCTGTACGGTGGACGGCACATCACTACCCATTTCCAGTCAGTCCTCCTTGCTCTATTGCAAAGGAATGACATTTGGCGAGAGCGAGAGAAAAAACGGAAATGGGGTAACCTGATGTGCTGTTAACTGTACATCACGTATGAAACGCAGTAAAACTCGCGTGAAACTCACAGACCACTATCGCAATAGTGATTGCGTTCCAGGTCTCCCTCAGGAGAAACCTGTAACCTTAATCGTCTATTCGCTTCACTTTTAATTAATATTCTCCCTCATTTTTATTAATAATCATAATTTGTATTTTGGCTTTGTTCTTTTTACTCAAAAACACAACCTCCTTAGAATTCACAGCTAGAACGTTCGATGTTCACATTCAGAATGCCACCCCAGAACTCTTTGCTAACCACGAAATACATTCAAGGATATTAACCTGCTAAGTATTTTAACTGACATTGATAGCTATTTTGGCTATGAAACTGTTGTCGCCTTGTTTAGCATACACTCTTCTGATCATCTTCACTAGAGCTGCGACTGTGGCGCCACTTGTCTTTCGCGAAATGTAGAGCAAACCTGTACGTCAAGTAGGCCACCAACGTCACATCTCTAATCAAATCATGGCAGCGACGCGCGCGCATCGGATCTTGCGCGCCGAGGAGCAAACATAATGGGCAATTGTCTTAGCGCAAGGGGAACGGTGGCTGCATGTCCACTGTCAGACGGTACGGCTTTTTGTTTGGTTTAGAAAAACAAGCCGTCGATATATTTTACTGTGTTTTTCGCAGAGTTATTTTGTGTGTAACGTCATGTTGAACCAGCTTTAATATCACACTTACTTAATAAAATGTCTCATCCATATAGCTAACCAATGAACCTAAATACGATTATTTGCACCAATTCGCGATAACCTTGCTATAGGTGCTAATACTTCAATATTCAAGTTTATCAGTTCTTCTTTTATAATAAGTGCATTTTCAGAGCCCATCCAAAATAAGATTTACGTAACTAGGTATAAAAACTTCAATAAACGTCACCTCACAGACTCTGTAACGATTAGAGAAGATGCTTGCAAAGAATACTAGATAGTATCAAAGAAAACGGTTTTTTACGTCTAACTGCTAAGCACAAGCCTAACCTCAAGTTTAGGTTAATGCGAACTATACACCTACACGCGGGCTCAGTACAAAATGATGACTCCCCATCCACTGTCTCATGACATTTGGTCGCCCAAAGGCCTCCGACTGGGCTTAGCCATCTGAACCTACGTATGCTGGGCTGATAAGTGACATAAGCAAGAACCTCAACTGAACATCCTGATACCCAGATACCCAGACCGAATTTCCTTTTTTAGTTTTCCTACCTTTAACAAAGATACCATACAGCGTTGATGATGCTAAATAACAGAAATTAACCTCAATTGAAGTTTTCTTATGTATATCCCGGGCGTCTACGTGAATGACGTCCGTCATGGTAAAGCCGTATCGTGTCTGACAATGGAAACAGTGCCGAAGGATTGCTCACGGTCTATACCACTTCCGTATCTGCAATCTAATCCCAAATGGCGGCCAAGATACGCAATCATCTTAGACTACTGCTTCGGAGAAATGTTATCTGGACATCTCTCAAATGAAGTGTAATGATGTATGCTCATTTCAACAACGATCGCGGCAAACAAGCGTTGTGGACGCTTCATGGTGAGCGGTTACCGCTGCCTATGGGAACGCCCCTGTAGAACCATCACATGATAAGATAAGTAACACGATTGCACACTAACAGAACAGAGTAATTAACAAAGAAGAAAATCATTAAATAGTCAATGTAAAATTTAGACGGTCTTATTGCTTAAAGCAATCTCTTCCAGACAACCCACAGGTAAAGGAAAGAACACAGAAGGGGTGAGCAAGGGCACAAATATGACAGGGTTAAAATGTGTTTCACTAAATAAATTTAGAGCGTGTATATCAACCACGTAATTTAGTTCTCGTCTGTACTTTAGGCTTTTTCTGCTGCTCAGTCCGTCGTCTGAACTGGGGTCATCACTTCACATCTCGGTGCTTCACTCTTACTTTAATCATAAATATGCTTCACTCCGAAATAGTATTTTTTCTCATTTTATTAAAATCGTCATTGAAAAAAATATTTGGTTTTGTTCTTTTCTCTCAAACGACCACCAGTCGTAAAGAAATTGAATTGTAAAATAACTCACCCCGAGCGAAGTGAGTTTTGGCACCCGTCGGAATACCATAGCTGACAAGGCATTGTCCATACAAGCGGCAATATCTAGTTAGCATTCCCATCAATCATTCTTCGACGTTGTTCTTGACTGCATAATAATTGCTGTCCATTGCAATTGCTGTCTGAATCATTCAATTTGTGCTGATTAAAGATTGATGTATATTGCTAAACAGAATAATTCACAGAGCGTCGTAGTTCAGTGGTTCAACACTCTAGCTTCGAACACGTGTGGTCTCAAGTTCAAATCTGGCCGGAACACCCTATTTTGTGGAGGAAAACACCGACGAAAAGACAAGCAACCTGGATAACTGCCGTAGAATCGCCACTTACCACGTTGAGTCTGAAATTCTTCTGAATGTTATGTTCACCATGACGGCATCGTACATGTACGAAATTTTTCGTACAGAAAACCCTAATCTGCTATATAAAAATAAGTCGGGTTTTCCTTCCTGACGCTATAACTCCAGAACGCACCAACCGATTTCCACGGTTTTGCATTCGTTGGAAAGGTCTCGGTCTCAGTGAGGTTTATAGCAAAGAAAAATCAGGAAAATTTCAACAGAAAAGCGGGAAAATCTTTTTTCACATACAGCTAAGTCCACGCGGACGTCGCGAGCGGCTGCTAGTAAGTAATTAAAGTTATAAACACACACTTTAATACAGTTATGATCAGCTTATGACATTGATCTGAACTAAACTTTATTTTTCAACTACTAAATTCTGTATGTTTAAATATAAATAATAATTGGCGAAGTCTGCTCTATACATCCTTCAATGTTAAAATTTATTATTATTTTATGCCTTGAATTTTATTTTCTCAACACTTGTTTTAGCTTTAATTTAAAATTGTTGCCCTCGAATATTTGCCATACCTTAGCGGTAACCAAGTTTGAAGTATAAATGAAGAATCGTTATTAAATTGGCTTCTGTGGTGCAAGACTTGCAAGACACACTAGATCGTCGAAAGCCTCCCTTTGCTTTTTTAAAATTATTTTTATCGGGGGGAATCCTTTCACGGACTGTCCGCCCTCTGCGAGAAGGGCGGGGGTTTGTCTGACTCACTGACTAAACCCCTCGGTGACCTGCTTCAGCGCGTATTCAGAGGGTTCCCGTGATCACTGATCATGAACTCTGCCGGTGGACCTCTGGTGCGCTATGCCGGCATAACCAGCTCACCTCGGGGGGAGTTATACTTCCCCTCTACACCCACTGGTATGTTAGGTGGTGTGAGGTCACTCCCACACACCGCTATCGTCTTTCCTCTGTGCTATGACGGAGTCTGCTCGCTTTCTGATGAACTCCTTCGAAAAAGCCATCCTGTTCCCCTGAACATGTTCCTGATCCTGAAGAAGTCTTTTCCCTCTTGCCTTTCTGAGCTAAACTACTCCAGACCACTTCGTGAAAGGCAGATAGACCCATTTTCAATGTCAATGATATTTTAAAAGATTCTACAAGAGCGTAAACGAGACCGATACATGTTGCGCAGTGTCGTCTCAAACTGTCAATGCTTTGTTCAGGTGTTCGAAGTTCTGATTTCGGGTGCCACTTTTTTGGCACAAGTAACTTTTCTACGTCTCTTTAATTATAATATCATTGGCTACTGTCCATTGAGTGGGCAGTCTGTTGTAGGCAGTTTTCTTATTACTCGCATTATACACTCTAACCCCTTATGTAATTTTTCATTGTTTTTTGTTTTTATTTTTTGTTTAATGTCCGACGACAATACCGCCGAGGCCCTGACAGAAAGAATACCAGCATCGTTGCAGCTTCAAAGCTGCGACGGAACAAATGCTGAGACAGGGACCTCGTTGGCCTCGCTTTGTAGGCTCATTTCATCTATTCGTGTATTTCAGTGTGTCAATTTTAATTAATTTTTTGTGCGTAGTTCAATTGTTGGGTGTTTTTAAATGTTTACCTAAATGTTAATGTTTGTCTTAAATGAGTCTGCTGTATGTACTTTCTTTCTTTATTTCTTCCAGTCTGGACGCAGCCTATCATCACCCTAGTTCATCATTGGCATCGTCATGGTCCGATCATTTCCTAAGTTTGCTCAATCGTTTAGAGCGTCTGTTTGATAACTGATAACTCGCGCGCGTGCTTGCTGCATTAAATATGACCAAGGCTGAAGACCTTGGGCCGAAAATTGGAGTTACTATGTAAAGGACAGGACTGATGTAAAGGCTGTTTTGATGGCGCTGGAAACAAGACTACGTTTGTAATGACATTTATGCATCTTCACCCCGGTCACTAGTGTCACTCTTGCGTCCTGGACCACCTTTCACCAAAACTAAGAATACTAAATACTGTGTTTTTTCTTTTCTGCAAACCATCAGATATTTGTATGTCTAAATACGTAACTACAAGCTGACCCGAAAGTTGTTGTCATGTCAAACTGTTTAATTAGTTCATAAATTTTCCTCATTTTTCGTACCTTATCTATCTTCCAAAAAGTATTAGCAAAGAAAAAAAGTTGAAGGGAATCGGTAAAGTTAAAAAGTTACAATAAAAGTTACAAAGTTACAAGTTGTTCGTTCAAAAGTTACTTATGGTGAGAAGGGGTAATTCAGAAAAATGGGGGTTCATTTATGAACATATAAGTAGGTATAACGTGAAACTACTGATAATTATTGCTAAGCAACGGTAACTAGAGTTATGTTCCTTTCAACTTTCTAGCCTCAGTAGGTTTAGCTTTGATCGTATCTTGAGACAAACAATTTTACATTAGCATAATACTGCATTGCAGTGGCTACTAGGTACCATTAGGTAGATACAATTATGTACAGGTAATTTTATCATGTCTAGTACATCTATTAGGTACATTACAGATAAGTATTTTGTTTTGATTTGCATCTGACTGCGTTGTTTTTATACCTATTTACCTACATATATCATTTTAAAGGGTTACGTTGTCAACAAGGAACCCTGACAATTTCGTCAGGTCATTCTGTCCACATTTTTTTTATATTTTAAGTTATTAATTTCATCTTATTTCTTTTTGTTGTATGTTTATTATCTAGTATCCCATGAAAACGGGCTATAATTATCTCATTTTGGGGCTAGATGGCGCTGTGTTTCAAAATGTCTAGGGATGTCCGGGGAACACCAAATTCGAAGTTTTAGGGCCGGCGCCCACTATCGGCATCGGCACGCTTCAGGATTTTAAGGTGGCAAATAGCAATATACTTTAACATTATGGCAATAAAGTAGAAATTTCCGTGATGTGTACTCGTAAAAACAAAATGCATTTGTTCTGTTTCTGTTTCGGCATTTTCTACTTTATTGCCATTATGTTAGAGTATATTACTATTTGCCACCTTAAAAGCCTGAAGCGTGCCGATGCCGATAGCGGGCGCCGGCCCTAAAGGTTGACTTTTTGAGAAGTACCTTAAAAAATATTGAACAAGCTGCCGAGCTCTTTTCAATTCAATTCATTAGCTTTACTGCCAAATTCAAGATTTACCTATTACAAAACAAATTCCTTTTACAAACCTGCCAATTTTGACATTAAGAACAAAGTTCGATTGCAGCAATTTGGTGTGTTGGCAAATGTGTGTGTGTACACACACACACACTCTCGCACGCACAAATATGCTCGTTGCAATTTAAGTTTTAACCACTGTGTATAGAGGCGCTCACATCAACCTGTACAAAACCGTTGCAAAAAGAGTCTTATATTAGCGGCATAAGGCGCTCACATCAACCTTTACATAGGAGCACCTATGTAAAGGTTGATGTGAGCGCCTCTGTACATGGTTCCACTGAAAATCAGCGTTAGTGCATATTATCTCTATCTATGCCTAACATAATATGCTGAGTCACCTTTTTGGCAGCTTAACAAACTTTTGTATCTTTTTCATTTTTGATGTTTTACCTGTATTGGTTTTTCTTTGTTATGTACCAAATAAAATATTTTCTTCCTTACTTTTCTTTCAAAATATAATTAAAAATGCGTTAGATAAAAATAAAAATAAATAAATATCCTTGGACATTATTCCACACAGCGCCATCTAGTCCCAAGTGGGTTAATTATAGTCCGTTATTATGGATACTAGTCAACGGATAAACATACTTAAATACTTTTTCTTTTGTAAATACATACTTAATATACATAGGAAACACCCAGACCAATACAAACAGACATGTTCATGCACACAAATGTTTGTACTGTGCGGGGATCGAACCCGCGACCCTTGGTGTAGTAGCCGACTTCTCAACAATTACACCAAGACGGCCGTCCGATAAGATAGTAGGTATAAGGGTATTTATTTAGATACTTACAAAGGTGAAACATGACAAAACGCCGTTGGAGGTTGATGATTTTTAAACTGAGAAGAACGTAGACCTCTGAATGCAGACAAAAGCGTTTGTCGATCACAGCCACAAGAAGCTTGATATGTGATTTCTTGCATGAAACTAAGTCTATCAACGGCAAGGGGGGCGTCACTGATTGGTCCAAGAAATGATACCTTTTATTTATTGCACATAGTAAACACATAGAAGAAACCCTCTAACAATCCGCACTGAGCCCGCGTGTTGGAGTATGGCTCGTTCCACCTCATAGTGGGCCGTTTATATCCTTAAATATCCTTGGACATTATTCCACACAGCGCCATCTAGCCCCAAGTGAGCTACAACAACGGATAATAGTAGATTATGCCACAAGGGCTTAAAGAAGTGTATTATGTCCCGGGCGTCATATTGAACCCCGAGCATGAGGGATTCTACGGTTAACTCCCGAGCGGAGCGAGGGAGTTAAGGTTAGAATCCTGAATACGAGGGGAACATAATGCTGTACTGAATTTCATTATTTCCCTAGGGATTAAAGTGATTTGAATTTGGAATGCAACCGTGTAGTCAAAAATGTTTAGGTGCAATGAGATTTTATTCTGAGTTCGAATGTCGTACTGGCCACTAACAAAATAGATGCCAAAGAAAGAAAAAAGGCGCCAACGGCTCAAATAGCTCCTGAGTCCTGTGCTGATAAAATGAACGTACCAAAGATTGTAATTCGTCTTTCCAATGTCTTCGCACAACTGTCTTATGTTTCTAACATCACTTTTAATTTTTCATAATTACTAATTTCTCATATTTAATTACCTACCTATTTTCACTTGAAATAAATACTTAATCACTTATTTTTTTCAGCCATTAATTTCGATTGCCTCGCAGAAAGTATAAAAAGTAGAGTATGCATCGCGGGCTTAAAAGTCTATTTGTCTTGGGCGGTCTTGAACCCCTCGTATTCAGGATTCTAACTTTAACTCCCTCGCTCCGCTCGGGAGTTAACCGTAGAATCCCTCATGCTCTGGGTTCAATATGACGCCCGGGAAATAATACACTTCTTTAAGCCCTTGTGGCATAATCTACTATAAATACTTTTTCTTTTGTAAATATTTACTTAATACATAGAAAACACCCAGACCAATACAAACAGACATGTTCATGCACACAAATGTTTGTACTGTGCGTGGATCGAACCCGCGACCTTTGGTGTAGTAGCCGACTTCTTAACAATTACACCAAGACGGTCGTAAATGTTGTTATGTTATGTTATAGTTGAAACGGTGGACTTAAAATGCTATTCAATCCAAATCGGTCGTCAGAATATACATATCGAATAGCCACACCAAGATATTGTCGCTGTAAATGTACTTAGATTTGCAAGGGAAATAAATACCTATTGGAACTATTTACCTAATTACTGATTGTACGTATTAATGTATGTTAATTAATTGTTAAGGTCTATGTAGACTGAAGAAGAAGAAGAGTCTGCCATGATGAGATATTGGTCAGGGACCATTGCCTCTGTGGTTTTAAAGGGGAACCGTTCATTTGGGCTAACTAAGTATTTTACATCAACGATATTACAATAAAAGAAGACGTAGATAGGTTACTTGTGCTAAAAAAGTGGCACCCGAAATCAGAACTTCGTACACTTGAGCAAATCATTGACAGTAAAGTAAAGTAAAGTAAAGTAAAGTAAAAATAGTATTTATTCATGTAAACTTATTAAAAAGCACTTATGACAAGTCATAACATAAAAATTAAAAAGTAATAATGTGATTCTACCACCGGTTCGGAGGTGTTGATTCTACCGAGAAGAAACCGGCAAGAAACTCGGTAGTTACTCTTTTTTAATCTTGTTTGTTTACAATAATTGCGATAACAGAGTAACAACAGTAAAGTCAAAATACATGATGTGACAGTTTGAGACGACACTGCGCAACAAGTATCTGTCTCGTTTACTCTCTAGTAGACAATCTTACTATCTCGTACACACGGTCAAATTATAGGTACGAACGCCAGGGGTCAATTTTCGACATCGCATCAGTACTGATATAACGTATCTACTCTTTTAAATATCATTGTTTTACGTCCTATATGTTGAGTTGCCCGCGCCTCAGTTGTGGTAGGCATAGGCAACTATCGTCAGGGTAAAGCAATACACACCAGGTTGGAAATGTGATGGGTGATCACCAAGAATGTTTCGGTCACCGTGCTGCGGAAGGCACGTTAGTTAGTCCCGGCTGACGTCGATAGACAAATATACCCCCGAATTCACAAACGGACACCAAATTGAGGAGCTCTCACAAGTACAGCTGTCACTTTCAATTCTAAACGCAATTTATGAGACGGCATTAGTTTGAAGGAGTTTCATATTTATATGCGTTTTTCTGGGGTGGCATTTTGGCGGACATCAGTGATCGGTGCTTAACGCTTACTTCAATCATTAATACGCTTCACTCTAAATTAGTATTTTTGCCCTTTTTGCATGTGAATAATAGAAGATTGTTATTTGGCTTAGTTCTTTTCTCTCAAACAACCACAGTCGCAAAGAAATTGAATTTTAAAGATAACTCACCACGAGCGAAGTGAGTCTTGGCGCCCGCCGGAATACCATAGCTGATTACTGCGCGTGAGTGGATATTAGCGCGAGGCGCCCGCCCGCCCAACTGAGTCTCACATGTTTTAGCGAAGTATTGGTAAGAAAGGACTCTTTATACACATATAATTGACTTTGCGCCCTGATATAGTTAGGAATAAAAGACCATTTTATGTAAGTTCAGAATGATTTTCAACATTATTAAAACTTTTCCTATGCAATTTTTTTGGTCAAAGTATTTTTAGTTGCCGAATCTTATCAACAAATAGGTAAAAAAAGTCATTTAACTACATTATACTTCTGACTAGATTCTTTCCACGGTTTCCCTCATATTTTTTTACTATGGTAAAACAAATTTAAACTGTAACGAGTCATTCTGTTACCTAGGTTATGCAAAAAATAAATATCTAAAAACCAAAATACGTAACACTAACAAGACATTGACATAACCCACGTCAGAATTCGTCACTAAAAAATAAACCTACAACAAATTCCACTTTAACATGGTAATTACCAATTCAGGCCGCCCCCATGTGAACGTGCGTCAAGTTTCAGCGCTTCAGCTGCGCCGGCGCATCTCAGTCCACCTGGGGAGACTGCGCAGACCGCTGCCCGCCCACATTTGCAAAAACACAGCAAATTCGCGTTAGAATAATAAAAAAAAAACATTGTTGGTAACAATTTGTGTTGCGAAAAAACTATTATCGATAAAAAAGAACTGGAACATTTTTACAAAAATGAATATTTTATTATATATTTTTTTGTTCTTGAAATATGTTTTGTTTTGAAAACATAAGCAAAGTATAAGTTGAAGCAAATAAAACAATTTAAAAATTAATTTATTGCTTAGTTTCAAATTATCAAATCAAAACTACAGATACTTATTTCATATTAATTCAGTTAACTATTTCCGTGTTATTACAAAAAATACAGCAGCTAAACGCTGTCTAAAAAATTGTCAATGAATTTCAAATGTCAATCAATCTGAATCCAGTCATGCCTACATGACATCATTAGCAAGTTGATTGACTATTTTAGACAGTTTGTAATTCCTTTAAGTGAACCTTTTTCCAAACAGTGTAAAGTCAAAAGTGGTTTGATGGTTTATCGTCATTGATAATTCAAATGCACAGCTATCGATATCGAGAAGTACGCGCGCGCTGCACTAGGTGAAAGAAATTGGGGAAAAGTGAAAAGTGTTGTGGGAAAGTACAAGGTGTTGGGGAGAAGTGAAGTGAGTTGAGGCAGAATGAAGTTCAAGAGGCAAACCCTTGTTTCTGGAGAAACCTCCGAGGAAGACATTGGGCATAGCTACTTAGGGACTTTGGTAAGTTTAACATTCAGAAGTTCTACGAACTTCGTAAATAAAATTCGAGATACTAATTCATTTTAAGGATTTGATAAAACTACAACAGAAAACTAAAATAGGGTTTTACTAGTGGTTTCAGAGCATTATGATTCGGACTTCTTCACGAAAAGAATATACAGGTTGGTTTGAAGTAACTGGCAAGAAAGTACTTCAGACCTAAAAAAGCAATTTTACGTTAGCTCAAGGGTAAGAGCAGTTGCCCAGTTTGCGAAGGACGCGGTTCTGATTCCCGCCTGAAGCCAAGACCAAATGTATTTTTACGGTTTTCGGATCTTTAGTAAAGTTGGTCATAAATCCATTAAATGAAGCTATTAGTTGCATTCAGCTAATGATTTGACTGTCCTCTTACATGAAACATCTAACTAGGTCGTAGTGTACAGAAGGGCATGCACCGTACTGACACAGCCAATTACCACCTTCGAAGTACAATGTACTATTGCTACACTTGACGATTTGCTAAGGGCAGCATGCTAAGTCAACTCACGGCTGCGAGATGTCTGGCTTTGGCTAAAATATCAGTTCGTAGATTAGAAAAAAACTTTAGTGCCAGACATGATCACCAAAATACCAGTAAATTCAGTAACATATTTTGTAAGCAAAATTCTGAAACTGACATGAAAATTCGACAGGTTTAAATAATAACAACCCTGTATAATTTCGGCCATTATTACAACTTATGAATAATAAAAACGACTAGTTTCGCTTTGTCTTACTATACCAGTTTTATCTTTTCTTAATTACTCTCTGCGTTTACTATGGTGTTAATATCCTTTTAATATTTTTGACAATTTGCTCAATAGATGATTTATTATTTTTACTCCAAAAGAATTTGGCCTATTTTATTTTATCTATTTTTTAATGAGCTAATTTCCATGTCCAACGTATTTATTTGTCACGTTATAATCTCAAAGAGACCTTGCCGTATTTATGAAAAATGCTGTTGAGTTTCAGTGCTCAAAAACGTACGGGGAATTTAAACCAAGACATAGACAAAACTAGAATAAAATGCAATTACACTATGCTTGATAAAAGCAGTGCACCGAAAGTAGCGTTTTTTTATAAAACGAAGGTGGCGAACTAGGCGCGAAGGTGGCGCCTGCCTGATGGTAACCTAACTTTCTCAAACCCTTCTCGAAGAACTCCATGCTACTACAGCTAACCTTGAAAACCTCGGCAGGGAGTTCATTCCACAATTTTAGTGTCCTGAGAGGAACACATCTCATCTTCAACATTTTAGTAACTTTTCCCGCGTTTTACCCTTCTACTTTTTATTACTTTTGTTATAATTGTGAAGTGAATGAATGAAAAAACAACCAAGTGCTGAATAATTAACATCTCATTAGAGAATCTAGTTACAGTCATATTATCGTCATGATCAGTTCTAGACCTTGCTAAATGGTAATTAGTGTTGATTTCGGCTAGTTGAATTAGCACTGTAACTGGTAATCGAACCCGCGTGATTCTGGACGAGCTGAAAATGTGTTTTTTCCTATTATCACTGTGTAAACTGGTTGGTTATGCGAAAATATTAACGCCTTCGCGAAATTCTTGTCAGATGCTAGGGGCTTCTAGATTTGGCTTAACTTGACTTTACGTAAATAGTTAAGCCTGCAATCCCAAAGGAAGGTGAAAAATCGGACTTCCAATTTTATGGTTAATAATATACGTTAATTTTCAATTGCCACGTAATTGTGAAATATTGATGAAATGATGCGTCTAATTGCTAAAGAAGTCACATTTCAGATAATATCAATACAATAGTTTAAAATGTCGCGAGATAGGTTGTAAACCATCGAATGTTTTTAACTAAATGGTGACATATACATACATCGAGATAAAGATAGGTTTGGCCCGTATATGACCTCTCCTGCAGCGAATGTTTTAATTTTATAGCCCGCAAAATGAGAGACAATGTTTCTTTCTCAATGTCTTCAACTTTTTTCATGCCAAGAAATCTAAATCATATTCAACTGATAATAAGAAACAACAAACATTGACCTCACATAAAATAAAAACTTAAAATAAAACTTTTTTTTTCTGCTAATGTAATTATTTCAACAAATAATAAAGTGAATTTTCCTCAAGTTGCCAAAAACAAGCATTGTTTGCGGAAAGGTTTTCTGACAATTCTTTTGGGGCTGAAAGAACTACAAATTGCATCAATTATGGTCATTATAATAAATACAACTCCAAATCATTACCTAATTTATTTTTTTGTTCAGTGGCAGAATATCCACCATCCTTAGGGTTCATCAGCAAAAGTCCATTGCTGGACATATGCTTTCCCCATACAACGCCATAACAAGCACCTTTAGGCCGACCGCATCCAAAGTGCATCAGGTCGCGGTCCATCCCTAGGCTCTTAAGAGTCCGTTCACACCTAGCGAGGCGAAAGAAAACCAGCAATTTAACGCCTCATCCATCAGTCAAAATCAAAGCGGGCTTTGCAGCGTTGTCGCGGCGTATATTTCATCGCGGAACTATTGCTGCGAGATCGCGGCGTGTACGCTGCAAGCACGTCGCGATCTTGCGGCGAGATCGCCTCGCCGTGAAATCGCTAGTGTGAACAGGCTCTTAACTTTGTGAAAGTTGCCATAAAAATAACAAAGGTGCTGTCAATTTAGCCAATGTGATAGAGAACTAAAATTATGACGCTGACAGTACAACTAAAATATTTTTTTAACACGTGAAGCTTGGCAGTAACATTACGTACAGGATAACATAAACATAGCTTTTAAAATTATTGTTTCCTTGACTAAGGGAAGTTACCCTTGATCCACAATAATAAACTACCCATTACTTATTATGTTATTATTTGAATACGGATAAAACTCTTCCAAAATCGGTAACAGGGTCGTAATTACTTTATTTAGGTTTATTTTTCACAATTTTTACTGCCTTTTTGAATATTATCAAAATGTTTATTGCTCGTAAAGGTTTTTACAACCCCACAGAGTTTTGATTCTGAAATGCGTTTATTTGTATGTACGAGCAACTAGCATTGGTTTTGTTTTGCCAGGGTCGTCAATTTTTACTTTTTGTGTTCATTATTCATCATCAGCCAGTCTAAACCCACTGCTAGACACATAGTATGTTCACGTTAAGAATGCATTAATTATAATTCAATTCCGAAAAAGTCAGGTACAAAGTAAGGTTTGCAACGGGCGTTTAAAAGAATGCTTTCAACTGGGCTCTGTGAACTTGGCTTTCTAATTAGGAACGATTTGATTGGCGTGCTAGGTTAAAGGCAAGAATGAAATCACTGCATTCTTAACGCGAACGGACTATAGTCCTCTCCAAAAGTGCGCCACAACTCCCAGGTCTCATCCTTCCGTATGCAGTCTGATTCCGCCACCGGCCTCAGGTCATCAGCCCTTCTACTGACGTGACCAGCCCACTGCCACTTCAGCTTGCTGATTCTGCGAGCTATGCTGGTAACTCTAGTTATCTACTGGCTAAACTCATTTCAAAATGTATCTCTTGAAGACACTGTTCATTAACGTACAACCAAAATGGTTGCGTCTGAGAATGATAAGCAATCATAACAAACTTCAATTCGGCTGTTAAACTAACACAAAGAAGTAAAAAAAAAGCATATAAAAAACAAAAACTAGATGGAACTAAATACAACTGTTGAAAGTTTATTACATTAACCACTTAAGAAGAAATTTTACAAATTAACATACAGCTGTGCAGTTAAATTACTTATAAAAACATAAAACCTGATCTAGACAAAAAAAAACACTCATATTACTTTCGTGAAAAGGCCAAAAACTTAGCCCATCCCAAATCGTGTGAGGCAAACAAAAAAATTCAAACTATACGTTTGTTTTCGGCCTGCTAATAGGGAGATACGGCCTCGCAAGGTGCTACGCCGCGACGTCGTGTCGTAGGAAACTGCTACGAGCAAGCAACATTGTTACGATGCCGCGTCGTAGTCGTAGCACGATGCGACGCGACGTCTCGTATCATCTAATTGTGTACGAGCTTTTCAATAAGCAGTAGGCTCAGAAAAAAGCGAAATTTTATAGCCCAAGTCCACTTTTACTGTCATATAACAGCTCTGTAAACAGGCCTATTTGCCTATATTATCGTAAACATGGTCATATGACTACTATCTGTGGTCATGATTACTTGCTCCAGTGCGAAAGTAGTTACTGCTGTGTATGTCTTGATAATATGAGCTACTGATTACATAGTTGCCTACTTATTCTAAATGTTAGTAGTTAGTGAGTAATTAGAATCGGTGGTCAAGAGGGATGAGGGCATTTTGATAATTAGATGATGCATTTTGGGCAATCTTTAGACCCTGCCTTCACCGCTGGTAACATTTCGGTTGTCTGGAAGAGATCGCTTTGTAGCTTTTAAGACCGCCTGAATTGTACTATCAATACCTTCTTAATGTTACTTGGTTTATGTATTTTTGTGCAATATTATGATATACCATGTCAGACTCACTTTAACTTTCTGTGTATAGTTTGTTTCGCTGTAGTAATTGCCTAAGATGTACGGTGGACGGCACATCACTCTACCCATTTCTGGTCAGTCCTTCTTGCTCTATTGCAAAGAAATTACATTTGGCAAGAGCGAGAGAAAAAACGGAAATGGGGTAACCTGATGTGCTGTTGACTGTACCCCGCCACTGAATACTCGAGCGGGACCATTTTGAATCCGAACGAGTGTTTAATCACTGAGCCACTCACGACGCTAAATATAAGTGCTCAAACAATTCTTGGTCAAAACTGTGTCACACTGTACTTAACTAAAATGAATGTACCTAACTGTACCTCTCAACAAGGATGCATCTTGTTATGCAGATTACTTTATATCGTGAATCAGATAGGTACAGTCGGAAACAGCTAAAGCGTAATATTTCTACCGATATAATTTTATACCATTTTAGTCAACATTTTTTTTTGTTTCTCTTTTTCTTAGTCGCTAGACTCTTACTAGAGTGGTCGTAGTCATCATTATGTATGTTTGTTTGTTTATTTCTAAAGAAATACGCATGTCATATTAATGAACACAAATGTTATATTAATGTACACATGTACCGACCAGCCTAATTCGGTCTAACAATGATTCTCATTCTCCCTCAGGGGTGTCATTCTTAATTCACACTTCACTTTACTCCGATTTCGGCCCTCTATACAGGTGTACAATAACACCCTGAATAACTCAAAAACTTAGCAATTGTGATCATTTGAGTGAAAAAAGAACTAAGCCTAGATCCTAGATAAGAATTGAGTTTTGAAATTTATTTTCAAACAAAATACGTCACAGTAGTTGTTATTACTAGTTATCAAGCTGACTGTACTTCGGAGTTCAAACACACGAGAATCAATAGATTGCCTTAACCGACTTGTATACAATTTGTTGTTATATCTATAATAATTACATTATATCTGTAAACAAAGATTCCTGTTGATAAAGTAGAGCTGCGCTTGCGACGCCTTGGCGTGAACTTGATCTAAATACGAGGTCTTGACATAGTGCAGATTGATGCAGTAGCTCAAGTATGTTAGAAAGAGTCAGAAAAGGTAATAAAAATATAAACACCTGGTACTACTAACTTAAAACTGTATTTAGATAAGATCAGATAAGATATACTTTATTGCACAAAGAAAACAATTAAATCAGAAGTAAACAGAGATTTAGGATGTACTATTTAGGCGGCCTTATCGCTAGAAGCGATCTCTTCCAGACAACCTTCGGGTTCTTCCTTCTTAGATTTATGGCACCCTGGAACAACGTTAAACAAAAATATATTTTTCCCTTGGCCTTCGTTGACATGGCTGGTGATCGAATGTTGCCATCTTTCTTTTTTCCCAATCCTTGCCATAGTTTAAAAATATCACCTTTTAATTAAACAATTTACGTTAATTCATGTTTAAATTCAAAATACTCGCTTACAAGTGGTAATTAACTATGGAAAACTTATGCATGTTTTTGGTATCTTTAAATTTTTTTCGGTAAAATTATGTGTGCTTATCAATCAAATGGGTTTGGGGTCATCTCGAACCCTAAGTTCATCTGATCTGAGTATCAGATGTCCCTGTTTTTGTTTGTTTAAATGATAAATGTTTTGTGGTGGTTATGTTATGTGTTTTGAACTATACAGTGTTACATGTCATTTGACCTACACATAGATTTTTTACTTTGAAAGAAAGATACCATTTATTGTCACAGATAGATAATTACAAAATAGACAGATATAAAAGACATTAACTTCTATCAAATTATGTTAATAAAACTTAGTAAACTGCATATCTACATTACAATTCATATTAAACTTCAAAAAGGAAAAAAATGAATTAATTCTCTAGATTTTTTTATGTTGCCTATCGGCATTTGGGCTGATTTGAATAAAATTGTCTTCTGTTAAAAAATATGGATTTGCTGGAACTCATCAAATTTTATAAGCACACTATTCGCAACATATTTTTTTTTATAAAATACGTAATAGTTTTGTCAGTTTTTGTAAAAAAGGGTTTGTTTTATGAAAATATTTTCGTTTAGCTACTGCCAATTCTCCTGCACTGTGCCATTTCTATTGATGAACGATATGCGATTTGTCAGAGCGGCAGTCACATGACTAAATACGTTGTAGTCTTTAATGACTAATATTCGAGTAAACGTTAGCCGTTTAAATAAATCACAATTGCTACCGTAAAACATGTTGTTTTAAATGATCATTTACATGTGCTTAACTAAACACAATAGTTTAGTATTTGGTTTTTGTTTTTTCTCAATTTATCATCTCATGTGTTTGTTTTTCAACTATTCACAAAATTTTTTAGAAATTTCCCAACTTGTCTTTGCCTGTACCAGAACCAAGATCGTACGGTAAGCGGCATGACATGTTACCCATTTCCGGTCATTCTTCTTTGGCAACAGAGCAGGGATAATTGACCGGAAATGGGTAAGCTGACGTTGACTGTACCTCGTATTTCTACCTTGGGTGGTTTTGATAGTAATCAACTTACAAAATAAATTAATTTCGGTATAGGTACATGCTGTAACTTTATATCCAACCATCAAATAATTTTAAAAAAATACCCAATAGTTTATTGAGAAAGAATTGCGGTTATCCTTATATTATTATAAAATGTATGGCAGTTAAACTTTATCGCAGTAGTAATTACCCATAGCTTTTGTATTTTCCTCAATAAGACATGGTTAAGAAATTAAATTAATTATAGAAGTACCTACATGTGTTATTTCTAACTTGCAATTTTATGGCACTGTAGATAGATAGATAGATATTCTTTATTGCACAAAAACATTAGAGTTGTATTAAATTACAAAGACTAATGTACAATTTAGGCGGTCTTATCGCTAGGGAGCGATCTCTTCCAGACAACCTTCAGGTAGATGATCGTGAGAAAACAAATATCGGCAAAATAAAAACAAATGTGGGCAAGGTAAGATGAGAGAGTAAATAATAAATAAAAGTAATTAAAAAATAAGGTAAGGTAATGTAGGTACTTGCTGTAGAGGAATGTATGAACTTAACAATTAAATCAAATCAAGAAGACGAGTATCTTCATTTAAATACACCTGTTACAAGTACTTTTAAAACGCCAAGAACTAATCATTTGATTACAAGATGAAAATCGTCTATAACTAATTCACCATTAAAAATATTAACATAGCTTTTTTTTCATTTTTACTGTAGTCAAAATATGCGAATTTTTCATGTCAATAATTTTAAAGTCCAGTTCTTTTCTTTCAAACGATTACAGTCTCAAAGAAACTGATTTTTAAAGATAACTCACCACGACCGAAGTGAGATTTGGCGCCAACGGAATTGCATAGCTGGTCAGCAGTACAATATTTTTTTCAAGATTAATTAAAGAGGTTACGTAAAAAAATATAGTAAGTCCATTGTGCCTTTTATAAACGTTTTCCTCAAGGCAAATCCGTGCTTAACCCCCAAAGGGGGACAAGTGCAACTAGACAATAGTGCATTCAGGTGCAGTAAGTTCCGCGATGGCATCTAAGTGGAACGCGAACGCATCGGGACGTGCACTTGACATGCGTACACCACAGTAAACATAACAGTAGGTTATCTAAGGCCGCCCGCCCAGTTATTAGCCTAGCGTGCACACAGACACGCGGCACAGCCCGTACGTTGCCGCCACCTATTCCCCCATATTTTATGCTAGCGTGTGCGTGAAATCCGACACGGCGCGCGACGCGCACGCACACATTCAAACCGAGAGCGGCACGTTTGTATGTAGATAGTTTACTGTTCTCGGTTTACTGTGCGTACGCGCAGGTGTTGTGTGGAGGTCACAGAACAACTGGCTCGTGGCGCTTTCTACTCTAACGTTAGAATAAAGCAAATAAATAAGGCAAAAAAAGCAAAAAAATATATTAATAAAAGCAAACTAAGTATCTATTGCTCTTTTTATTTTTCATGTATTTAAGCTTCATTGCACAAGTAGGAACAAAAGGTGAATTTGCACCATAATTAATAAATATTTCTGAAATAATATTATAAAGTTACTTAATTTTTTCAGAACCTTCCTTGGTTTTGTAACTGTCTAACGAGCGAGAATCTACGTTTTGTTTATTGACAAATATTGTTCATATCGAACCGTCACACTTACTGTCTATTAGTAGCTTTTGTCAAAACGACGTCTGTCGGGATAGCTGGTTTAAAGGATATGAAAAATGAAGCAACGAACTAATAAGGCTTCACCTCTTAGATGAAAACGGTTACCTATCATAAGACCGAATTTTCTTTTCCCGAATTTCATTTTCCCGAAAACGTTTCGCTTTTTTTCGTTCGGCATATTTTCATCTCCCGAAATCACGTTTGGCACTGTATCAGTTGACCAATTATCAACTGGATTTTTTTCGTTTGCCAGACGTTTTATTAGGCCACAGAACGTTTTACCGAAGTGATGATTGGCCGAAATGACACTTGTCCGAAGTATTGTTTTGCAGAACAATCATTAGACCACTGTTTTGATTGCCATATTCTTAGTTTACCAAACGATCATAAAAAAGTTACGGGTTAAGCAGACAAGGAATTTTTGGATTTAAAATAAAATAAGAAATTGACAGCATGTACGCAGGCAAACAGCATGCAAGTTTAAGGAAAACACAAGAATTCTGCCACGGCTCCGGCATTACGGGGCTCCGGCGGTTCCTCGCGTGCTAATTCTCTTTCGCTCAGCACCGAAGCTTCGGCTTGTTGGCCGGCTTCGCCGGCCAGCCTCAGCCGCGGCGTCTCGCGCTTAGCCACCTGCTCCTCAGCCCGCGGGCCGCCTCGCCCCTCCATGCCTACGCGCTTTTAAATAACACTCTTGGGGTAGGGCAAAACAAGTACCACGTGGTGTCGGGGTTGACTGAGTCGGATTCGCCCTGAAGTTGAAATTACTGAAAATCGACGTTAACGAGACGTTGAACGTTATCGTACAGTAGTTGTGGTCTAGTAATATTCTGTAAAATAAGATTTAGGCAAAGTGATCATATGCCAAATAAGTCATCTGGTAAATGGAAAAAGTTGAACGAAGACTTCGGGCAATAGTAGAAAACCTGTATGAAAGGTACTAGGACTACAATGCACATGAAACATAATTCAAGGATTTACACACACCGGAGTTATAAAATTAAAGTTAATGCCCTCCCTAACCCTGAATTGAACGAGTGGAAATTGGTCCATCCCGCGAGATGCATGCGATCTCGGTGATGCACCGATGGTATCGTAAGGCCGTCTGCGCCCGCGCAGGTCGTCGCGCCGTCTGCGAACCAGTTTGGGAAGAGGTCAAGTTCAAATGGTTTAGTTACTAGCAGTTGTCTATGCCGCGGTTTAGTAAACTCGCTTCATCTTTGGGAGGATATTTGAAGCTTCCCCCGCAGACGCTTTCCGACTTTGTCAGATTATACTTCCTGTCTACATAATTTCCCCACAATTACCTGACGAAATTATTTTAACGGCTGAAAACTAAACTGCGTAAGTATCTGAAAGTCGCATACTGTTATTTCGGAATTTCATGTGGATTTATCGGTATTGTGAACTTCATATTTTAATCTCCAAAATTAACTTATAAATATCACAATCGCTTTTAGTAGCTTTTTAGGCCTTCCAAGGTTTTGATAACCTTCGTAAATTCTGCTGAAGAAGGCCACGACTTTAATGGGAAAGAAACATGATCTGAGTCATTAGCTGACATCAGCCTTTTAGAGTCAACTGCCTATGAACGTAGGCCGCCCCCAGTACTCTGGTGGGTCCTTAAAGTCATCTGTTCACGTGGTCTGGTGAAAACACGTCAGACTTGTGAAATTAAAGCAAATTCCCTTCCTAACCCTGAGAGGAAGGAGCAGTGGAAATTGGTCCATCCCGCGAGATGCATGCGATCTCGGTAATGCACCGATGGTATCGTCAGGCCGTCTGCGCGCGCGCAGGTCGACGCGCCGTCTGCGAACCAGTTTGGGAAGAGGTCAAGTTCAAATGGTTTAGTTACTAGCAGTTGTCTATGGCACGGTTTACATAGTAATTTCCATATTCGTCAGATCATGCATCTTGACAACATACTTCCTTCACGATTATTGGACTAAATTATCCTAACGGATTAAAAGTAAAACTGATACCAACTGTGTTTTTGATTTGTTAATGATTAAAAACCACTCTCGTTTAAAAATAAGACTGTTTTTGCGGAATTTCATGTGAATTTATTAATATGTTAAACCTATAAATATCACACTCGCTTTTAATAGCTTTTTAGCCTTCCAAGGTTCTATTAAGCTTCGTAAATTATGCTGAAGAAGGCCATGACTTTAATGGAAAAGGAACATGATCTGAGTCATTCTGACATAAGCCTTTTAGTGTC
Organism: Udea ferrugalis; assembly: GCA_950022985.1. Classification (NCBI taxonomy): domain Eukaryota; kingdom Metazoa; phylum Arthropoda; class Insecta; order Lepidoptera; family Crambidae; genus Udea; species Udea ferrugalis. The sequence goes on along the minus strand of OX465541.1, from coordinate 9,901,532 downwards.
CACTGCTGGAGCTTGACCACCCCCAGAGTACGTTCTCCACCCCTTTCAAGTCATCGGTCCACGTGGCCTAGTAAAAGCACGTCAGACTTGTGAAATCATAGCAAGGGCCACCCCGATGACCAGTATGTTCTCCACCCCCTTTAAGTCATCAGCTCACGTGGCCTAGTGGAAACACGTCAGACTTGTGAAATCATAGCAAATTCCCTTCCTAACCCTGAGAAGAAGGAGCAGTGGAAATTGGTCCATCCCGCGAGATGCACGATCTCGGTAATGCACCGATGGTATCGTAAGGCCGTCTGCGCCCGCGCAGGGCGTCGCGCCGTCTGCGAACCAGTTTCGGAAGAGGTCAAGTTCAGGTGGTTAAGGTCTTGTTATAGGGCGACCGCTTATATCACTTTAGTGGATTTAATGCTTTTTACAGGGATTAAATCTAATTACAAATCCAAATATTGACGTTATACTAAGTTCAAATTGTTATTTTTGAAGCATTAAACAAATATTCAAAGGAGTAGGGCTCATTTTCTATTGAACCTAGTTCGACAGGTTGTGTTATATACAACTGTAAGATCCTCAACTAAAACATACTTTTCAGAATTTCAAGACAGCTTTCTAGAGATTTGAATTATTAAAAAACTTACTGGCGCAGTAATAGCAGGAAAAGGTGATCGAAAAGATAAGCCTGTGCCCAACCCGTCGGTAAAAACAATGTCATTTTTTATACGTCCCGCTGGGACGGAATACACAGGCTTCACCTGAGATATGTGGTAGCGCGAGTCTTCATACTCCAACACGCGGGCTCCGTGTGGAATGTTGAAGGGTTGTGAGGTTATAAGTGCTAAACTATTATGTAAAATCATCAGATGTATTTAAGGCCTCCGATCAGGCTCAACCACTGACATCCAATGTGACGTAAAGGCTGTTTTAATTTTTGCAACATGATTCTCATCGATGGTAATTCAAAAAGGAAGTTGTTAAAGGAGATCCATTGCAAGATTCGGTTACATCTCAGTAATGAGCTCGTATCCTGGATTCCGATGCCGTGCAACACAACACCTGCTCACTTACACAATTGAAGTGTCCAGAATTCACGTAGGAGGAGAGGAAATACCGTCTGTTGGAGTAAATTACGAATTGCCACCAATTGGCTGGCCGGGGTTCTGATTAGCAAAATGAGGTTCTTGCACGTACACGTTCGCACTGGCTTCTTGAAATAAAGACTGCAAGAACTTTGGAAAAATTACTGTCTTTGGTTAATTATTGTTTTTAGCATTTTCCATGCAGTATCTTTACGAAAGATCCGGAAACCAGAAATAAACATTAGGTCATCTTGGCATCAGGCATTCATCGAACCCGCATCTTTTGCAAACTTTGCGACTGCACTAACCACTGTGCTACCGAGACCATTAACAGACCGGACGAATCTTCCTCGTATATTTTACCCTACGAGCTAGAGTGATTTCATCAATGTTTATTAAGAATGTCCATCATCTTTGTTCCTTCCAAAAACATGTTTGTTATCTTAGTTAATTCGTAAGTGTTGCGTTAATGATATACCTACTGTATATTGTATGGAATTCATTTATGTCCAGTACTTATCTGTTTATGAATACATTACATACTTACATACATTGGTCATTAAATCAATTTATATGATTATGGTTTCCATGATGACGAGCTGTAGCCAACAGTTTGTGACTTGTTGCTTAAGTGATTGCTTGTCAAGGGGCATTTCGGATAATTTCATGGGAGGATGGCGATTTTAAAAAAAAACACCAAAAATCAAGTCCTGTTCTTTAGTATCACATTACACAAGCTTTGCAAAATTTGTGGCTGGGTGTAAAATGAATGAAAGATTAGCTAATGAAATGACATGTGATTTCATTCATACAAGTAGCTACACTGCAAATGTTATATCACACGGTTCATAAATATTTATGTATTTAAATTCCTCTTCAACACCACAATGGAGGTTACGTTTGTATAAAACCTCACCAACCAAAAGCAGATGCATATTAGATTGTATACTTACCCTAAACGTTCAGAATACTACATTAGTTGCCACTTCGGACTTAAATGCACACTTGTATAAATAGCGGCTTCAACTTAGGTTTTATCTAATTCCTATAATCACAATCTTAAGAATAATCCTGATTCTATTCCGTAGTGCTAGACCTAATTGGTCTAAACCAATCTTAAAGATTACTATGTTTACGACTTTGACGGTCTGTTTCCGTGTCAAAATATTACGTTGCAAGAAAACTAGCGAGTAAAAAACGTGATCTGTGGCCCGTAGGTATTTTATGATGAATTCGTAGTTTGTCTGCATGCATGGTTCACGTTAGACTAGGAGTTCATTCACACTCTCTGTAATTGCAATGGTCTTGTAAGAACCGATGTAGAAGAACCATTTTGTGTTACACGGAGGCCGTGCAGTGGTGACAGTGCGTAGGCAACGACCACTGATGTGAAGTGTATTTTTCGGGCGTCTCCTTGCTTCGAAAGAAACGTTAAGCTGGGGTCCGGCTAACATATCATCGCTATTTCGCCCTTTTTAAGCGTATTCTGAGGCCTTAGGGCAGCTTGATAACATCTGACAGTAAGTTGTATCATCGACGTCACACTAATCCAACAATCTGCGTTGACCCCGCGTTTCGAAGTGGCTCTTGCCTCTTGCCCCAGTAGAACGCAATTTAAGGCTGTTGTTATTTCGTCTAACACGTTCAAAACTTCCTAGATAACTGCCCTGGAGTATTTATAAAAAAAACTGGTTTCTTATACCAGCAGCTAAAATTACATGATTATTTGCGAATGCTTCCTACAAATGGAAGTAATTATAAGTCGCGATAACTCACCGATGCTGATGGACAGACTCGGACATAATTGGTGTGGTGGGGCAATAGCAATTACGGTGCAGTTATCTGGTACTTCCTTTTGAGGTGTCATTTCTACACTAACGAGGATAAAACCAAAGAAAACCTTCATCTGAGCCTATCAGGTTCAGACTGTGGACCATTTTATTTTGGACATCGTTACATTGCGGTCTGATAGAAGTTCTCCTGTTATTATTTGCCCATTATTTTTTGTTTTATTTGTTTAATTTTTCTTCAACTTTAGCTATTCTAATCAATAAATCGTTGTCGATTTAGCTCGTTTGCTTTTTAAACGGTTGCTTATTCGAATATTACATAACATAAACGGCCTCTATATACGTCCCACTGCTGGGCACAGGCCTCACCTCAACTATGAGGTGGATTAAGCCATACTCCAACACGCGGGCTCAGTGCGGATTGTTGCAGGGTAAGGTTAGTGAGCAACCTTAATGTCAGATGTTATCAATTCGCCCTATGGCCTCCGACTAGGCTTAACGACTGACATCTAACGACGTCAGCCGGGACCAACTGCTTAACGTGCCTTCCGAAGCACGGAAATGCCCGAAATACACATCACTAAATTTCGGTCGGATGGTCACCCATCCCATTTCCGACCCGGCGTGTTGCTTTACAACAGCGATCGTCGCCGATCAATGTCACAACTGCGCCACGGGCACCTCCAATATCGAATATTATGAAACTAATACTATATGGTTAAAACTGCATGAACTAGCTATATCCACATTTGTGTTTAATTAACATCAATTGACCTAATATAGAACCTAGCAGGACCTACCGCAGTCGCTTTGCAATCTTTTATTTCGGTTCCAAAGTTGTTTGTAATTCTTAATAATTAAGCTTGAACCAATCCTGAATTCCAAACGTAATTTAATCATTTCCTTAGATATATTTTTTGTTAGAAATATTTATTTTTAATGTTATCCAAATCTCATTAATATCCGCTTATCGCTGTTTTTGTGCACACTGTTCAAAATGATTTATGTTTTTAAAACTTTGTTTTCGCTATATCCAGTATCAGTTCCGCTTCAAATCGTACACCTATTGTAAATTACAGCCTACCTGTTCTTCTAGAAGGTTCTAGAAGGAAGGAATAAATATCTGAATTCTACAATTATTGCCCTAGTCCTCCTACTAGGGATGCCCGATCTGAATCGATCTTTTAGAAGATCGATTCACGGCAATACGATTTTCCGATTTTTTGAATCGATTCAGCAGGATGCGATTTCCATACGATTCGAATCGTATGCTGGGAAGATCGTATGAAAAAATCGTATCATCAAAAAGCAAAAAATACTAATGCAAATTAAACAATATTTATGTTATGATCTTTGATAACATAAACATTCTAGCGCGCAGCGGGACTATGTATCTACTACATAGAAAGTTAATTACTTTTTACATTTTTGTTGAAAATAATCTCGAGTTTTATGGACTGCGGCGAGTATGAAATAAATGAAGGTAGGTATGTTTTTATTTTTGGTAAGTTATTTTATACCGCCGCCGCAGCTAGAACAGCAGACTCTTTTGTTCGTTGTGGTTAGTGCTATGATTCGATAGGAAAAATAAATTATTTTGGTGAATTTCTTAAAGTGTGACTCCACCAGTGAAGTCAAGCATTTGGACGTTCTTTATTAAAAGTGATACAGATGGGCAGTGTAAATTTTGTTCACAAACTGTGAAAACGAAAGGAAATACTACCAATCTAAAAGAACATCTAAAAGGACACCATAAAGACGCTTTTTCCGACTCCGATTTAATTTTTGATACGATCTTTAAAGATCGAATGAGATCGATTCAATGCAATACGATCTAGATCGCGGATCGATTCACGGGGTTACGATCCATTACGATTCAAAAGATCGATTCAAAGCAAAAATTTGGGCATCCCTACCTCCTACCCTTTAAGCTCATCTACGACTACGACAGTGGTGGAACAAGAAAGGGTTACCGAATAGGGATGCCCGATCTGAATCGATCTTTTAGAAGATCGATTCACGGCAATACGATTTTCCGATTTTTTGAATCGATTCAGCAGGATGCGATTTCCATACGATTCGAATCGTATGCTGGGAAGATCGTATGAAAAAATCGTATCATCAAAAAGCAAAAAATACTAATGCAAATTAAACAATATTTATGTTATGATCTTTGATAACATAAACATTCCAGCGGGACTATGTATCTACTACATAGAAAGTTAATTACTTTTTACATCTTTGTTGAAAATAATCTTGAGTTTTATGGACTGCGGCGAGTATGAAATAAATGAAGGTAGGTATGTTTTTATTTTTGGTAAGTTATTTTATACCGCCGCCGCAGCTAGAACAGCAGACTCTTTTGTTCGTTGTGGTTAGTGCTATGATTCGATAGGAAAAATAAATTATTTTGGTGAATTTCTTAAAGTATGACTCCACCAGTGAAGTCAAGCATTTGGACGTTCTTTATTAAAAGTGATACAGATGGGCAGTGTAAATTTTGTTCACAAACTGTGAAAACGAAAGGAAATACTACCAATCTAAAAGAACATCTAAAACGACACCATAAAGACGCTTTTTCCGACTCCGATTTAATTTTTGATACGATCTTTAAAGATCGAATGAGATCGATTCAATGCAATACGATCTAGATCGCGGATCGATTCACGGGGTTACGATCCATTACGATTCAAAAGATCGATTCAAAGCAAAAATTTGGGCATCCCTATTACCGAAGTGGTTTAATTCGTATACTATTGTTACGTTAGTCGTAGGTATATACCTTAAAATACCTTTTGGCAAGGTCTAGGTCTAACGAGAAAACACAATGCTTGCGCGAGCTGTCGGAGGATAACTCCATCTAGCGGTGAACAGTTGAACTATGGTATAAGTACAGGTTTCTCATTAATATAAGTGCTGAGTAAGCACGTTAAACAGTTGTGTAAGAAAGGTTTACCCGCGGTCGGTGTCGTAGCTTTAAAAATTAAATGAAATTTTTATGCGTTTACTTTAAAATTATTTTTACTTAAATAATTAATGAATGGCAAATCTAGAACTTGATTAATTTTGACGATTGACATCTAATTCACCTTGTATAAACTAAAACTATCTAAACCGCCAATTGTCTCAGTAAATACTTGCTGATTATGATTTGTGAACGTCAATAGACAAACACTTATCCATTACAGCATTCCTTTACTCAAGTACTCTTCTGATTTGACCCAATTAAATACAACACTTCGAAGAAAACTACAATTAAGTGAGAATTTTGTTCAATGGTATGAGTTTATTAGTTTGACAAAATGACTTAGGTTTCGGAAGGAAGTTATAATATTGCCTTGACTTGACTTGACTATAAAAGAGCAGAACCACTTTTCCCGTTGAACCTACCTACCCAGGTAAATATTTATTTCCTCTAAAACTACTTAGATAGACATCTAAGACAGCTCAAACCATATCCTCAGGCCACCAACTAAATCTCTATATGTATATAAAAATGGATTGCTGTTCGTTAGTCTCGCTAAAACTCGAGAACCACTGGACCGATTTAGCTAATTTTAGTTCTGAAATATTTGGGGTTGTCCAAATAAGGTTTAAAAGGTGAGAAAACATGACAAAATGCTAGGAATATAGTGAAAAACCATAATTTCGTTTTCTCTTAGTAACTGTTTCTAACTGCCACGTGACACTGAATTTTGACAACAGAACGAAGTCTGTCGGGACAGCTAGTATATAATAAAAATCATCGTGCAAACATACATTTTCAACACATGAGTCGAATCGAACCTGGGACCTTTGCACTTTGATTGCTACATCGAAAACAATTTTTTTTTTCAGTCCTTTTTTAAAACGTGAAAATGCCTTATCCTCCTCGTATCAAACTCTAAATAGGTTTAAAGAATCTTTTATTTTTTAAATAGGTTCTTCAGTCTTTATTGTCTATTCTTCGATTATTAACTATTTTATTTAGAAGGACAAGTGGCGCCACTTTAAAACTTCACATAACTTCACTATTGTTATGCGCCTTGAAATAATTAATAGAGGTTGGTGGAAAAAAAAATGACGAGACAATTTGGATTATAACTACCAAGAGTGGTAAACTTGAATTTCTGGAGATATAAAAGATACCTTAGCCTATCACTAGGACAATGCAAGCTATATAAAAACTGAACTAATAACAATAAATGAATGTTATAATATCAATATTGACGTAAATAAGTAACAGCTGACCGCAAGATTCACCACAAACATACATTTCAGAGAAACATTTGCCTCGTGCCTAGTTGTAATCGTATGTGATAGTAATAATAATAAATCATTCATTTCGGACTTCAAAGATCCATATTGATTAGTTATATAATTGACTTATGGCTAGTTAGTATCTACGTGCATGAAAAAATATGTCGAAAAGAATAAGAAATAATAATGAAAAAAAAACAAAAAAAAGTATGTAGGTGGGCCTATTAATGTCGCCGTGTGAAAAGAATCTTAAAAATCCATCTCGCGATATTATAAACTGCCAATAGATTGTCAACTGTGTCATACTGTTTGCAATTTAACGAATTATTTCAGACGTAAAATTGTAAAACCAGAGACGATTGGTTTTTTCGACCAGCCGTGCTATTCCAGCGGTGCACATCGGACATCACTTCACATCTCGGTGCTTCGCGCTTACTTGTATCACCAATACGCTTCACTCTGAATTAGTATTTTCTCTCATTTTGTATGTAAATAATTAAAAAATGTTGTTTGGCTTAGTTATTTTCTCTTAAACGACCACAGTTGCAAAGAAATTGAATTTTAAAGTTCACTCACACGAGCGAAGGGAGTTTTGGCGTCCGCCGGAATAGCATAGCAGGCAACCAGGATGCATCTTTGATTAACCGGGGAATAACAATAGAAAATCGGCCAAGTGCTCGCAAACGAAGGGTTCCGTACCATCATCGAGTAAACTTTTGCTGAAAAATTACGTTTCTTGTAAGGAGATTTTATTTTCCCATATCGCCCCCCTCTGATCTTTACTTTATTTTAATTTCATTATTCATTTTAATAGGTAGTATACAACTACAAATTCTGTGACAATTTCGAACGTCTGCCTGTTTCCCGACGGACAGACAGACAGACAGCTGAGGCTTAGTAATAGGGTTTTGTTTCTCCGGCATTGAACCCTAACAATAAACCTATAATAAATTATAAAAATATGAATTAAGCTATTGTGGTCAGGCCCTTGATATCTATCAGGGGGATTTCCGCCAATATTGTCATGTTATCTAGTCTTGGTTGATTTTTAATAAATGTGCATAGTTAATAGTTCGAAAACATAATAAGGTGTAATTTATAAACCATGTGTACATAGGAAACACCATGACCAATACAAGTGGCCATTCAAATCAAATCAAAAAAATCAAAAATAGCTTTATTTAAATAGACCTGTTACAGAGTACTTTTAAATCGTCAAATCTAATTAACAAACAAAATATACTTAATAATAGACATGTATACCATAATATTAAATGTAAACAATAAATATACTCTACTTAAATAAATGTGATGCTACTACCGGATCATTTCCTTGCACACAATGTTGCTACTGTGCGGGGATCGAACCCGCGACCTCTGGTGTAGTAGCCAACTTTACAACTATTACACTGAATCGGTCGTAATTTTAAAATACCGGCTGCGGCTTTGCGCCTAATTCACAAATTATTCCTTTTGAATGTTCCCGTTGCTCTACATGAACACTAACCCCCTTATTCATAAAAACTTAAACAGCTCTTCAACAACATCTTAAAATTTTGCATCGGTTTGCACTGTCATTCTTGTTGCTGCCGCCATTTGCGAGTAAGTGTCACAACACGTCAATTACAAAAACTAAGCTTTAGCGTTGCGTTCGTTTTTATGAATAGGGGGTTATTCATTTATTCAAATAGTCTACACATGCTGACTTACAGTAAATCCAAATTGTCAACATGCTAATAACAATAGTCACTTAATCACATAACACAATAATATTTTGGTGAATGTGAGGAACGGGGTGTTAGTTCGTCATCCACCATAGAAAAGGGAGGATCATCCGACCAGATGTATGTCTGGTGGGCTAAGCTCGACGGTTGTTGAAATGAAATAATAAATTTAATGATATTTACTTCACACATAATAGTGAACATAAGGTCTTAATTTCTAAAGTTGGTTCACACTATTTTACCCAAAACTGCCCATGTGAAAATTTAATAATTTACTTGCTTTACTCTAAAATTATCAATTAACAATTTTACAAAAAGCTCTACGTCAGTGGATTAAGTTAAATGAAAAAATTAAGCAAATCAAGATTTATTTTAAATCAAAAAGTAATTTAGGTAATATTATTTTTTGTCCAATAATATCGTTGTCGGGTTTCTGTATAATAATACGCAGTCGCTTTTTAAATAATGTTGATTGCGCGATTCAGCTAACATTAGTTGTAGTTCGCATGTGGCAAGATACTCGTAGATGTTGCAACAATATGATACAAATACAATGTCAAAAGTAGAAACAAACATGTATGCATGCGTGAATAAAAAAGACAAGAAAAATGCCCCTAAAACTAACAACTCACTGTAAATAAATAGAAGAGCGAAACCACATAACTGGGAAAAGCTGTCAGCAACACAAACAAACAGTTTTAAAGTTTCGCATATAACAATCAAGTATGAGCCTGAGTATAACCTTAGAGCATTCCATATTGTCTAAAATGATTTAAAAGTTGTTAAAAAGGTGGGTGAAACCACGGCACAATAGGTAGTACCTATAGCATTTTTTCAATTGTAAATTGATGTTACGGTGTCAGATTAAATCTATCTAAGTATGGGACAGACTCGCTGGCAAAAGCTGTTTAGTCTATTATAGGTATTATTATTATCAATGGTCAGAGGTTGCTCTTACAAAAAACTTGGCTAGAAACTGAACATTTTAACACAATGACTTTTTTGTGACAACTTTACACTGTCACGCCGATAGATGGCGTTATCCTCCTTTAGATCGCGCTAGCAATGTTTGTCGGCGATTACACTAGGCAATGGGTGCTAAATGATATCGTCACCCTATGGCGAAGAAGCCATCGATTTTTTTGATTTATTTTTGAAAGCGAGAGACTTAACTCCATCTTGTGGGATAGGTCACTTGCCAGAATGATGGATAAAAAATATCTCTTTCTCTTTTAATGCAATATGTAGCAATATAATCAAGTTTCGCAACGAAATTCAGCCTCGGCACAGTAAAGGAATAGTAATACTGTTACCGTGTCTTCGGGCCAACTTAGGATGAACTCTAGTTAAAGTTCACATAACTCATGCTGAGATGTGCGTGTGGTGTGAGTGCTCCTTTTTGAAAGTTGATCGAAACATTACGAGATTCAAGAGTATTTTAGGAAATAATTGTCAAAACTTCAATAGTGCAAATAAAAATTTGTCAAATGTAGGTGGAAAAAGTTACGGTCAATTAACTAGAACACTCAATCGGCTGATCTGAGAAAAATACTTTATCTCGTGTCTCACAAAGTACTTATCTTTCTGTATATGTTTTATTGTGAGAAATTTGTGATTAATTTGTTAAATGTATCGACAAATATTCGATGGTGTTTAACGGTTTGTCTTGATTTTATAAAGGTATCTGTAGATCACTCAATCCTCCAAGTGTGCCGATGGAGTGTTCCTAAAATCTTTAACTACGGCTACATAAATTCTTGACCCTTTTACTCTATTACACGCATACAATCCCTAATCAATTTGTTAAACAAAAATATTACAGTAAAATAGAGTAGTTCGAGAGTAAATTGAAATATTACTTTCTTTGATAGGTCCCGTCTGAGTGTTCCATATTTAAGCGTATATTTAACTAACTGGAACTTGTATGCAAACCGAGACTACATAAGAAATTGTCAAAATGCTTTTCCTAAAATTCAACAAGTCTTCTGTTTCTGTAAACGTTTAGTTAACACCAATAATCAACTTTATCATATTTATAAGCCGAAAAGTACTACGTTGTTCATGTAGGGTAGATATCATTTTATTTTTGTAGGACATTTTTTTCATTTACCCACATTCCGCGCTAACTATTCATTCAAAGCTTGGTTTTTGTTCGTATAGGGTAGTGGAACCAAAAGATGAACGACCCCCAATAGATGAACGTTCGATAGAAATAATCAGATGAAAAAATAATTGCTCCTTTCTTTTGGGCAATATTTATTTCTGTAATATAGTGCCCCTTTTTCTTTCCAACGCCATTAAAAAATTGACACAAATGTCACAGACGCGCTTACAATCGGCTATTCCGCAAGCTGTTCCAGTCAAAAAACAGTTCTCTATGGAAACCTACTTAAGGTTAGCAGCCTCCACGCTTAAGCATAATGTTACGTCAAACACGTTACACCAGCTGTATTCTTATGGCTTCGGTTTTAATAAAATCTTGATATGTTTGGTTTCAATTGCTTTGTATCAGATTTACATTATTTACCATATTTTTCGAGAAAATAACTGTTCAAGTAATGGATCCAATTTTGTCCTTTGGATCCAATAAATGAACGGCGTTCAACTAATGGAGAAAGTGCTTATATTTACAGACTCCAAAAACCTTATAAATCATTCTTGAAGGTAAGCCAAAACTGTTTAAATTAGTTAAAAGAAGTATTATGAAGTCGCCTACCAAAAGTTGAACACAGTATTGTTTAGGTTTTTGATAATTTTCACGACAATAATTTTATCATTTTAGTATGAAACCGTTCATTGTTCAACTTTTGAATTGATACCCCAAAAGTTGAACTACATGATGAGGTTTGAATTTCAGACATTTAATTTTCCTAAATTCGAAGGTTGTTTATTGATATCTAAGAAACCAACACATTATTAGAATGTGAACACCTACAAAAAATATTTTTTTTATCATATACGTGATTTTTAAATAAACCGGTATATAATTTCCTGAAACAACAAAAAAACACAGTTAAGAAGTACAGCTTTATGTGTTAATGTGTTTACATTATGATGCATAATATAATAAACGACTTATTCATGAGATCTTCTTTAATTCATTGCTTATTAAAAGGATTTTAATAAAATACATCCCATAGATATTACCATTAAAATGATAGTTCATCTATTGGGTTCAAAACGTTCATAATTAGGGCACAGTGTTCATCTTTAGGGCAAAAAGCAAAAGTTTTATGAAAAACATTTTTTTATTTATAACTGGTAGATTAGAGAAATAATGTTCTTGAAGTAATAGAATCTTGAGTATATTTAGAAAACATAAAAAAAATACAGCAAGCGCAAACATCTCGGAAAGGCTGAGAAAAGTGTGCTCAAAGTTACAAAGAACGCTTAATCGTTCATTTAATGGTTCCTCTACCCTACAACAGAACGCAACAGTATTATGAGTTAGAAGTTAATAAAGACATTGTAATATGTGCTGAATCAGTTATTGCGTTTACCTACAGTTGCGTTACGCTCATTATTGTGTTTGTCTGTATTGTCATTTTGATTACTTATAATGAAGAACACTGTAAGTACCAAATTTCGTTTTAACTTTTTTTTAGCGATATATTTATGGTAGTCTATTTTTCTCGAATATTAAGAATATAGAATGGAATATTAAATATCAGACGGCCGATTTGGTGTAATAAGGTAAGGTAAAAACACCTAATACGGAGGTGTTTCGCAAAATTTGAAAATAAGAAACGAAAATAAGAATTTGTTAGTATTTTTAAAGGTGCCAAACAATTTTATAGTCAAAAATGGAATTTGTATTTTGTGTTGCAGTTGAGTCTTAGTTTATTTTCATGATATTTGTACAAAATATTTTAATAGTCAGGTCGATTTTCTCTAATACGGAGGTATGATATTGGTCAGAGCCTATTACTGTGGTAGACGACTCCAAAAACGGAGGGTCATTAACTATATCCATTGAAGTCCCGTACAAATAATATTTATTAAATAATAGATAGATATTCTTTATTGTACAAAAACATTACATTTTAAGCAAATTACAGAGAACAATGTACAATTTAGGCGGTCTTATCGCTAGAGAGCGATCTCTCCCAGACAACCTTCAGGTAGAGGATCGTAAGTGAATAAAATAAATGTGTGTGTAATAATAATATACAGCAGAACATTCATGTCGTACCCAAAAATGAAAGTGCCGCCCAGGCAAAAATAATACTGGAATCTTATTGGAAATGACGCCCTGAAAGTTACTATTAACCCTTAGACTGCTATTGGAGTTCAACTAGATTTCTAATAAAGAACACATACCGCAGAACATGGTATCTTATTTATTTTATGAGTCAAGTTAATGAATTGAAAGTGAAAAACAATTAAACATGCACAATATTTTTCATTTCTGAGTCATACCACCGTATTAGGATTAATCCATACAATTCGTATCATTTAAAAAGTGTGTTATTTTTGTAAATCCATGGTCACCCTAATCAATCTCCTCGCATATGAATATGATAAAGTTGATTATTGGTGTTAACTAAACGTTTACAGAAACAGAAGACTTGTTGAATTTTAGGAAAAGCATTTTGACAATTTCTTATGTAGTCTCGGTTTGCATACAAGTTCCAGTTAGTTAAATATACGCTTAAATATGGAACACTCAGACGGGACCTATCAAAGAAAGTAATATTTCAATTTACTCTCGAACTACTCTATTTTACTGTAATATTTTTGTTTAACAAATTGATTAGGGATTGTATGCGTGTAATAGAGTAAAAGGGTCAAGAATTTATGTAGCCGTAGTTAAAGATTTTAGGAACACTCCATCGGCACACTTGGAGGATTGAGTGATCTACAGATACCTTTATAAAATCAAGACAAACCGTTAAAAACCATCGAATATTTGTCGATACATTTAACAAATTAATCACAAATTTCTTACAATAAAATATATACAGAAAGATAAGTACTTTGTGAGACACGAGATAAAGTATTTTTCTCAGATCAGCCGATTGAGTGTTCTAGTTAATTGACCGTAACTTTTTCCACCTACTTTTGACAAATTTTTATTTGCACTATTGAAGTTTTGACAATTATTTCCTAAAATATTCTTGGATCTCCGTAATGTTTCGATCAACTTTCAAAAAAGAGCACTCAGACCACACGCACATCATGCTGAGTAAGTAAATATCAAAAAAAAAGTGGCCAAGTGCGAGTTAGACTCTCCCATGACGGATCCGTAGCAATATTTTTTTTCAAAACTACCAACTTGATCTCATTCAAAGTCAGCTGTCTAAATCCGCAGTGTAATTTCGGTATGCGCTATGCCTCTGTTTCTAGAATGGGTCCCAACTGTTACAATTTTTCTCAAGTAGGTAGGTACCTATGTGCAATCCTCGTCGTCCAGTTCTATTATCGTCATAATATATAAATGTATCGATTGTCAACTGTTGAATAAATTTTACTTCATCTAATATTGTAAATGCCTAAGATGGGCGGATGTGCCGTGTTCCTCTTTCACGTAAAAACTACTAGATGGATTTGAATGAATCTTCATAACAATATAGCTTATGCATTTGATTAGGACATAGGCTAGAATTTATAAAGATATATCAGGTTTTTTAACCTAACTTCACGCGGATGAAGTCGCGGGCGGCCGCTAGCGTCAAATAAGAGTTTCTGGTTTTAGGGTTGTTACAGTACACATGAACGCATAAACCTCGTTTATCGACCAAGAAGACCCAATGCTATCATAAACCCGCACTGTAAGTTTTTTTTACAAACTTTATACTGAATACATTAATTTCAGCCCTGGTAGGTAGTATATGACTAGAAAATTAAATTACCAAAGATAAGTATTTAAATAGACTTAAACACGATTGACACTTTACAACTGATTTAGTGTAATGTTTCAGAAGTATGCTATGATTACCCCTGTGGTCGCGGGTTTGATTCCCGGGCCGCGCAGTACAAACTCTTGTGTGCTTGAAAATGTCTGTTTGTATTGGTCTGGGTGTTTCTTATGTGATACTTATGTATTTACAAAAGTATTTAGTACTAGCAGCCGCCCGCGCCTTCGTCCGCGTGGACTCAAGTTGAAAAACAAAAAGTATTGGGTTTTTCTGTATAAAGTGTAGCCTATGTGCGATTCAGATGTATAAGCTACACTATTGCAAAGTTTCATTAAAATCCATTCAGTGGTTTATACGTGAAAGAGCAACACGGCACATCCACACATACAAACTTTCGCCTTTATAATATTAGTAGGATATTTATCCGTTGTCAATTATCCCTTAATACGAACTTTAATGAGATGTAACTTGTTTTCTTTGTGCAATAAAGTATATCTTATCTTATCTTATCTTAATGAGCTCACTTTGGGGCTAGATGGCGCTTGTGGAATAATGTCCAAGAGATTTACTGGTCCTCCAACCTCTGGAACTCTCTTGAAGAACACTTTAACATTAACCGTCTTAAGGCTACGATTGTTTGATGATGATGTCACGACTGATATAATTTTGACTCTAGATAGATAGATAGATATTCTTTATTGTACAAAAACATTACATTTCAAGCAAATAACACAACAACAATGAGAACAATGTACAATTTAGGCGGTCTTATCGCTAGAGAGCGATCTCTTCCAGACAACCTTCAGGTAGAGGATCGTAAGTGAATAAAATAAATGTGGGTGAGCTAAAATAGTAGAGGACAGTATTTTCCTATAATAATAAAATAAATAAAATACAAGGAATAAGGTCAGAAGATACGAACTAAACACTACAGATACATAAGTAATTAAGTTAATACGAAAATATACATACATATCATTAATATTTTATAATAAACGTACATATACCATACATATATACATAAATTCAATTGACAACGATTACGCAGCATACAGAACAACCAGCACATCAAAACTCTAGAAACTATGAAATCAAACTAAAAAGCTCTAAAAAGCCTATACCTTCAACTTATTATAACATAAGTACCTTCACGACCATATCCCTAATGGGTAAGTCAGAGGCACATTGATTGTTGCCGTCATGGTGAACAGAACATTCAGAAGCCCACATTTCGCCAAGGAATTTGAACCCGACGTGGTAAGAGGCGAGTCTACCGCCGTTATCCGGGTTGCTTGGCTTTTTCTTCGGTGTATTTCATCAGCGGAGAGTTGGCCGCAACAATGAACACATAGTAGGAGGTGAATCAGAATCAGAAATATCTTTATTTAAATAGACCTGTTACAAGTGCTTTCAAATCGTCAAAAACTTAATCAAACAAACAAAACTACACTTAATAAATTATAATAGTATTTAAGTCTATTATTAAAAATAATAGACTAGACTAGATAATAGAAATAATAAACAAATACACAATAGATATACAAACATAATGTGACTCAACCACCGGTGTCGGAAAGTTGTTTCTGTACTGAGAAGAACCGGCAAGAAACTCAGCAGTTACTCTTTTCAATATGGTGTACCGGCCAGATTTGATCTCGGGACTATCGGGTTCCGCGCCAGCGTGTTTAACCACTGGGCCACGACGCATACATTTAATTTGTAGAAACCGCGGCACACATCTAGGTAGGTAGCAAAGCGTTTTTTCAATTGTAAATGGATGTTACGGTGTGGGATTAAATCTAAGTATGGGACAAACTCGCTGGCAGAAGGTGTTTAGTCTATTGTCAACGTCAGAGGTTGCTTTTGCAAAAAACTTGTCTAGAAACTGAACATTTTAGTACATTACCTTTTTGTGATAACATTACACTGTCACCCCGATAGATGGCGTTATCCTCCTTTAGATCGCGCTAGCAATATTTGTCGGCGATTACACTAGGCAATGGGTTGCTTATTATTAGATATAATACATAGATTGTTTTTCTATTGATTTTTGAAAGCGAGTGATCTTTCTCCATCTTGTGGGATAGGTCACTTGCCAGAAGTTTAGGAAATGAGATTCCTATTATAAAAACATTACTGTGTTGCAAGAAAATCCAGTAGCGCAACGCAATTAATCTTCAAACTTAGGTTGAACTTCAACCTTCAACTTTAATTGCGTTGCGGTACTGTGAACTTTAGTTTAAGACTTAAGTTCCTATAACTCATGCAAAGCACGCTAATAATACAATTACCATGTGCTAAGCAAGTAAATATATTAAAAAAGCAGTCAAGTGCGAGTTGGACTTATGAAGGGTCCGTAGCAAGTTTTTCTTTCAAAACTACCAACTGGACCTAGACCTCATTCAAAGACAGCTGTCTAAATCTGCAGTGTATTTTCTTGTATGCGCTATGCCGCTGTTTCTAGTATAATGCGGTGTAACATAGTAGGAGTTGTTCCGGCCAGATTTGATATCGGGATCCGACCCAGTGTGTTTTACTACCGGGCCTAAATGCATACATTTAATGTGTGTTGTTTAAATTTAAGGAATGGATCTCAAACGGGCAACGACGCGGGAGACGTCTTGAGATGTCGCTTCGACGAACTTGCCAAACTAACGTAACGTTCCCATTATGTAGCCCTACATGTCTCCAAAGACATTTTGAACACGAACATATTATGCAATAGTAATATTTAATAACAAACCGATCCAACAGCAGCTTGGACAAAAGGCTATTGTCAACTGTACTTAGTTTACATTACAATTAAAACGTCATGCGAACATTGAATAACATATATTAATAGAGAAGTAAATGAAATCCAACTGCTCAAAGATAAAATAAATAATAATGAATAAATATCCCTGAACATTATTCCACACAGCGCCATCTAGCCCCAAGCGAGCTAACTATAGTCGGTTTTTATGATATACTAGACAACGGATAAACATACTTAAATACTTTTTCTTTTGTAAATACATACTTAGTATACATAGGAAACACCCAGACCAATACAAGCAGACATGCTCATGCACACAAATGTTTGTACTGTGCGGGGATCAAACCCGCGACCTTTTGTGTAGTAGCCGACTTCTCAACAATTACACCAAGAGGGTAAAGAGAGATCTAAAGAGGGTATGCTCGTAGCTCAGTCACGTCAACCTAATTACAGTCCATGGCTGGACGAAGGCCTCCCGCAGGATACGCCACAAGAAACGCACTCCCGTTTTGACCGTTGTTTCATGACCAGTGCAAAAAAATATTTTATTGACTTCACGTGTCCGGGGGAAACCCACGTGAGTGCCGGACTCACCAGTGCCCTCTGCCACTTGCGGCATACCGTCTAAAAAGTCACTGGGGACAACTACCATTTTTTTCACCATTCAACTACAAGCTTGCACATTTGGTATAATTCCGGAATAATACCGGACTTTGTCCCTCCGACTCTTAACGACTGACTTCTGGCCACGTCAGCCAAGACCAACCGCTTATAGACCTATCCAACCACGAAGTTGCTAGTAAAAATCATGACCTAATTTCGGTAGAGGTGGTCCCCGCCAATGAAATTATAATAATAAAAAATAGATGGGTTACTTGTGCTAAAAAAGGGGTGTGTAATGTATGATATAACAACAAATCGTATATCACTCAGAACATATACAGTCGTATGATATACCAACGTTTGATATAATTATTCATTCCGTATGATGAACGAATTATATAATTTCAAATGAAATAATTTTGAAACGTATAACGGACATAACGGACAACTGATATAAAATTGTTTGATATAATAAACGTTTGATATAAAGCTGACATGGTATACTATTCAAAACAACTACCATTTATTTGATATAAAAATAAATGGTGTAACCATCAAATACCATAAACTTTATTGTCGTAAATCTTAAGATTGTTTGTGAATATGTACCCACATAAATAAATACACATTGTTAAAGATCATAAAAAGTACGGGTTCAACGCAAGCAGCAAGCAAATCAAGCAAGTCGTTTTTAGGGTTTAAAAAAAAATAACCACGAAGGTTTAAGGCGGGAGCTTCGCTACGCTTCGCTCCCGCCTTAAACCTTCTAACCTAATCTATCCGTGTCGGTTTCGCCCCGACTCGAGTATAGGGCAGACAAGTATACCAATTAGTATAGAAATAACATTTATTTCATATGAAGGTTATATGCAATGCAATTTAGATTAAACAAATTACATCAAATGTGCTTTATACTAAGTAAGGTTTATATTAAATGTTGTTAGGCGTACTGATTGTTATCTTAAATGACGTTATATCATTTGATGCATTATATGAAATGAACGTTAAGTTGAAGAAAATTATTCGAAGAGTTGTTATACCAAACGTTTATTATATCTCATGAACGTTATTGAAATGAAAATATATCAAATGAAGTTATATCAACCAATACGCACCCCTAAAAAAGTTGCACCCAAAACCAGAACTTTTCGTATAACTGAACTGACACTGCGCAATATGTAGCCGTCTCGTTTTTAAAGTAAATAATCGTACTGTCTTGTTCACACGTTATAACACGGTCAAATTAACTACGTCGTACCCTGTGGTTTTTTTTTGACTTCTCGTCAGTACTGACATAACCTATCTACGTCTTTTGCATTGTAATATCATTAGTTGCCACCCATAAAACGGCCGGCCTGGGATGCGAACATTGCCTATCGCCACTGATCCACTGGCTCTCCTTAATGATAATATAATCATATTTTTCATCGAGTCAGTTCTTAATCGATTTGCAAGGACGCCTTAATAAAGATCGAGTTTCTATTTAACTGTGTTTTGTCGCCGTATAGCGAAAAGTAGGCCAAGTCGTGTTTTCAGTTATTATGAGGCTTAAAAGTTTTAGGAACCATTTTGTTTTGATATTAGATGTTTCTAATTTTATAATTTCATATCTTAAGAAGTAGATAAACGTATGTAAAGGGTAACATTAACTTATTTTAAACGTATTATTCCTGACATAACCAAACTGGGCTATTTTATACATGCAAATCTTTTACCAAAACAAGTTTTTAGCTCTGAATTGGAATATTTAGGAAAAAATGAAAATGGAAGGAATGCCTCTTGGCATTAAGTCCGCCATTTGTACTTTTTTTTAATGTGCAATAAAGAATAAATAAATAAAAAATAAGAGATTCTGAAGCCATAACTCAATTTTGGCCAAAAGGTGGCTTGATCACTTCTGCGCTATGGCGTTCTTGTGGACGCATCATATGCGGTCAATAGCAAACTAATAAATATTGCGATTTAGTATGATTGTTTCGGTTGATAAGTATCTGAAATGGTTTTCAATTCAACCAGTTTTGACGGATGGTCAAGTTTAATCTAGATTCTCCCAGGAAAGAAAGAGATAACGTAACATACGCTCACCATAACATCTCAGAGGTAGCGAGGCAAGCTGATTGTTGCGTAGAGCTGTATAAGTAACGAGAAAATGTGATCATTCCTCAAGCAATCAGCACTCGTTACTTTTGTTGTGTTGGGTTGTTTTATCGGGGTTTCCAGCACTGGTGAGCTAGCCGCAAGTTTTAAAATGAACATAAAATGTGCTCGTCAAATTTGAACTCGAGCTCACACACTGTTCTACAAATCTTTAAAATCGTGGTTGTATTTACGCAAACTTGTGAGTTTAACTAATTAGCTCATCATGACAATGATAATTATTATCGTTAACGACCGAACGGTGTAATGCTACTCTCACGACTCAATTACTGTTTACTATTAATAGTGTGTGAATATTATGATGTCAAGGAATATTCGCGTAAGAATGTTTTTTTTCGTTAAGGCAATATGTGACATGTGAAATGTGTTTTTTATTCAAACGAGTTAGAGGGTTAAAACACAGAGGAGATAAAAGAAAAAAAAGAGGTACTTAGTAAGGCTGGTCATTGATCCTTGCTCTGCCATGCGGCAAGAGCAGGATTGAAACCGAAAATGGGTAGTCTAATAAGTGGTTGACTGTACTACTGTACTTTAGTTTAGTAACTTTTAATAAGATTAAAATGGAAACGCAGAACAGTTAAGATTTTTGTTTTAAGTGATGAATAATACCAGAATCGCTTCAAGTGATCATCATCATCAATTGGAGGTCACAATGCGCAATGACATCAATTTGATAGCACCAAGGTCACTTTATCCGCCCGAGAGTACACAAGAGATTGTAGGTACCTACTCCACCATAATCTACGCCATACACTTTAATCCCTTGGATTTACGAACAGGCTCGGCAAGAACCTTATACTATTTACCCACTTTTATTATGTTTACAGATTGTATCGAAATACTGGTTAGTTTCACCTCGTCGTAGTATCTCTTTACTCCTAGAATAATGTCTTTTTCCGTAAAAAATCAAAGTTAGCGGGTTGCTTATACAAAAAACTCGGTTAGAAACTGAACATTTCAAACTTGTCTTTCTTAGTCAACTTTACGCCGATAGATGGCGTTATCCTCCTTTAGATTACATAGGTACCTACGTGGTGTTAGAACATAAACTACGCGACGCTATGAGCCTTGGCTTGAAATCGGTGTGGCATAATTATGCCAATAAATAACCCACACTAAAACTATTTAAATCTGTATCAATAAACAGCGTAATTCCATCAACATTCCTACTCATCTAAAAGTGCTGCTTCAACTAATACCTGCCTCCAATTAGAGCCGGCCGGACGGGCATAGATATATCAAGAGCCGTGCAGTTGTATCCGGTGTCGGATACAGGCGTGATAGCGCCGCTGATTGTCAGCCTGATTGGACTGAGATACATAACATACGGCCTATATGCGTCCCACTGCTGGGCACAGGCCTCACCTCAACTATGAGGTGAGAAAATGTGATGGGTGACCACCCCGACCGAAATTGAGTGATGAGTATTTTCGGGCATCTCCGTGCTTCGGAAGGCACGTTAAGCAGTTGGTTCCGGCTGACGTCGTTAGATGTCAGTCGTTAAGCTCAGTCAGAGTCCCGGGGGCGGTTTGATAACGTCTGACATTAAGGTTGCTAACTAACCTTACTCCCCTACAACAATCCGCACTGAACCAATGTTGGAAAATGCTCATTCCACCTCATAGTAGAGGTGAGGCCTGTGCCCAGCGGTGGGACGTATATGTATAGGCCGTTTATGTAAACAGCGTCTTCTCATCAACATTCCTACTCATCAAAAGTGCTGCTTCAACTAATTCCTGCCTCCAATTATAACCGGCCGGACGGGCATATATCAAGAGCCGTGCAGTTGTATCCGGTGAGCGGATACAGGCTGTGATTGTCAGTCTGATTGTACTGAGATGATGTCTGCTAATTATAAGTCTTATAACAAATGCGGAGTCGTATAGATAGATCTGATGGTGGTAAACTAGGTCCCAGTCATTGAAATAAACAAAAAAGGACCATACAGCTTGGCAAAAAAGTCCTGAAAGGGATCTAAAAATATTTTCACTGGAAATACTACGTTTAAAAAAAGCAAATTGGGAAGGTAGCACATCTTAGCTTATTGATCTTTTTTATTGATTTTAGATTTTAATTTCAATTTTCAAGGCCTCGTCTGAGCCAGCATTTGAGAAGAGAGGAGAAAATCATGAAAACACGTCATTAAAATAGAAAAGGGTTATTACCAACGAGGACAACTTTTAAATGAGAAAATCGACAGGAGATAAGACAGGACTTAAGTTTTTTACAACTCTAGTTTGTCTTAAAACCGCTATGAAATAATAAAACAGCTGCTTGTAAATTCGTCAATTTCTGTTGTCTACCATACTGGTACTGGAATGGCTTACTGTACGGCCAACGGCACATCACGCTACATATTTCCGGTCAGTCCTCCTTGCTATATTACAAAGAAATGACATTTAGCAAGAGCAAGATTATTTGTTTTAATTATTTATTATTTAACCAAATACATTATCATTACAGGAAAGGACCTTTTGCGACTTATGCTATGTAACACAGAACATGCATTGTTAGTTTTGTGAATTCACTCAACGCACACGAAAACAAGTCGATTCTGAAGATTAGTATTTCCACCAGTTTCATTAAGATATATGTACAAAAAATCCATCAATTAACGAGATTCCAGAACCTTGTACTATTTCTCAGCATTACGCAGTGCAGTAGAAGCCGCAACTAAATCATCAGATGTAGAATGCACCTCTAAATATAGCTCCGCCCACGGTTCTGCTCGGTCCCTTTAATTGTGCTATTATTCCATGTCACACGTGAGATACTAATTACTAGTCAGTCTATACTTAGCTTTACGTAATGTAATTACAAAAATGTATCATGTTTTTAAAAGTACTTGTCATTATGGCAAACAACGGGAAGAATCAGAAATCGGTCATAAACAAATTGGTTAAAGTGGAACATTAAAACTAAAAGAAGAAGAACATTTTGACAGTGTCGAAGTTTTCATACATCATTCTGTGTCAATAAAGTGTTTAAAAAACAATCAGACTTTGTTACACATAAACCTATAGGATCTATATTTAGATAACAATGCAGCCTTAATTACGAGTGCTAAATTACTAGAATGGACTTAAGTCTAGTTTCGTCTTTTGTCGAAAGCAAAAAAAAAAGATGTCATTCATCATCATCAAGCTTCGGCCTGTCAGTAATCTCTGTAACATAATTGATAGAATTGATAGAGCCGTTTGAAGCATCACAAAAATGTTAAAAGGTGAATACTGTTTTAATTCTGCAATGATAAGGTATGTTTTATCAAACGGAGAAAGCGTCGTGGCCCAGTGGTTGAGAACTCTGGCTCGGAACCCGGTGGTCCCGAGATCAGTGCGCAACACACCTACTTTGTGTTCATTGTACAATTTGCGACTAACTCTTCGGTGATGGAAAACACCGATTTAACACCCAAGCAACCCGAATAACGGCGGTAGGCTCGAGCCATACCACGTTGGGTTCAAATTCCCTCGGCCTCTGACTAACCCTTTAGGGATCTGGTCGTGAGGGGTATGTGTTTAAGTTTATGCTTTATTAAATACTTTTTTAGACATATGTATTTTTTATTTTACTACTCTACATAACTCATAATTTTGATGCTGACTGTACAGCCTGTTACGTCAACCGAGTTATTTAGGTTTTCACCAGTAGTCCATCACCTGGGACAGAATCGGAAAATACAATATTTTTAAACAAAGGAAAAGTGACAGCCAATATTTTCAACGAGTAGGTAGGTACCTAGAAATGAACACGTTAGGCAACTGGTTTATATTACCTACGGGGAAAGTTTAGAAATCGAGCTATTATCAATTACACATCCGTTTTTCCTTATCGAAATGGTCGTAATTTAAGTCGACATCATTGATTCGAAAAAAAACTAAACCGAAGATGACGAAAGGGAAGGGAAGTATTTAAGTAGGTAGATATTTTAACCGTGCATTCTCAATAAATAAATAAATATCCTTGGACATTATTCCACACAGCGCCATCTAGTCCGAAGTGGGCTAATTATAGTCCGTAATTATGGATACTAGACAACGGATAAACATACTTAAATACTTTTTCTTTTGTAAATACATACTTAATATACATAGGAAACACCCAGACCAATACAAATAGACATGTCATGCACACAAATGTTTGTACTGTGCGGGGTCTGTGATCGAACCCGCGACCCTTGGTGTAGTAGCCGACTTCTCAACAATTACACCAAGACGGTCGTCAAAATACATATATGATACCTAACATTATGTATGTACGCAAAAACTTTCATCTATTAAAAAAATGTGTATACAGTCTTAAGATACTGGAACATTGACCGGCATTGCAACTAGACTACCAAAGCAACAAATCTCAATATTTCACCGGCAGTGACTACCAGTTATAGTTGAGTTGACCTTGCGGCGGCTAGGGGCCAATGACGCTCAAATTGCCCTAACCAAATCTTCGCACTGTAGTGACATAGTACGTCACAAATTGACATAAATGATAGTTTAACTGTCAAGATATAAAGCGGGAGCGGATTGAGCTATTGGGTTCGAAGGACTGTACGAAGTTGAAAAAGTCAAGTTTATGATGTTCAAAGAAACACAAAGGGTCAATTATAATCAACAAATCATATCACGTAATTGCAAAACCTATTTTTTACCTCCTTTCGGTAAATATTAAATGAGTGCGATGAATCAAACTAAAATAAAATTACCCAATCGGTGGATTCCGGAGGAAAAGGTCCTAAATCTATCTATCGTATCACGTCACCATGGTCTGCTGGAAGAAATCTCTTAATAGAGATAAGCTCACCTGTACTTTTTGTGTTCTAATTATTTACAATGTAACTATATTTTTGTGTACGAACTAATAAATAAATAAATCTCTACCTAGAACCTCCAGGGTTCCTTAGTATGTCTGAGATTTCTTTTTATAACGATAATTGTGCTCTTACCAAACTTAATTAATTAATTATAACATAAACGGCCTATACAATACGTCTAGGCACAGGCCGCAACTCAACTATGAGGCCTCACATCAACTGTGTGGTGGAACGAGTCATACTCCAACACATGGGCTCAGTGCGGATTGTAAGGGTGTAAGGCTAGTGAGCAACCTTAATGCCAGATGTTATCAAACCGCCCTAAGGCCTCTGACTAGGCTTAACGACTGACATCTAGCGACGTCAACCGGGGCCAACTGCTTGACGTGCCTTTTGAAGCACCGGAGTTGCCCGAATCAATTATAAATGAATAATAATTTTGGACCCCTTGTACTCCAAGCCGAAATGAAATTCATTAAAGTTCTGTTCGTAGGTACTTTAGGTGGGAATTTACCGCGTTTTAGGCAACTCCTAGAGGAAAATATATAGATAGAAGTTTAATTTTTCCAAACAGACGAGAATGTTTGCTAGTTGAAAAATTATCTGTGGGAAAATACTCCTGTCTAACTCTTTATCTATAACAGTATGTTTCATGGCTTATGAATGATTGTTTCTTTCAACTAACCAATCAATTAAAGAATTTATGATGTTTGACCTACGAGTATGTCTCTAATGATTTACCTACACTAACGACAATATCGTACATTTCTCAAATTCATCATTTCTTTATGCAAAGCATGTGTCTTAAATTATCCAGTAAGGAAAAAATTAAACATATGCAGATTTTTATCAAACAATCAATTGTAAAAAAAATATATGCGGGTGTAACAAGGTACGGACACTAATCGTGCTAAGTAAATAATTACCCATCTAATGCAACTGAGATTTAAATAATATTTATTTCATTATTATTGAAAAAAGCGGCCAAGTGCGAGTCGGGCCCGCGTGAAGGGTTTCGTTGCAGCAATTTACATTTTTTTTTTTTATATTTGAGTTTATTGAATTAAAATAAATTGCGGTTTACGACTTATGGCGTATCAAAAAAAACTCCAGGGAAGGTTTAAAAATATAGTGAAAAACAACAATTTAGTTTTCCTTAGCAACCGTTTCTACCTGTCACGTGACACTGAATGTTTGACAACAGAACGAAGTCTGTCGGGACAGCTGGTAACGAATATTTTTTTCAAGGAAATGACAGATTTTCTATCAAATACCGTTTTTTTTTCATTTCACTGCACCTAAAAGTGCAAGTAACTATTTCTTATCTTAGGGGTATTACCCGTATTGTATTTTTTAACAGTCTACATGGCAAAACGTGATTGATTGAGCCTTGTTCAGACTAATTTCTGACTTCCTTACTCATGAAAAATCAAATAGCATTTTTTTAAGCACTAGAACGTCTATTAATAATACATACATACCATCACGCCTCTTTCCCGAAGGGGTAGAGACCTTAGAGCGGCTTGATAAAATCTCTCATTAAGGTTCGTCACTAGCCTTACACCCCTCTTACATTCCGCACTGAGTCCCTGAGTCTTGGAGTTTGGCTTGCGCCACCTCACTTTTGAGGTGCCGCAAGCCAAACTCCAAGACTCAGGGACTCAGTCAAACCTTTTGAATGCCCTTAACATCGATGAAATCACCCTGGCTTATAGGGTAAATATACCAGAAAGATTCGGCCGGTCTGTTAATGGTCTCGGTAGCACGAGGTTAGTGCAGTCGCCCGGTTTGCGAAAGATGCGGGTTCGATTCCCGCCTGATGCCAAGACGACCAAATGTCTTTTTCTGGTTTTCAGATCTTTAGTAAAGATACTGCATGGAAAATGCTTAAACAATAATAACCATAATGGAATGTTATTATTAGTTTATGTTATGCTATTACATTTTGGGCTTAGCTAGCATCCCTGAAAAGTCCCGTGCAAAAGGGACACCTGAGCCTAGTCATATATTTACAAAACAATATTGTTTCACTTCAAATCTCTTGAAAATACTTAGCCTCTCTCTCTAATCCACTGAACCGATTATCTCGATAAATAATTGCACAGGTATCTTTAAAGATAATCATGCGCAAACAAGCTACCACGAGACCAGATCTGATAGCTACCGCAAACACTCCTCAAGGCTGGAAGCGGTAGTTTGGCCATCAGTAATGATTCCGGTTTTGGTGGGGAGGGTTGGAATATGGAGGATGCGGCGGAGAAAGGAAAGCGGGTTGTGGTATGATGTTTTATCTTTTTGAATTCTTGTTACGCCCACTTTTTCAGGCGTCCTTTTGACCAGAGACTCACCTGGCGATTAAATTCGACTTTCTCACGAACTGGAACTATGTAAAGAAAACTTTTCATGTGCGTTCCATTTTCATGTGCGATCCATTTCGGCCACTGATCTCAACTGATTTTAGGTTATGATGTGGTTTGAGATGGTACCTAACAAGAATGTCTATTGACTCTCTCATTGAAGAGGCCCAAGTTGGAACGCTCTGAAAGTGAAAATACTTGAGCAGGAAGCTCACGCAACCCATTCCCTTGCTGTTCGCATCATCAATGAGTTACGAAAACGGTATTATGTATACATTTAACATCACGGTATTCCTGTCTATTATTCAGTATATTTTGTTTGTAGATTTATGTTGATTTCGGTGGTTTTTATTTAAATATACTTATGTTTGAAACCTCTATAATGTCAGTCGAATTCTTATTTTACGAAGATATCCTTATCATACAAGTGTATTTCAAACTCTTTAACCGTAAGTTTTTAAGCAATAGTGGAATAGCATATAGGCTATTTTTCATTGTATTTCTAACGCTCTTGTCATTCTGCTATTTCGCATCACTGATTTTGGTGACGTATTCCTAAAATAGCACGTCTGTAGCAGTTGGACCATGACATGACACACTGATTCTTTTTAACTCCGTCTGTAATCAACGTCTGTCTATGATGATGGCGGTGTGGGAACAAATTCTGAATACTGTTAGAACTCTCTAGACAAGTCGGGGTCATGTGGTATCCGAATCCCGAATGTTTCAGCCCGGTACACGTGTTTCGTTCGTTTTCGGGCATTTCGGTGCTTAAGTAGGGACGTGAGCCAATCTCATCAATCAATACGACATTACGAAGCAATCAATCCAAAGTTGGTGGTTGATCCCGGCTGTTGTCGCCAGATATCGCATTTCTCATTTGCACCTTTCCAACAATTTGTTGCTGTTGATGCTAATTAAAATAATTTGAGTTTAATGCACCAATTAATTTTTGACTATTGACAGTAAAATAACCGAAAATATTTGTTCCCAGATGTATGGTCGCTACCAACGCGACCTGAGTGAGGCAGCCAGAGAAGAAGCGAGAAGACTGCGCAGACTCCGCAAGAAGAGACGGAAAGACGACAAACTCAGGCAGAAAGAATTGGAAGCTACCGGCAAACATCGACCTAGGGGGAAGTTCTTTAAAGTTTTAGGTGAGTAGACGAGTTTAATAGTAGTAGTAGTAACATAAAACAAAATCAAAGATACCCTGCTCATACCGTGTTAGGGCGTGTCCTGACTAGGCGAACGTTAAGTGGCTGACTGTTTGCTTCCAGTTTGCCTCCCTATGTATTTTAGATGGAGTGTCCATACAGCGCGAAATGTACGCAGTTTGAGACGTTTCGCTTGCCGATGCCGAATCATTCTATAAGCGACTGATTTGCAATTAATAATGCTCGCGATCGGCTACGCCACGCGCGGCGTAGTTTGTTCACTACGCCGAGTTAGCGACCAATACGCCGCTCAGAGTCAGCCGCTCACTTTTAGCGTCATTGGGACGCGCTCTTATTCATAAAAACTCAAACTCGTCACTATAGCTTTTGAAAAGT
Source organism: Udea ferrugalis (assembly GCA_950022985.1). Taxonomy (NCBI): domain Eukaryota; kingdom Metazoa; phylum Arthropoda; class Insecta; order Lepidoptera; family Crambidae; genus Udea; species Udea ferrugalis. The sequence continues at coordinate 9,872,610 of OX465541.1, read as the reverse complement.
TTTGTTGCCCCTCAAATTCTTATTGCTGTCGCCATTTGCGACCAAGTGACAGGGCACGTCAATCGCTAGACCAATACTGAAGGGTTGCTTTAGTCTTTATGAATAAGGAGATAGTCTAACCTGGTAGGTGATAATAGTGATGATAATGCCGATAAGACATCTACCAGCCTATTGTAAGGCTAAACAGATAACTATACCTATAGTCCGTTCCCGTTAACAATACAGTGATTTTTAAATTTAATTCCGTTGCATACAAAAACTCAGATCCACAACCTTTGCGTTCGAAAATTTGAGTTCAACTAGTAACTGTAGACTTGACTGTCTAATTAGGAACGGTTTCATTGGTTAGGGAACGTGCTAGATCGAAGGACAAGTAAGAAAATACTCATTCTTAACGTGAACGGACTATAGTTCCTTCTATCTCCTCTCCCTTGTAATAAGTAATGATGTAAAGTGTGTGTCAGGCTATGTGTGGCGGCACACGTTCGCGCGGCTGGGCGAGGACTGGGTCTTCCTGGCAGTCCTGGGCATCGTCATGGCGATCATCAGCTTCGCCATGGACAGGGGGATCGCCATCTGCAATAATGGTGAGTTTCTTAAATTATATACCATCTGAAAAAATGACTTACTTCAAAATGAACAACCAAGCACGCGACCAAACGCACGCACACACACAAACACACACTCGCGCGCAAACACGCTCGCGCGTACACACGCGCGCGCACACACAAACACACACTCACGCAAAACACGCGCGCGCCTACACACACGCACGCACACACAAACACACACGCACGTGCGAGCTCCCGGCAACAGCAGTCCGTTATTAGTAACAATAAACATTTGATATAAACATGTGTTATTTTCATTGGAACTTCACTTTTAAGGGCGTGGCGATTAAGTTGCCTTTTATGCAGCTATTTGTCGCAGAAATATTAGCTCACAGAACCTTCAACTTATTTGTGAGTTAGTTAGACTACTTACTAACAATACAATATGGCCTGTATATAAATAAAATACATTGTTTTGCTAATTAGCGTGTCTACGATTATTGCGCGTATTTCCTACTGACGTTTTCGAAAACGTGTCAAAATTTTAGTTACGGTCATACACTGTGATAATTACTTGCCTATTATAAATTACCTGTGAATGCTACAATGTTACTGTTATACAATACAAACTAAGAAAAACGAATTAACAACCTTTACTAACGAGACTTCATCTCAAGAGCCTTCTTAAGACCATAAAGGCAATAATCATTGTATAAAATAGGACATCGACTAAAGATTAAACGGATAAAATTAAAACAGGAGTATTTTGAAACTACACATATAAAACACAAGAGAAACATGTAATAAAACCACGACCACTGAGGACCAACATAATCTGAGGCTAGCGCCTGCGCTGCTGAGCTAAGCGGCTTGTTGCTACGAGGACGAAATAGATAGTTAACTAACGCGAGAACGTAGGTAGGAATCTTCACGGCTACACACCTACCTACAAGGAAACCGGAAGAACCGGAACAGGACCGGAGAAATACGACATTTGGGCCTCCAAGAAAAAAGCGTAAGTATTCCTTTCTAAAAGGCAAGCAACGCCGCAGCGGCGACACCAGTGGTGTTACGGTTGTCCATGGGCTGAGGTGATCACTTCCCACAGGTGACCCTCAAGCTCATTTGCTCCCTCTTACATAAAAAAACATAATACGCGATTTCGCTATTAAGATGGGTAGCTAAAGGCGTCTGTACATGGTAGGCAGTAGTCCCAAAACTTAGCAAATGTCTCTGACGCAGCACCATGACGCTGATATTATGCGTATGCCAATTTGTCAGTAATTGTATGGAAACCTAACTTGTAAGTTTATATTTCAAGACTTGGTTGAACTGAATGATTTCGTAATCAAATAGGTTTACACGCGCCAGTTACTTGCTAGTATTAGAAACAAATTAGAAGTATTTAAATAGAATACTTTTTGTTCCATGCATCCGAAGGCCGTCGAAAGGTAAACTGTTTGGGTAACAATCTATGTGCACAAGGATTGCTTTTATTAGTTTGATTTGTTTATTTTACCTCTCTCTCTTACAAAACATTCGGTGTACTGGTATTTTCTAAATGAGAGTAAAGTCGACCAGTAGAAAGGTCTGGTCCCATCTTCTACGGTAGCCCCGTAGAAGATGGGACCAGTGCTCGCACCAACTGTCGAATGAAAGATAGTTAACTCTTAGGTCATCATTAAGATAACTCGTTTACCACAAGCCACGGGTGATTTGACGTATGTGAATATGATACAGATTTTCGCGGGTTCGATTCCCGTACGGTTCAAAGATTTGAGTTCATGAACATGTCTGTATGCACTGCTATGGTATTCTGGTTGGAGCCAAAACTCAATTCGCTTGTGGCGAGTTATCTTTAAAATTCAATTTCCTTGCAACTGTGGTCGTTTGTGAGAAAAGAACTAACCCCCGAATTCACAAACGTGAATTCACTCACGCTCATGCTTTCTCGTAAAATAACAATAGAACTTTGTTTGCTAGTTTGTGAATTCGGGGGTTAGCCAAATAACATTTTCTAATTATTTACATACTTCTAAAATGCGAGAAAATACTAATTCAAAGTGAAGCGTATTGATGATTGAAGTAAGCGTGAAGCACCGAGATGTGAAGTGATGTCAGCCGGAATGCCACCCCTGATCTAAGTGTTTCCTATGTATGTTATGCTTTTAGTGGGATAGACATTATTATTTATTTCTGCTTGACAACAGCTCACAAATGCGGTACCTCTCATCCGGTAACTTATGCTTACAGCTCGCATGTGGATGTACAGAGACCTGGCGACGTCCACATTCAGCCAGTACGTGGCCTGGGTGTCCCTGCCCGTGTGCCTCATACTCTTCGCGGCTGGCTTCGTCCACATCGTCGCAGCGCAGAGTATCGGTAAGAAACCTTTCCAGATTATGTAGCAAATACTCTAAAGGTCAAGCCACACAGCGGGCGCGGCGCGGCGTGACGCGAAGGCAGCGTGACGTTGACCAGTTGTAATGTACTAAACAGTATGGCAGCAGCGTGCAGCGGTCGCGTCGAGTTGCGGTCGCGTCGGCTGTGTGGCTTGACCTTAACAGATAAATCTCTTGCTTCTCCTAGTATAGTGCCTATGGCTCATTTGCGGCAGTGGATCGGAAACTATTGTCGTTGTAAAACAACACGAGTCCCGACGAAGATTTGTGATGTATTTTCGGGCATATCAGTGTTTCGGAGGGCAGGTTAAGCTGTTGGTTATAGAAATAGAAATAATAGAAATAGAAATAATTTATTATCAGTAAGTTTGTTACATGTTCTTATAGGTACTTATTACTAATTAATATGGTAAGTTAAAAACAGTTTTCTTAAAAATTACATGGATGGAATTTGATAAACACGTTGGTACGTTAGACATAAGTCTAGTCGGGTACCTTATAGCCGTGCCTTAGGTCGGCTCACAGTTGGGTTCATCACTGACCTTATACCCCCCCAATAATACGCACTGGGCCCGCGTGTTCGAATATGGCTCGCGCTACCTCATAGTCGAGGTGAGGCATGCTCTGGCCTGCCACTTATGTTACGCTGTTGTTATTATTATCGTTCTCCAACTCCTAACTGAGACAGCTTAGTTGGTATCGCTCAAACTGAAGCCTACACCATTCGTCCTATCCTATTGATTGACTGACGAGACTTTACGAGACGATTAACCGATAACAGGAAAACCATCCAAATAATTATTATAGCATGCCTCAGGCAGAGTCACAGCTCACGATTGAAGAAAGTGAAAGCTATACTTGGAACGACTGTTTTTCTGCCACCACTTTTTCGGTCATAATACTGAAAGAGGGAAACTTCTCCAGTAGTTAACGATTTACTCTAATTAGCCATGAAGCTATAAGTGATCATCTTTGTATTTCTTTCCAGGGTCGGGTATCCCAGAGATGAAGACGATACTTCGCGGAGTGCATTTGAAAGAATACTTGACATATCGCGCACTCATATCCAAGGTCATCGGACTCACAGCTACCCTGGGATCTGGTCTGCCTCTGGGAAAAGAGGTATTTTCCTTTTTATTGCTGAAGAAGTTCTGTAATGGTACGGTTTGATGGAGGATGGGATGCTGACCGACTGCAACTAGGCATTGAAAATCTGTGGAAGGAATCTACGTTTAGCAGTGAGCGTTTTTTAGATACTGAACAAGGCGGAAAACGATCTTTCTCCAATCTTTTTTAACACTTCGTCTTGTTTAGATCGAAATGAAATATAGTTATATCTAAGATTTAGATTTCTACATTTGTCTTAATAGACTGACCTAAAACTATAAAAGAATAAGTTTGCTTTTAGCAAACTACCGTGCCTAACCCCTATTGTAGGTAGTGATGATAAGATAGTTGATGATCCTAATTTGTTTGGTTCAATCAGACCTCAAGTCTAATTTTGAATTGATTCAATGAGACTAATTTTGAAAAATAGTGATACTGACTACGTTTAGAACGTTATAGGTCCCGTTCCCATACGTTTACTATTTTAAAATGTTACATAATCTACTTTCCAGGGTCCATCAGTGCACATAGCCTCCATGGTAGCCACACTACTGTCGAAACTGGTGACGACCTTCCAAGGCATCTACGCCAACGAGTCTCGGACCACTGAGATGCTTGCCGCGGCTTGCGCGGTCGGCGTGGCTTCTTGCTTCGCCGCGCCAGTTGGAGGTGAGAACTGCCAATGGTGCATCACCATCGAACCTTTCCAAAGTAAATCAGGACATGCTGTCCTTTTTGAGGGTAAAGGCCTCCCCTCGGAGTATATAACTCATACAGCCCAAGGCCAATGTCGGTCAATGACTCTGACTGAATATCTGTTTCTGGAAATCGAAGTAAACTATGTAAGATTTAGAATACGACGCTGAGTTAAAATGGTCCCAGGTAAAGGCCTATGTTTAGCAGGGCATGATCATCATTATCATCATATCAGCCGAACGACGCCCACTGCTGGGCAAAGGCCTCCCCCAAGGATCTCCACAACGATCGGTCCTGCGCTGTCCGCATCCAGCGGCTTCCCGCGACCTTGACTAGATCGTCGGTCCACCTTGTGGAGGGCCTGCCCACGGAACGTCATCCGGTACGCGGTCGCCATTCCAGCACCTTTTTGCCCCAACCGCCTTCACCTGAGGCCATCTGTGTGATGATGAGATCACATCTGCCAATCTGTCAACCAATATCTTGAGACTTGTCAAACGTAGTGGTGAAAACTCCCCTCCCAGGTGGGCTGATGAACTAAGAAGGGAGGTTGATAGCGACTTGATGACGAAATCGAAATTGGTCTTGGGTCCTACTTCCAGCAGTAGATTGTAATAGGCTGAATGGTGATGATCCAATTGCTATAAGTATTGCTGCTGTTTACAGGTGTGCTGTTTTCGATTGAAGTAACCACAACGTACTTCGCCGTAAGAAACTACTGGAGAGGGTTCTTTGCTGCGTGTTGCAGCGCTATTGTGAGTAAATGACAAAATTTTGATGATTTTCCTTTATAACAGTCTCAGCCCAAAGCGCCAGCTTTGAGCAGCCATATCTTAATATTTTAGTACCAAATGGTTCTAGTATCAAACAAAATAGGGATCAATCAATCAATCAAAAAAATAATTAAAGTAATTTTCTCGTATTGGTATTTGATTTTGGATGGTGGTTAAAAAGTGTATGTATTTTTTCAGAGTTTCCGCCTATTATCGGTGTGGTCTGGCGCCATGCCGACTGTGAAGCCGCTGTTCCCGACGCATCTACCTCAGGACTTCCCCTTCGACCCTCAAGAGTTTGCTGTCTTTGTCTTATTGGGGTAAGCGATACTTACTTTGTGGCCCAGTGTTTGATCAAACACTGGCTCGGAACTCGTGTGGTCTCGAATTCGAGTCTAGCTAGTACACCTAGGTTTATGGTCATTGTACAATTTGCGTCAAACTGTCCGATGATGAAAAGACCTACAGGAAACCCAAGCAACCCAGATAATGGTGGTAGGCTCCCCCTTGGTTGGAGCTGATTAATTATAATAACATCTTGTAAACCACATAAAACAGTTGACAAACTTTTTTAATAAGTACCCACTCCATAAATCATTTGTCATCATAACAGTTAAATCAAATCTTTTCTAGTCATATCCGTAGCCATGGTGATGTTAACAAGTGAATATCTGCTATATTAGATGGTGGAAATAATAGAATTTAACATAATGTGTTGCAGTTTGGTAGATGAAAAAGTATTGTTTGAATCTTGTTACTTGAAATAAATAAATTCCCTATTCAAATAATTATCAAAAAAAAACTCTGTCTGACTGTGTGGTTATGTTTCACTGGTAGAGCACGCCTCTAGGCATTAAGCCCGCCATTTATACTTTACTTTCGTGCAATAAAGAATAAATCAATAAAAAATACAAAACGCAACGTCATTTTGCCAAAAATGTATGATTGTTTTAAAACTGTTGTTATATTTTGTATACAGGGTGGTGTGCGGCCTGCTGGCGGCGGGGTGGGTGTGGCTGCATCGTCAGTACGTGCTGTTCATGCGCAACACCAAGTCGCTCAGCAACTTCCTGCAGAAGAAGTTAGTATTCATACCACCTAAGTCATCATCATCATATCAGCCGAACGACGCCCACTGCTGAGCATAGGCCTCCCCCAAGTATCTCCACAACGATCGGTCCTGCGCTGTCCACATCCAGCGGCTTCCCGTGACCTTGACCAGATCGTCGGTCATAACCCTACCTAAGTCAATAATAACTTATTCAATTCCCCTTTTTTACTCATAATTTCGTTTTTTATGTCGTCGCGCGCATACCTGGTGACTGCGATTTCTCGCACACACCCTGTAACATTGATTTCATTTGGTTGAAAAGTGCAGCGAACGCAGTGTAGTGGCGCTAGTATCGTTTATTCGGTTTTGCCGCCCTCTAATCAAAATATCCCAAAAAGTAAGTCTATAAAGGATTGGGCGCATTCTTGTCGCGCTTAAAAATTACTTCTACCCGTCTGGTTCAACTCATGGTATTATCGTGAGCAGTGGTATTTAAAAAAATGGCAAGTACTTTCAAAGTCACCCTGTATAGTTTTTGCAAATGTATTAAAAAGAGTGTGAAAGATAAATTTTCACTCCTTCCGCCCGAGTCTTACCTCGAGAAGTAAGCACTTGTTCCAAGAACCACTGTTAAATTATTCATTATGGATCACAGCTCAAAAAAATAAAATTGTAAAAAACAGTATCGACGAGGATGGGATTCGAACCCACGCGTGCAGAGCACATTGGATTAGCAGTCCAACGCCTTAACCTCTCGGCCACCTCGTCATGTACTTGGGGGCGCTAATTAGCAGGTTCCATACATTTGTGTTTTTTATTTAAACAGCTGTGTAGGTTGCTGCAATTGTTGCACTGTGTATACAGATTAAAATGTGTAGTAACACTAATGAATTAACTTTAAAGAATGTGTAATCCGAGACTACGCAATATTTTTTGCGGAAGGTTGCCTGTAAGAGATCGCTTTTAGCGATAAGGCCGCCTACATTGTACTACTAAATCTCGTTAGCATTGTTATGTAATTGTTTTTTTGTGCAATGAAGTATATCTAATCTTATCTTATCTTAATTAATTGTTGTCCACCTGCTGGGCAAAGACCTGTCATATCGAGAGTTCTTAGTCTTGTCGAGCAAAGGTCTTTCGGATGATGAGGTTTCATGGAGTTGTTTTCGATGCTTTTGAATGGTCGATCAAAAAATATGTGCCTTTTCGAACAATTAGAAAGTTATTTAGGTTGTGAAAGTAACATAAAACAAAAAAAGAGCCCTTTCCTTTAGTTTGCCATATAATTTTACTGCCCATAATGTTGTTTCTTGTATGCAATGTTACGAGATGGCTCAAAAATACAGGGTGACTTTGCAAAACCAACATTTTTGACTCCTAGCTAGGGAAAAGTTTTAAAATGATCTGATTAGGGTAATTTAGTTTTGGTTTTTGTCTAAATCAGCTTCCGGACTCCTTTTATCAATTTTTCATGTCATAGTTAGTTCAAAATTTCTCCCTGTTTTGCCGTATGTTACAAGTGTCGTTCATGTCATGACTATTATTTTTGACAGCCGCTTCATCTACCCCGGTTTCCTGACGTTGGCTGTCATGTCGATCCTGTTCCCGCCCGGCATCGGCAAGTACATGGCTGCAGACCTTGGCAACCAAGAACAGGTCAGTTCTAATAAGCTGTACGAAGACCTCTACCCATAATGACAGCGGGCAAGTCAAATGTAATTTTGCACCCATTTCTTATTATAGGTTACAAACAAATTCTTAGGTGATAAATTAAACTTGACTTGCTTGTTGAAACTAAAAATAAATAAATTATAAGCCATTGAATACAACAACAACCACATTTGTTCCGTTATATACAAATCGGAATAAAAAAATGTTGACTGTTAAAATAAAGTTGGTAATTTTCAATGACCAATGTTTTATTCCGTTTCATGAGTGTCAGGCCGATAGGTGGCGATTTAAAAACCCATATTGGGTTCACAGCTGCTTGGACCCGACGCCGACGATCCGCCACCTGGTGGCAAAAACATCTGTCAAATATCACACGGTCAAAAATGACACATTACACCGCGAGTGCAGTTTTTTTTGTCATAAATAAATAATTGAAACAATATCTTTTATTAACGTTTCTGCCTTAAGTCCCCTTTGTATTGCGGTGGTTCATAGCCATTGTGTTGGTTGTACAACCCACGTTGCACGATGGACTTGAACACATAGTACGGAAAGGAAATAAAAACCAAAACAACATTTTACTGACTGTGTAATTCAAGACAACACCCTATACCTATATGACAAGAGGTTATACCTTCAAAGAAAAATCTCAATACCGCGGTTCAGCGTTTAACAATTTGGCAATTTACTAACGCCATCTGTTTGCATAAAATGGAAGCACAGTACGCCAACGAGTTCCTTCTTTGGTTTTTTTATTTCCTTTCCGTACTATGAAAACATAGTACGGAAAGGAAATAAAAACCAAAACAACATTTTACTGACTGTGTAATTCAAGACAACACCCTATACCTATATGACAAGAGGTTATACCTTCAAAGAAAAATCTCAATACCGCGGTTCAGCGTTTAACAATTTGGCAATTTACTAACGCCATCTGTTTGCATAAAATGGAAGCACAGTACGCCAACGAGTTCCTTCAGCCTTATTATAGTAGTTATTCCATTAAAACCTTAAACACATTGTTCGTAGGTGCTGTCGATGTTCGCCAACTTCACCTGGGGCGACGAGCTATCGGCGCAGCAGGCCAGCGTGGTCTCCCACTGGCAGACACCTGAAGTGGGCTACTACGGGTGCCTCGTCATCTACTTCTTCTCCATCGTAAGTACACAGCGGAGAAAAGAGAACTAAAGTCATTCCATGGCGCCGTTGGTGACGTCACCCGTGATGACTTTTGACTCAATTCGGAACACACCCTTACTCAAATAGATAGAAAAACTGCCTCAAACGCAAAGAATCAATCCTTTTGGGTTATGAAAATCAAGAATTCTCTGTATTTCATTTGGTCTTTCATTCTTATTGGTAAATCGAGCTGAAAAATAATAGAAGGTAACCAGAAATTTAAATGAAAACTGATTAGACTTGCACTTGAAATTACCTTTCAATGACACATAAGCAGTTACCCAAAAACTATGTCCGACGAGGATGGGATTCGAACCCACGCGTGCAGAGCACATTGGATTAGCAGTCCAACGCCTTAACCTCTCGGCCACCTCGTCATGTACTTGAGTACGCTAATAGTAGGCTCCATACATTTGTGTTTTTATTCAAAAAGTACCCAACTGTGTATACAAATTAAAATGAGTTGTTGTACTAATTAAATATCAACTTGAATAGGTATAAAGTGAGGAATCCGTCACTAAAGAATCACTGGAACCTGGTCATTATTCCTCACAGCGCAAGAAATTATAACGTAATGTTCGTAAATAATGGAAGAAAACCCAATGCAAATGTACATGGTACGTGCTGCAAAAAATACGTCGTCAAGCTGTTATCGACTAAGAAGGGACACATCGATAAACAAAATATCGATAATTTGTTGAAAAAATTTAAGAAATGCTTTGAGTTTTTATTTTATTTATATCAATCTGAATCTGATACAGTGTCAAGCGGAACTTCAAAATCTGAGGCTGAACAGCAGCTATCAGTGACGTTTATTATTAATGGTTGGTCAATGATATTGTCGTATTGTACATCTCGATCCCAGTCTTGTCGTATGACGATGTGATCCGGTGTGAAAAGAAGACAAAACAGACTGACAAGACAATCATGACATGACTGTATTAAAAACATACGGTCTTAGATCTGTGGCCATCTTTTGAATATTTTTCCATGAAGCTGGCAATTATGAATTCTTTAAAATTCAATTAAAAAAAAATCTAAACTCTTTAAAATATGCAATTTGAATAAAAATTCAATTATAGTAAAATAAAATATAATGAGGCTGTTAGTTTTTTATCTAGTGTTTTAGGTCCATCAATGCGCGTAATCTTTTTTTCCAAATAAATATTGCTCATTATGTTGAATGACCTGGCTGAATGACATGACATTTGCCTAAAAATTGTATTTCATCGAAATTGTTTGAAATTGTTTCGCATCACTAATACAACTGTCAGTTGAAACGTCATAGGGATCATCATTCGGCGTGAGAACTATAGTAATGAATATTAGTGACAACATAAATAAACAAAAAACGTCAAGATGGGCCAATCAGGACCCTACCTCAGCATATGTCACTGCAGTACAGTACAACTGACACTGCAGTGACGTTGCTATTCTGGCAGGGCCTGTTAGGTGGGTGTTGTGCTTCCAGAGAGAAGAATATGTTACAATGAATTTAGAAGAAAAAATTAAATGAGTAAGTACATAAATTAAAAATTAAAAAAGGTAAAAGTAACAAATCTTAAACAAACAATGCATAACTACCTACATAGTAAAAAAAAAATTGCTTGTGTGTTATCATATCTTTAAATGCAAGTCTGCTATCTGCCTCCACCTGCTAATCATAGATGTGTGTCGTGGCCTTAAAGGAGCACTTATTGGCCAACCATTGTTCGCCATATCTTAAAAAAAAAGCCCTCCTGGTCGATGCCGAACACAGCGGCTAGTCTCAACGAGATTAACCAGGTAAGCAGGAGATTATCTAAGTGCACAAGTGTGCACAATACACAGGTGCACTCCCTATTCCGTCGCCTTTTTATGACCCGATGGGACGACAGTTCGACACGACCGGGGAAGGTGAGGCGCAGGACCGACGTTTTACATGCCCATCCGACAGCTTGGACACGGTACACAGAGAACAGTAAAATATCTACATACAAACGTGCCACTCTTGGTTTGAATGTATGAGTGCGCGTCACGCGCCGTGTCGGCACGCGATTTCACGCACACATCATCATCATCAGCAGCCACATGATGTCCACTGCTGAACATAGGCCTCCCCCATACATTTCCAGAGCGGCCGGTCACGCACATACTAGCATAAAATACTGGGGGATAAGGTGGTGGCAGTACGAATGGGCTGTGTCAATCAAAATTAAGTGTTGGTTGTGTGGCAACATCAGTTTGGAAGCATCTGTTACATCAGCTTGAAAGCTTCTGTTATATAGAAAAACTAATTTTTAATTGTTTATTGCAATCCTTACTATATCATAATTACTAATTTAATAAAAATATAGTCAAAAAAACGTCCGACGAGGATGGGATTCGAACCCACGCGTGCAGAGCACATTGGATTAGCAGTCCAACGCCTTAACCTCTCGGCCACCTCGTCATATACTTGTATGGACTAATTATAAAACACCATTCCATTTGCATTTTAAATACAATGCATGTTAAGAAAATATATTGTTTACACAGAAAATGCATTGTGTTGCACGGCGACAAGGTTTGAACAACGCCATTGACAAACATGCAGACTGCCTGATGGCAAGCGTGGTAGTAGTGATAAAGCAATAAAACTGAACGTCAACTTTACGTCCCACTACTGGGCACAGGTCTCACGTCAACTAAGAGCTGGTGCGAACAACACTGCTTGGGCCACGAATCGTTCTCTTTCGATTCATCACTCTTCAGGCCGGCCGCAAAATATTACCGCATTAATACTTTGTTGAGCTTTTTCTTGCGGCAAAACTAAACGCCATACAATTTTCTGTCGAGGTGCACCTCTTGACCTGTCTGGATTTAAGAGAATGTCTTATAGACCATGATTTGGGTTATAAGCTAGTTAGTAACAACAAGTTGGCTAGCAGACCGTGCCTTTATTCATTAACTAACCTAACCTAACGATATTTGTCTCGTGTATTTTAACTCGATAAATATCATAAAATGATACCGATTGTCATTTGCGCGATTTCATGAATTCGGACACGATTGAATGCGATTATATCAGTCTTGGCTCATCCCGGACCACAACTTAACCTAATGATTTGTGCAATGAAGAATAGACAAACAGTTTTACTAAATCTAGTTGGGAGAAGGTAAATAAGTACTTATAAACGTGCTATGGTCACATTATCGTACCGTTAAGTTCTGCGTATCATTTGTCTACCAAATAACTAATTAAGTTGGCAGAGCTAATAAGGGTAAACACAGTTGCTGCGGTATCGAGAGATAACACCTGATTAAATAGAACTCTGCTGTATAAGTTACCTAATTTCGTGACACTGCGCAGGTCAATGATTGCCCCATTGATTAGCACTCTGGACTGGTTCATGATATCTTCAGTTAACGGGTTCGAATCTAAGTACATGTTGCTAGTGTATATGGAAATATGCTTGTTGGATTTTGTTGTTTAAACTGAATTCTTCGAATACCTTTAATTGAATAAAGATATTCGAGGAATTTTATACTTTATCTTTATGAATAGATTTTATATTCCTCTACTGATTTTCCTCTAAACTATTATTTATCTCTTTTATTTCAACTCGATAAATATCATAAATTGACGTCGATACCGACTGTCATTTGCGCGATTTCATGAATTCGGGACATGTTTGATGAATGAATATGATGAATGCGATTATATCACTCATGGCTCATTTCGGACCACACCTGAGAAACTTTTTGCGCATTTGGTACCTACATTTGCGAAAGGCACAATAAGCGATTGTACGATAGCGAAACACTTCGTATCCCATCGAATATCGGAAATCGCCAATGATAATAAAGTAATCAGCCATTCTAAGTTTTTCGAAACTACGTGAAAGCTGCATCGCAGTATCCGCCCTGATCATACCCTTTTTCCCCAGTTCTTCCTCAGCATGGTATCATGCACGCTGCCCGTGCCGGCCGGTATCTTCGTGCCCGCGTTCAAGATGGGAGCCTCCCTCGGCAGGCTGACCGGCGAACTGATGCACTACTTCTGCCCGCTAGGGGTCGCCTATGGGGGGCACATACAGAAGATCTTACCCGGTAAGCGCTTTACTACATGTAAGGTTAATAGCATGACAGGCTACACATTTCCGGTCATTCCTCCTTGCTTTGCTGTAAAGAATTGTTGACAACAGCAAGTTGAAAATCGGAAATAGGTAGACTGATAAGCCGCTGACTGCACATTCGGCATCAAATACATATGTATATCTGCTAACATAGGGGGCAAGAAGGTATTGACGGATAATAATAAAAGCAAGCTTGTGTCACCTCGACCTCACAACCTCTAGATTCCTTGACAGGCGAGCGGAGTCTGACAGTGGATCAGGCTTACACGTCTGATATCGAATTATACCAGCCAATCAGTTTATACCATTTCCGTTAGCTGTCAAGTGACAACTAGATTGGCCAAATACTTCGATTAAGTTACCTCCCGCTTCAGATTGTTGACACACTTAATTTCAGACGTCTAGTATCTGTAAAGTCGATCTGTTACAATGTCTGAAGTTACAAAGGTTTTCATCTTCTTCTTTTTCTTAGTTCCAGGTATTTTTTTTCATTTGTTTTTTTTTAATTTCGCTCTTAGGCGGTTACGCGGTTGTTGGCGCAGCGGCGTTCACCGGCGCGGTCACCCACACCGTGTCTACTATTGTCATCGTCAGCGAAATGACTGGACAGGTAACTTGCATCATCATACTTAGTGCTCAGCTTTAATTCATCTACTGCACTGATCCGCAGAATCTGTATGTCATTCGTTGCTATGGCTCGAAAAAATAAGGTTATATTTAACAATGATATTAAAAGACGTAGATAAGTTATGTCTGTATTGATGCGAAGTCAAAAATTTCCCACTGCGTAAGTACAGAAGTACACCCATCAACCTTTACAAAACCATTGCAAAATGGTTCTTACGTCGACAGCATAAGTGTGCCCCTATGTAAAGGTTGATGTGATCGCCTCTGTACCTATAATTTGATAGTGTTGTAGCGTGTGAACGAGATAGTAATGATTATTTACTAGAGTGTAAACGAGACAGATACATGTTGCGCAGTGTCGTCTCAAACTGTCAACAATCCGTCAATGCTTTGCTAAGGTATAATAATAATACTGATTTTGGGTGTCACCTCACGCAGGCTTAGTGCGGATTGTTGGATGGGTGTAAGGTTAGTGAGCAACCTTAATGTCAGATGTTATCAAGCCGCCCTAAGGCCTCTAAGCTTAACCCTTTGGACGCCACGAGTTTTTGTCAAAAACGTTCACCACACGCCACCGCATTATAAGTGGTTAGTTTACTAGTGCTGACAATGTTGAGTATCGATATTATTAATTTGTAATAAATAAATCATTATAAAAAATATATCTAGTTATTTTTTAAGTTCTTGGGTTTTATTTCATTATTTTTACTCTGTGAAACATGTATTGAATGTATTGAAATCTCAGTGGCGTATTAATACAGTGAAAAAACGCACAAGTAATTATGATGATAATTGCATCACTACGTGTCTGATATATCAGACAGTGGCGTACGCATAATATGAATTTTTAGCGAGTGTTAGTGATGCGTCAACTTCCGGTCATAAACTTCGATACCTTAGGAATTACTTTTAACTTATTGATTAAATAAAAAAAATAATCAAATGATGCAGGCAATCATTATTTCACTAGTTCTGATGATTTTATAAATATTTAATAATCCTTACATCAGGTTATATTTATTTGAATGACAACTGTGCGGTCCGTAATGCGATTACAGGTCTGTGAGCGCTCACGGCGATAACAGGCGTCCCGAATTGAAATATCGCGTCAACAGTTCTCACAGCGCTGTCAGCGTCAAAACCAATTCGGACCGATAGATAGTGACACCTAACCTAACAATTTTTAAACTTTAATTTCTGTCATTCCCAGGTTAAACTTGTGGTTCTTGTGGTCAAACTTTCTGTTTCGTTATCACAGAAAAGCAAATATTGATTCTGAGGAATATTAGCTAAAATATTTTTACACGAAAATGTCTGTCTGACGTTTCATCTATGAATCTGACATAAGGCTCACGGCGATAGCACTCTGGAGCATAAAAAATAAAAATAATGACCGGTAAGTTATTTCTAACGTAAATACATCTATGTATTCCAATATTCCTATAGAAAAAATAAAATTACAAACACTAAGTATATTGTGTCAGAGCATAGTAACCACATTAGATTGAGAACACTATATAGTATTATATTTTTTTATAACTTACCTGTTGATTATGTAAGAACACTTCATCACTTTCAAATTCAACATCATCAGTTCCTTCCAAAATCCTAATCAACTCCTCTGCAGTGGGCATAATTTAATAAATATTAATTTACAAACGTAATACATCAACACAGCAACGCAAAGAATAACACAGTAAATAACATGATTTTGCAGGGTACTTCCATAATTTATCGATATCTCCTACCTTCATTGTACAGCACTAAATAAGTAGTTCTAGAAACATCTATCGCTTCTGACGTCACTTCCGTGTCTGATATATCAGACGTTGGCGTACGAGACTCATGCATGATCGTGTCGCTATAGTGTTGTGACATACTATGCAATTTACTGGATTTGATGCAAAGCATAATTCGAAAATAAAGCGTTTTCTGTGGTAAAACTTGGTAAAATTTCGTCACACACAAAAAAATATGCCAAAAACCAAAACCTGTAACATGTAATTCTTACATTTTTGAATGTTTCTTTTTTAAATTACCAGATTTCTGGTTTTGGTAGGAACATCACTAATAAATAAACTGGGTCTGATACATCAGACATTGGCGCTGAGAGTTCAAATAAAAAAAAAAGAGTTCGAGTCGATTCAACACGGTTTTGTTTTTGATAATTTATCATTAGAATAAAATTATAATTCTTTGTGAAATTCGTATTTTTGATTAACTAAAGTATAAACAGTCTGAAAATTTTATGCATATGTCGTCACGTACTATAATGATAAGAAAAAATAGATTGAAATTGGTAAGATATATTTGTCTGATATATCAGACTTTGGCGTCGAGGGCACGGAAATTAAATGTCTGATATATCAGACTTTGGCGTTGAAAAGGTTAACGACTGACATCTAGCGACTTCAACCGGAACCAACTGCTTAACGTCCGAAGCACGGAGATGCCCGAAATACACATCACTAAATTTCGGTCGGGGTGGTCACCCATCTCATTTCCGACCCGGCGTGTGTTGCTTTCACAACAGCGATCGTCGCCGATCACTGTCACAACTGCGCCACGGGCACCTTTTGTATGTTAAAAAACAGAAATATAATCCTTCTGTATCCAGGTGACCCACTTGCTGCCGATAATGGCGGCGGTGCTGTCGGCCAACGCGGTGGCGGCGCTGCTGCAGCCGTCCTGCTTCGACAGCATCATCCTCATCAAGAAGCTGCCGTATCTGCCGGACCTGCTCTCATCTGCTAGCCGTGAGTGTTACACATCTGACTCCAGGTTGAATGATATAATATAAGTATGACTTATAATATAAGTGCAAAAGTTTGTATGTGTGGATGGATGTATGTGCCGTATTGCTTTTTCACGAAAAAACTACTGGATTTTTATTGAAACTTAACAATAGTATAGCTCATGCATCGGAATAGGACATAGGACTAAGTCGTGGGCGGCCCGCTAGTACCTAATAAATACCAAAATCCGAATTGAACAATTTGATTGATAAGTGTGACTACCGCCATGACACCGCCATGACACGCACGCAAGCATGAGAGAATAAAAATTAAAACCTCATGAAATAAATGTGTCAAAAGGCTAGTATTTGTATCTTTTTAATCACTGTGTCAACTAGTCGTCACTATCACATAACTTTAAATTGAACCATCAAATTATTCATGTCAATATTTCAGTTGGCTGTTCATAAACCTAATAAATAAATAATAGGAACCACAAAAATATGTTACTTCGCCATGCTACGACAGCGCTGGCGATTTTTAATGAACCGACTAAAACCGATTAAAATCCCATTTCAATAAAGACCTTCTGTTGCTAAACATTAGGTTGAAAATGTAACAACAGACACTCTGTATAACAAATTCCGAACGCCTCAACCAAAATGGCGCGTCACGTTTGACCAATAGCTGACGAGAACTTTTCCCGCGCAATCGCCAACGCTCAAACTGCCAAAGTATTTGAAAAAAAACGACTTTGCCACCTGCCGGTAGTTACTAGCGCCATTTTACTTACTTCATCACCTTTAATTCTAATCGATTTCTGGGACAAAGCACAAATCTGTCAATATCTCTTTAAATGTTACCTTAGGTCCTTAAGAAGCCATTTTGATCAGAAGAAGTCATAAACTATACTCGGTAACACATTTTTTCATCATGTATACACATGGAATATTTATTATTGATAATGAATTAGCTACACCTAAACAAATAAAATGCAAATTAAGCCTTTTTATCGAGCAATAAAGATATGCTGACTTAGGTATAGATAAGTAGGGCGTTGTATTTCGCCACTTATGTGCATGACGAGGTGGCCGAGAGGTTAAGGCGTTGGACTGCTAATCCAATGTGCTCTGCACGCGTGGGTTCGAATCCCATCCTCGTCGGACATTGTTTTGTAGTGAATCGCTTCTTGACATATTGTCCTAATTAAAAATAACGATCGTTTTGTTCTTTTTAAATGATTTTCTATGGTAAAAAATATATCTCTTTTAGCAGAAACATACTCTTAAATTTTAGACTGTGTCCCAGCCCTGTTATCCAAGACAATACGCAGAATATTAAAAAAAAAACTGGCAAAGAATCTGTCATTTTACTGCGACTGGTTAAAAATCATAGTCAAATTTATAATTCTAAACTCCAAATACCTTCTTTTATTGAATAAAAAAATTAGAATTTGATTAAGACTGAGTTTACACCTAGAAACTGCTAGTTTTCCACTAATGTACGCTGGACGGCACATCACTATGCCCATTTCCCGTCAGTCCTCCTTGCTCTATTGCAAAGAAATGTCATTTGGCAAGAGCGAGAGAAAAACCAGAAATGGGGTAACCTGATGTGCTGTTGACTGTACATTGATTGCTGATGATATTGCCCTAAGAGCGAATGTCGTTTGTGCCCTTAGGTATGTACGACATCTGCGTAGAAGACTTCATGGTGCGCGACGTCAAATACATCTGGAACCGGATGACCTTCCAGCAGCTCAAGGACTTGCTCAAGGAAAACAAGGTACGGGCACATATATAGAAAGAAAGAAAGAAGGAAAAATCGTTCATTGGCCCACAAATGTAGGCAACACAAAAAAAACTGCAAAAAGAAAATAAAATATAAAAACAAAAACATTAAAAAAAGCTAAGTGGTTAGAAAAAAAAACAATAATTTCCACCAGACAGCAGTGTCACGATGTCCAAAATTAAATAGGCCCCACTCAGCTAATGCCTGGACCTGATAGGCTCAGACGCTGATTTTTAGTGAGGCCAACTGAGTGGGCGCACGGACATTCGCAGCGGCTGTCAAATTGCTTCACTAAGCTTCATAAATGACAGTTAATATCATAAAAAAACGAAACAACAGCCTTGATACGTCTCACTGCTTGACACAGGCCTATATGGTGGCACGGGCCCTACTCCAACACTCGGGCTCAGTGCGTATTTTTGGAATGGTCTGGCTAGACGTGGTGTGTGATCGAAACCTTTAGGCTCATTTCCTTAAAATAGTTGTATTCAGTAAATAGTTTTAGTTTTTGTCTAAATTTGCCTCGAAGCCAAGGAGCTAGGTTTTGCTCAAAAGCGAGCATTTTCTAAATTCCTTACAATTTGTGATTACCACGCCCAGTAGAAGAAATCACCCTGTTTGGGGAAGATGGTCTAGTTGCATAAAAAGGTGTTAATTTAGATTTTCTCTGAATTGCAGACGATCAAGAGCTTCCCACTTGTGGACAGTCCAGCGTCGATGGTGCTGCTCGGGTCCATCCACCGATGGGAGCTGGTGAAAGTCATTGAGAAGCAGGTGAGCAGCGAATATAAAGCGTTTTGTTAAGCCATGCATAATGTGAATGGCAGGTAGTTGTATTTGGTGCTTCCTTTGATCATCATCTTCTTTCTTTGATGTTATTTTAAAAACACAACCTTCTGGATGCTGAATTACAAATAAGACGTTATCCAATCTGCTTATTCAAGGCTATTCTTAGGACCAATCAATAATACTACATTATTTTTAACCTACAGAGGTAAATCGAGTGCTAATTGTTTTGACCCATCCAGTTACTGACCATGTTCAAGGATGCTTACCTTGACGTATGTATATAATTACATAGCTATTATAGCATGAATTTTCATGTTGAAGTAGCATGTCTCCGTTAGATTTTTCGAACAATTTGTATTCATGAAAACATGCTATTCTTTTAAAAAGAGTAACTGCTTATGTACGGTCAACAGTAGGTCAACCGTACATAAGCATTTTGTAATTGCATGACGCGCATACGTCATAATTTAGGTCACTTGTAAGTGTTTCTTGTAACTTTAGGTGATTAGTGCAATAAACGCATTCATACAGCGCGGTGTTTACTAGCATATCTCCCGCCCTAACCCTTTATCATCATAAGGTGTAGCCCCTTACAACCGCTACATTTTTTGGCCCTTCGAGCCGGATCTGAACCAGCGACCGATGGTTTCACCTATGGTTTACCCAAGTTTCTTGCCAGGTCATTTCAGTATTATACCCCATTTTCACAATGTTTTTTGTAAAGGTGGGACGTGAAAGAAGATTGCAAGTGGCGGCGCTGTGGCACCGGGAGGCCGAGCTTCGGCGAAGGGATGAGGAGGCCTCCCGGAGAGGAAGAAGGCCTTCCAGATTTGAGGTAGGTCAATAACAAGTTGTAAACCATTGAAACTACTTTGCAACCATTCATTAATGACCGTGCAATTTTCACCCTAATTATTTAGCGCTTTTGATATTTTGAATTGTGAATGTATGTTGTACAGTTAACAGCTACCCATTCACGATTTTATCTTGTTCATGCCAAATGAAATGTCTATTGTGAATCACGATATCACAAATCAGTGTTATTGCAACATTTAAATTATTATTTGTTTGAATGAAACGACTTGGTTGTGGTGATAAAATAATTTATTGGCAATAGAGCAAGAAGGAATGTGAAATGGGTAGCCGGTCATGCCGTTGAGCATTTAGCTGCAAAGTTTTATTTTAGCACGCGGTTGTACTGGCCTATCAAATAAAGTCATAACGTTACAACGGGATGTTATAGTTCAGTACTGCTTACAATCAAGCAATCCGCCTGCTCGTTTGCCTCTATTAAAACAAAGTTAATGGTTGTATGGTTAATTTTTTGAATGAACTATCTATTGTCTCCCCTTGTATTGTTGTTGAAAAACAGTTGTTAAGTTGCTTACTAATTACCCCCCACAAGTACACGACGAGGTGGCCGAGAGGTTAAGGCGTTGGACTGCTAATCCAATGTGCTCTGCACGCGTGGGTTCGAATCCCATCCTCGTCGATATTGTTTTGAAGTGCGTTTTTCTTGAAGGACTTTTTAATTCATTATTGCTTAAATCTGTAGAGATTGTTTGCTGAGTGATTTCAAGTTGACTTTGACCACGGTCTCAATTATTTACAGGTCGAAAAAGCTTAGTAAAGAATCAGCAAAATTTTTTGTTCTACAGTTACGTTCTGAAAGGTTGCGGTCCGATTCCAGCTGTGGGGTCTATAAAGGCTCTTGTTTGTTTATCTTAATGTCAAATTCTGGCGACCGCGTGCCGGACGACGTTCCGTGGGCAGGCCCTCCACAAGGTGGACCGACGATCTGGTCAAGGTCGCGGGAAGCCGCTGGATGCGGAAAGCGCAGGACCGATCGTTGTGGAGATCTTTGGGGGAGGCCTATGCCCAGCAGTGGGCGTCGCTCGGCTGATATGATGAATGTCAAATTCATAAAGAGAAAAAGTGTTTTACATACAAGCGTTTAAGGTCCGCGAGCTAGTGATAGCACAAGGGCGCTACATGGCCTAGAATATTAGTGACCATAAGCTTAGACTTAGCCTGCGGTTACCGTTGTCTATTAGGCAATTCGCATGCTTATTTGCGACCGATGTTACGTTGCATACACCCAGCTGCCTTGCAAGCTCAGGTGCATTTTCTAAGTAAACAATGTATTGTTTTTATTACCATTGTTTATCAAAGTGCACTTTTCATGTCGCTTACTAATTACCCCCCACAAGTACATGACGAGGTGGCCGAGAGGTTAAGGCGTTGGACTGCTAATCCAATGTGCTCTGCACGCGTGGGTTCGAATCCCATCCTCGTCGGACATTATTTTTAAAGTAAATTTTAAAAAAATATTGCTAATCCTTCAAATGACATTGCGAAGTCAAATACATTTTAAATTATGACATTCTACTTTTATAAATTGACGTTTATGCGTTTGATAAATCATACTCTTTTACCATCAGGCCATTAGAGCCTGTAGCCATCTGAAATGAAAACAAGCTGTTTGTTTTTATTGTGGTCTTCATTGTGGCCTCACTTCACCTGATGGGAGTATGTAAAAATCAGCTTTAACTCAACATATTATCATTTATTTGATCTTTAATGCACAGACCAGTACAAAAGGCGGACTTAATGCTAAAAGCATTCTCTACCAGTCAACCATAGGGCGAGACAGAAAAACTAATTGAAAAATTGTGATTCCAGGTGACGCCAGCGCCCGATATGCTGCAAGTGCCAGGCACGGGCATGACCCGCGGCGGCTCGCTCACCACCAAGGACCAGGGCGGACTCTTGCCAGGTAACCAACACTCATTCATACTATTTGACCCTTTACAAGGCACTGGCAGAATAGTTGACAGCTTATTTTAAACCCTATGGTCTTGTAGTCTGGAATCCCTATTACATAATCTATATAAATGATATGGAATGCATATGTCACCGGAAAATAACAAAAACCGTAAATTTATAAATTTCCTAGGAAATTTATAAACTTTCGTAGGATTCTAAACGAGAGATAAATTGTATTATTTTACGCCCACATTTCCGGAAATTTATAAATTTGCGACGACTCACGGTAAATTTATCAACTTACGGATATCTATCCGTAAGATTCTAAACGGTTCGACTAATCAGAGAAGAGCTTTTAATTTTACGCTTTTATAAATTACGGAAAATAACACACTGCTCTCTGAATGCTTGTGTTCGTAGATTATGGTACAATCACATTTGCCAAACTGTACATTTATCAGTTTCGAATACCTACCTGTCTGGACTTTTACTTTAAAACTGGGTAGGTTTAACGGGTTACTTTTTACAATTAATAGGCTGATAACGCCTACTTAATCAAAATAAGACGGCAGAAATCGTGTTTTACGATTTCAAAAAGTTTATAAAAAAATGAAATACACTTATAAAATATAACATACAAAACATGGCATACCATCTCGATCATCTCCCAAATGGGGTAGTCAGAGTCACACTGAGTTCCCGTCACGATGAACGAACGGAACATTCAGAAGCCCACATTTCACCAAGGCAATGTGAAGCCATCGTGGTAAGAAGCGAGCATACCGCCGTTATCTGGGTTGCTTAGATTTTTTATCGGTGTTTCTCATCGCCGGAGAGTTAGCCGCAAATTATACAATGAACACGAAAATGAATTGTTCTTACAAAATATAAAACATTAAAACCGGCCTTCTACCAAAATTAAATGGCGGAGGAGAGGAATGACACGTGACTTATTCGACCAATCAGAGCGCACATGGCGTTTGGTTACCGCCCATTTATTATTTTACGGATGCGTTCCGAAAGTTTATCAATTTCCGGAAATGAGGGCGTAAAATAATACACTTTATCTCTCGTTTAGAATCCTACGAAAGTTTATAAATTTCCTAGGAAATTTATAAATTTACGGTTCTTGTTATTTTCCGGTGACACATACACCACGCATTCGTGAAGCTTTTAAGTACAGAAAATGTTAAGGCTTTCCAAATTCTGAGGACTCATGCAGCTACCATTTCACTAGCCTCACAAACCGCCGTATTTTACTTTATGGTTTATGAGGGGCCATATTGACTGAAGAGCCCGGACGAACAACAAAAACTCACGCTAATTAGCAATTTAGTAAGGGATGCGTCGAGCTTGACATATTTAGCGACTCCCACCTTTAAATGCCACACCTTAATTTCTTGTCTGCCTAGGTCGTTTTAGCGTAGGTAGTTTAAATGTAACATTAGGCTTAGTTGGTATGTAAAATCTCAGTTTTTTTTGTTTCTTTGCTGTGGTTCATGCCACAATGAGCTTGCTGTGTAAACCTGTCATTAGTGCATACTAGATTTTAACTTTTTGAAGTATTTTATAATGATGTGTAAATGTGCTGTTGGTATGCCCAGCACCAGGCCAGCTGTTCCGCCCCAAGTCGATCCTGAAGAAGACGAACTCGTTCACCCTGTCCCGCGGGCTGGGCTCCCCCGCGCCGCTCACCCCCTCCTCCCCGCAGCCCTCCGTCTACACCACCGTCACCGGCGCCGAGACCAGGTAACATAACATAACATAAGGGGGCGTCCATAAATTACGCGAGGTGTTGTCCCTCCCTCCCCCCTTGGTCAGATGTCGTGAGATTCAATTCAACCCCTTCCCCCATCACACAAAAAAAGAAAAAAAAGTTTGCTTTGTGCTTTTATTTAACACTAGTTAAGACAAGTATGTATGATTGTTTTCGTACCACTTGCTCAAAAAAGAGACATTCTAGCCCGCAAAAAGAGAACATAACAATAGTCATTTTTAATCTGTTGAAAACAGGGAAAGAAAATTGTACTGAATTTCATTCATCCTCTTGGGAGAGAATGTGATTTAAATTTGGAATACTTACCGAGGTTTTCGAGCGCTAATTTGAATTAGAAGTTTTAATTCTTCCTTTATGACCTGCCAGTATTATGTGACATACCTAGTATAAAACAAAGTCGCTTTCTCTGTCCCTATGTCCCTTTGAATGCTTAAATCTTTGAAACTACGCAACGGATTTTGATGCGGTTTTTTTAAATAGATAGAGTGATTCAAAAGGAAGGTTTTTATGTATAATAACATCCTATTGCACCCGTGCGAAGCGGAGGCAGCCGAAGATCGAGTTCAGTGGCGTGTAATGGGAGAGGCCTATGTCCAGCAGTGGACTGCAACAGGCTGATGATGATGATGATGATGAAGCGGGGGCGAGTCGCTAGTATGTGATAAATAGAAAAAGTTATAAATATTTTTCCGCAAATGGTACGAAAAGTAGAGTATTTTCCTCGGTGATAAAGCTGTCTTAGTCTTGGGTGAACTTAAATCCTTCGTTACGCTCGCGATTTCAATTGTCACCCGCGACAGAAGACACTGCTTTATCCCCTTGGTTAATAATCTACCAATATAAGTATGATTGAATGGACCAAAATATTTTTTTTTTTGTTTTAATCAGAAAAAAAATGCGTGATATTTGTCGAGACCCGCCCTCTCCCCAACGTGAGATTAGATGAGATTTGGCTCGACCCCCTCCCCCCTAAATCGTTTCACGTTATTTATGGACGCCCCCTAACATAACATAACATAAAGATAGGAAAACCAGAAAAAGACATCGGTCTGTTGGCGTCAATCGGGAAACAAACCCGCATCTTGCAGTCGCCCGGTTTGCGAAAGATGCGGTTTCGATTCCTGCCTGATGCCAAGACGACCAATCTTTGTCTGGTTTTCAGATCTTTAGTAAAGATACTGCACGGAAAATGCTAAAAACAATAATAACCATAACATAACATAACATACTACAAGGAAAACAATAGGCTGCAATACGAAAAATAAAATGACAAATCTTGTTATCTGTATACATAATTTGTTCAAAATAGTTATTTACTGTTGTTATTTAAAAATTATGTGCGGGAATCGAACCCGCGACCTGGGCTGTTGATATTACTGAGAATATATTTATTCATCGCAATAACAGAGTTATAATGCGCAGGTATAGGCCTACCCTTCTGCTACGAAGACACCGCAACGATATTCGGTACTTACAAAAGATTATTTAAGTACATTTCCGTTATTCGTATTCTTTAGTTGCATCAGTTGTTTTTTATATCACTTAGTTTCGTTGGATTTTGTTTGAAAAATTTAGTTGCTGTAGAAATTTTTCATATTGTGTAGTTTCGTTAGTATTTTTCCTCACTTAGTAAGAGATTTCATATCTTTTTTTTGTTAAATACAATTAGTTTGATTATGTATGAAAGTATTATTGCTGTAGAAGCTTGTGCTATCCACTTTTCTCAGGCTTTGAAAAATATACCCTGTATTATGTTAATAACAATAGCACTGTACAATTATAATATAATAAAATTGATTCGAAAAACAAAACTCTTCAATCATCCTTAAACATAATTGAAACTATACTGTATAAATTTCCTATATTTGTTATATTCGAACTAAAAAAAATACTGAATGTACATAGGTTTAGAAAACACGATTTGAAAGTGAGCAGCCATTTTGACGCCAGGATGGTAGGTGAATCACAAACATGGGACATTTATACAGTAAGTAAGTAAGATAATCAAAAACCAAAAGTGTATGTTTAAAAATATGAGATGTATTAGGGAACGTCGACGTTTAGGTGATGAACTAGATGTTTATTCTATGATGATAGACAATAATTTGACAGACTATGACAACAATGTGAAGGTGTTACAATCAGAAATATGTAGCCTAAAAGAAGATCTGCAGTGTTTGGCAGATAAATACAACACCTTGATGAAAGAAAATGAGGAACATACTGTGGCCTTAACTGGATTATTATGCACTTCAGACCCAGTTTCTAGCAGTAATGAGTACCACTCAGTTAAGCAGTCACAGTGTGAATCCTCTTCTCTTAGTGCACTTACTGTAAAATCAGCCACCAACATTTCCATCTCTGACACCTGCGCTATCGAAACCACTTCAGATAATCATGTCGGTGACATAGTGATGTTTAGTGATGGTATTGGAAGAAACATGGGCCAGCTTTTACATACTTGTTTGGGTAAGTCAGTTCTAAATCACTGTTTGCCGGGTGCCTCATACTCTGACATCATACAAAAAATTGCTGACTATAGTTTCAGCCCCAATTCAACACTCATTATTTTAATTGGTAATAGAGGCAATGTGAACAAAAGACAAATGATGAAATATTGTGATAAATTAAGTTTACTAATAAATGTTAGTAAAATTGTTATGTTCACACTACCTTACAGTAGGGGTGTGCCACAAGCCGAAAACGAAAAAAGGTATAAAATCAATATGTTGCTTGACACTGTGACATATTCGAATAATAATTTATTTTATCTCATTGACATTAATCCTATTATTAATAACAATATGTACTTGACGAAAGATAAATTTTCTTTATCAAATTTTTATAAAGGACAGATAGCTATGTCGCTATCCTATTTTTTTATGATCTCAGCCAACCACTTGGCTAACCATTCTGCTCCTATTGAGCAGGAAGTAACATTTATTAGTCAGACGTTGGAACTTGTTCCAAATCATTTAAATTAGAGAGAGAGACAACAGAGGTGAACTCTAGCAAATTCTTGACAAAAAAGAAGCCAAAACATTTTATTAACTTTGTACATCAAAACATACAGGGCTTCTCTGGCAAAGAATTAGAAATAGGTTTGTTCTTAGACTGTATGGATATACATGTCTTATGTTTGACTGAACACTGGCTCAAGAAAAATGAATGTTTTATTAGCATAGATAATTATAGTGTCATTAGTTCGTTCTTGAGAAGTTCCGCTATACGGGGTGGGTCACTTATTTTAGTGCATAATAAATTTACATGTAAAGAGCGTAAAGACATAGTAGCACTTTCAATTGAGCGAACTATTGAAATCGCATGTGCAGAGTTAGAGCGGATTATAATTGTTTGTGTGTATAAACCCCCTTCTGCCGATTATTGTCGGTTTGAAGAAACAATGGAAGAAGTTCTAAGAAAAACTTGTAATTCAAACAAGATGGTGATTGTGTGTGGAGATTTTAATGTTGACATATTAGATTCTTCTCAAACCTCTCTGAGATTTTTAAACCTTTTTAAGTCATTCAATCTGCATAATCTTTTTAATGAACCAACTAGGATTACTGCGACATCAGCCACCTGCTTGGATAATATTTTTTGTGAATACAATTCAACTGAAAAATCAGTTATAAACTGTCTAAAATCTGATCATTGCGGTCTGTTGACCAAATTTGAGCACCATCATGTCTCTCAATCAGTGGATATTAACTATAGACCGGTTACCAAGAATCGTGTTAAGAAATTTCAAAATAACATAATGAATCAACTTCCTAGTTTACCTTACCAAGACCAGAATATTGATGATCAGTATAGGTTTTTGTTTGAGTTAATAGTACATGAACATAGTTCATTATTTGCTAAGAAGAAGTTAAAGGTTGATAATTTTAAGTTCAAGTTTAGTGACTGGGCCACTCCCGGTATCCATAAAAGTAGAATTAAACTCTATGAATTATATGATTTAAAAGCAAGTTGTAATAGTCCCAACCTTGTTGATTATGTAAAGTCTTATTCTAAAATCTTTAAGAAATCATGTCAAATTGCAAAGTCCATCTTTCTTCGTGACAGAATAGCCCAGGCGAAAAATAAAATCAAAGAAACCTGGAACATTATTAATAAGGAGACCTGTAAATCGAAAGTTTCTGATCACTCATACCCTCTCAAAATTGAAGGTAAAGTCATTGAGTCTGAAACTGAAAAGGCCAATACATTTGAATCTTTTTTTTCTAATATACCGATAGTTACAACGAGTAGTCTCAATACTAGTCCGAAATTGGCTAAGTCACTTCTCACATCAAGTGTTGATGAGTGCACAGTTTTATTTTATTTCGAACAAATTACTCCACATATTGTCCTCAAGGCTTTCAAAGAACTAAACATGAAAAACACTGAGGATTTATGGGGGATTTCAGTAAATATATTAAAACCAATTATAGACATGATCTCTCCCTACCTAGCTAATCTTTTCAATAACTGTTTGGAACAAGGTCAGTTCCCAAACTTAATGAAATACAGTAAAATCATACCTTTATTTAAGTCTGGTAGCAAAAGTGACCCATCTAATTTTAGACCTATTTCCATCTTACCAGCTATTAGTAAAATTTTTGAAAAAATTATATTAAATCAACTTCTTTCACATTTTGCCTGTAATAAATTATTACATCATAAACAGTTTGGATTCACCAAGAATAGAAGCACTACTGATGCAGGTGTTGCGCTTATCAAACACATATTTGAGGCGTGGGAAGCCAAACAAGACGCAATAGGGATTTTTTGTGATCTTTCAAAAGCATTTGACTGCGTTAATCATGAAATCTTACTGATTAAGTTGAGACATTATGGTGTATCGAATGGTGCAATCTGTCTTATTGAATCCTATCTTACAGATAGAACACTAAAAGTGAGTGTCAACGGAACTAACTCTTCCGGTGCCACCATGCGCATGGGCGTGCCCCAGGGATCGATATTGGGACCCCTACTCTTCCTAATTTATGTAAATGACCTTCCTTACTTTGTAAAGGATTTATGCGAGATTGTATTATTTGCTGATGATACCTCGTTGATTTTTAAAGTAGACAGAGGCAAACAACTATTTGACGATGTAAATAATGCTCTCGCAAAAGTTTTGCAATGGTTCACTAGTAATAATTTATTACTTAATGCAAATAAAACAAAGTGTATAAAATTTTCTATGCCTAACGTGAAACAGGCAGATACTTTTGTTAATATGAATGGTAAACCCTTAGAATTCACGGATTCCACTGTATTTTTGGGAATTACTGTGGATTCTAAGTTACAGTGGGGTCCGCATATTACAACCCTGGCAGGGAGACTTAGTTCAGCTGCTTTTGCAGTGAGAAAGATAAGGCTCTTGACGAATGTTGAAACTGCTAGATTAGTGTATTTTAGCTATTTCCATAGTATAATGTCGTATGGTCTACTACTGTGGGGCTCTGCGGCAGATCTTAACACCATTTTTGTTCTTCAAAAAAGAGCCATCCGCTCTATTTACTGCCTTAGACCACGCGACTCGCTTAGGGAGGTATTTAAGGAGATAGATATTTTAACTGTATACTCTCAATTTATTTTTGATAATATAATGTATGTGCGTAAAAATTTGCATCTTTTCCAGAAAAATAGTGATGTTCATAAATTAAATACTAGAAATAAAGCCAAACTTAGAATACCTAATCTTAGACTACACAAAGTAGGCAAATCATTTGTTGGCCAATGTATAACTTTTTTTAATATGCTACCTCAAACTCTTATTGAGCAGCCTCTTTACAAGTTTAAGTCACTGGTTAAAGCGAAATTAATGAAAAGAGGTTACTATAATGTAAATGATTATTTGAATGATAAGAATTTGTGGTCATCATAGATATAATCTGCTCCTCTGCACATTTTGTGTCTTGTCTATACTTGATATGTAACAATACTACTATTGTAATCAAACAAGATTGAAAAGAGTAACTATCGAGTTTCTTGCCGGAATCTTCTCGATAGAAGCAACTTCCGAACCGGTGGTAGAGTCAGTTTGTTCATTTTGATTTTCTGTCTTGACGTGTCATAAGTGCTTGTGAACAAGCTTACATGAATAAATAATTTTTTTACTTTACTTTACTTTACTTTAGTATAGTTTCAATTATTTTGGGAACCATACATCCTGACCTATACATTATTTTGCCTACATTTGGAATACATACACTTCTAAACAATAGTACATTGTTATCCGAGGGGTGAAAGTAACTTATTTAGTCCCGAGACGGGGTTTGGCGCCCGGAACGAAGTGAGGGCGCCAATAGTTCGAGGGACTAAATAAGTCTTTAACCCGAGGTAAACACTGTGCTTTTCATTACAAATACGAGGAAAGTAAAAATAAAAACATGAATTAATTCATGAAGATCGAATTGCCGCTTTCCCGCCTATTTTGTTTGTTTTTTTTTCTGTGGCCGGTCCGCTATTCAGCCATTATTTTTTATTTTCATCATTGGAAAAATGGTAATTATTTTGCTCTAAGCTAAGTTATTTTAAAGAAATTGTTGAAACTTAATTATAATAAAGTTATTTAATAAATATATATTCTCTAATCAATACTTAACAAATAAGTTATTTCAATTTTACATCGTGGCTGTATAGAAAGTTGGAACATGGTTCAATAGTTAAGTGAAAAAGAACTAGTTTTTTAAAAAAATAATATGACAGCTGTCAGTTGAAAGTGATTCTCCCTAGGGATGAAAAGTATTACTTTCAGCCCGCTTCTCAGGTCAGTAATGACCTACTTTCAGAGTATGAGTAATGAAAAAGTATTTACAGTAGTGAAATAGGAGGTATTGGATGCCGATTTAATTAAATAATTGTGTTGTAGAAACGTTGTGTACGAATGTGATTGCTTCCAGGATTCGCGCGGCGTTTGAAGCCATCTTCAAGCGGTCTTCAATGCTGCAAGACGTGGAAGGAGGTCTCAGCCCCGACACCCTCCCGCGGAGTCCTTCCATCAACAAGAAAGTGCAACTGGTAAGAAACCCTCCCAGGGGTTTCATGTTAACCTAACATACCCTCACAACCAATCATATTATAATAAAAAAGAGAGGGGTTATGTCAGTACTGATGCGAAGTCGAAAATTGTCGCCTGGCGTACGTACCTGTAATTTTTATCTTGTACACCCCGTGTACAAGATAGTATGATTGTTTACAAGAGCGTAAACGAGACAGATACATGTTGCGCAGTGTTTGTACTGTCAACACTGTTTTCCGAAAAGGAAGTCGTCAATTTTACAATGAACACAAAGTAGGTATTCCGGAGTGTTTACCCACTGGGCCAGAGCCACGACGCTCTTAAATGACATAAAAATTACTAAACACATAAATTACAAATAATGACAAAAAATAGACGCACTGTACAATCTATGGCACGTCAAAGCTTGCTGTTATTTATCTTGCATTAGCTAAATGTCATTTATTAGCAATAGGCTAGATGACTGTATTTTTTTTTGTAATATTGAAAGACCTTTCATTTATGTAAACAATCCTATAAGAATCACTTCATTAGGATCAATACTACCCGAGATATCGCAATTTGAAATACACATTTTTGAACTTGCCCAAAAACGCTTCAGTTATGTTAAATATTGCGTTTATGAAAATGGTCTCCTAACATAATTGCTTCATAAGAGTATGGGTTACAAAATTGTGATATTGTTTCACAAAAATTAAACACTTTTGAAATAGACTTTTGCAGCCCACCCACGTTTGCAGGCCTATTTTGGCTTTATTTTGAAACAAATTTCGATTGTGGTTTCACAATAATGTTTGAAATCAATTATTATTTTTGTAAAATGACTCATAGTCATCTACCCTTTTATTGACCACAAATGAATAGCCCGTCATGCCTTTGAGTTCTTTGACCCTACAAACCCCGAGAAGAAAGAAAGAAAAATATTTATTCAGGCACCACAATAATAAGTAAAAATAAATTTCTGTATAATTGTGTCATTTCCCCCTGTCCCCCCAGCCCCGCGAGCGCGTGTGCGACATGTCCCCGGAGGACCAGAAGGCGTGGGAGCTGCTGGAGATGGCCAAGGAGATCGACTTCGACCGGATGCTGCAGATCGCGCGCAAGAGAGACATGGTGAGTGCACACATGTGGCTTAAAAACTTGTTTGATTTATATCGAACCTAAAGTATGTTCGCGTTAAGAATGCAGTATTTTTTAATTTGATTCCGTTACACACATCAAAACTCAGGTACAAAACCGTTGCTTTTAAAAGAATGCGTTTAACTGGGCATTGTGAACTTGACTTTCTAATTAGGAAAGATTTGATTGGTTAGGGCTAGGTCGAAGGACAAGAATGAAATTACTGCATTCTTAACGCGAACGGACTATACATTGATTCACCTATTTGCTTTCTTGATACTTTTATGGTAAACATATAAAACAATGTTCGCCTTTGTGCTTTCGTAAAAAACTTCTATACTATTGTTATAAACACTTAGTTGGCAGAAAAGTTTTGAGAAATAAGTTTTTTCTACTGTCTGGACAAGGGCGTACCCAGGTAGGAGCAGGGGGGGGGCAGCTGCCCCCCCCCCCTAGAAGTCAATTTTCCTTACAAGTGGGAATTAAAAACGTATTTCTCTCTCTACGAAAAACGAAACAGGTATGAGCTGTCCCCCCTAGCTGAAATCCTGGGTACGCCCTTGTGTCTGGAATATAATTTCTAATAAGTAGATGTTTTTCTCCGTGCAGCACCCTGACGACTGCGACTACGAAGACGAGAACCTGTACATCTGCCACATCGACCCCGCGCCCTTCCAGCTGGTCGAAAGGACCTCACTACTCAAGGTACCATAGAAATTATGATTTTTTAGGTTCAAAATGATCGAAAACAAATATACCTCAAAACGCAGTCCGAACCGATTCACAAGTCAGCAGCTTAGATAATACTGTCTCAGTTCTTATTCTTCACACTTTCGACACTTGTATCTCGTTTCAAACTGCATTTAGTCACATTTTTTATGAACATTAAAACATCACAGTTTTTAAATAAATATTGTAAGGTTGGCAAGTGACATTAATACAGTTACAAATGAGTCGATCAATCTCAACTCAAAGGCACAAATGTCTTTATCTTTAATATGAATGTTCTTTACAGGTCCATTCGCTATTTTCGACCCTCGGGGTGAGCAGAGCGTACGTGACCGCCATCGGACGACTCATCGGTGTCGTGTCTTTGAAAGAGGTTTACAATTTGATTTAGTCTATGCCATTTTTTGAATACCTCTTGACTTATAACATTTTAGCTGTCCTGTGATCACGACTAATACTAGAAGCGTCGGGCTAGACAATAATAGTAATATGAAATCCCTCCTATTCTAATAAAACAATGTGCGGAGGAACTAGCTTTTCCGCTCACACAATTAATAAATCAGAGTTTTCGAGATGGCATATTCCCTGACTTACTCAAAATAGCGATAATAACTCCAGTCCATAAAAAAGACGATAAACTGATTCCTATTAATTATAGACCTATAGCGCTGCTTCCAACGTTTTCAAAAATATTTGAAAAAGCTATGTGCAACCAGTTATATGCATTTTTGGAAAGTAACAATATCTTTGATGACTGTCAAAATGGATTTAGGAAATCAAGGTCCACTACATTGGCAGTTTACAAATATATCCAATCAGCCCTCCAGCACATTAATGACAAAAAGACTACGTTAGGCCTACTGTTGGATATGTCCAAAGCGTATGATAAAGTTTCTTATTCAATACTTCTCACCAAATTATATGGCTCAGGCATTCGCGGCCCTGCCTATAACTGGTTTAAGTCGTACCTTCATCACAGGAAACAAATAGTCCAAATAGAGCACCATATTAAAAACACTAATGAAATACAGACAGTCAGATCTATGGAAACAATTTTAACAGGTTCGATACCACAAGGCAGTGTTTTAGGATGCATTTTATTTTTATTATATATTAATGATTTACCGAAAATATTAGACAAAACCGTTACTCTACCAGTCTTATTTGCAGATGACATTTCTATACTGTTTAATTTAAATGACCGCAATAACCCAAGTACACTTGTCGTTCAGACGTTGGACAATATATTAGAATGGCTTAAAGACCATAATCTGGATATTAACTGTGACAAAAGTAAAATTATCCAATTCCGCCCATACATGAAACCTGCAATTAATCTTAATATTTCTTTCAATAATAACACTTTAACAGAGGTCAGTACGTTTAATCTCCTTGGAATTACAATAGACACCAACATAAACTGGAAAACTCATGTAGCACTAGTTAAGTCAAAACTTTCGAAATTCACGTACGCCCTTTTTCAAATTAAAAACAGCACCAATCTTGAAACTGCACTCACAACGTACTATGCATATGCTTACAGCTGGCTAAGGTATGGTGTGGCATTATGGGGAAATAGCGTAGATATGATCGAGCTATTTATAATGCAGAAAAAGTGTGTCCGGATTATTGCTAATATAGATAATACCCAAAGTTGCCGTCCTTTCTTTAAAAAATATAAAATGCTGACTTTACCCTCTATTTATTTATTTGATATTTGTTTATTCGTTTTTAATAATATTGAACATTTTCCGAAGGTTAGCGAAGCACACAATATTAACACTCGCAGTAAAAACAAATTACTTCAACCAACAGCGAGAATAAAAATGCTAAGTAATAGCCCGTTTCACATGTGTGTAAAAATATTTAACAAACTTCCATTACAAATAAAAAACGAAAATAAATTGAATATATTTAGGAGCAAACTTAAAGATTTTCTGATTCAAAACAGTTTCTACTCCATCGATGAATACTTTACACATAATAAATACATACCATATAACAAATGAATTTAATGCTAACTTTTACATTTGAAATCTGAAACTCGTACTGGCAAATTAGGGTTGGGAATAAGTAGGTACATCAACATAATGATAAAATAGTAAGGTAATTATTTTTGTATATCATATTGTGTTGCAATTTTGTAATTAATTATTTTTAATTCATGGATGTTATTCTTGTTAAATTGTATTCTTTTAGTGACATTTTTAACTTTTGTAGTGTTGTTTTTTTTTTGTTTTTGTTTGTTTTTTTAATTTATTCTATAAGCTTAGGTACTACAACAATGTTAATATAACTAAACATATAAAAGAATTATGTTAGTCTTAAAATTAAAAATTACCTGTAATATTGAAATTACCTATTAAACTTCTAAAGAAGTTTAATTTAATTTTATGATAATACTATTTTTGCTGTGCTCGAAAAGGGCGACTAAGTTATAAGAACCTATTATGTATCTTCCAGCTATTATGTTACACTTAGTTTGCGAATAAATGCTTTGACTTTGACTTTGACTTTGACTATAATAATTTTGATCTCTGTTAAGAGTTTTTTAGCCATGAATCAAGAACATATTTAGAAAAGTTCTTCCCAGTGCAGACAAAACTGCCTGACACCTTTGGCAATCACATTTTGTTTGTGCTGCGTATTTTGCATGTCCATATTTTATAATTTTGACATCCTAATACTTTGCAACTAGAAACAGATCTATTTAAATAAAGATATCTGATGTTTGATGCATAGCTATCATAAGTTTATAGTCAACATAATTTTGTCAGGGGGCTAACTAAAATTGTATCTTATAGCTCCGCAAAGCGATAGAGGACGTGAACTCTGGCGTACTAACCCTCGCCACGCGCCCCTCGCCCCCCTCCACCCCCCTCCCGGGAGTCATCAAGGTAGTGGCGCTGCAGCCCGCGCCGCCTTCGGACAGTGAGACCGCTAAGCTCACCACGCAAGGAGATAACTGAGGTATGTATATGTAGCGATTTTTTTAAGTTTTCCTCAATTATTAGAAATAAAATAGCCTAAAGGGATCTTGAGGCTGATTTTGATTAAACCTAAAACATAATGCAAATTTCTATCATCACTTCTTACTTAATATGGATCGAGCCTGTTAGTTTTGAAAAAAGCCATTGACACTGTCAGCGACTCGGTTTCGTTAAATAAATTCAGAGTGAGAGAGCTTTACCGGGACGGCACTTACAATTTTAAATTCATATTTAAGTAACTGATGCTAGTTTGTCACAATTGCGAGTAATCCTGAACAATCCTCAACATACTTGTGTAATGCTGCAAGGGTCGATCCTTGGCCCTTTATAATTAAGTTCAAAGATTAGACTTAAAACTACATATTGAAAACTTATTTTCCAGATATTATTGATGCCAAATACATTTGCAAGTCACTTGTTTTCAAGAAGGAAAACGAAGAAGAAGAATACGATGGTAAGATAACTCTTGGAATAGTTGCCAGCCGATGTGTTGTAGACGATAGAACAGAAGTAGCTTTAGAAGCTCATAACGGTACTGTTGACAATACTGTTTTGTCTAGCAAAAATAGTAGAGGTAGTAAATGGAAGTGATTTAACTGTTATTATGTCACAAACTAGGAGAAAATCATAATAGTAAATAGTTATAATTACTGTGACTGAGGTCTATTGAAATGAAAATATTTGACTATTGAAGCTAAAAATAATTATGTTATTTGTTTTGTATTTATGCAATATTGCTGTATAATTTTGTTAAGAAAATAGTTACATCGAAAAATGAAGATACATACGTAATTGATATACAATTATGAGACATTCCAATAAATGTCGAAAAAACATGATTTAAATATGGTTGAAGCTTATAAGTTCAATAAACTTATAAGCCCCTGTCCTGTAAGTCTTTCATTCTGTCAAAGTTCAAGATAAAGTTAATTTGCAAATTCATTTTAATTTGAGGGTAGTTGAACAAATACGAGTGGTCTGGGATTTAATTAGACCAGTTCTTAAAATTATAATAAAAACCATAATTTATCGGTTTTTGTGTGTAACTACGGCGTTTAAAATTCGATATTTATTTTTAAAAATGCTAGCAGTCACCAAAAATAAATTATTTGTCCTTTGTTAAATTAAAAACGTATGTTTACTGACTTTTTTACATGTCGAGTAGTGAAAGACAATGTATTTTCCGTGTGTGTTACTCAAAACACTCGAATAGTTTTATCTAAAATTGAAATACCATTAATTACTGACAAATGCATACATTGATAACAACGAATCCTTTGACCGTAGATTTTGTTTTTTTTTGACATAACGACACGCAGTTTTTGGCATGTACCCACTTTGCACATGGTTATTATGTGCCCACAATGTTTGACCTAATAGGAAAATTGTACTAGTACCAATAAAATTTAAATGTTCGCAGTCTTCTAGTTGTTAGTCTTATTGAACTAGTTTTTTCTGGATGTTACAATAATCAATTGGTGCTTTTTGTATACGAGTGTCACAAATTCTGTTTTCTGCTTTAGCGATAAATATTTGTTTAAAATATTACCTATTTAAAAACTCAAGTTGACCAATAAAGAATGGATCAATTCATCGTGTCGATGGTCACAAGTGAATGTAAAGATGTCAGCAGCTCGCGTTAAATACGAATTTCTTTGAAAAAAAAGGTATGACGTGAAACTTGACAGGTTGTGTCAACCTGATTTGTTGGTCTTTGTACATAAATAAATCGAACATTAAGGGTTAGTTGCACCATAGTAGAAGTTAAAGTTAAAGTTAAAGTTTTTGTCAAATTTGACAATTTGACGACCAAAATTGACGTCGAATTGTCAAATTTAACAAAAAATTTAACTTTAACTTTAACTTCTACTATGGTGCAACTTACCCTAATACTCCAAGTACATAGGTTGTCCATTGGCATCCTTGAAATCTATCTTGAATTATGGTTGTTTTAGAGAAATATTTTTGTGCGGTCAACGGCATGACAGGCTACCCATTTCCGATCAGTCCTTGCTCTATTAATTTCGACAAACCATGTTAAAAACGGAAATGGGTAACCTGATGGATGTGGCATTGATTGTATATCTATTTTAGGTAATTGAAATAAGTATTAAAAACCAAATAAATACAAGCTTGACGATCAGAATGTCTTCTATGAATTATTACAATTTCATTGTGGATTTTATGATGAATAATGGTTGCCATGAGACGTTTTAACGTAAAAACGACTTGCTTCAGAAACAAAAGTTATTATTTTCAACTTGCGAATGATGATGTATGTTCAATAAGCTATGTTATGGTTGTTGACTATATTGGTTTTGGTAAATTATTTTATGAAATGCCTATTTGTCTCTAAATGTGGCCTACAAGACTATGTGAATAAATCCATTTCAAAAGTTCAAAATTATTCCAATTATTTGGTACCAACCAATAAAAACCAATTTAGATAGTCGGACGTAGTTCTTACGTGGCGCCCCATACAAAATATAGTAAAGTCAACACCCAAATGATATGTGAGCGGTCTTAGATGTATTGACGGTTTGACAAAAGCAATTGTAAGACTACAGTTGTATGTCATTTGAAGAGTCACTAAAATCGAAAACAATGGAACATATTGTTATTCTGCTATAATCAGGTTGCTTTTATTAAATACTTCAGGCATATTAGACCACTCTGTACCCACTCATCAGTTTGATGTTGACTGTACGTAAAGTGTTTGCAGGTAGGTTAGAAATTTGTTTTTTGAATTGTAACATCTCTGGTATTCATGCTGACGATGTGATTATTATACGAATGTTTTGGAAAAATACAGTCAACTCTCCAATTGAAAACATTGGATTGAACCTTGTCCGCTAGAGCTCGCGTTTGTCAAACTAATTTAAGAGGCAAATAACACCCCATATACGTAGCAAAATTACTATAAGGCTTGTGATGATCGAAATCATTCCAAATGTTATTTTCTAGTTCATAAGTTAGAATAAGTTTTTCTAAACCTTAGGCAAACAAGTTTTAGTCCAATCCGTCTTGTAGCAGAAATGTTGTGCCATTTACTTTGAAAACAACAGTGCCATATGGTGGCTCATTTTGAGGCTGTTTTGTTCATGGACTTGGCCGTGCACTACCGTGCACCCAGGTCCTGAATGTTGTAATTATACATATCTATAAATATGTCCGTCCTTCGTGTAGATGTGCGTATTATACTGTTTGTCGCTTGAATAAGAAACTAGATTTGTATAAAGAAAAAGTTAAACTATATTTCAAATATTAAGATTAGAGTTCGTAATAAAGAAAAATCATGAACTTCTATTATTGATAACAATGATAAGTTGTGACTTAGAAAATTCTATCAAATACCAAAATAACTAAGTATTATTTTCGTTAAACCTTTTAAATCTTTTTGTATTTTATATAGTCGTTAGAATTGCTTCCTAAACTTTAGGCTCGTAATGAAAAAGCCAGTTCCTAAAAGAAAAAACGATTGGTTGCCAAATCTCACGTTAAATGACGCGATTGGTTGACCTCAACTAATCATAAGAGTTTGATCGCAATTTCGTTAATAACTTTTCAGTAACTGGTGATTGAAATTGTATGTTGTCTCTTGACTCTGATAGGTAGCTTAAATTAATATATTTTTGAGATTTTTTTTCATATTAGTTGTAGTTGTAGACAATTTCTGCTTCAGATTGGACTCGCTTCCTTGATTCTGTGATGTATACTTTATTAATTAATGTTTATTTAATAAAAGGCAGGTGTGATGATTTCTGGTCAAATCATGTATGTTGTTAAATTATTATTGAATGCTTTTGGTGGAAACAAATTTTTTTATAGTAAATTTTTGGAAACTCAACATGAATAAGCTATATTACAAGAAACTTATTTTTCTTGATTGTTTATTTATAAAATGTAATATTTATTAAATGTAATATTTATAAAATGTAATATTTATAACCTACCATTTCCACCAAAGGCAATGTGAGATAAGTCAAAACGCCTGCATGTGTCGTAGTCCTAAGTAATGATATTTATTGTCCGCGGTTTGAATTGACGTTAGATGCATTTTATTGTGATCTGTTGCTTTGTGACTAGTAAACAATGTTGTGTCGTTTAATTTGTGGTTTTATTTCACTTAAAGTAACCTAGTGGCAACCCTATGTAAGAGCAGTTGCAAACTGTAATTGGTATTGGGTTTTAAATGTAAATATAGCGGCTTGCTGTTTATAAATTGCAGTGAATGGTAGCCATCAAAGGTTCAGAAGCTTCCAGTTATTTAACCCTAGTAATTTTTTTTTAAATTCCATTCGTTAGATAACTAACTAAAGGAATAAAAAAGTGCTGAGTATTTCTTAAAAACCCATCTTACACCCCCGTATGTGGCGTCTAGTCACGTTTGATTCCTTGTATGAAATTAAGTCAGCCAACAGCCTTAGTCAGTAAAATTATTGACTAATCAGTAACTTTGTCGTTTGAAAGCTCAACGAAGCTTGAAAGCTGTTCGAAACTGACCTTTCAGTAGATTCTCGTATAGGATGTATCAGTCTGATACGTTGACAGACTCCACTTGTCCGGTATCAGGAGTCTAGTGTTTGTCTGTGGTTGTTTACGTTATTTCAGAGTCTAACTATCATATTGAAGGGCTTGTTGACCCCGCTAATCCCTGTAGTAGGTTCGGGAAGGCTTATAGGGAAATTGAAATGCAAAAATAATATATTACTTTTTAATCTGATTGGATTTTACTGTTAATTCTTATTCTAAATATAATACTTGGACACCAGTTGTCTTTAGTCGGCTGTAGCATAGCAACACTACAGATTAAGTACAAATGTGCTATTGCGAAACATAGTCTCGTGTCCTTTGTCGCAATATTGTGTACAATTTTACTTTCATATTGTAATCAAATTAACATTTTAAGTCAGATGTTTCCACACAGCAAATAATACACTTCTATAGTAACGCTGATGAAGTAAGCGCTCAAAATGAAAGTGTTATGGTAAAGTGAAAATTGAAAATTGTACACTGTCAGAATTCGTAATTGTTACCTGTGTAAATTGTTATACAATGTCAACAATTTACATGAAATATATGTTGTTATTGGAATTATTGTGTTATATAATTGCTGTGTGGCCGGGCACCTATATGAACAAATCGTTCAGAATATCTGTAGCTGATCAATATAAGCTCAATTTCTGACATAGCTACCATAATCTAATCATATTCAGGATAAAATCATCGGTACATGTGTATAGTCAGCATCAAAACGAAATGTGCGTACATAGGGGTCAAATATGTCTGAAGTATTCAAGAAAAGCAACCTCATCACAACAGATTTATAATAGTGTTTCAGTTGTTTCATATATGAGTGACGCTTGAAACGACTTACGACTCTGTCATTGTAGGAATAGAATTACTTTTCTCAAACCTCTTTTTAATATTTTGAAATGAGCTTTCAGAATGCTTTTGACGCTGACTGTACCTACTGATGGTTTTATTTACATAACTATAGGAACAAATTTCGATTATATTTGAGTTGTTTTAAATTTTTCTAATGTACCTAAACATATTTTCTTACCGCATAGCTAACTTTTATAGTTGATAATTTATCATACTAAAAGTTACATTCAATAACTTACTTGTTATTTTCATATGCGCTTAAAATAATGGAGAATAAGCATAAACTGCCTTACCGAAGAGTTATCTCCATTAAAATTGACGCATATAAAAACTTTTGACATCATTTTATTAAAAATAAATTTATAAATAGGTTAAATGCAAAAGAAATTATGAATATTTATTATTAATCTTATTGTCATGTCAAATCACATGATTTAACAAGACAACTTTGCAGTATCACAAACTTATGTAGATTAAGATAAAATATAATTTCGATCCTACATGATTACCAAAAATTCAGGTAATAAAACAAATAATCCATACGGTAATGTAAATTGAGAAATCAAAAATGATGTTTTATACCTCTTGAAGGTAGTCGTTTACGAGTTTTATCTATTTGTGACCGTAGCACTGTGATCATCGGTAGCTTACTATCTATCGATATTAAAAACTATCGAGGGATTGTGATCTTTACATTTTTAAAGCATTATCTTTCAATAGTTTATAAACGATTCGTGGCAAACTGACAAATTGTGAGAAAGGTCGATTTTTAACTTAAAAGTAAAATAAGTAATTAATAATAACTCTTAACCTTTTCACCGCCGCCGG
Organism: Udea ferrugalis; assembly: GCA_950022985.1. Classification (NCBI taxonomy): domain Eukaryota; kingdom Metazoa; phylum Arthropoda; class Insecta; order Lepidoptera; family Crambidae; genus Udea; species Udea ferrugalis. The sequence goes on along the minus strand of OX465541.1, from coordinate 9,830,529 downwards.
TTACTATAACAATCAAAATCTGTATATGACCGGCGTGGCGATGCAAGTGTTAAGCTAGAATTGGCGTATCTCATCGCTTAAAAATAATACATTATCAAAACATAGGAAGCACACTTTAACTTCAACACAAAACATACACAAAAACCTTAACTTAGAGATGTCCTTAAAGTTATAATCACTTCATTTTAAGTAGTCCACAGTTCACTGAATATTTCAGCACAATTCGCTACCCTATGGTAGTATCTTCGTGGTTCATCCTGAAGAGATGAACAGAGAGAGAGAAACACTCTTCGAGTGGCGTAAGACGTTGCTACATGCACCCACAAGTCTCTACTACCATATTTGGTAGAGTTTTCTGCGTGACGGTGTTGTTGGAGTCCACGTAGAGTAGCTGGAGAGAGCTGAAGGTGGTTGGAGCGCAGCAAGGGTTGAACTCTATCCTCCTCTCGTTGGAGACTGAGTAGTAGTATTTCTGAGGAAGAAAGAAGTTGGTTATTTATTTGATACACTTGCTAGTAATAGTTTACGTCAGAAATATACTAAAGCAGAGACAACTTGACTGACGGACGATTCAGTAACTTAGACCCAGCACCTTAATCAGCATAGATCGAAATCATTTTTCAACACTCTCTTGACAGTAAATTTTACGAAACGTAGTTTTTTGCCAACATACATCTTATGACTGAAAATGGTGAAATAAATAGGTTGGTAATAAGATGCCATTATTGGCACCTTTTATTTTGACTCTTAAGAAGCACAGACAGCATGAGAAACATGTTATCTCTCAGAGTAGTAAAAAATATCTACAGGGTTAGAGAATGTTTGAAAAAGACATTCTAATAGCAGTGATAGAGTTCTATGTTGTTTGTAGCCTTACTCAAATCTGCAGTCATAAGGTCTCAAGTCATATAGAATAGGTATTTCATCACTCTGTAAGGTTACATAGTTCTGACGTTGCTGTACTTAATTTTTGATAAACTAACAAAAAAACTTACTCTAATAATATTATGATGGTAGCTGTTATCGCTCATGGTCAGAGCTTGTATGGGCGCGCAGGAGCCTTTGCAGAAGTAGGCGTGGTAGCCAGCAGGGCGGATGATCCAGTCATCCCAGCCCAGCTCCTTGAAGCTGACGTACAGGTGCTCGCGGCAGCACTCCGTGGTGGTCGCGCCGCACTCCAGCGCGCGCCCCCGGCGCCGCTTGCCGGCGTACTTTGTGTACAGGACCAAGAATGGACGGTGCTTTTTGTGGAAGGAGATTGGGGCTCGTCGCAGCTGCAAAAGAGATTCCATTGTGAGTTTATTTTGTTAATTTATACCTATTTGCCTAATTTGTTCACAGACAAAAGTCTCACAGGGCTCGCGAACGGATTCAAACCCAAGTGTGTGCTTGGCCAAGGCGAAGCTTGCAAAACAAATGCAAAGCATTTTTCCTACCGTTGATAACGGTAAAATGAAGTATTGTGTTCAGCTATATCTTTCTCATAGCATCTTCACTTCAGCCTGTATTAGCTTGCGAGATAAATGTTTACAAAATAGTCTGTAGTCTAGTAACCAGTTCATAATAACAAAAATAATGTACCTGACAAGTTCTGCAAGCGACGTGCAACGTGTGTTTCGTCTCCTGTCCCTCCAACCACACCCTGACTGCCCAGGCTAGCTCCACCCTCACCCAGCCCTCTCCTATGCTGGTTTCCTTGATGGCGATAGGTTTGGTCTTCTTGAACTGCTGCTGGCTGTCCCAGTGAGCTGCTTCAGAGATGACGAACGTTTGGTTGTATTCATCTAACGGGTCCCGTTCCTGTAAAGATACATTTTGGTCTGAGTTCGTTTTTTAAGATAAATTGATCGCCCTAATAGGTTAAGGAAACTTTTTGCCACACTTCTCAAGATCAGATACGTCCAAAATACTAACATCTTTGGCGCATGATTATGAAATATACACAATCACCTTTTGACTACCTACATTAGCGTGCGACTTGAATGCGCTAGACGGATGAGAGTGACAAGGACGGCACTATACCGAAGGCGCCTGAGGGGAGCGTGCGGGTAGCGGGGGGAGATGCTCCCGCTCTCTACCCCAGGCCCCGGCTGTATCGTCTGCGCTATCTGGAGACTAGCTTTTGGGCTTTTGGTGCTTTCCTTTTATTTGTTAACTCTAATAGCTATAGCCTAGCATGTTCGCGTTAAGAATGCAGTAATTTTTCAACTTAATTCCGTCACACACATTGAAACCTAGGTGCTAAACGGTTGCGTTTGAAAAACTGCGTTCCTTGAGGCACTGTGAACTTGACTTTCTGCTTAGGAACGATTCGATTGGTCAGGGGGCGTGCTAGATCGAAGGAGTTCGATTGGTCAGGGGGCGTGCTAGATCGAAGGAGAAGAATGAAATCACTGCATTCCTAACGCGAACGGACTATACTTAGTGATCAGGCGTAAAGATCTAAAAACAGTCCGTACCTTATAGAACCATAGCTCGACAACAGTGACTTCTTCAGGTTCGACGTCTGGAGGCAGCTCGAACTGTAGACACTTGAACGGATATCTTCCGGAGGTCAGGCATCCTCCTGGAACAATTAAGATATCTTTAAGAATAACAAAGTTGCATTGCACCAAGTCCATTTATGTGCCCTTTATCTAAGTCGTTCGTTCACCTTGCAAGATATTTTTTGCACGCCGTTTACCATTGAACAATTTCCATTTTATAATTGGTTATTTTTCGGACCACTACGGCTATCAATTCTTCGCTCCCAGTGGTTTCCATACCGTCTTTTCAGCTTACAAACTCACTGGGCTACGTCTGGGACATCTATGGACCCTCTTATTCCTTATTTGGTCATGTGGATTAAAACCGAGCAGTCCATAACTCGTTAAACGACTCAGAGACGATGTGCAAACAGCACATCAGGTTACCCCATTTCCGTTTTTTCTCTCGCTCTTTCCTCATGTCATTTCTTTGCAATATAGCAAGGAGGACTGACCAGAAATGGGTAGAGTGATGTGCCGTCCACCGTACATAATAGAGCTTATCACATCCCACAGGGCACAAGCCTCACCTGAACCTGAATTTCGGCTTGGGTGGTCACCTATCCCACTAACCGACCTATCATGTGTATTTTAACATCTTTGATCCTTGCCAACTGAATTTTAAATCTTTGTGGATACCTACACTTCTTCCTAAAACAATTCAACTTTCCATCTTACCTACTGTGGTATTAAAACTGAAGCTGAACTTTTACTATTGCGCGTAGAAAGTTTAGATACCTTGATGCTTTCAAACACAGGTACACCCATCACTAAACAACTAACAAAACATCAACGAGTAATTAGTCATAAGATTGTGTTCTGGGAATAATTACCAGATCCGTGTACATGCTCAGTAAATCATGACCAGCAGAGAACGCCGGTCTCTTTAATGTCTTGATAGGAGACATATTCCACTACACCAGACTTCTACCTCAATCAAAACTACAGCATTATGAACCTTATTCCTAAGGTCTGAGCAGAAGAATGCCGGGTTCCTCTGACCCTTGGTTAATTGGAGCAAGGCATGCCCCCAAAGGCCACTCAGATAACTCGACATGTGTAGGTATACCAATAAAACTGATAGTACAGTGGACTATGCTACGTGCTTCAACCACAACTTATAAATAACCGTTTGGTTCAGAATAACGCGCAGTTTGAAAGTCAATAATTGGATCCCGAAATAAGATTAGGTCACACTGATGTCGCATGGTCTGTAAGTGATCTGTAGATGAATAACTTTTGGACGCTTTTCAGCTTTGGGGCGAATCCGAAAGAGCCTGAAGTTTGTTTTATTTACCCAACCTTTAAGTATTCTTCGAAACCTTCTATTACACGCTTCATCAAGGCGCTTTTTTGTCTCAAAATCTATTGAAATGAATGAATGTCCACTTGTATTTGGACTCGCGCCTATCTGGCGAACTGTAATTCAACAATTTTCGATTGTAGGCCTCTCTGAGATTTTACAAATATGTATTGTTGAAAACAACAAAAGTACAAATGGCGGACTTAATGCCAAGAGCTATTCTACCATATCGTAAGACCGAGACATAAAAAAAATGTCGGATGAGCCTGTGTATATCTAAATAAAGTTTTTATTATTGAAACAATATTCAACTGCAATAATATTGACAAACTGGCGTCTCACCTTATCATTAAATTAATAATTAAGCCTCTTCGTGTAAACAAATAACTTAACTTAATCATTTCTGTTAAATAAATAAATAAACTTTATATTGATGAGTAAACAACTGCCTAGCTACTAATCAGGTTGGTTCTTCAAGGACTTTCAGTCACTCCTATGATAGGACGAGACACCTCTTGCCCCGTGGTATGAGGCATTAGCATACTTCCAAGGTTTTCCTCCCGCCTGTCGTAAGAGGCGACTAAAGGAGTGGCTAAGAGCGCACACGATGGGGACCGTGCGTGTGCCTCCATTGCCTCGTACTGCCGTTGACACCGGCGGGTGTAAGAGGGGAGGTATACTTAACTCCCCCGGAGTTGAGCTGGGAAGCCGGCATAGTGCGCCAGGGGTCCGCTGGTAGAGTCGGTGGTACTCGGGGACCTCATAGTGCTAAGTACGGCAGGCACAAACAGTTTTGAGTTACTTCACCGTCAAGTTTATCGAGCATTCACTAAACTGCCGACCAAATAAAGAAGGTCATTATTTACTGGTAGATTACTCGGTGTAGATGACTTTCAAATTCGTCAGTGACTTAGTTAGAAGTTATTACTCCTACTCGCCACTAGATGGCGGTGCTTCAACGCCATACAAATTCGCGTTTACCGACACGGGACAGTTTAGTGAGCAGGAGCGGTGTGCCTGTCGTACTTGGCACTCAGGTAACGCGCAGAAGATGGCCTCCGCGGAGTTTAGTGGGTATTCCCTTTTCCATTGGGGTGGGTGAGTCCCACACTCCCCCGCTCTTCTACCCAGGGAGCGGGATAGTGCGTAAATGCATTCTCCGCGGCAAAAAAATAGGCCGATTTACCTCAGCAGTATTTCGACACCCTATTTGTTTAGAGAGCTCTGATTGTATCACCTATTAATTGTCGATAATCCGAACTATTCATTATCCACTTGCGATTGTAATTGCGTCAGTCCTGTGTCAGATATTTTGTATCTATGTCTATGTACCGTCAACAGTATGACAGGCTACCCTTTTCCGATAGCTCCTTGCTCTATTGCAAAAGAACACTATTACGAACTGTATACTGAAAAATATCTTTGTAATGAGTTACTGAATGGACTTTTGATATTGATTACACAAATTGGGTGCGGACTGGGTTGATCCCACAGCAAAATCTTGTTTTCTCTAACCAAAACTTGTGTGTGTTCTAGAAACAACAAACATTTGTGTCTTCTTAATAAATCATTTTATATGGTAGGTAGGTACATAAACCTCTTTCTCTTGTCCTCCAACTGATAATTCTGTGTCCGGGAGCTAGTTTAATTATGTCCGGCCCATAAATTACCGAAGTTTTTAATTATTTAAAATCAAGTGAAGTGTAGGTCACCACGGGCTCCACCGTGGCGTGTGGCTGACCTGTGACCTTCGAAAACTGATACGCTGAAGTGTACCCTCTGATCTTCACTATCGATACTAAATTGTAAGAGATAGTATAGTACACGAAGGCAGAAACAAAGTATGTCGTGTGTGAGTAATGCTGGTAATACTTAGGTATCTACAATTCAGACAGCTGTGTTTGTGTTTGGGTACACTGGTTATAGATGCAAGTGTTTTGCCTGTATCAGAAGGCTAGGTGGTAGATAGCATTTCATTTATAGAATTATCTTTGCTCACTTGCTTTGCTGAGAAAATTTTTAAGGATTACTGAATAAATACCACGATGCAGCGGATAGAGATTACGGTGTAAGTAGTCCTGTATTTTATTACTTCAACGCAAATCATGACGTGTTCAAACTGACTATCTAGAAGTTTGGCACATTACAGTAAGCAGCTCTGGGCAACCATATTTTGCTAAGATTGATAGATTTCTATCCATAACAAAAGAAGAGATGACAAAAAATGAATACTCACACCTAATAAAAGTTACAAGATTGCAGATGCCACATAAAAACCTCTCGATGCAACAACCTATTTTTTAAATTGACTAGCTGTTAGCCTAAAGGTTTTCACAGCTTTTCCGGGCAATGGGGCTTTCGACACCTTTACCGAGTGAGTAGAAGCCTAGTCTACTGTACGGACCAAAATGTCACTTAACTCACGTACCCCTTTTTTTTTTTTTTTTTCGTGGGGAAATCCTCATGGATACCTCGCTGCCCGGGGGGACGACGAGGTTATGTCGGACTCCTACCGGCTAAAACCCCACGGCACTCGACTGTGGCACTTTGGCGGCGAAGCTGGATCCTACCGTAAGTAATGCCGCACTGCTCCGCCGCCAGTGCTAGCCCCTAATGGGGCCCCCTCCAACCGACCCCCCAACGAAGGGGGGAGGTCACGAAAGCGCCTGGAGTACGCAGGCACTTTCGCCGTCTCGGTGGACGCCGTGCAATGCAAGCCAGAGCACCCCCGCACTCTGGCCCGCTGGCACCCACTGTTCGCAGACCCTACTGGGCCCGCAACCACGAGCCACCCAAAGGGCGGCTCCGCTGCCGTAACCGGCGGTACGGCCCCGCCGGGCCGCGATGCACAGGGGGGATCAGCCTCGGATCACTGGCCCCCACCAACCGGTTGTGCGCCGCGGCCCCAACCACGCGCCTCAAGGCGCCTGCAGGCCCTACTGGCCCCGCAGCCCAACGTCGCCCTTGCGGGCCGCAGCAGGTGGGTTCCCAGTCCACCACACTGCCACGCCTGGGTTCTCTTTGCTTCCCGGTGGTTCCCCTATCACCGGTACTAGGCCCCCTCGCCACGCCGAGGCGAGAACCCATGAGGGGGAACTCACGTACCCCTATCTCGGCCCAGCTGGCATCGGTTCTTAATTAGAAGCTGCTCATCAGAGATAAGAGGAGTCACAGGCCAGGGCAGAATTAGGATTTTATTACCGTCGTCCCATATCGATACTATAGTTCCGTGTTCGTATTTTTTTATCGAATACTTTTAACAGCAACTTTTTTTTGTTGGTTCCATGAGAACTAGATTGTTAGGACAACAAAATTTTGTATCCCTAAACCAAAGTTTGTTTCGTCATCATCATTAGTCTTTAACAGTCCCCAGCTAAATACATCCACCTTTTGCCAGGAGCCTTTCGCGAATCATCGCCCCACCTAACCCCACACGGTACGCTTCGTTCCAAATACAACAAAAGGTTATTTTGCCTTAAAAATATATTTGTCACTTGTTTTTTATACAGTCAACCATAATACACATGTATATCTACCGTAAGTGTGGACTTCGCACCGTCCACGAGTAGTGAGAGTTAATCGTAAACAGTATTTATTCTATCATGTGGTTTACAAGATAATAGATACCTACTCTAATTAGAGTATTATCTTAGGTAATATTCGTATTAGTAATTATCCTTTTCAGAATCTTTATTCTGTTAATAATCATTAACATGACCTATATAGAGTGATGGTGAAAAACATAAAACTAACTCGCATTTCTTTTTCTTATTTAGGTAATATTATATCCGTTAGGGTCAACGCCGTGTCATTAACTATGAGGCTTCGAAACGGAAGTGTTGCGTTAACATCCGCGTATTTATGCAATAACAAATAACTATGAATTCCCACGATAGTTCTCGTATTCGTACTGATAAGGCAATCAGTCAGCCAGCGCGTGCGCATGCCAATTAAAGATCGATCGATGAGTTGGGTCAGTTGACAGAGGAGCGGTAATCACCGATGTTGAGCTATTTAAGCTTGGGTGCGCAATTTGATGGGTGGCCTTCCTGAACGTTTAAGTGACGCTTTTTAGGGCTTGCTTATGAAAAACTGCACGGGTGAACTAGTTTTCTTATTTTGACTATTCTACGAATATTTTTGCAACACTTTTCTGTGTTACCGAACTGGATTGTACTAAGTGCAATATGACTTTGTTTCCGCTCAACCAAAATGGATTTAAACAACAACTAAACTTTGTTTCCTAGTAAAAAGTGAATCAGTCTAGTTTTTTCAGTATTATTTTAATTATTATTTTGTTTAGTGCCTATGCTGTCCCACGACTGCAGGCCAAAGGCCTCCTCCTCCCACTTTCCACTCTTAATTTTTTTCGGTATATCTAATTAATTTACTAGAAAATTTATTTTGTATTGTCAGCATTTCATCACACTAGTACAATATGCTACGAATAATACATATTGGAAAGTATAGGTACTAAGGCTAAGTATGACAAATACTTACACGCAAGCTCAGTTATTAATATTTCCATCTTAATACCTAATCCAGTTGATAAAGTGTGCAACTCTGCAGTTAAGTAAACTATCATTTGTACGTCTCTATCTTCAATACCTACTGGTTAAGATTAACCAGAACACAGCGGCATTACTTTGATAAGGCTAGAAATATATCGATTATGAGAATTTAATGTGTAAATGTTGGTGTCAACATCTCTTAGTAATCACTGCTGGTATTTCGAATAAAATTATTTACTTCACCAAAATAACATAACGGGACACCGCCACACCGTGGCGCTAGTGTCGTTTTGTTTACAAGATGGCGGCGATATCTGGTGTTATTCGATTCAGTGCGAATTGTGTGTAAAAAATTTCAAATAAAGTTATCAGTGTTGTTTAGGAATCACAATTAGTGGAGTTAACTACAGGCGATTCAAGTGAAATAAAATGTTAACAAAACAAAAGATAGCGGGATTGCGAAAACATCACCAAGTTGATTTAACTGGAATTTTGCGGATATTTTTCTATGTGAATAATTATGTTATGCAATAAGAATAGACATTCACCCAGTTGACTATACTCCTAACCAGTCTACTGTTGAATATGTTCGTGGTCAGCCAAGGCTAGTCGACATCTAGACGTATGTTTGATTAAAAGGCTACCCCCCTTATTTATAAAAAACGAACACAACGCTACAGCATAGTTTAGGCAATTGACGTGTGTGTCAAATCTTAACCACTTTATAAACATACAAATAATAATACAATATTTAAATAATACACAAAATACGTGTGCATAATATGACTCTACCACCTACGTCGGATGGTTGTTTCTACTGTGCAGCCCCGGCAAGAAACTCAGCAGTTACGCTTTTTAAATCGTCCAATGTTTTACAGTACAACTGTACAGTACTCAATAATAATAATAAGGCTTCAATCGACAAGTCATTGCAAAAACATTTAAAACACGTGACTAATACATGATATTTTGATGACACGACAAAGTGATGATAGTAGAACTAGGTTAAATTTTATAACAATTGTTATATCATTGGGATTGTTTTGTTTATAAAGATGGGCATAATTGTGATAACAGACACGAGATAAACTTCGTTTCCTTGAATTCTTTCAGGATTGCTCAAGTTATCGGTTGTTTTATAAACTTTAGGAAATTATCTCAGGCGTTTAGGTTCATTGGCATTTTATTTTGTAATGCAACCAAACAAATCTTTATCATTGATACCTATAACTCATTGATTGGTGCGAGAGAACAAACTTACTTAATAATACTTACTTACACAAATCTAACAGGCAAATAATAATTTTAAGTACTTATCTGTTTTGTAATTATTTGTTATATTTTATGTTAGTTCAGTGTTACGAACTTAATAGGATTGTTCCTCGATGTAGGTAGGTCACCTACTTTAAATACGAACGGCCGCTAAGCGATATTCATTACTATTCCGCGAAATATTTGTACTAATTAGACCAAATTTATTTGGCTGCGTTAAAATGTGTTTTAGGCAAGTCGGAGTTTACATGAAGGCTCAGCACATTTAGAAGTTAGTAAGATTAACAGTAGGGGTAAGTAATTAATTTGTTAACGCCATCTAGCGGAGAGTACTGCGCAGATGACACCGCAAGTCTCGTGGGTTTATATATGTGCTCACTAATTTGCTGATTTGGTCTATAAATATAAAAATATTTATTGGAGAAGGCAACGAATATTAGGTACTGTGGTTTTAATGTCTTCTTTAGAATAAAAATGAAAAGTCTAGATCTCCGTTAGTCGCATGCGGGGATCATAGCTTTAACACTTAGGGTAAGTTGCACCATAGTAGAAGTTAAAGTTAAAGTTTTTGTCAAATTTGACAATTTGACGTCATTTTTGGCCTAACCGGTACTTTAACTGAAATTTTGATGTTTGTTATTGTTAAAGTCAGATGGTGCAACCCAACCTTAATGTTTTGACTCCAAATCGGCTAATTTCTAGAAAGGGATTTCTACTAACGCTAACTTTCCACTTTGATTGACGTTGAGTGAATTTGGGGGTAAGAAATACACTTACCGCCGAATTCAGAAACGTCAGTCAACCAACGCTAAGCACGCGCTCACGCGCATGCTGTGCCTTAAAATGTCGATAGAACTGAAAGGGTTAGGGATAGAAGTTCAACTTGGGACTTCAGAACGATGCTCTGATACTTACCTATAAAGTGTAACAATGTATTACGGATACATGTTAATATATCAAGGTAGAGCAAGGTGTACGAACCCGAGAGAAAACTCATGCGTTAAAGTTGTCCATCAAGTTAAATAGGTACTTAGTCGTAACTAGTCGAGTTATTCTTGCCCATACAAATTACGACTTACCTATAAGGTTTAATCGTACAGCTATCATCCACGAATAGATGAATAGTCGTATATCGGTTTTGTAATAAGCACTTGTACACCAGTCATCGGTGGTAGAGCAGGGTTTTGTTATTCTTTTTAATTTCTTGAGAGCGTCGTTGATGTGCTAAGATGTCCGGGGTTTAGTTGAGACAGTGGTTTGCTACGTGTTGGGTTGGACATGGGATGGGTGACCGCAACGCAGGAAATTTTGTCATGTATTTTTCGAGCGTAGCCGTGCTTCGGAAGGCACGTTCAGCAGTTGGTTCTGGCTGACGTTGCTAGGCTTCAGTCATTAAGCTTTATCGCATAAGGTCTTGATCATATATCACAGCAATCACTAACATTACACCCCTCACACACGATTCGCACTGAGCCCACGTTTTGGAGTATGGCTCGCGCCACCTCATAGTTGCAGTGAGGCACGGAACATAACGGCTCTAACCTCCGAATTCACAAACGTCAATCAACGCTAAACATCCCTCAGAAGTATACTATACCCTTTCAGTTCCATTGACATTCTACGGGACAGCATTCGAGCTTGAGCGCGTGCTTAGCGTTGATTGACGTTTGTGAATTTAGGGGATAGTCTTTGTTTTTTTTTTCCATTGTGATCGACTACATTTATTCGTATCTCTAGCACATTGTGCCAGCATTTAATTGTTTTTAAGTTGCGATTAACTTAATTAAGATCAAAGGCCGCTCATAAGGTAAGTGGTGATGAAATCAGTTCGCGAGTTGCGCGTCTGCGCGCGCGCACTTTGGACCGGCAGGTGGCATTCCACTGACGTTTGTGCAGTTTGCTTAGAAGCTAACAACTTCCTTTGGCTTGTTACCTTATTATCTTGTCAACTGTCCAACTGTCGAAAAGGCTTATTATTGTTATTTATCTTCTACTATTTAAAAATAAGTCGGGTTTTCCTTCCTGACGCTATAACTCCAGAACGCACGAACCGAGTTCCACGGTTTCGCATTCGTTGGAAAGGTCTCGGGCTCCGTGAGGTTTATAGCAAAGAAAATTCAGGAACATTTCAACAGAAAAGCGGGAAAATCTTTTTTGAAGCGGGAAAATGTTTTTTCACATACAGCTAAGTACACGCGGACGAAGTCGCTGGCGTCTGCTAGAAAATATCTAAAGATAGAAACACCAGAAAACACAAATCACTGCTTTATTGTACTGTACGCGAATCAAAGTTGAGCAGCTTTTACAAGTACATTAAGTTTTACAAGTGCAATAAGCTATTACAAGTAAATGTCTCGAAACAGTGACAGCTATATACCTATAGGAACATTTACGGAACATTTATGTTTTAAGTGTATGTTGCATGTTAACTATAGTAACAAACGATTCATAAAATATTCACTGATCATTGGACTATTTTAAATTGCTGAGTATAGTTTATGGCCATGATCTGCAAAGTGGACTTTGACACTAAACAGACTTTGCGGAAGATTTTATAGTTTCCTAGACTATGTAATGACTATGTAATCACTTTTGCTCTATATTGTACTAATAACAATATAGAGTAAAAGATATTGTCTGAACGCGCCAATCTCATTCATTCACTACTGCTATGCTATTCCGGTGGTCGCCGACACTCACTTCGCTTGTGCGAGTTAACTTTAAAATTCCATTCCTTCGCGACGGTCGTCGTTTGAGAGAAAAGAACTAAGCCAAAAACCATTTTTTCATTATTTACATACAAAATGAGAGAAAATACTAATTCAAAGTAAAGCGTATTGATGATTGAGGTGAGCGTGAAGCGCCGAGATGTGAAGTGATGTTCGATGTGCGCCGCCGGAATAGCACGGCTGTTCCGAATCAAATAAATATTTTTCGTTGAATACCTACCTAGTCCGTTTTTGAGGAAGGAATAGCCTAGGCTTGTCAACGCGCTATGGCTTTGAGAATGGTTCAAGAAAGGGGTTGCAAGTTTGTAGGAAACTCGATGGCAAAAAACTCAAGTCGACGAATTCGCGGGCGGGCTCTTGTTTTTAAGAGAGTAAACGTTTAAACCATACGACTCAAACGCACGCAACATGTTCGCTGCGTCGGTTCTGATTAAACATTGGGTTAGCGGTAATTAAGATTAATTTTAAATGCTTTAAAATAATTGAATAAAACAAAAATAAATGACCAAGGTAGTGATTGAGCAACGCGTTGTTATCTCCGCGAGTGAACTCGTGAACTCACTATCTAACTGAGATTTACAATCAGGTGAGTGAGTTCCAAACCGGAACAGGCCTTCCTATGCCAAAGATTATCGAAAAATCGTTTATAAGTCAAGATACCAGAAAATCACTATACAATACTCTTTACATGTAAATTTTTCACATCTAGGAAGAACGCTACTGGTTCGAACACGTGGTTTCGAGTTCGAATCTGATGGTAACTAAACCCTGAGTACTTTGTGTTGATTATTGAACTTGCAGCTAATCTTCGGTGATGAAAAACACCGTTAAAAACCCTAGGGCATTCGAGCCACAGCGGTAGGCTCGCCCCTTACCAACAATTGAAGTGCCTGTGACTATCCTCTTTGGGTAAGAATATAATGTTTGATTTAGCTAATCTGTGAGTACTTAAATTAAACTTTTTTTTTTACGGGGAGAATACCTTTATGGACTTCTTGGGTGTGTGAGGCTCGCCTGCCGTGAGGCGGCTGGCACCTTTCACTAAACTCTCCGGTGACCTACTTCAGCGAGTATCCAGAGGTCCCCGAGATCTTTTGTCTAGAACTCTTTGCCGGTGGACCCCTGCCGCACTATGAAAGCATCACCAGCCCACCTAGAGGGGACCTAGAGGGGAGTTACACCTCCCCTCTACACCCGCCGGTGTGTACGGTGGCGTGAGGTCATTCTTACACCGCCGCCCTTACTCGGGGCCACTTGGAATGGAGGACACACAGCCCGCGCCGTGTGCACTCCCAGTAACCGCCCTTTAGGCGCCTCTTTTAAACCTACCTCAAATTAAACCTACTCAGGTTTAACTTTTCAATCTCCCCCCCCCCCCCCTCATTAAAGTCCAAAGTCAGCTTTGCAAAGCAGTTGCGATTTGTTGGTTGATTAACACAATAATCGTAAATAACCTTTGAAGAAGTCAAGGAGTTTCGATTTTGATTGGATAGAAAGTTTATTTGTTTATTAAAGTATTTTCAATTAAGCGGCTATCGCGTTCCCACTGCCATTGAACCTGTTGTCTTTGAACTCTACCCTCTTCTCTCGGTATAACTCAAGCTCTACTACAAAAAAATAGCATGACTCTTTTATCTAAATTATATGATGCAAAAGCTAAATTATTTATATCCGTAGTTAACTATGAAAAAATCTTGTCTCTACTATCGCGTTGGTGTCTTTATTTAGACTTGTGAATTTTGTGGCTGTAAGTAGCATCCAAAAATAATACCTATGTTTTCCGCAAATGTAAAATATGCTATCAAAGCTTTGGAATATATCAAACTTTGTTGATTGTTTTCGTCTCCTGAATTGAGTCCTGGCGTTTCCAATTCGTGCCTGTATCATTTTCAATGTTAGGTAAATTTCAATATTTCTGTATGCCTTTGATTTTCAGCCATGGATTGTTTGATGAAGTAGTAGATGAAAATGAGAGATGCCTCAACTCTCTACCTCACTAACTAAATATTTGAGATAGCTGTCAACCTCAAAAGCTGTTTGTTATTCCCCTTTTGATCAAAATATAGCGAAATAACGGTAGCCTTTCGGGAACCGTTAATTTATTTATTTATTAAATGTATACAGACAGATATTGTCATACATGTTTACAAAAACAAAATACTTTTAAGAATTGAGACCGTTGTGTTTTAAGCCCGTAGTAGGCAAAAGAAACAATTGACTCACAGCCCCTATGGTAAATTAAAAAAATCTAAACAACCTACCTTCAACAGGGAAGATGATTTTCTGCTCCGTCCTTCCATAGTAGTCGTCGAACTCCGGCGGCTTCTCCGTCCCCTCGTTCAGGGTCTGTCCCTGAGCCACCGGCATGGGCAGGCTGTTCACAGGCAGTCCCACATTCGGCTTCTTGCTAAGCCTTAGTTTCTTCAAGATCTGCTGCTTCACGAACGCTATCCTCGCCTCCGTCAGCTCCCCGACGCTCAGGTCTCCATTCGCGCAGTTTGCGCAGGTCCCTAACATCTCGCATTCTAAACTTAAGAAGGTAATGACTAGCACGAACACAAGCACTCGCGAGGGGGCCATGGTGAGGTTCCGCCGTCGCAGGCAGTTGAAGTAGGGCAGCAGGTCGAGACGCATGCGTGCGGGGCGGCGGGCGGCGCGCGACTGTGCCGCGAGGGCGCAGCGCAGCGTTATAGGTGCGCGTGCGCCGCTTTTGGGGTTCGGCGCGAGGGTGCTTTTAGAAGATGAAACTGTACTGCGGATGGAGTGGTATTAATGCCAGTTATAAAATTGGTTTTTCATTACTCATACTCTGAAAGTAGGTCTTTACTGACCTGAGAAGCGGGCTGAAAGTAATACTTTTCATCCCTAGGGAGAATCACTTTCAACTGACATCTGCCAAATTATTAAAAAAAAACTTAGTTATTTTTCACATATCTATTGAACCATATTCCAACTTTCTATACAGCCACGATGTAAAATTAAAATAACTTAAAGTTAAGTATCGATTAGAGAATGTATATTTTATAAATAACTTTATTATAATTCAGTTTCAACAATTTCTTCAAAATAACTAAGCTTAGAGCAAAATATTTACCATTTTTCCAATGAAAAAAATAAAAAATAATGGCTGAATAGTGGGCCCGCCACAGAAAAAAAAAACAAACAAAATAGGCGGGATAGCGCCAATTCGATCTTCATTTATTTTTAAATCTTTTTCTTTGGCTAATTCATGTTTTATTTTTACTTTCCTTGTATTCGTAATGAAAAGCACAGTGTTTACCTCGGGTGAAAGACTTATTTAGTCCCTCGAACTATTGGCGCCCTCACTTCGTTCCGGGCGCCATACCCCGTCTCGGGACTAAATAAGTTACTTTCACCCCTAGGATAACAATGTACTATTAAAACTGTCTTTTTACATTTTTACAAACTAAACATTTATGACGATTTATGACATTAACATTTATATTTATGTCATTTTTGTGTTCTACTGGGACACTTAAAATCGGACTTTTAATTTATTATGGTTAATTGACACAAATCTGTTATTTTATAGTGCCTGCTCAAAAGTCAGACTACCTGCTTTTAGCTTAAAACCAACATTTGAAATGTAGCGGAAAATAAGTAGTTTATTTCCGATATAACGAAATGTTGCTTTTTTAGATCTGGAACATTTTCTACCCAACGTAGGACAGCTTCGGTTCAGTCGGTCAGGCACTCCATCCAGAGTGAACCCTAGTGGGATCCGAAGGGTTCTCCCCTCTTGGCTTGGCTGAACTGGCCATCCATAGTCGGACGTTTGTGATGAATGCTCTCACTACCCCTCTACGGAAGTGAAAGATACCAAGTCGCTGTGGTGAGATGGGTATACCACCTCAAAAGCGGTGCACATGTTGGCGCCTTTGCTGACCTTTGCGCCTAGCACCATTTGCAAGAACCAAATGGTGAGGTATTTCACAAGGCAGACGTCTGTAGTCTCAGCTGGCAATAAACAAGTCCACTAAACATTTCACCTCGCTTTATTTATTTTTCTTTAATATCCCAATGGCCTTTGCATCTTTCAGGGGGTTTCTCTCTCCTAGTCGGTCCCTCATTACTGAGGATCGTGGTCTTAGGGGGTTATCTTAGCACAAATTTACCATATTTATCCAGAGACAAAACCCAGTACATGCACTCATTTCAAAGTAGATTAAAATGTTACCAAAAGCCCTCTACATGTTCAAGGGCGTAGACAGGTCGAGGACCGAAGTGCTTTCGAACCGAAAATAAAATAAAACAATTTGGACAATCAAATAATTTATTTCACACATATGGTCAAAGGGATCTTGGTCACATTGAAGCGACCCAAAACATGTAAACTTTGTATGGCACAGAAATATAGAATTTTAATAGTAGGTATGAAACAATAAAAAAACAAAAGTAAAAATAATTTATTTTGCCATTTTCACATTAGTCTCGTCATTGAGACTTCTACTTTTATGCAGGTACATACAAGTAGTTGTAGTGTAGTTACTGTTTTGTGAGGTTTGTTTTTAGCTCAAAGTCATTTTACCTCTCGATCTCTCTCAGGAGAGCACGCTTACTTCTTTTATCCTATTCGCATCACCTAGCATTAGCATTCTGCCTCATGTACAGTCAACAGCACATCAGGTAACCCCATTTCCATTTATTCTCTCGCTCTTGCTAAATGTCATTTTTTTGCAATAGAGCAAGGAGGACTGACCGGAAAAGGGTAGCGTGATGTGCCGTCCACCGTACATACGATAAAATCTCATGCTACTTGGTTCTTTTTACTCAAATGATCACAGTCGCAAAGTGATTGAGTTTTACAGAACGCCGAAATGAAAGTGAAATGAACCGTGAAGTGAAGTGTGTTTTGTAATTTCCACCCCTAGTCCCAGGAGGTCATAAACCGTACCTCATTTTCCTTCCCACGTGATAAAGTTCGATCTCGCTTCGATCTCGCTTCGCTCGCATATTTGTGGTGATCTTAAATCGCAGATTAAGTGGGAAATAAGTTTGAAACCAAAGAAGGTAGCAACATAATAATTTAACAGAAATGTGAATTAAATAAAAAACTAAGGACCTTGCCCACAGCGACTTAATGTAGCGCTCCAGCCGCTTGCATCGCGACTAAATCGCGACAGCCGCGCTACATAAAGTCTCCTGTGGGCGAGGGCCCTAAGAGTAGGTGCGCGTTCATATAGCGTTTGTGTAGCGTAGGCGTTCGACGAACGTATGTGCGGCGCACACGCCCCGTACTCATGCGATCTAGCAAAGACGCCGAGACAACAAACGCAAGCTGCACTCCGCGTACAATAAATCAAACACGAACGCTGGAAAAACGCTGGTGTGAAGGCGCTCTAAAAGTCCAAAAAAATATTCTGCAGACTTTATACAGGATGTTTCAAAAATACCCCTAAAGACTGAAATGGCATAGAAAGTGAATGAATCTAAAATAGTAAGGTTGGGTTGCACCATCTGACTTTAACAATAACAAACATCAAAATTTCAGTTAAAGTACCGGTCAGGTAAGCAAAAATTACGTCAAATTGTCAAATCTGACAAAAACTTTAACTTTAACTTCTACTATGTTGCAACTTACCTTAAGTGTCCCTTTATTCATATCTTTAACGCTTTCGATAAAAACGTACAAAACATTATGTGTATTTCATTTACCACTTATAATAAGTATTTTCATGTATTTCGTTTATTATTATTACTTAAGAAAGAAAGAAAGAAAGAAAGAAAGAAAGAAAATTTTTATTAGTCCACACAAGATCATTTGCGAGTTCACAATAATAATATAACTAGCGTGTGGCGCTAAGAGGGTTTCCACTCAGCATGTGTCAAGTACACCTAATGGTGTTCTTGACGCTGGTCTTCCGTGGATACCTTTAGGCAAGAGTAAGGCACTACTCCACGCAAACAAACAACAACACAACTAAAATAACAATAATAACAAAACATTCAAAAAACAACAACATGCAAACACAACAATAATTTTGACATGCATTTTCAAATAAAAACAGGTAATAGGACTTATCACCAAAACATACTAGTGATGCAACACAACAAGAGGAAATGCAATAAAATTTTATAAACGTGATACTGTAGTATCAATATTTCTTCTGGTGCTCTAAAAGATATTTTCTATAATTAATTTTAAAGGAGCCAAGTGTACGGGAGTTTCTGATAGGGGGAGGAATATTATTCCAGCACTTCGTGGCTGAGTAGCGAAAACTGCCACGAAAAGCTGCAGTGCTGTGTCTCGGGCAAACAAGACGGGTGCTTAAGCGGATTCGGCCGGAGAATTGTAATTTATTATAAAGATAAGATGGGGTGCGTGTCTGGATAATACTGAACAATAAACACGCAAAGTGGAAAGAGCGTCTCGAATTCATGTTCATAAGGTTACTACGATTTAAGTATGGAGTTACATGGGACCTTCGGGGGATGGCAAAACAGAAACGAGCACAAGCGTTCTGGATGCGTTGAACAAGTTTTTTTGTGTAACCAAAAATACATTCGCCCATTACTGTATCCGCATAACTCAACTTCGAAAGTATCAGTGACTCGCAAAGACTAATTCTTACATCTACGCTTAAATAATTGCGAACTAAATACAAAATTTTTAAACGGTAGAAGCAGTTTTTGACGGTCTCTACGATGTGGTTGTGGAACTTAAGTCTACCGTCCATTAAGACACCAAGATTACGTGATTCATTCACTTGTTCAATTATGTTCTGGGCAATTTTTACAGAGGGAGCACAACTGGTGATTTTTTTAACTTGAGTTTCAGAACCTAGCACCAAAAATTTGGTCTTGAGAGGATTCAATACCAATCCATTTCTATTTGACCACTGAGATACCCGTTCCAAGTCTCGATTAAGGCGATTCACAGCTACTGAGGTTTCTGAAGGGTTGAAAGAAGTATAGACTTGGAGGTCATCAGCATAAAGGTGGAATTAAGTGGATTCGAAGCAACGAATTATGTCAGAGCTATATAAAATGAATAAAACTGGTCCCAGTATTGATCCTTGCGGTACACCCTGGCTAAGCCAGAATGATCGTGACAAGGTTCTGATACCTGATTCACTGCAAATCTCGACCTGTTGTGATCTACCACTGAAGTAACTGGTGAACCAGTTTAGAGCGGTACTGTCAAAGCCATAGAAGGAAAGTTTGGAGATAAGCAAGGCATGATTAATGGTGTCGAATGCGCGGGAAAAGTCCAGTAAAACCAGAAGAGATCCTTCACCCACGTCCCCTGAGGATAATATGTCGTCCACTACATCTAATAAGGCTGTTGCTGTACTATGACCGGTACGGAATCCTGACTGCTTAGGAGGTAAAATATTGTTTTCTCTCAGATACTTGGTCAATTGTTCGCATGCTATTTTTTCAATTATTTTGGACAAGAAGGGGAGGATGCTGATAGGCCGGAAGTCTTTCAATTCAGTGGGGTTATTAGTCTTCGGAATGGGTTTGACTAAGGCTTTTTTCCAGGCGTCAGGGAAAACACCAGTTAAAATGGATCTATTGATGATGGAAGTGATGAGATCTAAAGTACGCGGCACTGTTAGCCAAATCATATCTTTTGTGATGCCATCCGCACCTTGAGCATTTGTCGTAATATTTTTGATAATTTCAAAAACCTTACAACTGTTAACAGGCATTAGGCTGAACACTGATGAGTTAAAGCGATGATTATCATGATAGATCATTTCTGACACAGGCACACTTTTGTTTCCTGGATTGTTAACAAAATGGCTACAGACAAGGTTAGGGTCACTGATATTATGAGGTAAGCTAGCCTCTTTCTTGTTGATATCAATGATGCTTCGCTTAACGTTTTTCCATAGTTCTTGAGAGTTTTTAGATTTTTCATTTATATTATACTTAAAATACGCAATTTTTTCGGCCACAATAGCATTATTTACTACTTTTTTAAGCTCTTTGTAATATTCTATATCCACTGCAAGACCTGTGCGACGGCTTTTGGTGTAAGCTTTATCTCTTAACTTCATCATCTGCCTGACAGTAGGTGTAATCCAGGGATAACTGTTGTTAGTGATTTTATTTTTCTTGAATGGAGCATACGTGTCAAAAATATGTATAATGTAAGCATTAAATGACTCGAGAGCCACATTGACATCATCATGCATTAGGCGGTCCCAATTTATAGAGTTAACAAGATTATTAAATTCTTGGAAAGGAATTTCTTTGAGGGGCCGATAAGTTACCCATTTAGGTGACGGTTTAGGTTTCTTAATATTTAATTCAAATGATATAAAAGCATGACCACTTAAGTCAGGAATATAATCGACTGTTAAGTTAAACACCTTAGCGGAACTGCAAACTATATCTATAAGCGTCTCAGAGTGGCTAGTGAAATGTGTAGGAGTAGTTACGTATTGTTCCAGATTCATACACTGTAAGAATGTTAACAACTTTTTAGTACTTGGATCATTTAAAGAAAGCATATTTATATTGAAATCCCCCATGAGAATGACGTGATCAAAAGCAGAGAAGGAGCTGACTGCAAGAGTAAGGGCATCTAAGAATATGTCAGCGGCAAGCCAGGGAGGTCGGTAAGCTGTACCTATTGCAAATCTCACACCATTTAGGTTGACACCCAACCACATTTGCTCTACTGAGGATACTTGGGGTGGGCTTAGTTGCCTTGCATATATTCCACTTTTGAGGTAAAATCCAACACCGCCTCCGCGCGACCGCACACTGGCTGGGCGCGGAACATGGCGAAGCTTGTAACCCGGGGGGGACGGAGCACGTTTCTCCTCACCATTTCTCAGCCAGGTCTCATTTATCGCCATAATATCAACTGCGTGACGGTTTAGCGCAACCACAAACTCATCATGCCTGGTACCTAGCGAACAAGGATTCAAAAACCCAAGCGTCAAGTGTTTCTTTTTAAATTGAAAAACAAAAGATATCAAAATCAGAATAAACTTACAACTACATAGATACTTCCGAAGTAGAGTTATGTGACGATAATTTACAATTTTAAGATTTAAAATCAAAATTAATGTTGCAGAATTACTGCATAAACATTTAGACAAACAAAAACAATGATTTACACTAACAACTAGCATTTTATTGGCACTCTTAACAATTCGAGCAAAAACTAAAAATAAAAAACATGTTAAGCATTTTAGGTAAAACCAGCGTTTGGTGCAAAAAAGTCTGTTAAATTGAAACAATGCCAAATTTAAGATACAAACACAGGCAGTAGCGATATCAATCAAAACATTATCAAGAATAACCAAGCTTAACACAAAACAACACAAAGCACTGCTGTAACTGCTGTAACTCGCAGTTCGCAAGGCAATAAAATCTAACAAGGAAACTAAAAAAGATTTACCATGAAAAAAACAAAAATAAAATAACATTTTTCTAAAATGCAAACATTGGTGGCCGCTATCAATGCCCGACAATAAATCTAAATAACTGTTAGTTAACAGTAAAGAATCGAAAAACAAAAAGCACAAAAATATTGAAAATATTAAATACTTAAAACGACAAAAGGGAATAGCGGAAAAAAAATTGTTACTGCCCACGGTTGGTATTATCATCACCAACAAAATCATCTCCAAAAACCCTAGCGAGAGCTATGTCTGCACGCAGCCGATGACGCGTCTTGCCGCTCTCTTGCCGGGCAAAGATTTTCCCATCGCGTGTCCACACGTACTTCCAACCCAGGCGGCTTGCAGCCTGGCGCGCTTTTTGGAATAGCTGTCTGTTATGGCGCGTCAGACGCTCGTTAAGGTAGAATGGGTGAGAGCTGACTCCTGTGAGGTTCAATTCGTCAGCGTTGAGGCGGCGGCGCACGCGCGCAGCATTTAGTAGCGCGTCCCGCGGCGCACGGCGAGCTAGACGCACGGCAATAGGCCGCGGCCGCGGCGGCGCTCCGCCACCACTCGAGACTCGGGGCGCCCCTACTCGCTGCACGCTGACTACATCGCGATCGTCAAGTGCGACCCCCAACTTAGCGGCTATGGCGAAGATCACATTACTGGGGTTGTCATTACTTACTTCAGGAAAGTTGCTTATCTCGACATCGTTACAAAGCGATTCCTGATCCCGCTCCTCAATTTCCATCCTAAGCTGAGTGATTGTATCCTGTAGGACAGTATTATCAGCCACGCTAGACACGTTTTCCTTTGACTCGAGGGCTTCCATGCGATGTTCTAGTGTATCTAGCCTCTGGTTATGTAACGTAATTTTGGCACTGAGGTCAGATAAAACCGATCGAAACATACTCATTTCCTCACGCATAGCCCGCATGTCTTCCCGAAACAGCCTTATCTCCGACGCAAAGCCCACAGGGATGCTCCCGGCGTCGTCATTTTCATTTATGCAGTCCAAGCTTAAGTCAATGTCACTAGGAACTTGCTTGATACGGCGCGTCACGTTCATAGATTCGGGTAGGCTCTCAGGAGCCGCACACGTCACAGCGGGTCGCACGGGGGTATTTTGGTTGCTAACTTTGGGTTGCCTGCCTATGCAGTCAGAGCATTTCCAGCTTTCGCGGCGCTGTTTATCCTGTTTGTAAAAGGAATAGTACCTTTGCGTACTCATGTTAATGCATTCTAGGTCATATTTTGCCTTACAAACAGCACAACACATGAAATCTTTTTTAGGCAGCATTTTCTTACATTTAGCACAGGCACCGGTAGGCATGGTTAGTAGTGATAAGAAAAATTGTTAGCTTGACAACACTTATTACGCCCTCTTTGTTAGAAAAGCGAAACCAGATTACACCAGGAATGAAGGGATTGTAAAAGCAGGCAATTACAAGAAAATTCCACAAAAAACACTAGATGTCACCCAAAGCGATCGAACAAAAAAGCGATGATGAAATGACTGTCTTTTTGCAGGTTATATTTCACGGGAAAACTTAAGTTTCTTAATAAAACACCAAAAACTTGCTCAGAATGCCGTACAACCGACTACACACTTGAAAAAGTTCGTCACAGTCAGGGCCATTTCCACAATCGTCTGAATTAATGAATATCACTTCACTTATAAAACAATGTTTTTCAGCTTCAAAACGGAGAATTAAACTTCACCTTCACTTGTACAGGACTATCCTAACGTAACGATCACTATTTAACTAGTTTTGGAAAGTTCACAGAGCTAGATTACGAAATTTTACAAAAAATATTACAGAGCGATGTTTACTTGCGCACAGTAGCGCCACTCCTGTAAACTTATGTAAACAATTTCCAATGCTGAATTAATTGTGCACTTGCGAACACGTCCTATCATATTTCCTCTGCCTGTAGGTTGTCTGGAAGAGATTGCTTCTAGCAATAAGACCGCCTAAATTGTACATTTATGAGAACATGTATTCCTTACAAATGTGTTATTTTGTGTGCAATAAAGTGTTTATCTATCTATCAAATGTTTACAAAAATGACGATATTAATTCGATTTATCCATAAAAAACGTAGGTGCGTGAACAAGGAAGGTCGCTCCTGGTCACTCCCGGTTAGGGTCAACTTGGGTCCATGAACCCAAATTAGTGCTGGGTGTTTTTATGATCGATGTTTTTATTTTACGTTAATTTACTCGAAATTTAGGTTAAGAGCTACAACCATCAGAAATTAACAAGGGACTCCTTTCAGGAGTTTGTATAACCCCCTTATACAAAGCCCCCTTCAGTTATCAGGGGTATTTTTGTAACACCCTGTATAGACAAACCGCAAGAGAAACCAAAATCTTTGCAGTCAGCTGATATAGATACATATACATATAGTGTTTCCCGATGTAAGCAATGATTTCTGTACAAGGAATCAAGTTATTTCTACGGAACACGTTTATTTTCAATAATGTTGCTAGCTATAGTTTTTTAAGATTTCTCAAGCAGTTTGTTTATCTAAAGGTCGCCTGCGCCGGTCAACAATACAGCATACAATACATTACACTACAGTTTACTATATCAGTCCACACACTAACACGTAATTAATTAAATACGTAGCTCGCCTAAAAATATGCATGAAATCGGACGGGGATATTGACTCACTAAGTTCCTGTTTAATTTATTACTCAAGTATCTACGAGAAGTTAAGTCATTTTAGAGTCTCTATAAGTATGTGCATCATGGTCCTTCAAGCCGGATCAGATCCGGCTCGAAGGACCAAGCAAGGCAAGCGATCATTAACATTGCGTTTTATTTTGCTTTCAAAGTGCGAGTAAATAAACTCTACAAAAACGCAACTGATGCGAGGTGGCGCTACGAGAGGGGCGCGTCTTATCTCGGTTCATTAATCTGTGGAAGTCACGCAGACTCCGAGTGGCTTTATCTCTACGTGACGAACCCAATTTCGGTGATCTTTCGGTTAGCTCATTAACAAATTGTAAATAAGTTTACGGAACTTAGATGGGGCAAAATGTCACGGGCCCCCGAATAGGGGCCTCGGACCAGGTTTGAAAGGCCTTGTCAGTCGATGGATGTTCATGGTGGGCCTCGCCCGGTGAATTGTCCCGCCCTGAGGGCACTCTGTGACTCCAAGGTAGTAAGGCCACCGAGATTGTAAGTTGCTGCCAATTCACCGAGGGAAACCCCCGCGAAAAGACGCCCAAACAAATAAAATGTTAGATTTGATGACCCTTGGCTTGATGACCGTTTAGCGAATATTGGCACGAGCGGCAGATGCGACTCAAAAGATCCCGGATTCGATACCCGCACTAGCACATGTTTTTGTTGATGAAACAGATATTTCAGATTGTGTTGGGTTTGTGTGTTCGTGGTACCTTCGTTGTTGCATATAACACAAGGGAAAACCTAACCATGGGATCAGATTAATGTATGTGACGTTTTCTCATATTTATTTAAATTAACCCGAAATAAACATCACTAAATTTCGGTGAGATGGTCACCCATCCCTTTTCCGACCCGGCGTGTGTTGCTTTACAACAACGATCGTCGCCGATCACTGTCACAATTGCGCCACGGGCATCTCCGTGCTTCGGAAGGCACGTTAAGCAGTTGGTCCCGGTTGACGTCGCTAGATGTCAGCCGTTAAGCCTAGTCAGAGGCCTTAGGGTGGGTTGATAACATCTGACAATAAGGTTGCTCACTAACCTTACACCCCTCCAACAACCCGCACTGAGCCCGCGTGTTGGAGTATGGCTTGTTCCACCTCATAGTTGAGGTGAGGCCTGTGCCCAGCAGTGGGACGTATATAGGCCGATTATGTTTTATGTTATGTTATTTAAATTAACGGCCTTCAGAATGTCTGTGCTAAGTAGTCATTTTCAGCACTCTCTCGCCGCCCGTCTAATAACTGCCACCTACTGCTTTTCGGTAGCGAAAAAGATCTGTCACTTAATCGGATATGGTGACAGTAAGGGCCGGCGCCGACTATCGGCATCGGCATGCTTCAGGCTTTTAAGGTGGCAAATAGTAATATACTCTAACATAATGGCAATAAAGTAGAAAATGCCGAAACAGAAACAGAACAAATGCATTTTGTTTTTACGAGAACACATCACGGAAATTTCTACTTTATTGCCATAATGTTAAAGTATATTGCTATTTGCCACCTTAAAATCCTGAAGCGTGCCGATGCCGATAGTGGGCGCCGGCCCTTAGGCTCGGCGCCCACTATCGGCATCGGCAAGGAAAAGGATCCTTCGGCATCCTATAGGGCCGGCACCCACTATCGGCATCGGCACGCTTCAGGATTTTAAGGTGGCAAATACTGCCGTCTATAACCTTAAAGGCCGCTTAGTGACATTTGACCATTTTTCACTTTTGAATATGGAAATGTTTAAAAAAAAAAGCTCTATCGATCTGTCTAAGAACGGTTATTCTATCTTTTACCGTTTCCAAGATTTTTTTTTTATAAAAGCCGCTTTATACAGAAATAATATATTTTACATCGCTTAAAGGTGGCAAAACAGCTAAACAAGATTAGAAGGTAGCTAAATTACTTTAACGTTTGGATCGACTGAACAATTTGACTATCAATGCTTAGCTAAAAAACAGTTCTAAGTTCGCAGTAAGTTAGAAGGCAGCAACGTATTTTTAGCCGCTTTCTAGCTTGGTTAAGTTGAGGTGTAAAATACCTTGCATAAATAAATTGAAAGCGGCAAAGCTCTTTTAAATATCTTGAAGGCAGTAAGAATCATTTAGCGGCCTTCAAGCATTGTATTGTTTCTACTTTTACAATAAATAAACTAATTTAGAAATCCATGTTAGTCCGTACGCAAAGTAAAATACATATTTTTTACAAAGCTTTGCTTAGCAAAAAAACCGCTTAATATCAGTACATCTCTAAAAAGCGGCAAACTCACAAGCCCCCGGGCGGTGCGGGTTGTGGCTGTTTAGTGCAAAACAAATTACACACGGAGGAGGAAGTTCGTTGATGTAGCGTTTCCCGCTAAAATCGTCACTTGTCATGGCGGGAAGGTTTCCAAGGTACGTATTATATTTTATTCACGAAAATATTTCAAAAAATCTGTAATTATTTTTGTTTACTGCGAAATTGTATCGAGCATTGACAAGAAGCCGACTTGCGTCAAGCTAGCCACTATGAATTGAGAACTGAATGCAGTCGAACAATGTTTTTCGTTCCTACGTCAGATTGGTGTATTTCGCTAATGTACTACAGGAAGGAAACACTGTACCTGATGATGATGCTATCCTAGCCAATTTCGGCTACGGCGACCGCTTTACCTGGCTGTGGCTGCCATTCGTGGGATCGCATGTGGCTTGTGTAGCCAATCTTATTGCTGAAGAACCTCGCACACTGCTGGCATGTGAGCACACGTTGAATTTAGTTATAATTGATCGCCTTAGGTGGTCGGGCTTTTAATTTGTCGCGTTTGGCATTAAAATAAGCGCACCGTCGGATCTCGAAACAGTGGACCTTGACTTTGACCAAACACCTCCATTCGGACCGTTTGACCGCCTGTTGCTCCCACCGCGAGGGGTCTATGCCACAGTTCTTCATGTGGCGCTTAAAGCACATGTTTATACCTGAAAAGTTGTCCGCCATGCTTTCGCTTGCCTTCGTCAAGTTCTGAGTAGAAGATGCGCTTAGCCACTCGCTGCTCCGCCATACGTACATACACACACACATAATACATGTTGCAAGATTCAATGCCACCCAAATTGGCTCTTCGCAAGCACTTCGGTATTCCGTACATAGTCAGACCACCGAATGTTTGATAATTTTAAAGCTAAGGTGAAAACAATCAATCATTCGGATGTGCAGCCGGTATACAGTCTACATTTCAGCAGATTATAAAATTAATGTAAGCAGAACAACTGCCATGTAGACCGAGATCTTGGTGGCCAGTTTAACATCATGGGAGCGGAAGACCTTGATTTCCAGCTTACTGGATGCTGCAGCTGTGGCATTAAATCTGCTGTTTATCTCAGCATCAAGGTCACACTTGGATTTTACTGTGCTCCCCAGTTGGGCAAACTTATCAACTTGCCTCAGCTCGTCCTCACCAACTTTTATATTCAGCGCCTCGTCATCGTGCATGTCTAGGAACATCATTTCCGTCTTGTCGATGCTGATTTCTAGGCCGAATTTACGGCAAAGCTTTTGAAAATTGGACAAGAGCTGCTGCAAGCCCGCTGAGGATTCAGCCACAAAACACAAATCGGTGTACATGAACTCCGTTACTATAGTGAACGACACCTCTGTGGAGGCCCTGAGCCTTGATAAGATGAGTTTGAAAAGGCCATCGGAACGGAAATGAATACGGATTCCTTCTGAAGAAATGTGCAAGACATCTCTGACTGCAACTGCAAAGTAAAGCGCGAGCAGTGTGGGCGCCAAACCGCACCCTTGCTTCACCCCACAGGTAACAGGAAAGAAGTGAGACTGTTCGCCGCTGACAGCTACACAACACTCCATGTCAACATGCAGGAGCATAAGTAGCCTAACAAACGTCTCAGTGCATCCCAATATTTCCAACACCAGCCACAGTGCTTCTCGAGGCACACTGCCAAACGCTTTCTCCAGGTCTATGAAGCAGAGATACAATAAGCGACCTGTTCTCTTGTTTTTTTCTTGGAGTTGGCGCACTGAAAAGATGGCTTCACAGGTGCCTCGTTCTGGTCAAAAGTCAAACTGCGTCTCTTTCAAGAGCTTTTCTGAGAGTTCTAAAAGGCGGTTCAAAATTACTCTGTCAAAGACTTTTCCGGGGACTGATAAAAGCGAAATACCACGGTACGAGTTACAGTCAGATCGATCTCCCTTGCTCATATATAGAGCACTAATGCGAGAAACTTTGAAAGTTGAGGGGACCTGTTTTTTCTCCCACATAAGAGCAAATAATCTCCATACAGCCGAGTGCAACCGTTGAAGAAGAGAACGTACGTGTTCCTAGTCAGTTGATCGGGCCACATTAAGCAGAGTGTTGAAATGTTCAGCCCATTGCTCGAGGATTTCCTCCTTGCTTTTCAGAAGGCCTTGACCATTTGCTAGTTATAAAGGCACTCTTGCAACAGAAGTCGTACTTCTCGTGTCAGCGAGCCACTGCTAGTGACGAGCCCTCTGCTGCCACCATTTGTCTTTTCACTCCCTTGTTATTTGACTCAGCTCCAGGTCACTTTGCCGTATCTCTTCAGTACCTGAGCTATAGCGCGCTTAAGGAGTTTCCGACGTGTGCCTATTACACCAGTTAGAACGCTATCATTTTCATCAAACCAATCCTCGTTTTTACACATTTTTAGACCCAAAGCAGATTTAGCGGTATTTAAAATATGAGGAGATTGAAACCACCAGGCGTTTTCGATATCCCCGCTCTCAGTACTTGTAGTACTAAGTGCTCTCGTTAGTCACTTAGTTGGTGGCCTTAACTAAGCAGACTAACCCACTTATTCATACAAAACTTAAACAGTTCTTCAACATCACGTTAACCCTTGTTCTTTAGCGTTGGGTTCGTTTTTATGAATAACGGGGTAAGGACTTACTTAGTTTTGAATTCGAAATGGATTTTTTGTGCTTTTTTTACATTTGTGTTTTTAGTTGATTCTGTTTCTAATTACAGTGAATGAGAACATGTCAAATGGTCATAATTTAAGTGACAGTGTATTTTTTGGCTGAACTTGTTACATTTTTAACGATTTGTAATATAATTTTGTGCAATTTTTGGTGTAACTGCTCAAGTTTTTGATGTCTTTTTGGAGTTTTAAGGTTATAAATTGACCTTTCTTTGTAAAATGTTTGCGTTATTTTGTAAGTTAGCGTATACTTTGTAGGATTTGAAAGAAACTTATGGTGATCATGCTAGCCTAAATAGCAGTTATATGAAATGGTTTGATAATTTACCGCTTTTCAGCTATGCACAACTGTATCAAAAGTTATAATGAAACAAAAGTAGAGCAGTTAAACCACATCAACTTAGCTAAAAGGCGGCTTTGTGTAGTTAGCCGCTTTATTGTTATGAGTAAGATCAATATAAAATTGTTCAGTTCTAAGTTTAAAATACGCTAAAATTAAAACTGCTTTATAGCTACGTAAATGTTGCTGTTTTTTAAAAATCGATTAAATGTAAAGCAGTCAAAACCTTTTAGCCGCTTTTAAATTTTGTACACTTTAAGTTTTTTTCAAAAGTTTCCCAAGACGGAAGGAAAATATGTGTTTTGTTTAAAGAGTATCAACATCTGTCTGAATTTATCAATTTCATGTGAAAGTAGATGAAAAAACCTTTCTTTTGGTGTATGACACACATTACTCTCCATTTTAGTTAAAGAGTGGCATCGGTTTGAAAATTTTGCCGCTTATTTCCTTAATAACTCAAAAGTAGTTTTTGTCACTAAGCGGCCTTTAAGCTTATAGACGGCAGAATAGCAATATACTTTAACATTATGACAATAAAGTAGAAATTTCCGTGATGTGTTCTCGTAAAAACAAAATGCATTTGTTCTGTTTCTGTTTCGGCATTTTCTACTTTATTGCCATTATGTTAGAGTATATTACTATTTGCCATCTTAAAAGCCTGAAGCGTGCCGATGCCGATAGTCGGCGCCGGCCCATATGCAAGCGCACACTATCGGCAATTATGCTTAAGGGTCGGCGCCCACTATCGGCATCGGCACGCTTCAGGATTTTAAGGTGGCAAATAGCAATATACTTTAACATTATGGCAATAAAGTAGAAATTTCCGTGATGGGTTCTCGTAAAAACAAAATGCATTTGTTCTGTTTCTGTTTCGGCATTTTCTACTTTATTGCCATTATGTTAGAGTATATTAGTATTTGCCACCTTAAAAGCCTGATGCGTGCCGATGCCGATAGTGGGCGCCGGCCCTAAGGATGCCGAGGCGTCCTTAAGGATGCCGAACCGCAGGTTGCCTCGGCGCCGGCGGCGTACCGAAGGATGCCGAAGCGTCCTGAAGCATGCTCAAGGCTGCCGATACAGCAGCCTCAGCATGCCGAAGCGGTATTTTTGTATTACGACGGAAATTTCTGCTTTCTTACCATTACGTTATAGGGCCGGCGCCCACTATCGGCATCGGCACGCTTCAGGATTTAAAGGTGGCAAATAGCAATATACTTTAACATTATGGCAATAAAGTAGAAATTTCCGTGGTGTGTTCTCGTAAAAACAAAATGCATTTGTTCTGTTTCTGTTTCGGCATTTTCTACTTTATTGCCATTATGTAAGAGTATATTAGTATTTGCCACCTTAAAAGCCTGATGCGTGCCGATGCCGATAGTGGGCGCCGGCCCTAAGGATGCCGAGGCGTCCTTAAGGATGCCGAACCGCAGGTTGCCTCGGCGCCGGCGGCGTACCGAAGGATGCCGAAGCGTCCTGAAGCATGCTCAAGGCTGCCGATACAGCAGCCTCAGCATGCCGAAGCGGTATTTTTGTATTACGACGGAAATTTCTGCTTTCTTACCATTACGTTAGTATATTGCTATTTGCCACCTAAAATCCTGAGGCGTGCCGATGCCGATAGTGGGCGCCGGGCCTAATAAGACTGAAGAAGAGTAAACGTCGTTACAGTTGCTAAGAATTAGGGGATAAGTCTTCAGCGTATGTTATGTTACGTCTTCTCTGACGGGGGCAAGTGAATGCGTGCGGAAGTTCCTCAAATTAAAACAATGTCATTCTCAATCTTATTACGTCAGAAATTATCGTCAAGTGCTGCCGACACGTGTCTGACGCAATAACGATGTAGTCACGGTGGCTCAATGCTGTAATGTGAGCCAGGCATGGCGTTATACAGCGTTATCGATGGCATTGTTAGTTCTAGCTATCGCCAGCGAACAATGGCGGATGAATCCGGGGCAAAGTGTATATTTTTATAAGCACCCTTTATGCAGCGTGGGTATCTAGCAATGCCCATTGAATTGGCCTCGTGGAAAACCATATCCCCTCTACCTAGTCCCTATTGTAGGCCAATTACTACCTACAGCAAAAATCATCAAACTATAAGACAAGAATCATGATATTATTATAATAGGCAGTTCAAAATAAATTAATGAAACCTTATTACAGAATAGGTACTTCCTATTCCATTGCAGAATACTTATCTGTTAAATAAGTTCCATACCTGGTATATGCACTCTGCTCTATATTTTATTTGAAGCTAGGTGTGCCTACTGAGTTAATACTATTAATTCACTTTTTTGAGTTACTAATCAAGTAAAAAAAATATGTTCGTTCATATTCATTCTCTAACCAAGAGACCAATTCTACTCAAGTCTTACAAACGGGCAATCAAAATTAGACAAAAAAACTTATCGCCTGATAAGAACTGCCGCCCTTCCAGGAATAGTATCAAAGAAAAAAATGACGTTTTAAACTGTTAAAAGCTGTAACATACTATCATTATTGTGACAGAGTCTGCCAATCTGCATTAACGTCTTGCTGTCCTCAAATGATGCCCATGGTGCGCAGGGGGTATCGAAATAGAGCATGGTATGCTATTCGGGAACTGGTCTGCTCAAGTTTACTTAGTTTAACCCAAGTTTCCTTATTAACTTTCTGTTCCCTTTATTTTCATGTCAAAACTGTATGAAATTATATTTTTTGACGATTCGAAATACTGTGTAATGGTCTTCTTGAATATATAAATATCGAATTGAAATTATCCACTCGTGGAGGCTCCTCTGTTGCAATACTGGCCATTGCCATGGCAGTAACTGCCGTCATAAAATATAAGATTCCCATCGGCTAAGAAGAAGATGGGAGACCCAAATCGCCATAGGCAGTAGAATATGGCGCAAGCTGAGTTCCTTAAAGGCCAGTTCCAGCATCAGAACAGAATCATGAACAGTGACAAGGTTTCATGGGGCACCTCTGCCCCATGAGACCTTGTCACGGCGGGTTGGCTTTGGATATATTATTTTCCTGTTGTTGGTGAAGTTTGCAGTTAGCGGTTTTTCAAAAGTTATTTTTTAGAAACAACAGTTAAATTTAACACGCGAATTGTTTTTAAGAAGAGAAAGGTCAGTGCTATCTGTCATATCTGTGTTTCTGGCCTAATTCCTGGCTATTGCCTCAAGATTCGCCAGTTCGTTCAACTCGCCTATCGTGGTCCAACGTTACTCGAGCGAACTCACCACTTTTTTATCCATAATTATGTGTAGTATAGAACAATTACCTCGGGGTTACTGTTATCGCGAATTTGTAATGGCTGTTGCTACCTCTATACAAGTTCAAGTACAGCTTGGCAAAAAAGTCCTGAAAGGGAACTAAAAAATATTATCACTGGCAATACTGTGTTTAAAAAAAACAAATTGGGAAGTTAGCACATTTTAGCTAATTGATACTTTTTTATTGATATTAGATTTTAATTTTCAAAGCAGCGCCTGAGCAAGCTTTTGAGAATATACCGAAGAAAGGAGAACACACGTTGTTAAAATGATTATTACCAATGGGGACAGACTGGGTTGTTGATAATTTTTAAAATTTTATGTTTTTGCTAGTTTCTTCTTTAATTTTTTTACTTGGTAGTAGCAAATCGTCCAGATAATGTGTTTGTATGTGGTGGGAATCGACTGTGTTGGTGCCACTGCCTTTGCATTTCTGCCACCTAACGGTTCACCCAATTGACCTGGTTACCTGAATAACTAATTCCATTATTTTACTGGATAATGTGGGATTAAAGAAATTTAACGCGTTTCAATAATATAACGCGAAACTTAAAGGAATGAGAAAGTACTGAACTAGAATTTGGTGTCCTATTAGGTGGTCGACACGTAATGCATTCGCGCTAACTTAGTACGTACGAACGCGAGATCAAACCTATTGATGATAAAGGAGTGTCTTTACTGTAGTTCCCGCGATGATTGCGTCGGGCGAACAGGTAGTGGGGAGATTGTATAGGGACAACGAGAAAGCCATTCTCTCTAAAAAAATAAGTTGAATTAGTAAACTATCAAAACTGTTCGTGTCGTAGTATACGGGGTGACCACATTAAGGAAAGTGGCGCCCTCATTAATTTCACGACTTTTTTGCCAGGCTGTAGGTACCATCACGCTGTATTCGCGTGCGTGAAATTTATTAATAGTATTCGCAGTGGATTAATAATAATCTGCAATTATTATATTAAATGGTCACATAAAAAATTAACGGCATTCAAGTCCACTTACATGAGTTTTAGGTGTAGGTTTGTCTTATTTCTGACCTATACTTTTGAAATATTTTTATTTACTGACTTGTATTTTACCTTATTAGGTTAGACATCACAACAGTCATCTATTACTAGGTACTTAGATTCTAGAATCTGAAGCGTTTTGTTCAACAATCAAACGAATGTCAGTATCTACCTGAATAACCCCCGAATTCACAAACGTCAGTCAACGCTAGCACGCGCTCTAGCTCATGCTGTCCCGTTAAGTAACAAAGATCTTACGGTGGAATTCACAAAAGCAAATTAAATAGTTGAGCGTTTAACAAATACTTGAACAACGCTCAAACTGTTTTTTCGCATTCACAAAGGTTCATCAATTGTTCCTCCTCTCACGTGATTAAACTAAGTTGATTAAGCACTCAAACGAGAAAATCGTATTCATGAAAGACAATCAGCGTGCCACAGATAATAAAATGCCATAAAATGTGACAAATAGCATGCTCAAATATTTAAAAAGTTGAGAGCGGTCGCGACCTATCTTAAATATTTGGTTTGGAAGTATTTCAGCTTTAACGCCCGTTTTAAGGACTTTGGTAGAAGAAGTACCCCTTGTTAGAAGTCTCTGTAATGTGTAATACCTAGAAACACTACAGAAATATGTTAAAACGCAATTTCAAATGCTACTAAGAATTGCAGTTTCCGACAAAAGAAATTAGTCAGCACGTCCCCAAATTGGAAGAAAAACAATCAAGCAACACAGCCGATATACGGAATACTCCTCGCTCTCCATCATTATGCCAAGGGCAGTTATCAAAGACCCACAATCAGAACATCATACTACCATTTCCAAAAGACTCTTCCAGACTCCAATGTTTGCTAAACTGTAGCTTGGAATGCTTGGATGCCAATGCCAGTTAATAAGAAACCTGAGTCAAAAGAATACCATTGTACCATTATCAAAAAGAGTCCAGTGTGTGCCTTTCTAGAGTGTAGTGAACTTGAAGATTCAAAGTGTGGCTACCCATGTTTCTATCTAAATTTGAAGAATAGCTGTCGGACAAACACATTATTGCTTCATTAAAGGCTCTGGACCACAATAAAGAGACTGTTTGGTATTCTCAAAAGAAGATTTTCTTGTCCTTATTTATATCAATTATTGGGAATGGCCTATGTTGGTATAGTTATAATCCCACCAACAACAGTGGAATGTGCAGTGTACAGTGGCTCTGTTAGGAACACATGAAGTTAAGTCGTTGGTGTTGTGTAGAAGGCACCTAACATAATGTAATAGTGTAGTGAACACAAACTGCATAAATAAACACCGTCAAATCAATATTTGTTTTATTTAACAACTAATTATTACACAGTTCTAAAACACAAGTTCTTTTCCTAATCTATCCACCCATCATGTCTCACTGCAGGGGAAAAGTCATCACTCTCAGTTTTTAAGTTATTGAAATAAAAAAGGTGTGCACCTACTTATTACTTAAGGTTGTATGTTTGTTTCCCCCTATACACCTAAAATTGTGTAATGAATATTTGTGTCTATCCTGTATTTGGGTGTTATATCTATTTACTAAAGTACCTATGTACACACATCAAAACTGTCTAGGGATATCTTTTTTCTAATATTTCATAAAGTTAAGTTTGTTCACAATTCTTTATACAATCTGAAAGGGCAGATAAGGCAGTTTCTGTGTTCTAAAAATTTATATGTTGGTATCAATATTTTAATTTTTACAGCCTCCCAAATACCTATACTTTGTATGAAAATGCTTGAGATATCCCTAGACACTTTTGAGCAGTGTATTAAGAAACAATATTGTTTGTTCAGTCTTCATAATCTATGCTAAATTTTGGGAGCAGTGACCCCAGTGTAGATCTTGATATAAATTATGAGTTTCATGATAATTAATAAAAACACAAAACAAAAAATGAATAATTTATTTTATTTAATTCAAAAATAACAAATAAACTATAGTTTCACACAGTTGAAATAGAACATTACAATGTGAAATCACAACAAAACACAACAAGATAACAATTAGATAAGATGAGGAACACATTATTGCACACTAAATTATTAGTAAAATTATTGGTATGAAAGTAATACATTTTCACCATAAAATACAACTTAGGCAGTCTTATTGCTAAAAACAATCTCTTTCAGACAACCTACAGGCAGAGGAATAGTGATAGAAAAGGTTAGCAAGTCAAGCTAGTTTGTTGCTGAAATACCCAGCAGAATGGTACTGTCTTTTTAAAAAAAGGCTATCATTTTAAACATTATATATATTGCATTTGTATATTCAGTGTCCACTATTGATTTGATGCAAGTGGTTAAAGATTCGAACAGCTATGAAATACATATTTTGCTGTTATGCCTGCCAAATTAAAGTTCATAGTAAGTTATGTGTTTTACAAACAATACCAATACATATAATACATTAAATGCTCCTCAGTGTCAAAATTCTATTGAACAAATAGTCTACTACCAATAAAATTGATTGTTTTGGCATAAAACATAATTCTTCTTCTCTTGCAACTTCTAGGTCTTCTTCTCCATATAAAGTTAGTCACTATAGCGGTCACAGTTGGCAAATAATATGCAATATCATCATATTTTATGTTCAACTTTTATGGTACTACTGCCTTATTAATTATTTCCTTCATTTTGGTTATCTGCTACTCTTTGAAGAGCTGGAAAGTAAAATACTTGTTAATTACATTTGTTTTTCAGCAAATAAAGAAAGGTTAAATTTACACAGTGAAACTTTTAACATCAAACAAAAAACTGTATTGATTTTAACTGACTGTATGGAAGATTGTACAGCTAAATAGAGTTATTTGCTTACCTAATAATCCATTTCCAAACTATCAATTTTCAGCTTGGCTTATTTTATTTGAGTTATTGTCTTTGCAGGTACTTTATCTGCAGTCAAGATCTGATAAGATCAAGTGCAAGATCTTACACTGACTGTAACGATGATCTTCCAGAAACCCAGATAATTACTTGTAAATGTAGTTACACAAATTAACAAATTTAAATATTAATTTAATACGTAATTCTAACCTAAATTCTAAAAATGACTGATTGACACATATTTGACATTTGGTTGCGTTCCGTTTTTACATAAATATTGTTTTAAAAATGAAAAAGTATTGTTTTGTTTATTCCATTTATTTTTTTTGTTCAAACATGCGTAAATTTCGAATTAATAATCAAGCTACGTTACAGTCATCTTAAATTGAGATAGATCTGTGAATAAACCCAAGAATTGTTCATTTCCAGCAATAATTTCGACAAACAACGAAACGAATCGAGGCACAAAACCATAGTTCCATCAAATGGTTAGCGAGAACGAATGATTCTTTTTGCAATGTTGGCATTTCGGTTTGTTTGAAAGATGCTC
This sequence comes from Udea ferrugalis, assembly GCA_950022985.1. Classification (NCBI taxonomy): domain Eukaryota; kingdom Metazoa; phylum Arthropoda; class Insecta; order Lepidoptera; family Crambidae; genus Udea; species Udea ferrugalis. The sequence goes on along the minus strand of OX465541.1, from coordinate 9,793,203 downwards.
AGCTGATCACGGTAGAAAACTGCTTAATGAACGTTTGTGAATAGCATTTAAGTTAAGCGTGCGATTAAACTAATGGCTTAATTAGTTGAGTGAGTGATCTGATTTGCCTTTGTGAATTCCACCGTTAGAGCTATGCTTCTGAGGGATGCTCAACCTTGATGCGCATCGTCAAAATGTTAACGTGATTAACGCCCGAAATCACAAACGCAAATCTACATTGAGAATCCTTCAGACGTTTTCAGACATTTTACAGGACAGCGTGAGCTTAGCGTTGTGAATTCGGGGGTAAGGATCATTAATGTTAGGTTTAATATTACACACTTACTGCAGTCTATGTAAGGCTTTGCCTTAGGTTATGGAATTCAAAAACGAACACTTGCTTACCTGTAAACACTTAGTTGGCAATAAATTTTGAAGTCCAAATAATAAGTGAAGGTAGGTACTTAAATAATCTTCATTGCACAAAAAAAACTTACATACATCACGTGAGAGTAGAAGAACATGATTTGTAGAATTCGGTGAAGGAAATTATATTCCACAAACACCCAGTCCCAGCACAAATATCTGTTTCATGAACATTTTTTTTTGCTGGTTTTATAGTTGCCTTTAGGCGCAGAAGTTTGCTACAAAAGATGGCATTGCACCAGTCAAAGTCTCATCAGTACGTTAGTAAGGTTTTACCATCATAAGGTAGAATTCAATATGCATTTCCCAATTTTCGCTATTCCCCCCTGCTGGCTGGTGGTCCTTGACTCCTTGCTGTCCATTTGTTTTCGTTAGATGCCTTCAGAAGAAGACACGATGAGAACATCGTGTCTTAGGTCTACCTGGGCCTCGACCACCAATTCTTGGTCGCCATAAGAGCCGAACTTACAACAGTATATTTTTTTTACGTGGGGAATCCTTTTATGGACTTCCCGACCTCCGGGGTTAGGGCGGGGGTGTGTAAGGCTCGAATGCCGTGAGGCGGCAGGCACTAGTCACTAAACCCCCCGGTGACCGGCTTCAGCGCGTATCCCGAGGTCCCCGTGATCTCTGGTCTAGAACTCGGTGCCAGCGGACCGCTGCCGCGCTATGCTAATTAATTCATTCATTTAATTAATTATGCGTAATTATGTTACTGGGTTAAGCTCGTTTAAAATAGTGTTCAATGAATAAATACATTTATTTTGGCATAGCCAGCCCAGCCCAAGCAGCTATACCTCCCCTCTACACCCGCCGGTGTGTACGGCGGCGAGAGGTCACCCTTACACCGCCGCCATTCCTCGGGGCCACTTGGAATGGAGGCACACAGCTCCCACCGTCGCCTCCTTTAGTCCAGTCTTACGACAGGCGGGGGGGAACCGTGGCAAGATTCTAACGCCCCATACCACAGCTGCACAGGAAACTTACAACAGTATGATGTAACATGTCGTAACATTTCAGCGAGCGCGATCACGCTGCTTTTTCGGTGGAAGTTTTCTTATGTCAATTTGAACATTGATAGGGTCGGCACGAGAGCGGCACGCGCGGTACAGCGGTGTGTATCGGAAGGCTTGCCGCACACTTGCGACATGTCCAAAATAAAGGAGAACATTCAGGTCTCGAACAAATTGTACCCAAAAATTAAAGTGCCGGCCAGACACTCCAATGGCAGTCTGAACTTTCAGGGCTTCATTTCCAATATGATTCCAGTATCACTCGTATTTTTGTCTGGCCGCACCTTCATTTTTGGGTACGAAATGCATGTTCCCCTTTTGAGTGTGCCTAAGTCCCTCGAGTATTCATAAAAATGTTAATCAGTAGATACAATTTAACATTCCATTACATAGCTAACTATTCGAGTGTTCTGTCGCACAAATGATCACATATTATTCAATAGAACAATCGTGCCAAACGAGTGTCTATGAACACAATTAAAACCCAAAGCATTACTAGCACCATGCCAACCTTGTGAGAACCTTTGCAAGCCTCTCCTTAAGAACTTCATGCTCATCGGAGAAAACCTTCGCAGGGTCAGTCGGGTGCAATCATTCAACATACAAACATAGTTAGTGAGCGAGCGGAAGTCTGCACAGTAAAATGTGCTATAAAATGTCTTTAAGAAACTTTATTTTTCGTGTTGACGTGTAGGGCGTATGCGCCCAATCTTATTCTTTATCACACAGCTTAATTATTTTGGCAAATAACACAATTCATCGGCCACTGTTTCGGGGTCATTCGAAGTGTGTAACTGCGCATCGCCTGATCTTATCTCAAGTCATGATCTATTAAGTAGGATGTAACGAAATAATAAACAAATAGGAGTTACACGCTCGTACTATGCTTAATTAAGTAATTGTTTTGAAACTCTTAGTAGGGCGTTCCCTGTACTTTGAACTCGTGACTTAAGTGGAGTATCTCCCACATAAAATAATAGGATTATCAATAAGTAGTTTAATAAAAACTACTCGAATTCGATATTTTGGAAGAAAGGAATTAATCGATGAATTATTCACAGTTATTTTATTTGCGATAAAGTTGCGATTTCTTCGTAAGTGGAAAACGCCGTTTAAAACCCATACAACTCAGACAATAGTTCCAATACGGTCGAATGAAGCTTCTGAGTGCACCGTTTGATGACGCAAAGCTGATTCCCTCTGACTAAGTATGTAGCCGTTTGAGATGTAGCCACGAGCTCACCCTACGTTGTGTAATTAAAATCATAACATTTTCATGAAGTTAATAAATGAGCCAACGACTTCTGTTAGAAATATAACAATACATTTCTGATAACAACCATTTTTTACAAGCCAACCCAATTATTTGGGCAGAGCGTATAAAGTTGTATATTTTCTCAAGAAGACGAGCATATCAGTCAAGCACTCCTCATGATTCACGGCATTCTTCAGTTATCAGGGTTCGGGCTCTGGCTGACCCTGGAGATAAGGCACTATTTAAATTATTTATTTTACGCTTGAACCGTTACTTCAACAAACTGTGAGATTGGTAATTAATTTAAAATTGAATAGTGATGAAATCAGCCAATTTGCGGTAATTACACGCAAAAAAAAGAGAATTTGGCTCGTTACTTATTGAAAGGCTATGTTAAAGTCTACGATTTGCATAGCCTATGTAGAAGTACTAAAGAAATTGAATTTTAAAGATAACTCACTACGAGCGAAGTGAGTTTTGGCGCCAATCGGAATAACATTACTGATCTGACTAATTGCAATGCAAAATTCTGAGTTAGGTAGGTAGTCCGCTTTCGAGTTTGCGGTTATGGTCACGACAAAATGGCGGCTGCACTTTTTATACGTTTGAGGTGCTTTCGCACGTTGTATAAAGTGTACCTGTATATTTTTTGTCAGAAATGTATTGTATTTAACCAAATAAATGATATTTCCCATCCAAGAGGCGAAATCATTATTGTATCTACGTGAATTTAATTAGTAGTGGTCGTAAAAAACGGTAACTGCCCAGTATCAGTTACACGCGCATGCGCGGTGCTCCTGATCTTATAATAGACTATATCATCGTAGCTTGCTATTGTCCGCATATTATTATAATTATTCGTGTACTTACTAAGCAAGTTAGAAAAATAACGTTATTAATTATGTAGGTAATTTTACATCATCCATCTTCAAATCGAATTTAATTGTCATAGAACATAATATTATTTCCTTCTTTTCGTTAGGTTAGTGAGAAACTTCAATGTCAGATGTTATCAAGCAGCCCTACTTACTACGACTTACATCTAGCGACGTCTACCAGCACCAACCAGTTGGTTAAGGTGTCTCCCGAAGCACGGAGATGCCCGCAAAATACATCAGTAAAATTTTCACTTACACCCCTGTCCAACAATCCGCAGTGAGCCCACGTGTTGGAGTATGGCTCACGCCACCTTATAGTTGCGGTGAGGGCAGTGCCCAGCAGTGGGACGTATATAGACAGTTTATTATTTTCGTTAAGAGTGATGTTATAATCCGTTGGGGGGCTAAGTTAAGACATGTACGTGTGTGTACTTAAAGCAAAATAAAGATTATCTTCATCTGGTAGGTAATTAAACGCAGATTTGTAAATATCTATCTCTTATTAGTATTTTTAACTCTTTTGTTTATAAAAAGCCATTACCTACTTATCTATGTAATATTCAGTTATTTGTGATGCGAAAGTACATAACTGCAAGTACACAACGACGGAAAAGATATAAAAAAACAACTATATAGTTCAATGTCTATTTGTATTGATTGACCTTCGCCAATGAGCGGTCGACAGATATAGCTTGAAATACAGGGTGGTTTTAGCCTAAAAAAATTAGTCAATAAAGGATTGATTGATCTGCACTTGTAGTTCAACTTGTGTAATAATATCGTGACGTGCGCTGGTAGTCCATGAATGAAGTATATTACCAAAACATAAATAAAAAAAGCTACATGATAAAACCCTAAAAAATAAAAATATCAACGCAGGTAAAATCCAGTTTCTGATGCCAATTTTGGCAAAAATTTGGCAAGTACTTGCAAGATCACCCTGTATAGGGTACTGCCCACTAGCGCCACCAATAGTTTTTAATGAGTTATTTTGTTTTAGCATTAGGGATAATGCATTATCATCTTACTAAAGATAGGAAAACCAGAAAAATGCATTCGGTCTTGGCCCCGCCTGATGCCAAGACCGAATGCATTTTTCTGGTTTTCCTATCTTTAGTTTTTTATGAATTGTGTTTTTCATGATATTTAAACAAAGATCATAAAACATGATATTTTCTGTACTTTAAGATGTTAACACATTATAAGACCGCCTAAATTTTACGTTGTTCTCTGTAATTTATTTGAAATGTATTTTTTTGTACAATAAACAATATCCATCTATCTATCTCTGTGGAAATAAGCCAATTTGTGATTTAACTATAAATCACAAATTGGCCACTTTTTGCTGGTAAATTTCCTCTTGTAGTTAAAAAGTCTGAGTTGACTATTTTGTGACAACTTCATGTAGAGTGATGTTAGTTACATACCCCCTTATTCATAAAAACGAACGCAACGCTAAAGCATTGTTTAAGCAATTGACGTGTTATGTCACTCGCAAATGGCGGCAGCAACAATAATGAAAGTGACAAAGCTATACAAAAGCTATCGTGTTGTTGAAAAGCTGTTAAAGTTTTTATGAATAAGGGGGTGAGTCTATACCTTAAAGCCATTTACGATATAATATTAAACACAAATATATTTTCAAACTCGAACCAGCTGATGCTGATATAAGCGCGTTCATCCGAACAGTCTTCAGCTTTATAATATAAGTATAGACGTTCCGGAGGCAGTTATGTATAACTGACCCTCACCCTGTATAACTGATACCTCGAGTAATACTTGACAGATGTAGGTAATTCTCGAGACGTTTCGAAATGCACGTGTTTCAAGTATATTACTCCCTAAGGGTAAGTACCTGTCACGGTTTAGCAGTTTACTGACCTTTTGATAATGGTTTCTACAGAAAAACATAAGTTTATTTATCAGTTCGTAAACAATATACAAAACAGAATAAAAATAATTAGGTCATCGAAATATTTATAACCTATTTTCATGTCAAAGTAAGGTCCATGTCATAGATAGATTATTAACTTGCACTTATTTTCTACTCATTATGCACGTAAACGGTGTTATAGATTTAAAGCTCGTATCTTGCATTGAACCTATCTTGTCTGAGGAACCTATTGAATTTATTTTTACCGCTTGACTGCATCATGAAGTTTTAATCGTATGATAGCAGAACAGCAGAACCTCCTTGGTAGACGTCGAGGGCCACTACACTACAGAAGATTTACACTACTGTAACCATAGACGACGACCATAGATCGATGCGTTCTGTCAATCACATCAATTTGGGCGCGCACTTTTGGTTTGGAATCTCCATCACGAAATAAGCTTGTAAAAATATTGTGTGCATTGCGGGTGAACTCCTATTTTCTTGGTTTTGGGAACCATTATTTAATTGTTTTAGTTTAAAGAAGTCTATTTCTGAGTTACTTCCCAAAACTCACTTATATTGACCACATTTTTACAACAATGCCAATTCAAGTCCAACTAATAAATTCATTTGACAGCTGCCAGTGTCATTGGAAATTATACTTTATGCAATACTATAAGAGTTCAAGTGTTCTGTCAGGCTCAATAGTCAAGCCACAGCTCATGAATCGTATTGAAGTACAATTTCAAATGATACTGGCACCTCTCAAAATGTATTTTTTAGCTTAGTGGTTAAAAGACCGATTTTAAAGATAATGAAATTAAATAAAAAGACACATTTTAATACAAACCCTTTATTGTATCACGCCCTTTAAACCTCACTTTAATCTAAGTCGTATTTACACTATACAATACTCCATAAGCGAAGAGTAAAAATAAATAAAAAATAACATCCATTACAAACGTCGATATGTCGTATTCACTACTAAAATAAAAACATTTTTTAAGAAAATAAAATCACAATATTAAAAATCATCAACAGCCATTTTGATAATCTCATAAGAGAACATTAATAAAATTTATTTAATTAGTAATAAAGTATTTTCAATTAATCACGTATACATGCTACTGGTTTTGTTGTTTGCCTAGCTTTTTTTGTAATTTTTATTCTAATTTCTTAGTTTTAAGGCTGAAAATATGTGACAATGTGCAATTTCTAAATTAAAACTACAAAATCCGCCAGTACAAAGAATGTAATACTACATCTCTTCAGGTAACTAATTAGAAATTAAAACTATTTGTATTGAGTCCACCACATCTCAAGAGTAACTCTGTGGACTTCTAACTGTCTCGAAGTATGGAAGTTCAAGGCATTGATAGCTCAATGCATGTTATGCTGACATTATAGCATCCAATCTCGTAATATATTGGTAATATAGGTAATCTGTGGGAACTCAGTATTTGCGGGGGATCCCGCAAGAGTTTAATGAGGTAATTACATGAAAATCTAAATTCAATACTAAATAAAGATTAAATTTCACATTGTAATTAGAAAAGAGGGAAAAATTAGGCTTATTCTTTCTTTAGATAAATTGAATGCTTGGGAATCTTTAAACATCATCTGACTCTGAAATGGGTACAAACATTGATACAGTGTCAAATTGTATTAGTTTTACAGTAAGACTTAAGATTAAGCACATTTCAAAGTACCAGAAAATAATGAAAGATCTCAATATACCGAGTTTTGATGCCATACAGTGTTGGCAGTGTTACGCTCTCGGTGTGGTGGACTTTACACATGCTCAGATATTTCATACCGTAACTAATAATTTCTATACCTATTGGGTACTTTATCAATAGGTTTTATTACTTGAGGGATTAAAGTTTTGTTAAATGGCGCTACTGTCGCTGTATTACATACTGAATTAATTTCGAACGTTTATCAAACTTGAACGGTTAATTTTAGAGCAGGACTGAATTTTTCGCTTCTGGTTCTAGAACTTTATCAATCACATATAGGATTTGCCAGTTATTTTTTTACTTTAGCAACAGTAGTAGCTGCAGTATTCGGTCAACGGCATGACAAGCTACCCAATTCCGGTCATACCTCTAAGCCACGAAGTGACACTTAACAAGAGCAAGATAAAACGGAAATGGGTAGCCTGATGAACCGTTGACTGTACCTTTCTAACTTTAAGTATCGTACAGCACTAGTGGCGCCACCAATTCTTATTTATCCTTAGAGGGTAATTTAAACCACGATATCCTTTCTATACGAAGATCACAGTTCTGTAAAGTCTACTTATAGACATCGCATTTGTAAATATTTTGTGATTAAGATTCATAATCGAATTCCGAAGATTCATTAGTCGATATAATCTCCCAAATCTCGTCATTTTCATTGTCAATACCGTTTATTTTTTAATTAAGTATAGTCTATTAATACCGCAGCTTAAATTATCAAATAAAGCCCTTTCATTAAAATGTAGTTCTATGATTATTGATTTTATAATCAGAAAAATACATAATTTTACCTAGAGAAATCTCTTCAGGATTCTTTTTAAAAGGCTTGGGCTATCATTATAATTTTTAGATATCAATTGAACATAAAAATCACTGTATTTTTCATCCAATATTTGATCTAATCTGAATAGTTCACAATATCACATATTTTAAGAGAGATAGAGAATACATTAGTGTGATGTAAGACAGAGACCGATATAGTTATTTGACGCACCGAATTTCTTCAAGGCACATTCACAAATCTTTTGTTTTCACTCATCTACCTCACACCCGCTAGACGCCATGTTTGATTTTGAAATGAAGTATGTCTACAACCCGAGTCAATACTGAAGATTGTCGAAATTTAATAGATTGTGGAATCCGTTATATTTATAATAAGACGTCCTAGGCGACTTTCAACCACAGTGGCGAATCTCAGTGCTATTAATAACCAAGTAGGCACGGAAGAGATATTATAGTGCGCAATAGACAATATACGGTGCACTCCATTTTCCATCGCTTTTCTATGACTTGATAGGACGACAGATTGACATGACCGGAGAACAAAATGTATGGGATTGACATAAGCCGCGCTAAATCACGTGATCAATCCCATACATTTTGTTCTTTTCTAACTTCGCTATCTTTTTCTAAATGTTACTTTGGCTAAGCCCCCAGAACCGACTATTTTCATGCCCTATCCGACAGCATGGATCATCTTAGTTTTCGTATACGGAGCAATCAGCCTCCACTGGCCTAGTCAACTAGATTTAAAAACACAAATATAAACATGTTGGTCCACACAGGATTCGAACCTACGCCCTTCGACTAAGAGTCTAACGCTCTAACCGTTACACCACGGAGGCAGTTCCGTTACATGACGAAATAGTCTAATACTTTGACAGATTCCACTCGCCCGTTCTAAGGAGTCTAGAGGCTGTAAGGTCGATATTTCTCATGTATTTTGCCTTAAAACTTAGTTTGTCAGTTTTCGTTAGTTTTGCACAGAGATGGCCGTTTCCGGTGCGCTGGTAATGGCCAGGGTGGTGGAAGTGGTGGCCGTGGGCAGCGTGGAGACGGTCTGGGCCTCTTTGTCGAGCGGTCTGAAGGACCAGTTGCCCGCTCCGTCGAATTCTAGCACGTGGGTGTGGTATTTCCTGTAATGAAAGTTAAGTAAGTCAATATGCTTATAGCGAGAGTTGATTTCAAAATCTACCGAATTCTCGAGGATATTTATATTGATGGATTTTGATGTGTCTTAAGGAGATTCGACATGCAAAATGACGGTGGTATTGACGGTCCATTAAAAGATGTTTTTCCTATAAACCTATGTTTCCAGATCAGGATCTACCTCTGCGTCAGGAATGTAGATTATGAAAACTACAGTAACATCCATACCGTCTCACTGCTGAGCAAAGTCATAGCAACAATAATTGATCACGTGATCTGTCCAGTATTTTTGTGGATAAATCATTTCTTAATCTTTTTTGAATTGCCGGGATCAATGGTCAAAGCCGGTGAGAACTTCACCTGGCTATTGAAAAATCAGCCCCGAATGTGTAAAATGTATGATAATAATGTTTGGACCAATGATTGTCCTCTGACCAAGGTCCCCCCTCTAGCTGACTTCACCTTCCAGTCAGGGGCCCCTTCCGGTCTGGGGCCCGCCCGGCTGGGGGGCCCTTTCGCCTGGGCCCCTTAATGTCCTCTGACCAACAGTCCCCTTCTAGCTCAGGGCCCCTTCCGGTCTGGGGCCCCTTCCCTTCACCTGGGGGCCTCTTCCAGCATGGGCCCCTCATAAGCCCCTGTCCCACTCACCAGACGCTGGGGCGATGCGTGATGGAGAGCAGCGTGATGCCCTCGCGCACGGCCGCCTCGTACATCACCACCTCTGTCTCCATGGAGACGGCGCTCGTGCACTCGTCCAGTAGGGCGTATACCGGCCTGGGAACACAAAAATAGTACTTTAGACCGGGCCCGTTCACGATCTGAAGGAAATAACTACGAACACAACCAAACAATATTTCAAAAGACCTGGTTAATTCTTAAAAAACCGAAACGTTAAGTTTAAATGCAAAATTTTAATCTCAGTTGCACTTTCAATGAGTAATCGAAAAATTCCACTCAGTAGAACATCTTAATTTTTTCTGTCAGTCAGAACATAGTGAAAGACTATGTCCTTAAAACATGTTTTCCTACGTATGCATTTTTGTGCAATAAAGACCATTAAAATGTATTTATCTATGGTGGGTTACAATCTTCATTACAGCTATTCAGTTAGCCTTTCACCTTAGCCTTTACCAGCACCAGCTCAGTACCATGGGTGGGTCTTGCTGAGGTCGTTTCATACCGCGATCGTTTCGGACCGTGGTATAGTGGTGTGATTGTCCCAAGTTATCTTATGATGTGTCGATTTGGACTACAGTTCAAAAATGGCCAAGTACGCATTTTGTTATAGTTTTGTAGATCCGTCCAAAACGATAATTATTTTGTTCCCTACTGCGGTTCGTATCGACACATTTATAACAAACTAGCTGTCCCAACAGACTTCGTTCTGTTGTCAAACATTCAGTGTCACGTGACAGGTAGGAACAGTTGCTATGAGGAAACTAAATTGTGGTTTTTCACTATATTCCTAGCATTTTCTCATGTTTACTCACCTTTTATACCTTCCCTAGACCATCACAAATATTTTAAAACCATGATTAGCCAAATCGGTTCTGCCGTTCTCGAGTTTTAGCGAGACTGACGAACAGCGATCCATTCTTATATATAGAGATTTAAGGCGATTTACACCGCGGTCCGGAAGGACCATTTCAGAAATAGCTCTCGGCCGATTCACACCGCTCTTGGTGGAAAACGACCCAAGACCCTAGAAACTGTCATCTCACCTATGGTAGAACATCCTCGCCATAGCCATCCGCTGCTTCTCCCCTCCAGACAGTGTGGCCCTCCAGTCCCTCTCGGCGTGGAGCCCGCCGTGCCTGGCTGCGCACGCGCCGAGGTTGACCAGGTTTAGCACGTAGTCGGCGCGCGCTTCGGCGGATGGGCCGTGGGTTCGCGCCGGGTAGGTCACCTGGTCGAGGAGGGTGCCTACTGACATGTACGGCCTGGGGAATGGGAGAAAAATATTTGTTAATATTTACAAAAGGAACTGTCAAAGTGTATTTCTTATATACGTTGGACTATACCATAAAAAAAACATTCAGTTTAAATTAAAAAAAAGACATTTGTGTGTATTATGTAAATTCAATAATTTTATTAATCTTAGCATTTAAAATAGGTACTACCAATCCACATGTACCTTGAGGCACGGCAATGTGCAAGATTTAGTCATTTCAAAGATTTTTTTTTATGTCCACATAATGTTATTTACTTTCTCACACTTTTCAAAGTATTCAACTTAAGGCAAATTCTAGTTATGATAAATCTACTTACGATAGATTCTACATTTGTAAATTTTGAAAAGTGTGAGAAAGTAAGGGACATAATTGTGAAATCAAAAATTATCTCTACAAAGCATAAAACAAATAGCTTCCTCTGTCAATATGTTCGCTTAAATCTAAGACTATGCGCAATGGATTATTAACTTTTCGAAATATATCAAATTTAGGATCTGTCGTAATAGAATCGTCGTCAGTGGAATCAGTCCAATGTAGAATCTGCCTTAAGAAGAATATGGTGTCAAAACCAGAATCTGTCCAATGATGATATGGCTGCAATAGACACGGATATAGCTCCCCCTACCGCTGCGGTTGAATCTGTTCAGTGTAGAATCTGTCCCATGTAGAATCTACCAATGTAGAATCTACCAATGTAGAATCTACCAATGTAGAATCAGGCCAATGTAGAATCTGACAATGTAGAATCTGCAAATGAAGAATCTACCAATGTAGAATCTGGCCGATCTAGAATCTGCCAATGTAGAATCTATCCAATGTAGAATCTATCCAATGTAGAATCTATCCAATGTAGAATCAGTCCGATCTAGAATCTATCCAATGTAGAATCTGTACAATGTAGAATCTGTCCAATGTAGAATGTGTCCAATGTAGAATCTGTCAAATGTAGAATCTGTCCAATGTAGAATCTGTCAAATGTAGAATCTGTCAAATGTAGAATCTGTCAAATGTAGAATCTGTCAAATGTAGAATCTGTCCAATGTAGAATCTGTCAAATGTAGAATCTGTCCAATGTAGAATCTGTCAAATGTAGAATCTGTCAAATGTAGAATCTGTCAAATGTAGAATCTGTCCAATGTAGAATCTGTCAAATGTAGAAACTGTCAAATGTAGAATCTGTCAAATGTAGAATCTGTCAAATGTAGAATCTGTCAAATGTAGAATCTGTCAAATGTAGAATCTGTCCAATGTAGAATCTGTCAAATGTAGAATCTGTCTAATGTACAATCTGTCCAATGTAGAATCTGTCCAATGTAGAATCTGTCCAATGTAGAATCTGTCCAATGTAGAATCTGTCAAATGTAGAATCTGTCCAATGTAGAATCTGTCCAATGTAGAATCTGTCCAATGTAGAATCTGTCAAATGTAGAATCTGTCAAATGTAGAATCTGTCCAATGTACAATCTGTCCAATGTACAATCTGTCCAATGTAGAATCTGTCAAATGTAGAATCTGTCCAATGTAGAATCTGTCCAATGTAGAATCTGTCAAATGTAGAATCTGTCCAATGTAGAATCTGTCCAATGTAGAATCTGTCATTGGTAGAATCTGTCGTTAGTAGAATCTGTCATTGGTAGAATCTGTCGTGCGGTAGAATCTGTCAAATGTAGAATCTGTCATTGGTAGAATCTGTCCTTAGTAGAATCTGTCCAATGTAGAATCTGTCCTTAGTAGAATCTGTCATTGGTAGAATCTGTCATTGGTAGAATCTGTCGTGTCGATGATGAGGCTGTAATAGTGCCTAGTACAGTTCCCCCTACCTCTGCGGGATGTAGAACATGATGGGTCGTGAGTCGCAGTGCAGATGCGTGTCGAGACTGGCCTCGTCGGCGCAGTGCGGACACTCGCACGGCTTCGGCACGGATAAAGCGCCGCCGAACACCGGCCACAGACCGGATATTATCCGGAACAGGCACAGATAGACACCCATACTGAACGAATACAACTAAGGTTACATCTGTCCAATGTACAATCTGTCAAATGTAGAATCTGTCAAATGTAGAATCTGTCAAATGTAGAATCTGTCAAATGTAGAATCTGTCCAATGTAGAATCTGTCAAATGTAGAATCTGTCATTGGTAGAATCTGTCATTGGTAGAATCTGTCATTGGTAGAATCTGTCATTGGTAGAATCTGTCATTGGTAGAATCTGTCATTGGTAGAATCTGTCATTGGTAGAATCTGTCATTGGTAGAATCTGTCATTGGTAGAATCTGTCGTGTCGATGATGAGGCTGTAATAGTGCCTAGTACAGTTCCCCCTACCTCTGCGGGATGTAGAACATGATGGGTCGTGAGTCGCAGTGCAGATGCGTGTCGAGACTGGCCTCGTCGGCGCAGTGCGGACACTCGCACGGCTTCGGCACGGATAAAGCGCCGCCGAACACCGGCCACAGACCGGATATTATCCGGAACAGGCACAGATAGACACCCATACTGAACGAATACAACTAAGGTTACATCTGTCACATGTACAATCTGTCAAATGTAGAATCTGTCAAATGTAGAATCTGTCAAATGTAGAATCTGTCCAATGTAGAATCTGTCAAATGTAGAATCTGCCAAATGGAGAATCTGTCCAATGTAGAATCTGTCCAATGTAGAATCTGTCCAATGTAGAATCTGTCAAATGTAGAATCTGTCCTTAGTAGAATCTGTCTAAGGTACAATCTGTCAAATGTAGAATCTGTCAAATGTAGAATCTGTCCAATGTAGAATGTGTCCAATGTAGAATCTGTCAAATGTAGAATCTGTCAAATGTAGAATCTGTCCAATGTAGAATCTGTCAAATGTAGAATCTGTCAAATGTAGAATCTGTCCTTAGTAGAATCTGTCGTTAGTAGAATCTGTCATTGGTAGAATCTGTCATTGGTAGAATCTGTCGTGCGGTAGAATCTGTCATTGGTAGAATCTGTCGTGTCGATGATGAGGCTGTAATAGTGCCTAGTACAGTTCCCCCTACCTCTGCGGGATGTAGAACATGATGGGTCGTGAGTCGCAGTGCAGATGCGTGTCGAGACTGGCCTCGTCGGCGCAGTGCGGACACTCGCACGGCTTCGGCACGGATAAAGCGCCGCCGAACACCGGCCACAGACCGGATATTATCCGGAACAGGCTGGGGACAACGATATTTGCTTTATTTACTGATGCAAGTTCACAATTTATTTAAAAAAGTATGACATCAAAGGGGAAGCTTATGATAATAATAAATAACATTTATTGAACAAAAGCAGTAACGGCAAGAGGACATTATTTGTACAATCAAAGATTATCGCTACAAAGCAATCTCTTATAGACAACCTTCGTTAAAAGTTCTTCTACAGGAAACAGATTTGTGCAGTGTAAAACAGACCATTAATTTTAAAACATATACAGTAAATGAGGTTTCTAAATACAATGTTAGTGTTTAATCAAAATTATGCTGTATGATTTTTCAAAATCTGTCCATCCGGAAATCGCTGAAGTAGACTTATTTGTTCAGCATCAACCAGAGCTATTAACTCATATTTACCGAGATTTGAGGGAGCCGATTAGGCGCGACGATAAGCAGATGAGTTCCGGGCGCGATGTAAGCAGCTCATGAAATCTATGAAAAGTGCCTTTAGACAGCAGTGGCATTACCTTCCTACAACGGAAGCAGTCAGAATGCCTCTGACTACGTCGTTCCAGGATAAGTTATGGAGCTTTTTCCTCAAAATGTCCATTCACTCAAAGTTGCAGAATTATGGACGTAGGTCTGGTTCTTACCTGGACTTTTTGGGATCTAACTATCCAGCAATCTATGTAGTAAGTAGCAGAGCCATTCCTGAATGTTTAACTGGATTGTCTGGAAATAACATCCATCTAGAAATCTACAAAGTAGACCTTTAAGCAGAGGCATAAAGTCATTTTTACCTGGACTTGCCGCAGCCGTTGTGCAGGTGGATCGAGAGGTCGTTGTGTATGACACTTACTTTATATACAGGCTGGGTTTTTCAAGTGGGCTAAACTATTAGGAATATCCAAAAAAAAATACAAAAACGTACGTTCGTAAGGAACATAATCATATTTTATTAAAAATGAGGCCTTTCCTTAAGTTTGCCATATAATGTTACTTCCCAGAAATTGATCCTTATAAGTAACACTACGAGATGGTATAATAATACAGGTGACCTTTTTTTCAAAACCCACAGGTTCGATTCCCGGCTAAGAAAAAAGTTGATTGAAAAATCCGAGTCTGCATTTTTAATTTTTCCAAAATTGACCTCGAGACTCCTTTCAGATTTTTTTGACATTCCTCATAATTTTGGATTTTGCCTAACACGCCCTCTTTGAGAACTCACCCTGTTTAGTGAGGCCTGTATCATTACCTGGACTTGCCGCATCCGTTGGGCCCGACGATGAGCAGATGCGTGCCGGGCGCGATGTGCAGCGACACGCCGCTCGCCACGACGTCGCACGACGGCGTCACGATGGGCACAACGTGCAGGTGGATGGACAGGTCGTTGTGTATGACACTTACTCTATATGTATACCGGCTGAGTTTTTCAAGTGGACGTAGGCCAAATCCAAAATTATGAGGAATATCAAAAAACTCTTAAAGGAGTGTAGAGGCCGATTTTGGAAAGAAATAAAACTACATACTCAGTTTTCACCAAAAAAAAATCTTAGCCGGGAATCGAACCTATTGGTTTTGAAAAAAAAGTCATCCTGTATTATTATTTATTTATTTATTTGTTATTTTGCACCACATACAGAGTTACAATACAAAGACTATAACTAAAATACATGGACCCTGTTAGGGTATTGCAAAAGAGGTTTACTTATTATTTACAGTTTTAGAAAGAATACTTATTTACTAACATTATTATCATTTATTTTATTTATTATGCCATCTCGTAGTGTTGCTTATAAGGATCAATTTTTGGGAAGTAACAATATATGGCAAACTTAAGGAAAGGTCTCATTTTTAATAAAATATGTTTATTTTCCTTACGAATGTACGTTTTTGTATTTTTTTTTGTTATTTCTCATAGTTTAGGATCTGGCCTACCACGCCCATTTGAAGAACTCAGCCTGTCCACAAGTAGTGACTCCTGTATCAGTTACCTAGATCTAACTATCCAGTTATCTATGTAGTAAGTAGCAGAGCCATTCCTGAGTGTTTACCTGGATCTATCTATCCATCTAGAAATCTACAAAGTAGACCTTTTGCGCAGAGGCATAAAGTATTGTTTACCTGGACTTGCCGCATCCGTTGGGCCCGACGATGAGCAGATGCGTGCCGGGCGCGATGTGCAGCGACACGCCGCTCGCCACGACGTCGCACGACGGCGTCACGATGGGCACGTTGTGTAAGTGGATGGATAGGTCGTTGGTGTACGACAGCTTGCCTACCAACACACAAATATTTACTAAAGATCCGAAAACTAGAAAAAGACATTCGGTCTACTTGGCATCAGGCGGTATCTGCCTTGTGGTTTATGCTTGACCATCATCAGAAGAGTGGAAAGTGGGAAAAGAGGCCTTGGCTGTTTTTTTACTTTTAATCTAAGATGAAATACTTAACATAAATAGTTAATAGTTTAGCTGTCCACATAGATGGAATTGATGAAACTAGGGTAAATATATCAGAAAGATTCAGCCGGTCTGTTAATGGTCTCGGTAGCACAGTAGTTAGTGCAGTCGCCCGGTTTGCGAATGACGCGGGTTCGATTCCCGCCTGATGCTAAATAGACCGTCTTTTTCTGGTTTTCAGATCTTCAGTAAAAGATACTGCATGGAAAATGCTAAAAATAATAATAACAAACACAAATATTTGTTCAACCCTTTAACAGACATAAGCACTTGGAATATTTCATTAGTTTAAAACCCTTATTTCATCAGAAAATGTTCATCTTATGGTGGGCCTGTTTTTGCACGTCAGACATATTGAATTTATGTACCATTTCGTTTCGGTGCAAAATGTTGGTACTTAAAATAAATATCACCTTTTTAGTATCACTTTTCGGCGATTGATTAGTTATTACTTAAAAAATCCAAGTCAAAAATGGTGTTCATTTTCAACTTGGATTTTTTAAATATTCAGCTACATTTTAAATAGATGGTTAAAAATAATAATTTAATTAAAATGCTTAAACTGTTAAAAAAGTTTGGTATCTACAAGGCCAATTTTTTTGTATTTTTTGTTCTTGTTTTTAGCAAAAAATATCTACAAGTGAAGCACTAATTTTTTTAATATCATGGTCATGGTCCGTTGACGTTTTCGTAAAATATATCATGAACATCGGCTTTGTTAACGGCCATACAAACTCTGTCAAGAAACAGTTTGCATTTGATTTGAGTTTTAATTCATTTCATTTAAATAAATAATTGTTACACTTAACTTATGTACTTAAGTGATTTATAAATATTAATTTTAAAATTAGGTTATATTTGGAAAATCTTTCGGAATAAAGTTCAATCACTTTTGCTTTTCCTCACCTACCCTATAGTCAGATTTCCGGGTTAAGGTAAATGGAGATCCCATTCTTTAGCTTAGTTTATTTATCTGAAATGCTTACCCATAGGCACAGGCTGCTTGTCTTTGAATGTAACTTGGAAGGCAGAGTGCGAAGATGGCGCCACATGCACATCTCGCACACAGCGCCCTCTCGCGACTTCGCCGAACACTTTCAGCATGTCGGACACTCGGGTGGCGTAGCCGGCTAGCGTTACTACTTCCTGTTGGGTAAGGAAACTGTTAATATTGGCATAAAATAAATGTAGAATGGAACCGAATAGTTCTGGACTAGAGACCATTTAAGGGCTAACGTAGTGTGGGGTGCCCACCCTTGAGGTGGACGAACTACCTAACCGTCGGAGGATTTACAACCGACTACTCTAGAAATCAAAGAGGGAGGCCTATGTTCATCAGTGGACTTCATGCGGTTGTTATTGATGATGAATAAAATGCACAAAACGTCATATTTTTAATGTTTGAGAGGTAATTTTAGTGAGGTAAAAGGCTTTGAATGTCTTTACTTTTTATTGGACAATAATCAAATATGTAATTTAAAAGTATGCAAATATCCCCACCTTCCTGGCAACAAAAGCTAGCAAGATTATGTTTCTGCTAGTGAGTAAAAGAGAGACAGAACAGCATTCAAACTTTCCAATTAATTTAAGAACTTTCATTTTTTTTACTTATTAGGAGCTGCTTTGATAGGAAAAATAACAAATAAAAATATTTATAATATTTAAGTAACCTTGTTACTGAAGTTGTTACAC
This sequence comes from Udea ferrugalis, assembly GCA_950022985.1. Classification (NCBI taxonomy): domain Eukaryota; kingdom Metazoa; phylum Arthropoda; class Insecta; order Lepidoptera; family Crambidae; genus Udea; species Udea ferrugalis. The sequence continues at coordinate 9,774,846 of OX465541.1, read as the reverse complement.
AGACGCGCACACAACACTGGCACACAGAAGGAGAGAGGGGAGATACAGGAAGGAGAACGACATACAGAGGCAGAAAGAAATACCTTGTAGCTGGACATGAGTCGCTCGATGGCGTCAGCGGCGGAGTTGAGCAGGTTCCGCGACGTCGTCATATACTCCGTGCGAGCGCTGATACTCTCCGCACCACTGCCTGGAGGGGACGAACAACAAAATTATCAGCCTGCGATTTCTGTAGCTCACAATTTGTGGGCTCTAGTACAAAGTTAAATTTATTTATTAATTAAAATAGGCTGGTTAAATAACAGAATGAGCTTTGTCTCAAAATATCCATGATTGAACAGCCTGAAATACTCTTTGGAATGCTTTAATTTTTAACTTTTTGTTTTGTTGGTTGTCATTTTGGACGTCAAACTAATTATTTGATTGAAAAGATTATTTGATATTATAATTGGGACCTTCTCTTTGGTCTGCAATATAATGCTACTTCCAAGAAATCGATCTTTATAAACGGCACTACGAGATGTCAAATTGAGTTGAGTTTGAAATGAAATGACTACGCCCGATTGCAAATTTCACCCGTATACAGATTTAAAAATTAAATAAATTATTAAAAATGTCTTTATTAACTCTTAGGACTAAAATTAACGATGTAGTAAAAACATATATGCGGTGTGTGTGTATACATATATGCGCAGTGTGTGTGTGGGTTTGTGTGTGTGTGCAAATGCGCGTTGTGTGTGAGTTTATATACGCAGTGTGTGTGTGTTTGCGTGTGTGGCCGTGTTTGTGCTGGTATATGGTGTGTTTATATCGGTGTATATGTGTATGTGTATATGTATGTCATGGTTGAGGAGGATTAACTTACCATCTCTGGTGCCAGTAAGGATGGGCAACGCCAGCATGACCATCCCGGTGCCTGACCAGACGTACTTCATGCAGAACTGCTCCAGCATCACGTACCACAGCTTCTTGTTGAACACGCACGTCATCTGACCGACCAGCTCTTTGTATGCGGTCTGTAGCTGACCATGCTCCACCTGTGGCAACAGAGATGGAATATGTTTATTCATTTAGTCTCAAAACAACAGTTACAAGTAGCTATCTATTCCTTTCAATTCCCTGCACAAGAACTGGCATTCAGCAAAAGCAGGACAAAAAACGGTAATTGGGTAGCCTGAACTGCCGTCAACTGTTCAGGTGATCTCTACAGAGATTTTTTCCGGATGAAAAAGTACTTAAACTTGCAGCTGGTTGTACAAAGTACAGTATAGTAAAGAAACGTTTGTTACTGATCCTCTAGCCTGGTGTCCACTTAGAGAGCTCGAGCTGTGCTTGGTTTGGTGCTGCTCTGCTTTCATGCCAGTATCCTACTTCAACACGACCTGTGATTAGACTTCTGATAACAGCAGAGGGTCTGACAACGTGTCAGACTTATACGTCTTATAACAGTTATCCACCACCCAATCAAGTATAAGTAGAATCTGTCGTAAGTTAAATCCGTCCAATCTAGAATCTGTCATAGGTAGAATCTGTCATCGGTAGAATCAGTCCAATGTAGAATCCATCCAATGTAGAATCTGTGTAATGTAAGCTAATGTGTAATGTTTGTGTTTCGCGAATGGGGCTCTCGATCCTTTCTGGGAAGAAGGTGTTTTAACAAAATAATCTTAGTGCGGGCGCTCAGGTTACGCCTTCGCGAAGTTACTTGAAGGTCGCTTATGGACGCTCCAGGCTACACCATGTGCCGAGTTCGGCCTTCGACCTCACATTTGAAGCTTGGCCTTCGGCCTGGCAAGAGCTTCCTGAGATGGCCTTTAGATAGTTAGGGCGCTCAGCCTTCGGCTTCGCGTAGTTACTCAATTCGTTAAAGAACGCAAAGTTCGGTCTACGGCCTCACATTCGAAGCTCGGCCTTCGGCCTCGCAAAAGCTTCGTGGAATAGCTTTAGATAGTGGGGGCGCTCAGCCTTCGGCTTCGCGCAGTATATTAAGTCGTTGCAGGACGCAGAGTTCAGCCTACGGTCTAAGATTCAAAGCTCGGCCTTCGGCTTCGCACAAGCTAACACGTCGTGGTTTTGCTAAAACCTCAAGCTCAGCCTTCGGCTTCGCAACTTCTAACTACTAACTTAAGTCGTCAATAAGACGCTGCGGGCTTCGCCCTACGCGGAGTTTAAAGCTCGGCCTGCGGCCTCGCTAAGGGTTGGTAAGCTCCGCTTGCGAACTACGCCCTTTTCGAAGTTCGGCCTACGGCCTTACGTTAATAGCTCGGCCTTCGGCCTCGCAAAAACTAACACGGTGTGGTTTTGCTGAGAGCTATGGCTCAGCCTTCGGCTTCGCAAAGTAAATTCAGTCCGTAACTACATTAGGCCTTTAGGAGCTGAGTTGAGTGGGTACTCGTATGTATGTGGTATCGTGTCGACCTTGTGTCCACCATAGAAGGCGACCTCCTCGTCGTAGGTAGAATCCGTCCTATGTACAATCTGTCTAGTGCATTTCCGCCCTAGTTGTGGTAGTGTGTAATGTACGTGTACGGTCAGGAAGCTAAGTGGTTGTAAAGCACCGCCTCCAGGCCGCACAGAGAAGGGAATATAAGATTAGGAAGGGAACTAACTCCCTAGAAAGCCTAGAGCCCCTTGCGCCGAGACGCTAGGTTGCTAGAGCCCTAGCCCTACCTAACAATAGATACATAAATAGATAGTGAGGGAAGGAGCTTGCTCCCGGGGTGCCCGGGGTGCAAGCGGGAAGAGTTAGGACAGTAGGTAGGTTTGTGGGAACCGCTGCCAGTAGAGCAGGCTCACTCTACTGATCATGATACTGACGGCTAAAGGTGTCTTGGCCGCAGCGGTGGGGAAATGAGACTCAACACGGACGGTTGAAATCTAGTTTATTTGTTATATGCTATTGCTTTAAATACATGATTGTTCCAATACACACTACTATAGGTTATTGCTAGTGAGTCGTCGGTGTAAAGCGCCGACGCTGCACCTTGAGGGTCCATCGGTCGCCGGTTTAGAAGTAGGTCGCTGCTGACGGCTGCTACATGTGCGAGCTAGCTCGTACATATTGGCAACTCAGAAGAAGAAGAAGAAGAGGAGAAGGGAGCCAGGGGGCTGCCGCTCGAAGCTGTGTGTAGTGGGCAGGTCCCCAGGTGATGACTGCTGATTGGTCTTCTGGTTCCCAATTATGTATGCAGCAACGACGATGATCTCGCTGACGATGGACGTTGTTTGCATTCGCTAGTAGTGCTGCTGTTGCTGTGGCAACGCTCTTCCCACCCTGAGATGCTGTGCCACGGTGCTCTTTGTTTTCATATTATCACATGCAGCACCTCAGTACACTGGTGAGACCCGCTTGTGGGAGGCCAGTGACCGGTCTGCTTGTGTGATATGATGTTGAGAGAGATGAGAGGTGGGGCTGGTGGTCGCCTGATGTTGATTTTGTACCCGATGGAGGATCTTGCTGATGTGCCGATGCTCATGTGGCGTGTGCTACAGTGGAGATGCTCGTGCTCACACTGAAGCATTGTTGCTATTGCTGATTGGTGGATGCCTCTTGTCACGTCACACCTTCTTGTTTGCTTGCTTTGACTGGTTGTCCATCATTGGGTACTGCCGATGGCTGATGAACTGAACAGTATTTGCGACTTCTCAATACACTGGTGAGACCCGCTTGTGGGAGTCCAGTGACCGATCCGCTACTGTCAGTTGCTTGATGCTGATGTTGATATCTGCTGGCCAAGTTGTAGTTATCCTGCCTATCGTGATAATCGTGAAAATGATATTCTATTGTTTACTTGTTGGGTACTATAACTTGCATGTTTATGTTATGTAAAATCGATGCTTGAAATGTTTGTGTTAAGGTCAGCGAAAGTGACGTATAGTCGCTGCCTTCCCCACGAGAAAATGTAAATACGAAAAAAATGTTGAATGCTAAATAATATTGTAACTTGTTTGTTACGAGTGGGGATAACAATTCTTCATGTTGAAGATAAAAAAGCTGTTTCGTTCGTCTTGGTGGAGAGCCTTCCACACAAGAATGAAAATTATGAGACGCGAATGTGAATGAGCGGAATTTTTTCTTCCTTTGCTCTTTATGTTAAAGTTAGAATGCCAGTATTTTGTTGTTGGACTGGTCACCCAAAATAATGATGCTATGAGAACGGTCTTGTGATCGGACCGACTCTAAATAATGAAGATGAACGCTATGGGTACGAGTGTACTTACTAACCCGCCCCAAAATGATAAACTTAATTCTACGCTATGAAAATATTTGAGTAGGAGCTCCTTGCTAGCTCTACCCAAAACGCTGAATGCTAGACCCTTGTTGGGCAAACTCAAATGGCTTGAGTGTTAACGAGTTGTAGGTCTTTGTTGACCCAACCCAAAACGCTTGATATGATAGTCGAGACCCTTGTTTGGTCCGACCCAATACGTACGGTCAGGAAGCTGGGTGGTTGTAAGGCACCGCCTGCCGACCGCACAAAACGCTTGATTTTTCTGAGCTCGAGACTTACTGCTTGCTCGGCCAAAATGTTTGATAATGTCAGAATATAGGACCCTTGTTGGACCAACTGACATGCTAGGGGTACGAGTACTATTGATGACCCGCCCCAAACTAAACGCTAAAATGCGAGCATATTGAGAGCCCGTCTTATATGATAAATAAATGCTATAATTTCCCCATCTACCTACTGTGTCGATGTTGACGCTAAGTTTGCAAAAGTAAAATTAATAAAATTACCTAACTTTGTATTGATTGTAGTTTATAAATAGAATTGCAACGTTTGCTATTTGGACGTAACGCGCGAACTGCTTGCACCCGAAATGATTATTATGATTTTAGAATGTACTGTTAGCTAATGGATGCAAGGTTCATTTTCGGTTACGGAGCCAAGGATTGAATGTACTTGATAATGTAAATACAACTTGAAGAGTGAATTTCTTTGTAGATTTGTTATGAATTTTAATATCGGGCGTAACTCCGACACTAAGAAAAGTTATGATTGAGATATTCGATATTTACTGAGAGGATCGAAATGAGGGATCCATAGGTTGCTGGATGCTGGAATGTAAGGACGCAAAGAGGGGTCCATAGGAGCTGGTTTAGAAAGGAACGAAGGACCAAAATGTACGGTCAGGAAGCTAAGTGGTTGTAAAGCACCGCCTCCAGGCCGCACAGAGAAGGGAATATAAGATTAGGAAGGGAACTAACTCCCTAGAAAGCCTAGAGCCCCTTGCGCCGAGACGCTAGGTTGCTAGAGCCCTAGCCCTACCTAACAATAGATACATAAATAGATAGTGAGGGAAGGAGCTTGCTCCCGGGGTGCCCGGGGTGCAAGCGGGAAGAGTTAGGACAGTAGGTAGGTTTGTGGGAACCGCTGCCAGTAGAGCAGGCTCACTCTACTGATCATGATACTGACGGCTAAAGGTGTCTTGGCCGCAGCGGTGGGGAAATGAGACTCAACACGGACGGTTGAAATCTAGTTTATTTGTTATATGCTATTGCTTTAAATACATGATTGTTCCAATACACACTACTATAGGTTATTGCTAGTGAGTCGTCGGTGTAAAGCGCCGACGCTGCACCTTGAGGGTCCATCGGTCGCCGGTTTAGAAGTAGGTCGCTGCTGACGGCTGCTACATGTGCGAGCTAGCTCGTACAGTACGGTTGCGAGTACTGTTGGGCATGGTTGTGGTATTGCTCTGACCTTGTGTCCGCCGTAGAAGGCGACCTCCTCGGCGTGCGCGATGAGGCGCGCGTGCGCGTGCCGCAGCTTGGCCTTCATGCGCGCCTCCTCGCCGGCCAGCGCGCCGAAGCGCGGCGACAGCAGCCGCAGCACAAGCCCTGTGATGCAGATCACACAGGTGGCTATGCCGGGACCTGCACCACAACAAACAAACATTAGATGAAGTATACGCAAAACTTCACATGACTTTCCAACACAGATAGATGAAGCTCCGAAAAATTTCTACGTAACTTCTTTTAATAGTAACAATCAAATCAAAATTCTATCGTAGTTGAAAACTAAAAAGTGACTAGCCTGCTTGCATGCTGTTTAAAATTGAACTTTTCCAATCTCTAATAGGACATCGTCGCGCTTGCATGTACGATATTCAAACTTAACGCATTTATTTCGCGTGACTTAATGTTAAGTACTCATTAAAACTATCTTTATGCAATTGTGAAAACAAAATGGTATTATTTTGTTCGAATTCCTGTCAAGTAAAAAGCTTTTTCAAAAATCTGTGTACGCAGTTTGAGTTTATTGTCAAAATTCTTTCATTTTCTCATATTTAAGGTTTTGGCCTATTACCACGCACATTTGAAAAACTCGCCCCGTATATGTCTTTGAGTTCACAAAGAAGCCACCTATTAAAGAATGGTATTCAAGGGGCAATATAACTTCGAGAAAAAATGTTCTTTATCAGTTGTTATTGATTTGTTTTACTCATTTATTTTAGTAAGGTTGTAATGTAACTATATATATATAAGTTACATTGCTGTTTACGAGTTGATAGATCTGCACGGCGCTCCTAAAAAGACGAACATAATTAGAAAAGTTTAGTGTAATAGACTTTACTAAAGATCAGAAAACCAGGCAAAGACATTTAGTCATCTTGGCATCAGGCGGGAAGCGAACCCGCATCTTTCGCAAACCTGGCGACTGCACTAACCACTGTGCTACCAAGACCATTAACAGACTGGCCGAATCTTCCTGGTATAAATCCCTATGAGCCAAGGTGATTTCATCAATGTTAAAGGCATCCACCTTCAACACTCAGAAGAAATATTCTTTCAAATTTTTAACTTTAATAGACTTGTTTTCATTCTCACCAATGAAGATGTTGCCCTTCATCTTGCTGGAGTAGCTGGCCAGCGTGAGTACAATGAGCAGCAGGTCGAAGCACGGCTTCGTCAGCGAGCTGTACAGGTGCGCCACTGACTGCGCGAACACTGACACGTCTTCTGTCAATCTGAACGACAAGATAAGATAAGATCATTAGTCATTTATTCATAAAACGATTGTGTCTGAAATTGATTAAAAATACAAAAAGAAACTACAAAATGAAAAAGGAAGACTATTGCACATATTCAACTATTTTCGGGTAAATAAGAGTAATACAGTTTCCTTGTTGATGTAGAAATTAAGCAATCTTATTGCTAAAAGCAATCTCTTTCTGACAACCTTCAGCCAAAGGAAATTGTTATGATAGGAAGACTAAGTGCACAAGTAATACCGCATCGCTAACGAATTATTCAATTTTGGACAGCTACACAAAATATACTTATACACCTGTGTAAGCGAAAAAAAAAGACATATTGAACTCGTTGAGTGAACAATCGAATCCATTCAAAACCATGTGGCAGGCAATTAATAAAGAAATCATTTGAACAGTTAATTTGCTATTTTGAATTAAATATGAATTTATTTCAAATTTCTCTGTAAACTCTTCATCTCATACCTGTGATCAGCATTTTCAATCCTAGCATCCAAATTGGCCACCCTATAATATGTCTGGTTCTTGAAGTACAGCTCGTATGCGTGGTTGACGAGCCTGGTGCGGAAGGCCAGCGCCAGCCGACCCTCGAGGTAGCGGATCATCGAGTTGATGAAGGTGGCTGGGACAGCTATGCCGATCCACTGCATCAGGAGAGCGGAGAACCGGTTGAGGTCTTTTTGGACGATGTGTCGCACTGAAAGGGAGAGATATTTCATAATGGGGATTCTGTGGTGTCAGTTAATACCCAAAAATAAGCAGGCAGGACCAATGATATTCTAATAAAAAGACGTAGATAGGTTACTTGTGCTAAAAAAGTGGCATCCGAAATCAGCAAAACATCTGAGCAAAGCATTGACAGTTTGAGACAACACTGCGCAACATGTATCTGTCTCGTGTACGCTCTAGTAAATAATCATGATATCTTGTACACACGGTCAAATTATAGGTAAGTACGCCAGGGGACAATTTTTGACTTCGCGTCAGTACTGACATAACTTATCTACGTCTATTTTATTGTAATATGATTGGGTAGGGCGAGAAACACACGGCAGTCATGCAGGCTACCTGTAGAGGTTTGTAGGATTGGAGAGCGGCTACACGGTCGGCAACAAGCCCCTTCGCAGTGTGACCATTTTGTGGAAAGATTCCTGTCATTTAGACTGGTTTAAGTTTATGTTAACCGATGTTTTTGACTCGCATCAATTTTTTATCTTTAGACTAGGGCTTTCACTTTGTTTTCATCGCCTAGAAAGACTTATAGTAGGTATGGTATATTTTTGGGACGTTTAGGTTTCATAAAAAATGTGACAGATCTGCTTTTTCAATGGTCACACCGGCGGCATTGGGTGGCTGAATGCAAATTTGTGATATTCAATGTTATTTATTTATCATTCAGCATTCATTGAAGAGTACTCTCACTGGCACTGTCTTTTGTCTTCATTTATAATTAACTCATGTATGACGTAAACAAAACTCCATCATTAAAAAACGTTGATAGATCTTAAATGATGATGAATGATTCGTTTAATGCGTCATAAACACAGTAATAGCCACAAATCATAAGGATACAAAACAATGCAGAGGAAATCGGACTTTAACTAAAATAGCCTGGAGGTGAGGCCTTTAGCCAATTTGGAAACATGATTGCGAGGCGAGGGGCCTATTAGCCATTTAATTTAAATATACCGAGTGGTCAGTAATATGAGCAAATAATACACCATTATTTATTCAATATAAGAAGGCTAACCAGAATTTTGCTAAACGTTACGTAGGAAAATGTTTCTTAATTATTGAATTTTAGCTGCACTTTCTTCGATTTAGAAGTGTCTCAAAACCGTAATCTTCTACTATATAAAAATAAGTCGGGTTTTCCTTCCTGACGCTATAACTCCAGAACGCACGAACCGATTTCCACGGTTTTGCAGTCGTTGGAAAGGTCTCGGGCTCCGTGAGGTTTATAGCAAGAAAATTCAGTAAAATTTCAACAGAAAAGCCTGAAAATCTTTTTAAAAGCGGGAAAATCTTTTTTCACATACAACTAAGTCCACGCGGACGAAGTCGCGGGCGGCTGCTAGTTGAATATATTTTATATCAGCTTGTTTTTTTTAAATATCTCTTCCAACTACAAGACAATGAATTTTATTATTTTTCTTCATTTCTTTTCATAGTTATATCGATAGCGTCTGATGCCTTAGCAATTAACTTACAATTCCAAGCGATACTAACTTAGTAGCTATATTGCCGGACCTTCTACAGTACATACTCACCAATGGACCCCTCTAATGAAGCCACGTATATCGAAAGGAAGGTTCTAGAGAACAGGCACAGCGTGTGAGCCGTCAGCAGCGCCACCTCGTGGCTGCGGAACCCTGGCACCATGATCTTGGCGAGGGTCACCAGCTGACGGAGGAACTCCAGGTTGAGTCCTGGGACGTGCTCTTCTGTGGTCGGTGTGGGCTCGTCTGCATCTTCCTGTAAAGGAAATTTAGTAATTTAGCAGCGAATAGTTTTTACCGTTCTTGAAATTTTAACAATGAAAATGAACGTTCTTAATGACCAATCAATTATAAAGAGATAACCTAAAGGAAATGAAAGTGACTGATTTACTTGTACGAGTACTTGTTTAACTTAGATTCATCATCATCATCATCAGCCTGTTGTAGTCCACTGCTGAACATAGGCCTCTCCTTTTGCACGCCACTGTACTCGATCTTCGGCTGCTCGCATCCAGCTCCTGCCAGCCATCCTGCGCAGATCATCACTCCACCTTGCCTGAGGACGTCCTACACTACGCTTGCCGAGACGCGGTCTCCACTCAAGAACACGTTTACTCCAACGGTTGTCGGTTCTACGGCTAACATGGCCAGCCCACTGCCACTTCAGCTTGCTAATCCGGTGGGCTATGTCGATAACCTTGGTTCTCTGCCGCATCACCTCATTTCTGATTTGATCTCGCAGAGAAACGCCGAGCATAGCCCTCTCCATAGCCCGCTGAGTGACTTTAAATTTGTGGACCAGCCGTGCCGTTAGTGTCCACGTTTCGGCTCCGTATGTCATGACGGGTAGGACGCACTGATTGAAGGCTTTTGTCTTTAGGCACTGTGGGATCGACGATGTGAAGACTCGACGTAGCTTCCCAAACGCTGCCCAACCCAACTGAATTCTTCTGTTCACCTCGTCCTCGAAGTTGTTTCTACCTAACTGCAATGTCTGCCCGAGGTATACATATTTTTGAACAACTTCGAGAACGGCGCCTTGTATCGCAATCGGTTCCGGTAGTACATGTTCATTGAACATGACCTTGGTTTTGTCCAAGTTCATCCGTAGACCGATGCGCACAGAAGAGTCAGCCAGGTCATTCAGCATCTGTTGTAGGTCCTGCAGCGTTTCTGCCACGATGACGATGTCGTCAGCAAATCGCAAGTGAGAGATGTACTCGCCATTGATGTTGATGCCACGTCCTTTCCAGTTCAGCGTCTTGAACATATCCTCCATTGCATTTGAGAACAATTTCGGGGAGATAACATCCCCTTGTCTCACACCTCGATGCAACGGTATAGGACTTGTTTGTTGATTCTGGATTTGGACGGACATAGTGGCTGCTTCGTAAAGGCATCTCATCACTTGGATGTATCGCCAATCTACTTGGCATCGCTGCAGGGACTCCAGAACAGACCAGATTTCAATCGAGTCAAAGGCCTTCTCATAGTCCACAAATGCTAGGCACAGGGGCTGATTATATTCTTCAGTTTTCTGTATAATCTGCCGCACTGTGTGGATGTGGTCTATGGTGCCGTATCCGCTCCGAAACCCAGCCTGTTCCGGTGGTTGGAATTCGTCGAGTCTTCGCGCAAGACGGTTCGTGATCACTCTTGAGAACTTAACTTAGATTGCCGTTTGGGAATTCAAATATCAGTCTAGTCATTTTGAGGAGACTCAAAGGGCCTTTGGGTTCGTTTGGGAAAGTTCGCGTGTATTCCTGTAGCGAAACGTCAAACATGGACCTCGCCATATAACGTTGGGTGACACCTCAGCACACTGACCAAGTTATAGACTTATGGCTTCAGACACTGAGGTATATTGGAAGACAAAAAAAACAACCTGCTATCCAAACGCTATAATACCCAGCTGAGTTGGATTTAGCGATCTACCTCTACTCGAAACACCTGGCTATTTGTATCACGCGTCCTAGAATCTAGGACCTAGATCAACATACTCATCGACAACTCCGTGAATAAATGATAGTTCTGAAAACCTGAAAAAGACATTCGGTCATGATGGCATCAGGCAGGACTCGAACCCGCATCTTCCGCAAACCGGGCCTCCTGCCTGATGCCAAGACCAAATGTCTTTTTCTGGTTTTCAGATCTTTAGTAAAGATACTGCATGGAAAATGCTAAAAAAGTTATAAAAACTTAAATGATAGTTTTTCCTTACAATATTCTGTTTATTATCTGTATCCGCGTCGCCTCTGCACAGAGCGCACTGCTCCGCCCCACACCGTCCACCGCACGTTTCTGCGTTTGCTTGTCCATTTGTCACGGTCTGCAGTTTGCCATTCCTTGCCACCTGGAATAGGAAGAAGAACAAGTTATGTAACCGGTTTCTAGTTTCTGACACTGCAGTAGTTTCAGTTTTTTTAGTAAGTCACTTCTGCTGCAATAGATCAAACGCCAGGAGGTAGTTGTGTGATAAAGATCGTATCTTTTGACATTCTAGACAGTCAAAAGGCTTGAATGTCATGAACTGTGTGAACATTTTCAGGTGTTTCTAAGGAAATGGTAGAACACCATCCACACGAAAAGAAGAAGTAAACCAGAATACAAGAATCTCTAAGGACGAAATAAACCCTATCTCCGCTGTCATCGATAGAGAGCAGGTAAAGTCACTTTTAAGGTCATATAGGGTCATGAAAGACTTCCGAGATCACGAACTGATCCTATTATAAACTGACCTCTGGTTGAAGGCATTCTTATCTTCTGTAGTTTTCATAGATATTTTTATATTTCGTTAAAATTTTATGGTCACTAACACCCAAATCGTAAAATACGGTACCATGTAACTTCTTGGTTTTGAGTTTCCGATATTTCGGCACATGATGGCGCTTGTAACATTGCCGAAATATCGATAACTCAAAACCAAAAAGGTATTACATGGTAGCAATCCCGTATTTTACGATTGAAGTATTTTTATACGGACTAGCGGCACACGGTTGACGCCACGTTTGGAATCACAACTCTAGCAAAAGTGGCAAGAGAAGAAATAGATACTGACCTTGTAATTGTTGTTGTTCTGACATGGTGGAGGCTGCTTGCGCTCCCTGGTCTGGTACAGCGCACAGGCCGCCAACGCCACCCCCACGCCTACCCCAAGCGCCAGGGTAGGCTGCACCCGCGAAGCCTGCTCCCTGATCTTCGTCAGTATTGCTGGCATCTTGTCTCTTATATCATTTGTAAACTTAAACGACTTCTATCATTCCCTCTTAACTCTATATCTCAGTTACACTTAAACTATAGAGATCGGTGGTGATCACAGATTTTTGGAACTGGTGCGTTATCTCCCAGTCACTGTGTCTGGTGGATTCTCGTCCATTTTTCTGTAACAAAAGACAAAATTGTTGCTTAAGATAGAGTTACTAGAAAATCAGGTAGGTACACCAGGATTTACAATGTTGATGCACATTGTTAATAATATAGTGGAAGAAAGGTTGGCCAATAGAAAATATGTAGAGATTTTTGCTAACAATTCAAAGCCATGTGCATCAGTCTTCTAGGCTTAAATAAAACAAATATCAAAATACCTTTTATTAACATCCGTGTTAAAGCGAATTCAAGGTCACCAACTAAAACAGTAGAAGTCATCGAAAACAATGGTCATTTCATAATATGTACCATATTAATGTTTTATAAGTAAGTACTTTATTTTTAAGCGAATTTAAGATGCCAATAACGATTAGTGTTTTTACTAATGTTAACGATACGATATATTCTATTCTACTCATCGATATACTCGTATTAGACAGTACTATAAGCCATTTTAAACCGCCATCTTTCTCAACTTACTATAATTAGAATTCCAGACATATTATTTATTTATTCGACCACCATAACAATTAACGCAACCAGTGCAGAGAGACAAGAACTAGAGGCATAACGGTCTCTCAGAATAATATGGAACTACCGCTATAATAATGTACTTCGACTGTGGCTTGTGATAATTTGAAATGCTACTACTACTACCGAAACTATCTTAGAAGTTTGTATAAGGACATGTGAAAGGCTAGGTGAAATAAAGATCTCATTTATTACATTGTTTCAGAATTTGCACTATAACAAATAATGTATGAGATATTTAACCCCTTGGACTTTTTTCTGTATTGAACTACCTGAATCTATAATAACAAAAAAGGTGTACTTATTCAACAAATGAATAAAAATCCCATAAAAAAAAGGTACGCAGTTGTTTCATCAGGGTTTTTAGTGTCATCTGCGCTATGCTGCACTATGCTCGTAACACATAAAAAAATGATAAGCTTTCTCAAGTAGATAAGTACCTATGCATTGTGTGTGTTTGAATCTTCTGCCCAAAAACACAACACGCAATGATGCTTCTCAATTGGCAGTTTATCGTTACCAAATAAATACTCAAAGAAGGGATCCGACTCTGTAGAAATGCTGCAAATTCCATCTTAACTAAGTGTTATTGATGGGGATCACAAGATGATGGCATTGCATAACCCACAAGTCACAACTCAGCAAGATTGTGTGATAAGAGAGAGATATTTTTGCCGCATAATCTCAGTTACTGATCTTATTTTACAATCTTTAATTATTAACTACAATCTGAGTGTGTTGTTTGCATATTTTAATTGAGACTTAATTAATATTGCCATGGTAAACGGTTACCGCAACCACGGACTTATAATAAAGATAATTTGGACTGTCATTAATGTGAATGGGATGTTAAGGTTCTTTAACTTAAAAAAGGTAAAAATGGCAAAAATGTTGACTTTCTTCTGCTTATCTCTAAGGTGGTTTATAAATTACTAAATTAGAAAATGTTTACCGTTTATTTATACACTTTAAGCGTAATTTTGAAAAAAAAACCGCACACAGACAGTAACTCACACACTCGGTCAAACTTCAAACGGCAATTGACACTGATTCATACCACACAAACAAACAACAGCCCATACAATGTGGTCCAAAAGGTGGCGTGTTTTTCGTGTAATGAGTCATTACTCATGACTGTGTCTCTGTGACCATCCCAGAAAATTATATTATTATAATTATCATGTTTGAACTTAACTCATACTTATTAAATATTTTTATTACCCTCCTAAAAAAACAATATTTCCGCTGCTGCCTCAGTCTACCTGTATTAAATTTATTCTGGTTCACTAATGTAGCTAGGCACCTATAGTGTTAAAACAGGAAGCCTTGTGGAATTCGCAAAATTAACATTTGCAAATTAAAAAATATTTATGTTCTCTTTATAATTTCCGTATATTGAAGGTCGCTGTTACGAACTTTGCAAGTATTTAATCCTTACATTCGAAGACAGATTAACAATAATCGCAAACCGATTCAAATTATCATAAATAAAAATCCTTATCCTTATAATTATTATGATAAACTATCCGAAACATAAAGAATTTGCATAATCAAATACCTACAGAACACAGTATTACCATAATTTACTGTTAAAGACATGTAAACGACGCATAATTTATTTCTAAATCTGTGTTCCAGATTCAATCACAAATGATATATAATAGAGGTCCGAAACGTGATCCCTGCAGAACTCCGCACGTGTTTAACAAACTTCATAGTACGTAACAGCCTTGACCCTAGCGTGAGTCAGATACGCAAGCGGCCGTACACGACACAAACCTCTACACTGTCGGTTAAAAAGGAAAACATGTCTCCTTATGAAGAACCAAACGCGTGATGCACATAATCAAATGCCTTTGTTAAGTCTGCGATGAATAGACAATTAATATCGCGTGAGTTGGATCAGAGAGCACGAGTAATAACATCGCGCAAAGTTTACTGCAACGTAATAATTTAATGACACCTAATGATTCCATTGCATATAATGGTTTTCGCTTTTATCTTTATCATTAGCATTGACGTTCTTATAGCATAATACTGTGTAACGTTTCCCAGTAACTAACAATCGACATTATGACCTCTTCTTGACATATTATTCTAGGAAGTAAACAGCCTGTAGTCCTTGTAAATATTTTACAGACTAAAGGGTTCAATACACATTTAAATTATATTATACAGATATTAATTTGACTATTTATTTGATTTGTCGTTAAGCCTAGTCAGAGGCCTTAGAGCGCCTTGATAACATCTAACATTAAGGTTGCTCACTAACCTTACACCCCTCCAAACAATCCGCACTGAGCCCGCGTGTTGGAGTATGGCTTATTCCACCTCATAGTTGAGGTGAGGCCTGTGCCCAGCAGTGGGACGTATATAGGCCGTTTATGTTGTTATGTAATTTGACTACACCAAATGAATAAGCACAGTAGACATGTGTAGTTCCGGACCTTAATAGTTCCAGGAACTATGTCCGGCACTGGAACGACATCGTTCCGATCCGAGGCGCCTTATTAAACAGGTTCATCGTTCCTCACATGTCCCAGCGAGACGGACCGAACACAGTTGTACGGGTAAGGAAAAGGAACGATCAGCGGCGCCAACGAGCCCGGCCGAGCGTGACCCGATCCCCACCGACGGAGCAACCTAAAGGGACAGCACATTGAGTGATACTTGTACAATGTGTCATCTTATATCGTTGCAATAGGTGCGATTTTGTCATAAAAATGTATGCGTTGACGTCTGTGCAAAGGCAATGTTGTCGTGTATGAGCAAAATTAAAACAGCTATACATGGGCGTTAGAGTAGTGTGAGTCTGGGCTTGTGTGGGCTACCTTAGTCCACGCGTGGGCTTGTGTGGACTTCATCGGAAGCGAGACCAGATAAGTTTCACGTCACCCCTGACAGTGGGATATCTTAGTCCACGCGTGGGCTTGTTAGGCTTCACCAGAAGTGACATTAGATAAGATCTACGTCGCGCCCGGCAGTCTGCTAACTTAGTCCACGCGTGGGATATTTTAGTCCACGCGTGGGCTTTTGTGGGCTTCACCAGAAGTGACATTAGGTAAGTTACACGTCGCGCCCGGCAGTTGGTCATCTTAGTCCACGCGTGGGCTTGAGTGGACTTCACCAGAAACGACGAAGTTCCACATCGCGCCCGATACTAGTTGCATTAGATCGATAGTCATAATAAACTTTTCAGATTTTGTTTTGAAATGTTGGAAATCCCTCCTTTACAACATTTCAAAACACAGAACTGGAACGCTGGAACTGTTTATGAACATGGTAGAACTAAGACCCTTTACGGTGCGATGTCGGAAAAGGTGCACGCTTCGGTGGAACTAAATAGTTCCGCGGACATGTTAACGGACATAGTTCCGGAGGGTAAGTTAATCGTTCCAGGTTCAATCCAGTGCCGGACATGATTTGCGCACCTCTAAAGCACAGTACCTATATCCAACTTTGAATATTAATAAACATAACTTTGTTAGAAATATAGGTGTAATATATTAAAATTCCGACTTGACCCGTGGCAATGGTTAAGTATGGAGGAAAATTAAGCGCATAGGAAATTTCCAGTGACGAACCTTTTTTAGTAGAAGGTCGTCACGACTTCCTCTGCCAAATGAACAATCAGACACTTTTTCACCGAATGATAATGAACTTGATGTTTTTGTGACTTCAACCTTACAAAAGCAACAGAGACAGCTGTTTTTATCAGTTAATTAGATTCCCAGACGCATTTTCTAGAGAACATCTCAAGGACCGATCTGTTTTGAAGAGATTTGACAGTAGCAAAAACATCACTTAGTTTTTTATCAATTACAGATTTCGGCAGAGTAACGTTCTAGATTTAGAATACGGGCTTCAAGTAAGTGCACATTATTTGCTGACTCACTGCACTTTACTATCTATCAGGATCCCGCTGATGGGCAAATCTAACTTCCTCCACATCGTCCTGTTTCATTTTCGGAATATTGAATTGCAAAATACCAAAGACCAAATAAATAAACAAGCACGAATGATTCTGATTGATTATACATTTGCCTTAATAACATCTGACTTTTAGTACGTTTATTAAAAACTAGCGGGCGGCACGACTTCGTCCACATGGACTTATTCATAAATTGTAGCTTGTAGCGTATATGCTATTCAGATGTATGAGCTATATTATTTTAAAGTTTCATTTAATCCATCCCGTAGCTTTTACGTGAAAGAGCAACACGCACATCCACACATACTTACAAACTTTCGCATTTATAATATTAGTAGCGAACTTTTGTTTGCAAAATTCTGTCTCTAACTTATTTGAATGACAATATTTCTTGAAATAGCAAACATGTCTAGTAAAAAATAACTTTCTCCGAACATGTCGCTATGCTTGTAAACACATTTACCAACTTACTTTTTACTTTAAAGATTCTTTAATTTGACGATTAATTTTCGCATGTCAGCGTATTTAAAAAGACATGAATTCACAAAGAGCTGGATTGCATTATTAACACTGACTGATGATCTGTGTCAGGCGGAGAGCTCACCTGATGGGCGCTTGCAACTAGTGTTGCCGGAAGACGTATCGATAGTTTCACTCGATATCGACACCTTGAAATCCAGTAACTTACACTATCAATAATAGAATGTGAAGATACTACAAATATGTCAATACTATTGCCGCAGTAGATAGGATCATACCATTAGTAAGATAGTAAATATTTTTTATTCCGCACTACAGCGACAACAGTTTACATGCAAGTATAAATAAACATGTAAATGCATAACTTAGGCAGCTTTATCTCTGAAAGGCGATCCCTAACGACCATAATAGCTATCGCACAATCAAAAGTATGGATATTATGCCATGTGGCTAAACTAACAATTGTATCTATAGATCTGTGTTACTGATATCAGACCGTGTTTTGATACTGCATATTCTGATACAGGCGACTATCCAAGTAAATGTAGTGTTGATAGTGTATCAATTTTGGAGAGCAATGCTATGAATAGCATCGAAAAATTACTGTTTTACTACTGTTGCGAAGCAGACGACTACTGCAAGCTAATTGCAATCCATAGTGTCTATAGTATTGAAAGTTAGCAATAATGAAGAGCAATACTATGGATAACATTAATGATGTTCCACCAATACTATTCCTACTCAACAGTAGACAGCATCAATATCACAATCTATGGTATCGTCATATCGATAATTTTTCGATACTTTATGGAGCAACACTACTTGCAACTGGGTTAATGGAATTTGCGTCCACAATGCACTGATATTGCTTTTACTTGCAATCGGAGCAGGGAAAATTATTTTGTAATTGTCAGTTCGAAAAAAGTGGTGTATTATGTTTGTATGCTGATATTTATAATACACTAGCAGCCGCCCGCGACTTCGTCCGTGTGGACTCAGCTGTATGTGAAAAAAGATTTTCCCGCTTTAAAAAAGATTTTCCTGCTTTTCTGTTGCAAATTTCCTGAATTTTCTTTGCTATAAACCTCATGGAGCCCGAGACCTTTCTAACGAATGCAAAACCGTGGAAATTGGTTAGTGCGTTCCGGAGTTATAGCGTCAGGAAGGAAAACCCGACTTATTTTTATATAGTAGACAACCGCATTTGGAAAAACCGTGGTGGTGGTGGATAATGAGGTAGAAAAGCTTCAAATATGTACCATCAAAGAGCTTTTCAGATAAATGTACAGGCAACGGCACATCAGGCTACCCGTTTCCGTTCTTCATCTTGCTCTTTACATTTCTTTGAAATAGAGCAAGGAGGTATTTTTCTTTTTAATCCAATTACTTCAAATTCAATTCAAATTCAATATTTCTTTATTCAAGTAGACCAATAAACAGTACTTTCGAATCGTCAAGAATCTTAATTATGACCACTTAATAAACATACACATAATAATACAATGTATAAACAATACTTACAATACATGTACGTAATGTGACTCTACCACCGGGGTCGGAAGGTTGTTTCTACTGAGAAGACCCGGCAAGAAACTCAGCAGTTACTCTTTTTAAATCGTCCAATGTTTCACAGTACAAAGTGAATGTTTGAATAAACCAACCAAGTCATACAGTTTTGACATGAAAATAAATAAAACAGGAAGTTAATAAGTAAACTTGGGTTAACTAAGTAAACTTGAGCAGACCAGTTCCCGAAGGTGGCACCTGTTCACAAGTTGACGTGTGAGGCAGCCATCATCCCACTCAACCATATTTTAGGGAATGGAATGACCCGCCACACAACGCCACCACCCCAGAAACATTTTACTTGGCAGATTTACCTAAATTCAGCAACATTCACCATAGCAGCAGCCGTCCACTTTTCTCTGTCTATCATTTTAGGATAATCCCTTAGGTTAGGCGTTAAAAATCAAAACATAATATGAATGTATCAATATATAACAAGACAAAACAGTTACATGACATCACACCTATCTTAATATTTATCCAAAATAACGCATTAATTGACATAAAATTCAGAAAAATACAGCTATTTCTGAATTCACACCAAGAATCACGTTTTAAAAATAGGTTGACCTTATGACCGAGGTCTCTTTCGGTCAAATAACAATCTCAAGATAGTTTTAAATGTCACGATATTGTATTATTCAAGTAAATTATTAATCGTATGATTAAACGTCTGCTTAATATGTTTAGTTGTTATTACGGACTAGTTTACCTTGACCTACATAATTTTGAATGCGCTGAAGATTTTATAAAATTCTAAACTATTTCACAATAATAACATTGAATATTTTTTTGCCGACTGGGTTGGTGTAATGGTTAAGCAGTTGGCTACTACACCAAAGGTCGCGGGTGCAATCCCCACACAGTAAAAATAATCCTGCGCATGAGCATATAGGTTTGTACTGTTCTGGTGTTTGTTCATTGCACATGAATGTTTGTACTGTGCGGGAATAGAACCCGCAACCGCTGTAGTAGTAGCCACCTTCTTAACCAATACTTACTTAATTGGTTAACTAAATTAGATTTCACCACTTGAAATAAGTACTTTGTGACAGGATCACAACAGGATTAAAGATAGAAAGATTTCACATGGATTTCTAATCCATCTGTAAATGTCTATTTGAATGAAGATATTCTGATTGTATGAATTTCTAAAGCACAAAGTAGCTCAAGAAAGTATTTGAAAAGTGACACCTTTAACTGTGCACACAGATTTTAACGTCAATTACAATCTTAGCGTCACTTTCATCTTAAGTGACGTCACTTAACGGTAAAGAGGTATTGAGGTAAGTAGGTATATTCCCACATACGGTTCATCATTCTAACGTAAACATAGTTGTGATTGTGACACCTACAGTTTGAGTCAATATTTGTCTAGTTGACTATTTTAAGACATCCGTTGCAAAAACAGATGGTTTTACAACAATTGCACTATATTTGACTGATTACAGGACTTCCTTATTCGTAACGGGTAGGGTTTTTTTTTATTTTTATAGTGCTCTTCAAGATGACCTCACTCCACCTGATGGATGTCGCCTGAGCGATAGGCCACTGCGACCATTACTGATCCATTGTGGTCATCATCCCTTTAGAGATCACACTCCGGACCAGCAGCCTTCATAAACTGCATCATTTTCCCGGGAGTGATATTCATGGTGTCCTGGGGGGCAAGTAAGTGACTCCCCAGCACGCGGTCCCTACATTGCGATAATGCATCGCAGTCGCGGAGGAGTTTGAGTTAATATTTGTCTAATAGGTTATTTATTATTTTTAGCATTAGGGATAATGCATTATCATCTTACTAAACATAGCAAAACCAGAAAAAGGCATTTGGTCTTATGGCGTTAGGCGGGAATCGAACCCGCATCTTTCGCTAGCCATCCCGCGTGACGCCATAAGACCAAATGTCTTTTTTTGGTTTTCCTATCTTCAATATTTGTCTTGTTGACTATTTTAAGACATCTATTGCAAAAGCAGATTGTTTTACAACAATTGCACTATGTTTGACTGATTACAGGACTTGTCGTTATCAGTAAAACAAGAGACAGAAAACAAAGCAAGTAATTGCATTATGTGATGTTACATAAGTCGATTAGCAATAAGTTCAGTGACCACAAATGGACGATAGATGTTTTTTTTTTAGTGTCTTCAAAAATTGTTTACTACACCATACTAATTCATAATATTTCTTATTTAAGGGATTGAGTGATAACAATGCGTAGAACCAAGAGATTGTTAAAAGCAAAAATAGGCCTACTCTACCTCATTGCAAGTAACATTTTTAGTTACTTCCGGGCAAGATCTGCAGGGTAATAGGTTATTAACGTGTAAATAATCATGGCAGTCAAGTGGTCATAACCTAACATCATCATAGACAAGGAAATAGTAAATTACGAACAAAAACAAATACATTAGTATGACAATGATTGTCACTAACATTATTCTTATCTCTTCGTAAATTTCAACATCATCATCAATGAGATGGACATACCTATTCCTTTATCAAAACTTTATTAACACATTTCAGGACACAATACAAGTGTAACTAGAGAAAGGGCAAAAATAAAATAAAATACATGCAAATCTGTGCTTCGGAAGCCACGTTAAGCAGTTGGTCCTGGTTGACGTCCCTAGATGTCAGTCGTTAAGCCCAGTCAGAGGCCTTAGGGCGGCTTGATAACATCTGACATTAAGGTTGCTCACTAGCCCTACACCCCTCCAAACGTATATAGGCCGTTTATGTTACATGCACAATTGCTAGCTTTTGTTTAGCAAAGAATGTAATAAAATGAAGATGTATTTATTTTAATAAAAAATGAACATGGACAAGACGAAGGTCATGTCTAAAGGTGCGTCTACGCTAGGCGAGCCGAGCACGAGCCGAGCACGAGCCGAACACAATTCGTCTAATGTGGACCGACTTACAAGCCTCGAACGAGCGCGCTGCGAGCGTTTCGTTCGTGCTCGTTTGCGTTCCGCCGGTTGTCGGTTTTTTGACGAACACAAAGGGATTTGCTTCGCGCTCGCAGTGCGTTCGTAGATTTAATCGTTGCAGGTTCGTTGTACGTCCACACTTGACGCCGCGAACGACGAAGCCGAGAACGGCTCCGCTCGTGCTCGGTTCGTCTAGCGTAGACCCACCTTAACGCCCGTGTTACGCCCACTCCAGTATCTGTTGGAGGCTCGATTCTCGAAGTTGTCGACGAGTATGTGTACTTAGGACAAGTGGTCCAAGTAGGTAGGTCCAACTTCGAGAAAGAGGTAAATCGTCGAATCCAACTCGGCTGGGCAGCGTTCGGGAAACTGCGTAACGTCTTCTCTTCCGACATACCTCAGTGTCCAAGACAAAGGTCTACAACCAGTGTGTGTTGCCAGTGATGACATATGGATCTGAGACATGGTCACTCACTATGGGCCTCATAAGAAGGCTCAAGGTCACCCAACGGGCTATGGAGAGGGCTATGCTTGGTGTTTCCCTACGAGATCGAATCAGAAATGAGGAGATCCGTAGGAGAACGAAGGTCGCCGACGTAGCCCAGCGTGTTAGCAGGTTGAAGTGGCAGTGGGCGGGGCACATAGCTCGAAGGACTGATGGCCGTTGGGGCCGGAAAGTCCTCGAGTGGAGACCATTCGAGGCCAAGCGCAGCGTGGGACGCCCGCCCGCAAGGTGGACGGATGACCTCATAAAGGTCGCAGGGTCTCGGTGGATGCAGGCCGCCTCCAACCGGCAGCTCTGGAAATCTATGGGGGAGGCCTATGTTCAGCAGTGGACAACATGTGGCTGCTGATGATGATGATGATGATTTATTTTAATGAACCTCACCCATGCAGACTAATGTTTGTTGTGCGGGGATCGAACCCGCTACCTCTGGTGTGGAAGCCAACTTCATAACTTCTACACCAAGTCGGTCAGCAAATGGATAACAGTCAACGATATTATCATACTATACAAGCGATAGTAGACCTCCATCTAATGATCCCGCTACAAATAACAATTTCATAGGTGCCCAAAAATAAAAATTGCTTGCGTGTGTAATTTTACGAGTAAAAGCATAAATTAAATGCCGTCATCTGTACTACTTTAATTTTATTGCCGTGTGAAGATGTTTATTGCCTCATGCTATTTTGAAAGTAGGAACAGTATTCTACCATAGCCAAAGAATACAAATTACGACGTTTCATTCGACATTGTAAAAATAACCAAATCGCATGAAGTGAGCCTATTTTGAAAATAAAGAGTCCACCAATTTCTCTAAAATCAACTGATTTTCAAATCGCTGAACCAGCCTTTGAGTGATCAAAGAAAGATTTCCCCCTAATTTGACTTCACAGCGTTTAAAAAAACATCCACTTAACTCATTTTGGTTTCATGCAATATTTGTTTATTATGAAAAAACATAACATCAACACAGAAAAGGTTAAACAAAACATTAGGTCAAATAAATAATTATGTAAACCGATTCTAAGTTAACTGAAATTATGCGTACCGAAATTAGATTCAATCTTTTTAGGTCAAACCAAAGAGTACAAATAAGAAAAGATTGCGATAAATTAAAAAAAAACACCTTTTTTGCAATCGACTGTTAAAGAAAATTTTGCCATCTTAGTTTTATTTCATTTCGAATAAACCGTTGGGTTTACAGACACGCGTAGACTTTTCAATGATTTGTGATTTCGAAACCAACCATTAATATTTACAACCAAACCAGCCTTTCTCTAGCCTTGGGTTCCGGTCGCTGACTTGGAAGGTAAATAAATAATAAATTTAAATATCATTGAACAATAATTCACACAGTTGAAGTAAATGTTTCTCAAAATGATCCTGGGTTTGGTTCCTGTCGAACAGGTCAAGATCGACATATTTGTTGGTTGTCATAATATTGTTCTTATTGAACTGTCATTCAACAGAACGAAGTCTGTCGGGCCAGCTAGTAATATAAAAATAACTATGAGAATTATGACTCATTATGTAAGCAACATAAGCTCCAGGTACTTCCGGTATCTTGCTTTTGGTGAAGATCAAGAGATGGCACTTGGCTCTCACCGCATAGTCTCCACGAAGTTTAGGTGTATGGCAAAACCGTACCGAACACAAGGTTATATTTGAACATCAACAATGGATTAAGCCACAACAGCAATTGATCGGTGAATGAGCACATCTCAAGTTTTGGCCAGCCTGATCCGTACCGGACGCTATTAGGACGTTTAGCGAATCGCACCTTTTTTCCAGATGTCCTTTTGCGAATTAGACGATTTGCTTGGCGCAAATCTACCATCCAATTAATATCTGATATCCCACGAACTGGTTTTTCACGTCTCACGGTCTCCACTTTAACATGGTTGAGCACCATGTTAAAGTGGATGACTGGCATGTGTACAGGCAATATCAACGGAATTGCATTTTTAAACTCGTGGAGCATTTTTTCCCAAACACATGGCTGTGCCATCAAACTAATCTAAAGTTTAATGGATAAATTGAAGCAAACAGACGAAAAATAAAAGTCAAATGACTTAAGTTAAAAAAAAAATGCATTTGTGCAACTATAAAACCAGTCTTATTAAACACTATTAAAACAAAACGAGTTGCATCGAGAGAAAGCAGTTGACACAGATAGTTCCCTTACGAAAATAATTGAGTCAGTGTCATGCATTTGGTAAAATAAATACTTTCTCTTCAATATTGTATGACAAACATGCACATGGGGTCATTTGGGGCCGTGATTTGCTTATGTTTGTACTTTATACATACAGAGCTAAGTATTTCACTAATTAACACTCAACAAAAATCTGGAAAAAAAATAACTTTGTTTTTGTGTATGAACTAATTAATAAATATAACGAAATAAAATGTTTACATTTTCCAATTTCCCATTTTTGGTCGAAATGTCCAATAATGTAGTTGACAGAACGACGTCTGTCGGAACAGCTTACAATCCTTCGTCAAGAACTCTAATCTATCTAAATATTCTTAGTAAAACCGAGCCTAAATGATAAAATAGATTAAGCACCAAATAAAATAATAATAACAAGTTCAAGTAAATTACTGCATAACTGCAAATGATTTATCTAATGACTTCTCACAATAAACATATTGACCCAGTTTCCATCTCAAACTGTTCGTGAGGTCGTTATAATAATTCCTGCGGTTTAGGAGATGTGGTTCAAGTGGCGACCGAGAGCGGTGAACACTTAGCATAGCATTTTTAAACTTCACATAGTTACGACAAATCCTTGGCCTAAAAGATAGTTATAACGGTATAAAACATGACGAAGAAAGAAGTCTTGTGGGTAGTTGTTTTCCCTTTTGGATGCTTCAAAGTCTCGTAATTTGCTTTCAATCTTTTTGATGTTGGAGTTCGTTTAAACTGAAATGACGCGCCCATCCACTGCATCTACGCATACAAGCAAGCACTCTTGTTAGCGTAGATGCGTCATTTCAGCTTAGACGATCTCTACATACTGTTGTTTTGCTGTGTAGTAACCAAATTAAATATGGTATTTCTTTCTAAAAAAGAGAAAATAAATATTACATAACTTGATGATCATGGTGCAAATTAAATGAAGATAGAGAGTTGGTATTCAGGTGATGAATTTATATCTATATTTAGAGCAAACAAATAATATCAAATAATTTATTATGTAATAATGAATAGTCACTAAAATCGAACATCAATCATCATCATCAAAGCCAGCCAAATGACGTTCACTGCCTAAGATATTAAAACCCCCCGGGTTTTCACCAAGCGGCCTACATTTACAGAAATCCTGCGACCTTCATCAGCGATACCCTTTGGAACTAGCTTCCTTCCAGAAGTTATGCTTCCAAAAAACTCCTCATAAAATATTTCACATTGACCTCCGCTGTCAGACGTGAAGTTTCCTTTCCGTTCCACTTGACCTCAACACTCGCGACGGTTAGGAAATTCTCAATATGCTTTTCAACAGCTCCATAGCTTATCCAAACATTGTCAAACCACTCAATAGCATGGAAAAATGATGAAGCTTTTTTTTTGGAGACGATCTGGGCATTTTAGCCACGATTCGGCCAATTTTACGTGCGCAGCCATTACACGACAAATCTCAAATCAATGTGAATCTTATGTCAGACGAGTGAAGTTACCCTAGTTACATAAGTCGTATAATTACTATCTTCATATTTTATTATTTTACTATCATAGGCATTGCATTCTGCCTATCCTAACCTACGGTGCACAAACTTGGTCATTGACCGAGAATCTGAAGTCAAAGCTCGGAGTTTGCCAAAGAGCCATGGAGCGGAGTGTGTTAGGTATCAAACGCACCGACAAAATCCGCAACACCACTATTCGCGCCAAAACTGGGATCCAAGACGTTGGCCTAAAAGCCGCAAAGCTGAAGTGGGAGTGGGCAGGTCATGTTTGCAGGATGCACCCGGATAAATGGGCCCGAATTACCACCTTATGGCTCCCCACAGACGGACGACGCCGAAGATGAAGACCTAAAAAGCGATGGTGTGATGACCTTGTAAACCACTCTAGAGACTGACAGGTTTTGGCTGTGGATAGGGACCGCTAGAAGAGCTTGGGGGAAGACCTTTGCCCAGCAGTGGGATCTAGAGGGTTATTAAAAAAAAACTATCATAGGCTAAGTAAATTGTAACTAACAAAAAATATGGATCTAAGTCCAAAATTTTCTTTTTGTTTATTTTTTTTATTAGTAAATACCTTGGTTGCAAATTCCCATTATATCATGACATCTGACGTTTCCTAATAAGCCCACATTAAGGAATTATTCGTCAATTTCGTAACTATGCAACAAATATTCTACATTCAGAGCGTCTGCACGATAACCTTTCGTGATGAGAAGTAATCTCGAATTAATTATGATAACGTGCGCTGGCGCATCCTACGAGCAGACCGCCGGGAAAAGGGCTTCACAAATATAAACTCTGCTGCATTGACATAAGAGTTCAACGTAACAAATTGTATATGACGACTGTATAACAAATCACAGGTTTCAGAATCAATTTAAAATAGTATAACTCGCACCGGTAATTGGATATGCAAGAAACAAGATAATACTAAAATGGGTGCTACGAGATATTTGATATTAAACAAAAGCTGATTATGGTTTCTACCATAATGGTTGGAAGAGGTATGGTTATTCTTAACCATAGCTCTTAAGATAAATCGTCTGAAAAGGCGCAGAATCCATTGAATGATGGTTAGAAGAGAAATATTTTAAGAGATTAAAGTAAAGTAAAGTAAAAATAGTATTTATTCATGTAAACTTATTAAAAAGCACTTATGACAAGTCACAACATAAAAATTAAAAAGTAATAATGTGATTCTACCACCGGTTCGGAGGTGTTGATTCTACCGAGAAGAAACCGGCAAGAAGAATACACTGCATCATGTCCATAATGATTGTATTTAAAAACCAGTTATTTACCAGATTATGATTTAAATTTAGATTGAAATTTTCAATTTTGTATATGTCAAATACTAAATAAAAGATTTTTTTTAATGTCTGCGTTTAGATTTAACATAGCGTAACGATAACAATAAATATTTATTTGGACACATTTCGAAATGCTCTAAAGAAATTACTAAAAGGGAAGCTCAGAAAAACGCATTAAACCATTTAAATTACAATTTATTCACAAACTAAAACAAATACAAGTTGTACAAGGAAAAGAGAGAGCGAGATAGCTATACAAACGTCAAATAATGGCGGGGAATACTGCTCTTGACAAGTTGCGTTCGGAAATGCCTAACAGTCGGCCTTCCTGTACCACTGCTCGCCCCGAGCAGTATTCTCCATGTAAAGCAACGTAAAAGTAAAACTAAGCTAAGTAATATTGACATACCCAGGTGACTTCTTAATGCCACCACAACTGACTTCTTAATGCCAGTTCAGCTGACTTCTTAATGCCAGCACAACTAACTTCTTAATGCTAGTTCAGGTGACTTCTTAATGCCACCACAACTGACTTCTTAATGCCAGTTCAGCTGACTTCTTAATGCCAGCACAACTAACTTCTTAATGCTAGTTCAGGTGACTTCTTAATGCCACCACAACTGACTTCTTAATGCCAGTTCAGGAAGTACACCTTCCAAGTCGCGACTTATACAACACCTCTTAAGGCAAATCTCGAGATTTAAACAGTCAGTCAAACAACAAACATTCTGAAACGTTCTTAATCGTTTCCAGTTAGTTAACAAGTCTGAAGCGTTCTTAATCGCCTACAGTCAAGTAACAAACAGTCTGAAACGTTCTTAATCGTTTCCAGTTATTTAACAAGTATGAAGCGTTCTTAATCGCCTCCAGTCAAATAATTTACAGTCTGAAGCGTTCTCAATCGCCTACAGTCAAGTAACAAACAGTCTGAAACGTTCTTAATCGTTTCCAGTTATTTAACAAGTATGAAGCGTTCTTAATCGCCTCCAGTCAAATAACTTACAGTCTGAAGCGTCCTTAATCGCCTACAGTCAAGTAACAACAATGAGCGAACAATTATCGCCTTCTTAATGGCAGCTCACTGAGTAATATTACAAACAATCACAAACAAACAATATAAATCAGATAATGCAACAAAATGAGCGAACAAATATCGCCTTCTTAATGGCAGCTCACTGAGTAATATTACAAACAATCACAAACAAACAATATAAATCAGATAATGTAACAAAATGAGCGAACAATTATCGCCTTCTTAATGGCAGCTCATTGAGTAATATTACAAACAATCACAAACAAACAATATAAATCAGATAATGCAACAAAATGAGCGAACAAATATCGCCTTCTTAATGGCAGCTCACTGAGTAATATTACAAACAATCACAAACAAACAATATAAATCATATAATGTAACAAAATGAGCGAACAAATATCGCCTTCTTAATGGCAGCTCACTGAGTAATATTACAAACAATCACAAACAAACAATATAAATCAGATAATGTAACGAATGAGGGAACAAATATCGCCTTCTTAATGGCAGCTCACTGAGTAATATTACAAACAATCACAAACAAACAATATAAATCAGATGATGTAACAAATGAGCGAACAAATATCGCCTTCTTAATGGCAGCTCACTGAGTCATATTACAAACAATTACAAACAAACAATTTAAATTAGATAATGCAACAAAATGAGCGAACAAATATCGCCTTCTTAATGGCAGCTCACTGAGTAATATTACAAACAATCACAAAAAAAACAATATAAATCAGATGATGTAACAAATGAGCGAACAAATATCGCCTTCTTAATGGCAGCTATTAAAAAGAGCACAAACATAGAAACAGCATTAACCACATACTATGCGTACGCGCACGCTTGGCTGAGCTACGGTATTGTTCTGTGGGGCGACAGTACGGACGCACCTTCTCTGTTTACCCTTCAGAAAAAGTTAGTCCGGATTATTGTAAACATAGACCAAAGAGAAAGTTGTAAACCATTTTTTATAAAACATAGAATATTAACTCTGGCCTGCTTGTACATTTTGGAAATGTGCAAATTTGTTCGAAAACACAAGCAATTTTATACAAAGCGCGAAGATATGCCACGCAGATACACATCGCGACCACAACACAAAAACAAACTAGTTCTCCCAACCTCCCGATTGAATTTAAAATCTTCTAGCACCTTTAGCTCTTCTATAAAAATATATAACAAATTGCCTGTCAATTTAAGAAATGAAAATAGTGACAAAATATTTACACGTAAATTAAAGCAGTTTTTAGTCAATAAATGCTACTATAATACACATGAATATTTTAATGATAATACTTTTTAAATAAAGTAATATAATATAATGGATTATTTAAAATTAATTACCTAATTAATTAAATTTCGTGTATACTTTTAATGTTATTTTTGTAAGTGATTTGT
Organism: Udea ferrugalis; assembly: GCA_950022985.1. NCBI lineage: Eukaryota > Metazoa > Arthropoda > Insecta > Lepidoptera > Crambidae > Udea > Udea ferrugalis. The sequence continues at coordinate 9,744,875 of OX465541.1, read as the reverse complement.
TATTGTTTTCTTATTTTGAATTAATCCCATAATATTTTTTTTAATGATGAATGTTAAATTTATGTTTATTTCTCTCTTGTCTGTTTTTTAATTTAATTAGATTTTAATGTTACTTGAAGCACTTCCTCTCTCTTAACCCAAAGTTGCGTGCCCGACAGGGTCCATAACACTGTTCTAAACTACTGTAACATCTAACTTTACATTATGGTTTTGCAATAAATGATTGAGTATTGAGTATTGAGTATTGAGCTCACTGAGTAATATTACAAGCAATTACAAACAAACAATATAAATCTTAAGAATACAAGAAGTAATGTTTCATTCATATTAAGAACAATCAGATAATGAACTATCTGATTAAAACGATTCAGTTTGTCACGAGCCAACACATTACAGTTTACAGTATGCTTGACGGCGACCATGTGTATAGTCCTAATCACATTACGGCTTACACTTTTACAATCCTGAATTTGACCATCTAAACTTGGTGCAAGCCTGTCACTTCGTAACCCCTTGCGCATAATATTACGTTCACCAATAACCATTCACAGACCTCAAAAGTTCTTTGCTTAACACATGTGGAGCATACGCAGAACGAGTAAGAAACTTTGTCTAACATCATAAAACAAAATAAATCATCAAAGTCAGATCACCAAGCTTTACCATTCACATTTAACATTACTACCAACGCAAGATCACCAAAGCACCCAAAATGGTTTGTCATCAAAATAGGTAGTAGACTTGCTCATTTGCGCGCGGATTGACAACAGCAGTCAAAATGTATTTTGTTTCTTGTAGACGACAATAATCCTTAAAATACTTGCAAATGAAAGCTTTGTTTCGGTCGCATACAACTCCAAATATCTGTAATACTATAATAACACGAACAGCTTCTAACTACAAGAGCTAGAGTGAATAAATGTCGTAAATCAAACACCAAGGTGGCCCACGTATAGGTACTATGTGGAACGGCAACGGCATCTTGCATGAAGAATACAACAACACTGTTTGACACCCTGTATATTTTTCACGCATAGTGTTAGGAGATGCAGCCATGTACATTTTACTTTTTGTTTCTAAATACAGCGCCGTATTTGCCAAACCAGTTTTTAAATACGGTAAAAGTAAGCAAGTTCTGTCAAATAGCCACTTTGAATTTTACCTTACAATTATTGGTCTACAGTTGAACCAATTGAATAGTCTCCCTGTTGCCATTGCTTCTACAGAATTAGGTAGAAAACATGTATCATTTATTCGCTTAACGAAAATAACATGGTTTCGGCTAAACCCATCCAGGTGGCCCGTTGACTTACCAGTACGGTATTCGACCTTAATCAAAGTCTCAACTTTGTACCTGGAGCTACCAGCGGGCTATGGTGACAAATCTCGTCTCCACTAAGTCCAATTAGTAAATTCGGTAACTATTTAACTTAATACCTGTAATTTAAGGTGTATGACCTTAAATTTAAACAAACTTACAACAACAGCAAGGGTCTCTTAATCAATGCTTTGACTTCTGCTAGGCTGTAAGTGATTCACCAGTCCCAAACATTCGTAAAAACGTGTCAACTCAAAACGATGTAGGTACTGCCGCTATCTTTCATCCGCTCGGCCATCGACAAACTACAATATAATATGAGCGCTTTGAATTTGTAAGCTACGCATTTTTTTTGTAGAACCAATCTTACAATTACCAAAAAACAATTCGAAAACTCATCTAATAGTCATGAAGACTATTTCAGCAGGTAAGCTTTTGCCGATCTCATAACCACAGATCTTCAGACAACGATGCATACAATGAACGACGCTCTCTGACCCTTAGATCCATGACCAACGTGCGGATTGTCAAGAATCTAAGTAACACATAATAATAAATAAATATAAACCTCGCTCTGTGAAACCAGGAACAACGAAGATACCACAAACAACCAGACCCAGCACAAATACTTGTTTCATCAACAAACCCCACACTGTGCGGAAATCGAACACGCGACCCCTCGAGCCTCAACCGTTGAACCACTGCGCTAAACGGGTCATCAACGACTATTAACATCAAAATAACAAGTTCAAATCTTATCGACACGCAATTTTTTTTTTTTTTTAACACCTTGTACGACTGCACGGGGCAGTTCGATTAATTAATTTTGTAAATACGAAACATCTACTACGTTTTCAAATAACACAAATCACCGTGACAATAATCAAACGCTTAGTTGGTAACAGGCTGACTAATATTAACCTCTGTTTTGGGCACAGTTAGGCCTCATCAGGAACCTCCTTGAAGGATTTATTTTCGAATTATTGACATACCTCAAATGCCCAATGGTTGATTGGCAGACAATGCGCTCAGCATGAAGCCCGCCATACTGTACTATTATGTGCAATAAAAATGAAATGAATAACTAAATACTGTAATTTTTAATTGAACAACTAGACTTGCATGGATTGAATATTCAACTGTAACTGTTACCTCTGGGCTCTGTATAACTCTGTAATTATTATTATTATTATTTTACCCAAGGCATGACAACTGAAATCAATAAAAATGACAACTAATAATTTGCAGCTACAACAGTAACATCTGTAAATAATTAGACATAAGTTTGTCTGAAGTAACATGTAGTAGTTTAATTCAGGTCATTCATCCTTATCATGGCCTGTATGATGATAACAGTGTGATGAACACCTTTCTACCTAATTGTTTTCATCATCATGACAGACACAGCCACAGAATGCACAAGTTAAATAATTAGACATAAGTTTGTCTGAAGTTTACTTCAGGTCATTCATCCTTATCATGGCCTGTACGATGATAACAGTGTGATGAACACCTTTCTACCTAATTGTTTTCATCATCATGACAGACACAACCACAGAATGCACAAGTTTTATGATTTTTCTAACGTTGGTGCAATGTGACCACAATGCTTACAACTGCATCATTAAATTATTAAATCAGTAAGACTTGACTTACTTGAATGATGAAAATAAATATCTTAACATGCTGGACGTGTCCTGATAACCAGCAGAAATAGCATCAGCTTTATGGTACGGTAGGTACCTACCTGTTATTGCTTCTATAACCTGCACCGGGTAACCAACAAGCATAACCTTAAATAGATTTTGTCACATTAGATCTATTAATAATATAACACATAACTTAGTCACACATCTAACTAACTGATTGGAAAGAAAAGCAGTTAATAAACATTAGAGTTATGTAAGGTTTAGATTTTAGTTTGGGTTTAGATAGTTGTTAGTATCAATGTTCAGCATACTTTTTGAATTTTAAAGTGCAAATAAGTTTCAGAAATAGTTTTCTCATCACCAGCATCCACGCAATACCTTCAACTTTTCTGATTCATTACTCAAAAATAATTAACAGATCAGACAGGATCAGAATCAGAAAATGTATCATTAAGACCAGCATAAGGCTTGAACTAAATCAGCTGTAGGTTGCCAATGGCACAGATGAAATGGTGGGGTACTACTCAGAAAGACAGACCACTACTGTGGCTACTGGTTTCCATTATACAAAGTACTAGTCATAGTAGATACCTAGCACTTTAACTAGGAGTAGTTTGACGAATGAAACTTGTTCGGGTTCGGAAGAACCTGCTGCTTAATCACTCTCCCATCAGGAGCATGATGAACACTCCGCAATAAGAGAGCGATTAAGGCAGGGGTCAGTGACCGCGCACACGGTCCGGTGCCGCGGTGCTCCAGCTGACTCCGCTCGGGACCGCCAAAACGCTGCCGATTTGAGACACTATTCAAAAGTTCACGAGGCAACGTATCATATGGGTAATTGGGTACACCGTCCGTCACTACTACACATTTCAAAGATGACAATCCAATTTCATGGGAAAATTCACGTCCACTCATTGTTTTTGGTTTGAAAGTTACTTTTATCACAAATTCACAACAATCCCCAATACACTCGATGAAAACTCGCAGTACCTGTGCAGCAAACAGGTACGAACCGGTTTTTGTTTTCTGCAAGGCGTCCCGGCCGGTGCGGCCGCGCTTCGTAAATTTTGGAAAACGATACAGAAGTTACTTTCACTTATTGTTTCGTCAGGAAAACGTTTTTGTAGGCGCTCGGTACACTAATCCCGCTTCTGAGCTAAAAGGGAAGCTCAGAAAAACGCATTAAACCATTTAAATTACAATTTATTCACAAACTAAAACAAATACAAGTTGTACAAGGAAAAGAGAGAGCGAGATAGCTATACAAACGTCAAATAATGGCGGGGAATACTGCTCTTGACAAGTTGCGTTCGGAAATGCCTAACATTACTTTAGAAGACTCATATTATACATATACATTTATTATTATTTCCTACATATAATATATTTTATTCGAAACTCAGAGCGGTCAAAGTACTTAACTTGGGAAGCAGGTGAATCTAAGCGTAGACACTCAGGCAATCATCAATGCTAATGGTATTTGGGGATGACCTGATGTGGTAAAACGTTAATGACCTTTACTCGGAAATATAATGAAACAAGAAAGAGTAAATGGAAAATTTGGTTTTATTAAACTTTAAATTGACCTCACTCCATTTGTTGAGAAACTATTGAATAAATAAATATCACTGGTCATAATTCCACACAGCGCCAGCAGCGGGGCTAGAGCCCCAAATTAAGCAACTGAATGAAATTGCATTTTTTATTTTCTATCCCGGAATTTACATTGCATGCAATTGCATACAATGTAAATTCCGGGATAGAAGAGCGTTCTACGTCTGAAAAGTACTCAATCCTTGAATGAAAAAAATACGAAGGAACCCGCATCAAAAGTCACCATTTCCTTGGTAAGCAAAAAAAACTGTCAAATTAGATCTACTGTGACAAATACTTGGAGTTGTCAGAAGTTCAGAAGGTCAATTTCTGATTTACTTTTTAGTTAACTTAACAGTTCTGAAGTTCTGGTTCATTGAACTTCCGTATTATCGCCGTCTACTACCATGCATCCGTTAACACGGGTTTACCAATCAATTTCATAAAAAACATCAAATTAATCATTCATCAAACTTTCAAATCGTCATATTAACAAAAGTAAGTAGTACTTATTTGTTGAGTTATGTTACATAAAGTAGTATTAATAGACATGAAAATCATAATACGAGTAGTACGGATATACATAATACAAAGTACACAAACATAATAATGACTCTACCACTGGCGTCGGACTGTTGTTTCTGTACTGAGGAGAACCGACGAGAAACTCAGCAGTTACTCATTTCAAGTACATAATATGTTATTACTTATTACACAATAATAGTTATAAATTACATTTCGGGAAAACTTGCATAAGAACTAAGGAAACAATAACATAAAAGGGTAAATTCCGTTTTTATTTCGTTGATGACTGATCCTTTGTTTTTCCTATAAATCAATGATTTTGAATGTTATTATTATTTTTAGCATTTTCCATGCAGTATCTTTACTAAAGATCCGAAAACCAGAAAAAGACATTCGATCTTGGCTTCAGAAGGGAATCGAACTAGCGTCTTTTGCAAACCCTAGATCATAGGGTAAAATATACCAGAAAGATTCGCCTGGTCTGTTAATGGTCTCGGTAGCATAGTGGTTAGTGCAGTCGCCCAATGATTTTGTGTCTTTATTAAAGATTGTATAGACAATATGTCAATATGTCGTGTTGTATGTCATAAAAAACATTAAACCAGCAGAATTATAATAAGATTTGCGCACATGACTTCAGTCTCGTCTGCGCACTGTCTGCTGAATTCTAATGAGACGCTAACCGCTTGCGCAGATTGGGTTAAATTATATAGAAATTATACTGTTGCTGGTTGCTCATGTGTCTTATTACAAAACTAGCGACCCGCCCCCGCTTCGCACGGGTGCAATAGGATGTTATTATACATATAAACCTTCCTCTTGAATCACTAACCGCATCATAATCCGTTGCGTAGTTTCAAGGATTTAAGCATACAAAAGGACATAGGGACAGAGAAAGCGACTTTGTTTTATACTGTGAAGTGATGTTTAAGAATCTGCCAGTTTTACCCACGAATTCACAAACGTCAATCAAGACACGCGCTTACGCTCATGCTGTCCCTTTCAGTTATATTGACGGGACGGGATAGCATGAGCGTGAGCACGTGCCTTGATTGACGTTTGAGAATTCAGGGGTGACCAGAAGAACGATTCTCAACGCACAATTCGAACGAGTGAACTCGAAGGGAGATTTCAGATTGGTGATCGTGTGATTGAGACGAGTTATTTTCAGATAAATGAGAGAGAAATTACGGGCGTGCTCACCTGAGGGAGATCGAAATGAGAAATAAAATAATGTTAAGGTGAATCGTGAAATCGGCGTTTTGCAAATATGCAATATATCTATTCATTAGGAATATCTTGCAATAAACCTCATTTAATCCTAAACCAGTCAAGTGTTTAAAATAGTTTACTTGGGTTTGAATTAGCTCGGATCGTTTTTTTGAATATTCCGATCACCATAATAACAACACCCTTTGGCTACTGTGCTTTGGCTACCATGTTTAAGGGACAGTTGTGAATGTATATCATGCTATTAATCACAAGGAAAGCAAAGTAGGAAAATTACAAACATACTGTACAATGACCGCAGTCTCCGTTCCTCACCGAAAGTGAGCCTTCTCAACAGTTTCTCTTGTGGTCATATCCAGGTGACACACGCAACAAGGCCTGGCAGTAGCGTGTAATTTTCGCCATTATACTATTGTGAGACAGTCAGAGTAAACAAAGCAGATAAGCCTTCACGGGTTGCGCAAACGCAGGGTTTGAACCAGCGACTGACGACCAAGTTTAAAGGACAATGGTTATGAAAGTATGGCTTCGGCACAGTATGAACCATACAGTAGGCTATCTAAGGCCGCCCGCCGAGTTATTAGCCTAGCGTGCACACAGACACGCGGCACAGCCAGTCCGTACTGCCGTCTCCCTATGCCTTCTATTTTATGCTAGCGTGTGCGTGAAATCGCATAATATGCGTGATATCGCGATACGGCGCGCGACGCTCACGCACACATTCAAACCGAGAGTGGCACGTTTGTATTTAGATGTTCTACTGTATGGTTTATACTGTGGCTTCGGTATGAATGAACGTCAATGGTGAATCGCTAAGAAGCGAGAAGATTCGAACAACCATCGATAGAATAACTCCAATAATGTTTATATTTAGAATTGCTGTGCGAATTTTGAAGTTCTTCCTTAAAGTTATGGTTAAAGTATAATTCCAAATGCAATCATCATCAATCATCAGTTTCTGACCGAAACGGAGACGATGGAATTACTTACGTGTCATGTCCAGGAGTTATGTAATGATGAGTGCTTATGATGACACTTGTCTTGTTTAAAAATGACAAATTTATGTCAATCCGGTTTATGTTTTAGGCAATTATTGTATGAAAAATATGGTTACTATGTGACACATAGAAGGAAGAAGAGGAAAAGGGGAGGCCGAGACGAAGCTTTCTGGAACAAGTGAATGGTCAACGTCATGTCCTTTAAAGAAACGAAGATGCTGGTAGAGTCCTGAGAGTAATGGCGGTTGCTCCACCGGCTCTTAAAATTAATTATTTAATGATGATGATGATGATGACTGAGACTAATTAGCCATTAATACACCGTGTCCGCATCGCGTCATAAACTATAGTGCTTTAAGTACATAATAACTTACATGCGCTCACGACTAGTCAGAGACACACTAATTGTTGTAATAATGGTAAACGGAACATTTAGATGCCCACATTATGGCGAGCGAATTTGAACTGAATGTGGTAAACGGCGCGCCCGCCGCCTATATCCGGGTTGCTGGAGTTTTTTTCAACGCTGTTTTCTACACCGGAGAGTTAGCCGCAAATTGTATAATGAACACAAAGAAGGTGTTTCAGTCAGACCTGGTGTCACCACACAACCACATGGGTTTCAAAGCCAGAGTATTTAACCACTTGCCTACTCTTCTTATCAACTTTCCTCTACCTGTGTGTTGTTTGGAAGAGATCGCTTTTTAGAGATAAACCGCTCAAATTGTACATTTACTTGTTCTTACACTTATCTGTAACCGTTATTGTCATTTAGTGTACAATAAAGAATATTTACTTACTTACTTGGCTATATAGAAAAGAGTAGTATATTCATGTCTATAATATTGTTTGGTATATTTTCTTAAGTTGATTAGATGATTCTAGAGTCTTCGTAACAGATCTATTTGAAACAAAGATTGATTTTAAATAGCAACGAGGTGGAAATACCATGCAAAGGTTAGAGACGTTTAACTACGTTATAATAACATCGCTTCAACGTGACCCTGGCCTACTGTTACGTCGAGATCAAAATGGAGTAAATACCTTTATTCCATTTTGATATTAACAATTTGAATTCTAAATCACTAGGAAGAGCAACCGAGCTTTAGAGACATATGATGATCAAGTAACATGGACCACTTTACCCTATTTTTGGGTTTATGGCGCTCAAACACGGAAAAGGAGAGTTGTGCGATGGCAAAAGTTAAAAAAGTTTTCATTCATGTGAGCTTATTACAAACATTTAAGACACGACGATATAATTTAAAATGACATGTAAGTATTAGATAAACATAAAGTGACTCCACCACCGCTGCACCGGTTCGGAAGTTGCTTCTATCAAGTAGACTCGATGAAAGAAACTCTATATTAACTTACTTTTTTCCATGTTGTTTGATTACCAAAGGGAACTGCGCAAGAGTGCTCCTTGAACCAATAGCGACACTGTTGTGGTATTCATGTGGGAGACCTCAACTACACCCACGCGCGAAGTGACACCGAAATCTGACATTGCAGTATTGAAAAAACAAGAAGAGGGATCATCAAATAAAAAAACATATCATTAGAGATTAAAAATGTACATTATTCCACATACATAGTAGTAGTACATAGTTGTCAAGATTGATCGCATGTCTGTGTCAACATCCACACTCGATCCAGCAACTATCGGCCCGCACCAAAAGGTTTGGTGATTCGTTCCTGTGTCGTGCTATCCAGCTTGGAACGCTCTTCGAATGCATGTGTTTCCTTCTTCCTGCAATCCCGGGTTTTTTAAGCGATTTCAAAATGTGATTGACCAGCCAGTAGTTACTTATTGCTGTACTTGTGAACTCCGTATCTGGACCTCACGGTTGCTCTTCATGAGGAGGAGTGAGGTGATTTTTATTTTAGCATTAGGGATAACGCATTTTCCTCTTACTTAAGATGGGAAAACCAGACAAAGACATATGGCGGGAATACAAGTGCAGTCGCCCAGTTCGCGAGAGACGCGGGTTAGATTCTCGCCTGAAGTCAAGACCGAATGTATTTTTCTGGTTTTCCTTTCTGGAGTGAGGTCATCTTGAAGACCACAGTATGAAATAACCTTTTATAATTCAATGTGGCGCCACTTGAGGTGTATCCATATAGAGCCCATTCCTTATGATGCATTGACATGACATGTTCCACTATGACCAGTGGAACGAGTTCCGACCATTACGCCACATTGGCCTTGGTCCGACCTTGAGTCGACGATATTACAGTAATAATATGCATTTTCGTAACCACCGGACTCATGGCGCAACGATTCTTTAATATTTGTATAATTAACGGATATTATAAGCAAGTTTTGATGGTAACTCAAACATGTATGTATATTTTTTGGCTAATAATTGAGACAAAAAACTGCTAATTTTGCACACCAGGAATTCGTATGGCCATAAAAATAAATAGACAAGTTCTATTTAACACATCATATAATTTTACTAACCCTAGCGTTTTTTTTATTTACCTGCGTATCGCCAAGTTAGTTAAATTGAGGGAAATAAAACACCGTCATTTAACAAGTTTTTTTTCCGTACAACTAAATTAGAAACATAACATCGCATTTCTACGAACACTACAAAAACAAATTAACTTCCTGCTAAGAAAATGACAAGAACTTTTTTCTTTCAAATTCTACGTCATAGTGTCTCAGTTATTCATACAGTGTGTTAGGTATTATAAGTATAATTGGGACACTCAGAGCCGTTCATTTAAGATAATGAACAATTTCTGTCTCACTCAATGTAAAAAGAGAATGGTTTTAGCTTTAAGACCGCCTTCCTTACATTCATGTGCAGACACAAAAAGATAGATAGATCGAAATAAAACAACTTTACGGATTCTACTCGCGGTCTTTTATTTTCTTTCATTTTCTAACCCGACGTTTCGACTACTTTACAGCAGTCGTGATCACGGGATGACAAAGATGTTCTTTGTCATCCCGTGAAAATATAAGACCGCGAGTAGAATCCGTAAAGTTGTTTTATTTCGATGTATAGTGTTCGCGTAAATATTAGAAAACATTAGATAGATAGATATTCTTATGGCACAAAAACATTACAGTTGTATTAAATATAGAAAAATTATAAATACAAAATAACAAACCCGACTATGTTTTATAAATATACTTTTATGACATAAGAGCGGAAAATCATAAATATAATAAAAGTACAGAATATCAAAGAACGCAATCGTTCGGTCTAGAATATTCTTTAGCTATCCGAAACTCCACTGGCAGACTCAGATCTTTGTTGAGATAAACTGGTTTAAGCAATTAATTCTTAGCCTTACACTGAATGATAGAATACAAAACTGTTTTTTTATAAGCACGATGTGGTGCCTAAGAAGACGTTGTGACTAAGATTGAAATGGTAAAGTTACCACCTAATTCCCCTTTTTATTAAATAAGAGAATATTTCTCTTTTCGCTTTTAGCGATCGAGACACCTAAATTGTATTCCATTGTCTTCTTTGTGCAGTAAACTTTAGTCTTATCTTATCTTAATACTGAGTTAGTGTAATCATATGGAAATAATGGATGAATGGCGATTAACGAAAAGGATTTATAAGGCGTGAGTAACTGGAACTGTTGGAAGAGAAATTCTAAGAGAACTTCTATTTTCTATGCGAAGTTAAGTGTCTAATATATTTTATTTCTATCTTATTTTCTAGAACTTAGTTACTGATCATCGGCCTAGGCCTGCGTGTAGGCGTACCTATAGCTCGAACCATCGCATACCTAGTTGAAGTGTATTTATAGAGTTTTGCAGTTTGACAAAAAAATCATAGAAACACATACATAAACGGCCTATATACGTCCCACTGCTGGGCACAGGCCTCACCTCAACTATGAGGTGGAACAAGCCATACTCCAACACGCGGGCTTAAGGTTGGAGGGGTGTAAGGTTAGTGAGCAGCCTTAATGTCAGATGTTATCAAGCCGCCCTAAGGCCTCTGACTAGGCTTAACGACTGACGTCTAGCGACGTCAACCGGGACCAACAGCTTAACGTGCCTTCCGAAGCACGGAGATGCCCGAAATACACATCACTAAACTACACTAAAAACCGCAATACTGTTTCATTATCATCAGATTGAAATTTTTCATCACAAGAAAATCATTACCTAAAACTTTTGTTCCCAGTCTTCGTTATGTAGCAGTCAGGCTGCCAAATCGGGCGACGATCAACTTTCACCGTGCCACCGCCGGTAGAAAGCCCGGGCTAATCGTGTAATAACCATTTATTATTGTTTAGACTTTCACTTTGGCTTTGCCGGCAAAACGCTGGAGGAGCAAGTGTATTGGGTGATTTTTGACTTATGGAAGTTCTAATTAGCAAAACTTGTAACATGTGATACTAGACAACGGATGAATATACATAAATACTTTTTTTCGTAAATACATACTGTTAGATAGATATTCGTAATCGATGTGTACAACGACCTTTACTTACTCTGTGAGCAATCTGTGATGTCAGATAGTCTTTGACAGGACTTTGACAAGTGATCTGAGATTGTCTCGCGCCTTGTGTTAATTTGTTTTGATTAGATAATTCATAAAGTTTGAATCGGGTTTAATTCGAGCTTTCCCCTTAATAATACATAACATACTTAGGAAGCACCCAGCTTAATACAGACATGTTCATTCATGCACACAAATGTTCGTACTGCGCGGGGATCGAACCCGCAGTGGTGTAGCAGCCAACTTCATTAACATTATAAGATGTCGGTCGTCTTTGACTGATAAATCTAGGTCAGAAGGCCGAAACTCTATCTACATGTACTTACTTCAAAAATGACAGCTTAACATTTTTGTTATTTCAGACTTCCAACATACCTACATACATACGCTCACGACTTTTAACTCGGAACACGGGGTAGTCAAGAACACACTGATTATTGCCGTCATGGTTAACAGATATTAAGAAATCCATTTTTCACCGAGCGAATTTTGAACCCAACGTGGTAAGGGGCGAGCCTACCACCGTTATTCGGATTGTAGGGTTTTTTTGATCGATAATTCGTTTTTGGCTGCAGCTGTGTCTTCAAGAGTATAAAGAACGTCTTATCATGAGCTTTATTTAATGGATCCAGTGCCTAAATAAATTAACAAAATTAAGAACCACAAAGAGTTAATTTTTACTAAAACACATAATTAAACAAGTAGGTATAAGGCAACAGGAAAACAAAAACAATAAGTATGTATTATGTAAACGTAAGCTGCGATAGCAAAACATTATCTCACTTAACAACTAAATAATATAGATATAATTATAATTAGTACCTTAACACATAATGTGGTTCATGAATGAATTGAAATTATTTTTTTAGGTGATACATTTTCAAATAATTTATTGCTTAAATAAAGTTCTGCTTATCGTATTTTTACTCTTAACATTTTTCCCGCTTTTTAGTTTTCCTCTAACTATAGGTTGCTTGGTTGGAAGTGATCGCTCTGGGCGGTATAGATGTAAGTTTATTTTTATAACGTGCAATAAAGAACATTATCTATTTTATCTATATCATTACTTATTTTATACCGGGACATCCTTGAGTATCAAGATTGTATAGTCATTAAGCTAATTAGTTAATTCTTGCTCAAAACGGTAGCAATATCCTTTGTTTCGGTTCAGAAGACTACCTAAGCATTGCCTCTACCGAAGCTACCATTCTAATAAATAAATTTGTGTAGATACATTTCGCTGTATTTTGATTCAACGAGATTTTTAGAGTTTTAGTTCATTTGCAATGGCAAATCACCCATATATTTTCGTCAGCAATGAATAACAAACAATATGGTAATGACATTTTTTGTTATGTTTTGTTTGTCTGGTACAATCAACTGCAGTTAATAATATTTGTCAGTCATAACATAATAAACCTTATCTTGAAAAAATATAGAAAAACTCTAACAACGCCACTTTTGTTTGAATAACTAAAATCGCTTCAAAAGACATAGACAAGGCACTTTGGTTTTATTTATATATTTTTAATGCACCACAGAGCAGATAAGCGTCGATGATTCACCAGCGTGGGAGAACAAAGACTATCGGAACCGAAAAACTTTGACTCACCGAAGAGCGAATCCGAAACAAAAGACACAACACCAAATCACAAAGCACTCACAACATCGAATCGCGACTCGATTATCTGGAATCGTCGATAGTATCGAGAGACGTAATCGAGACGTGCGCGCACTTCGGTGGCTAGAGCACAACTGTTATCGCTCGAATGCTTTGGAATCGGTTTACGAGGACAACATCTGATTGAAGGTCGGTGCACACAGACCGTTTTCAAATTCAAGTAGCAGGTTTATACAGAGGCGTGTAAAGGATATTTTGTTATGTCAACTGTGAGATGATAAAATCGAAAATACCTTTCACTTCATTCTGCATGTGCAATGCTGGGAAAGTATTTACCGAGACTGCTGAAACTGCGCAGCCATTCACCTCTGACGAAAATTTCTTGATTTTATTGATAATCCTATACAAGGTTTACATGTTTAATGAATAATAATGTCAGCAATGTTTTTACACGAAGAGTCGGAATTTTGCTTTCTAATTCTAACTTAACCAAGTTTTAGTATTCTTTGCTGTCGAAACATTATTATAATAAATATCCTAGTGCTACAATGATTGAAAGCTCTAGTAAAATACGGTCACCGTTTCGTGTAAATCGTACTTGGGGTAGAATGGAGAAGTACGAATAAAACGAGCTGTTTAGAACATTCTCATTAAATATATAGTTGTTGGCAAAATTTAATTAAAAATCAAGAAATCCGTAGAATGAGTAAGTATTACTCGAAGAACTGACAGCTGTTGGGCTGAAAAGTTTTGGCATGGAGACTAGTGGCGTGGCAATTTTCTGGCCCTCATGCCAAAGAGAGCCCACATACGGCCTGAGAAAGAGCCCCCAGCAAGTTTGAGAAGTGTAATTTATATCAATAAATATTGTTGTATTGTTGTTGTGTGTGTAATAGAAGAGGTTATGTCCAGTGGACTGCAACAGGCTGATGCTAATGATGATGTGTTGGACACACTGGGCCATCTAGCCAAAAACCAAGCAAAACTTGTAATATTGGTTGTCAAATTTCGGAAGCAGCGGAGGTACATAAAGGGCACCCCTTCTGGGGCTTCCAGTGAGTTCGTCACAGGTCCCAGCACTGTTATGGCCCTGGTGGAGACCATTCGATAGTGAACGTAGTACAGAACATCCATACAACGACAACCAGGTGTCACGAAGGTTTGAGAATTTTGGTGGATGAAAGGAAATCTATGGTAGAGGCACGGTAAAAGAATATACTATTACGTTGTATATTACTTACGTTGAGTAGTAAGTAGTCGTTGCTGAAAATAATGATGATGACGATGTTAAACGAGAATTTAACAAATTATTCAATAGCCTAGAAAATTCAACAATTCTGTTATCGGCTTCGCTCTCATTTCCTATCGTATCAGGAAGGTTATCAGTATTCGCTTTGAATTTAATATTATAATTACTAATTAGCTTCTAATGCCACATATTTACATCAGCACAATAATTTGATCATTCGTGTTATTGTGTTTAGGGACAAATTCGTGTAATTCCATTTTGTGATTGAAAAACATGTTTTTTGTGCCAATCCAAATCCTATTATCGTCATTATATCTGAAATGGGAGAAGCGCTTCTCTCCAAAAAAAAAACAAAAATGTCTCATACAAATCACAGTATTTACACATTATAAGGTAGACACACATAATAAGAAACAATCTGAAAAAACCAAGTACTATTTGCAATATGTACTAATAATATATGTGCAATATGTAATAATGTAGGTATTTATTTTCTGTATTTTATAAGTTGTCATTATGAGCGTTTGTAAAAAGATTACATAAATGAGTATTGCTTTTACATTTGCTTCTCTTCCTTGAAATATTTAGCAAACACCTTAAGGTACAATTGATTATATTCATACCTATGTCAAATAGTGGGATATTGTTGGTTTTATAATAACACAACATCCAACTTCACACCATCGTTTACGGGGCCATCTTCTACGGCGATGACCATCTGTAGGGCGCCATTGGGTGGTAATATGGGCCCATCTATCTGGATGCATCCTGCATAGATAGCCTGACGAGTTGTGCCATCACTCCAGCGAATGGCAAATATTGGCTCATAACAGCCAAAAAAACCTCCAGCTTCAGAAATCTCAGCTCTGGTGCCAAAAAAATTGAATTAATAAACTTTTCCTTTTTTAAAAAATAATGGCGTTATTGACGCTCCTAAGCCATAACTATCACCAAACACAATTACAGCAAGATGACAAAGTTGAGGTGAGTCACCGACCACAATATGCACAATAGAAGGCTCGCCATCGCGAGGAGACAAAGCATGACCTTCCCCACCCTTGCGGGGTGTTGGGGATATCTCACACTGTTGTTCGATATTATAAATGTCTTTCATCACTACCCCAAAAGCTAAGAAAGGTCGAAAGGTAACGGATTGACCCCCGTATTCTCATCAAGGTTGAGCACCCCTTTAAACTCATGCCAACCCGTAAATTGTCTATAGAACTGAAAGTGACAGCTATAGTTGTGAGGGCTGGTATAGTTGCTATAAATTGCTGCTATAATTTGGATCGCGTATGTCAATTCAGAGGTTAGTGCATCATACAACTAAATAATTAAATGATCGATGATACGAACATTTAGAGAAAAGGTGCTTACATGAATTTAAAGAAAAAAACAGATAAAAACTTTTTGGCGACAGCCACAGACTCGCCTCTATCTACAAGGGGCTTTGCTCGGCTAAATGAGAGCTTCTGAATGTTACGTTCACCAGGCTATGGGCTTACGATAGGGATTTACGATATGGTCGTGAGAGTATGATAAAAAGTTGATTGGATAGGTCGTTTAAAAATTATACTTGCATAATTTAGCTGATGCTAGTGGCACATGTATAAACCATTACATTCTCAAACAGTTCACGTTACGTAAGAATTTAACCAAGAAACGGTAAATCGCATCATCAACAGTTATATTAATAGAGAAAACCGTGTCATGAATCATGATTCGAATCAGCAATGACAGTGATGTGTTATTTTTAGCGTTAACTACCGTTGCGGTCAGTTAAAATTTTATGTTTTGCAAAGAAACGATAATTGTGTTACATAAGACCTTGTTTTTATGTGTCAGTGGCGATTGTTGGGGGATCAGTGGCGATGACAGCGGACCGTATATCAGGATCATCTCAACTCCCGTACTGACAACCATTTTTTTAATAATTAAAATCTCATCTATTAGTACTTAAGTGATGTTTTCTGATATTTACGCGAACACAATACATCGAAATAAATAAAACTACTTCACGGATTCTACTAGCGGTTATATATTTTCTTTCATTTTCTAACCCGACGTTTCGACTACTTTACAGCAGCCGTGATCACGGGATGACAAAGATGTTTTATGTCACAAAAAAGTACAATTTTTTAGCAACCCCCACTTAATTACCGTCATTTCCACTAACATTATTGGAAATGTTCCTAGCTACGCAGTACGAACTAACCGTATCTTGAGACCTCATAGTATTGTGCTGCCCTCTGGGATTGATCAAGCGTATTACAGGATCCCAAGCAGACGGCAAATTCCAAGCGCTCTGCCCCTTTCATTATTGATGCTGTCGCTATTTGCGAGTAAGTGACAAAAAGCTCATTGTGATGTTGAAGTGCTGTTTAGGATTTTATGAATAAGGGGGTTAAACTCTGTTAATTCAGCATTAAACCTGGAATAGCCAAAAAATGTTTTTTTCCATTCAGTTCCATATAGACACCTAGCAAATATTAAGTTGTCGCTGAACCCGAACCCAAACCTGTTGCAGCGACAATAGGCTAGACGACTGTAATTTTTTTTTGTTTATTATTGAAAGACGTTACATTTATGAACGCAATCCTAAAAGAATCACTGCTATAGTATTAATACTACCCGAGATATCACAATTTGAATTGCACATTTTTGGACTTGCCTAAAAACGCTCCATTCAAACGTGTCCTAAATTATGACGTCACACTAACGTAGTTATAAGGAGCGCGTAAGAAGTTTGTACGACAGCTATATTAAATATTGCGTTTATGAAAATGGTCTTTTAACAAAATTGCTTCCTAATAGTCTCTGTTTGAAAATGGTATTATTTTTTTACTAAATATGTATACTTTCGAAATGGACTTGCCCACCCAACTTTGAAGGCCTATTGTGGCTTCATACTGAATCAAATTTTGATTGTGGTTTCACAAATCCATTTGATTTTATTGATTTTATTTGAGACATCTCTGAGAATACTGCTGGAGTTAGCGCGGAAGCCACTATTTCCATAAGAGTGTACTCGTATTTCAAGCATTTCTTATCGCAAACGGCCGTAGTTAAATTTATTCAAGCCAGTACTGTAACAGCCCGGAGTGCGCGAGGGCAGGGCGGGTGCGAACTGAGTGCAGGTGTACTGACTGCTCTTAAGCAGCTCTTTGTACTCCGTTTAACCTCTTAGCCTCAATCAATGGGAATATATGCAAATTCCAAGTTTCCTGTTCAGCTACAAAATAAGATTTAGAGCAGGATGAGGATTTTACTAGCTTAAATTATGGATATGTATCTTACATTTAGATCCGCACCGTATTTTTGCAATGCAAGAAAATTATAATTTTCAACTGTTCACGGATTCCACTATTTAAAGCCCCAGACGTATTATAATAATATTGCAGTAATGTTTGTTTCTAAAAATAAGAAATTGGCTTCGCTTAATGAATATTGAATTTTGGTGTAATTGTTAAGAAGTTAGCTACAACACTGTGGTCGCAGGTTCGGTCCCCGCACAGTCCAAAAAGTTTGCATGAACTTGACTGTTTGAATCGGTTTAAGTATTTCCTATGTATGTATTAAAAAAAGCAGTTAAGTAGTCTAACTACCAGAGTACAAGTTTTTCTCTTTTTGTAGCTAAATGGTGCTTTGGGGATTCATGTTCGAGGATATTATTTTCTCCAGGAAATATAGTTTTTAGTTTCTGCTTAGTGACCATTAATCAGTCTACTCTACTTGCCTTTAGAACATGTCTGCATGTCACCCATTCTTCAAAAACAAAACACCTACGCAAATAGAGAAAAAAAAACAAAGCGATTTCCTATTCTGGTGTGTGAGCAGCACAACAATACAAAGCGAGATAAACAATGAACGTTGAATCAAGATAGCTGCGCGTGCGCGTGGTAGCGAGGATTATTAATCATATTAATGCAAATGTTATTACATCGTATACTGTAACGTACGTCATTAGATTTAAGTACCAAAAGGAATTAGCTACCAAACCTTTGAAAAACATCTGATTTATACACATAGGTAACCTAACTGATCAGTGATTAATGTATGTTGCAGTATCATGTGAAAACTACATTTATATCCCCTGTGTTATGGAATCCAGAAACAATGAAGGTACCACAATACACAAACATCCAGACCAAGAACAAATTTCTGTTTCATCAACATACATTTACGCTACTGCGGAAATCAAACTATACCTTTTGAGCCTCACCTCCACCGTCTCTTGTAACTTCTGCGCTAACGAGTCGTGAACAGAACGTACACTCAAACTCGAAGGCAAAAGGAACACATTAGTCCTGCCACTGTTCCACCGGTTCGAAAATTGTTCCTATCGAGAAGAATCCGGCAAGAAACTTGATAGGTACCTTTCTCGGGTCCGGCCGTTGCGCCCTGGGCCCGCGAGGCTCTCAGGCCGGGACGCCCACGATTTTCACAATATGTTTGTCCGCGACGCCATTCTAAAATTCGTAGGCGTCCCGACCCAGCGCCTCGCGGACCGACGGCGTAACGGCCGGACCCCCATTTAGTTGTTAAGATTCTTGTTGTTACAAAGGTACATTGCAAATGAACAGAGTATCCTGTGATGACCACAAATCCTTACCAATTAAATAATCTTTGGCATTATAATACCCTTGCTTTATCAATTGTGATTTAATATGCGACTTAAAGTGCAAAGGTTGCAAAAGTTCAACAGGAGTGAGAAGGTTAGCAATATTTGCGGTACTCACAGATCTTGTAAGACAACATGTTCGAGTGTTGTCAACCTTTTGGTTGACAACACTCGAACCCGTAAACTTCGTTCTATCATGGACTCAGCGAATTTTTCACTTTTGCCTCTTAATCCAACTCACCACAACATTGACACGGATGATACGTGGATCGATCTTATTTGGACTGCCTCGCCCGAATACGTTATTAAACATGGACAACTTGTAGCCCCTGGTTTTTCTCACCATGATCTCATCTTTACGTCATATAAAATGAAACCACCTAAACGCAAACCAGAAATCATGCAATTACGGAATTTTTCTAGGCTGGACGTGAAGAAATTGCAACAAGACGCTTCTGCTCAGGATTGGTCTACGGTGGTGTCTGCTTCTATAGTGGATGACAAAGTCTCATTTTTCAACCAAATTATTCTGAATCTATATGAAGCTCACGCCCCGTTAAGATCAGTCAAGTTAAAGCGCCCACCAGCTCCGTGGATTACGGAAGCGGTGAGAATGGCGATGAACAAAAGGGATAGCGCCTTTCGCATGTTTAAGCGCAATCGGTCTGAGGAGAACTGGTCTTTTTTCAAAAAAGCCCGGAATAGATGCAACCAGATGGTTAGAGCTGCGAAGAGGCATCACTTCCACGATAATTTAGTTCAGTCTTCTCCTGCTAATGTCTGGAAATTCCTTAACTCTCTGGGTTTCGGCAAGTCGGCAACCTCCGTTGAAAACTGTCCTCTTCCCCTCGATGAATTAAACGCCCACTTTGCCAGTAGCCCAAAACTCCATGATGACGTCAAAATGAATACCGTTTCCGCTATCGCTCAAATTCCATCCCCTCTTGTTGATCCATTTGAATTTTCTCCAGTTACTAACGACGACATCACAAAAATCTTCTCTTCTATAAAATCCAACGCTTCTGGGTGTGATCAGATCAGCCGTGGTATGCTGACTCCCATAGTCGATTTCGTTATACCTTTGATCACGCACATTATTAACTTCTCGCTTGAAACGGGTACATTCCCACGCGTTTGGCGTAGTGCTTTCGTCCGCCCTCTTCCCAAACTTTCTAACCCAAGTCTTCCTAGCCACTTCCGTCCAATTTCTATTCTCCCTTTTATCTCCAAAATACTAGAAGCCGCTGTACTCAAGCAATTTTCAAAATTTATTCTCTCCAATAACCTCATTAGCCAGCATCAATCGGGTTTTAGGCAAGGACACAGCACGACCACTGCCCTTTTAAAAGTGATTGAGGATGTCAGGTCCGGCTTAGAGGAGTCTAAACTCACTATTTTAGTCCTGATTGACTTCTCTAATGCATTTAATGCTGTGAATCATGACATTCTACTATCTATTCTTGCTCATCTACGTGTTTCTCCTTCAGCGCTGAGGTGGTTTGAGGCGTACCTTCGGGATAGGCAGCAGGCTGTTCGTATCAAACAGGCATCATCAAGCTGGTGTGTCCTTGATGCTGGTGTACCGCAAGGTGGTATTCTCTCCCCATTGCTCTTCTCAGTTTTTATTAATTTTGTGACGCACCATCTGCGCAGCTCTTACCATCTTTACGCAGACGACCTGCAGCTATATGAACAGTGTACCGCGGACAAATTTGAGGAAACTGTTAGCGCCTTGAATGCGGACTTGAACCACCTATATGATTGGGCCGGTAGATTCGGTATTGCTGTAAACCCTTCCAAATGCCAAGCCATTGTTATGGGTACCCCGCATCTCCTTGCAAAGGTAAATAATGGGTCCGATGCGTCGCTGAAATTTAACGGAACTGTTATTCCCTACTCTGAGCATGTCAAAAACTTGGGCCTTTTTATTGACAGTACCTTAAGCTGGGATAAGCATGTCTCAGAGACTAGTCGGAAAGTTTCGGCTACGCTTCGAGCTCTGTACCGTTTCAAAAACTTTCTGCCTTCTGAAACTAAGGTGCTTCTGGTTCAGGCGCTTGTGGTACCTATCATTGATTACGCAGATGTTTGTAGTAGCAACCTATCTCAAGCCGCCCTCAATAAATTGGATCGGCTTCTCAACAGTTGTCTGCGGTTCATCTTTGGTGTGCGTAAGTACGACCATATCTCACCATACCGTACTCAACTCAAATGGCTCACCATCCGCAAGCGTAGGGAGTTGAGAACACTGTGTACTCTGTTCAGTATCTTAAATGACCCAAATTCTCCCAGCTATCTGAGGTGCAAGTTTCAGCTAAAGGGTGACACTAGTACACGCAACCAGCGGTCTTGTAACCTACTCAATCTGGTGACACCTGCTCACAAGACGCGCCATGTGGAGCAGTCTTTTACGCTTGCTGCCATTAAGTCATGGAATAGGCTCCCGGATAGATTTAAAACGGCTTCGACTAAGTTTGGTTTCAAGAGAACCGTCCGTGAATTTCTTCGACTCTCTATCTGATTGGAATTGTTCGTCGTCTTTCCTAGCTATTGTGTAAATACGTATATCTAGTGTATGTGAGTATTTATCTCTTGGTCTATGTATATATGTTATATATTATATATGTTACATATAATATGTTCATGTATGTTTTAAATTATGTATATGTATGTTTTTTATTATGTAAGTATATGTATGTTTTTATTATGTACATTGATATTATATGTGTATTTATTCACTTATAAACCTAAAATTTTGCACCGCTATAGTTTTTCTGTCTCGCCCTATGGTTGACTGGTAGAGAATGCTTTTAGCATTAAGTCCGCCTTTTGTAGAGGTTTGTGCATTAAAGATTAAATAAATAAAATAATAAATAAATAAATAAACATGTACATATTGTATACAGTTGAGATGTATTGAATAAGATTAAGCAATATTATTGAACGATAGCAAAAGCGTTTCCAATCCATTTTGTAAGCGCTAGACTTATTTAGTGATGCGAATCTACATATCGAGAATTTTTCCTTACCCTGATCATCAGACAGGCTACTTACAATGATTTTGACAAATAACAATTTATATCATCCATTTCGTTTATTCAGATTTTATCTAAAAACTGTTTGGCAAAACAGTTTCTTTATCGTTAAATCTATCTAAAAGGAAATATTAGGGAATTTAAATATATTACAAAAACACGCAATTAACATATCAGTTAGGTGATTCGACTTCCAAAAACTAATCAGGATTAGAAGATAACTATATCATAATGCTCATTGTTACAGGTCATCGATAACAAGACTTTGTTACAAGATAAGATTAAAACATAATTAGAAAATTCTTTAATAATTAATAACAATTATCGCATATCTTCTACTTATCTTTCTGGGTTTAAAACAAATCCGGTTAACAATATTGTGATAATCGCAAACATATCTTTTTGATAATTTATTACTTAACAATGATGCAATCCATTTCGAATAGATAATTATTTTCCAAAATTAGTACCTAAATACTGAAAAGTATATGGTTGTAATTTTGGCAAATTTTGGAGTAAACAGCCAATAGTGTAGCTCTAGTTGAATAACCTTCTAACATATTTAAGCAAAATTAAAGCATAGTTGATAAAACTATTGAAACAAGTGTGTTATAACGTAAAATATTACTTTGACACGAATGTGCGGTCATCTTAAGCTTATTATCCCTACGAATGATGACCGCACCGAATAATCTGCTCACCTACACACTGTTGTGTAAAATAATGTACAAGTAAGTACATGATAAGCCTACACGTAAGGGGACGGTAAATAATTAAATGTATTTGTGACTTAAATGTACAAAAGTGTAAAAATGTGAAAAGAAGTCTATTTTTATCGATATCGATACCGCGGCGACACTGCCCAGCGGAACGAAAGCCCAAGTGCGCAAGCGCCTGTAATGACGATGCGTTGACACAACCTCTGACATTGCGCAGTGTGAAATAAGATGCGAGTATCCATGTGTAAAGCACGAGAAGGATTTGATGATAAACTAGTACAGAGATGATCCACAAGACCTCTTGAAAATTTGACTACAATTTAGGAGGCCGAGGCGGCAAAAGCTGTCTTTTACAGACAGACAACCAGACAGGTGACATAGGTACAACAAATATTATGTTTGTAACGCATTTTAATTTAATTTCCCCACGGCATAACAGCGAGGAACGCGAAGTGACAAAAAAAAAAATCAAATAAATTAACGTAGTTTACTGATAACATTATCACAATTACAATTTGAATGTGTAATGACATCTATTTTGCCACATAGGAACTACTATAGAAAAAACCCGATAACAATGAGGTTCCTCCCTTTTCCATGGTGGATGAGGAACATCACACCCCGTTCTTCACGTTCCCCAAAAATGTATTATATCTGAGCGGTTTCCTGAATGCATGGATTCCCAACAAGAGCAAAACTTTATTGTGATAAAATCTGGAAGCATAATGTACTTAGCCTTTTTTACATTTTTTTTGAGTGAGTGAGTTCATTTAGACCTTACCTAGAATTCAACAGTTATGCTTAGAACCTACCTTCAGGTATACCTAACAAGTATGAAAATAATGTGTTCTTTATATCCATATCTAAAGCTATAAATCATACAACAAGGCATTGGGTCACTCATTGCGCAGTAGCAAGCAAGCTGCAATCGTTCA
Organism: Udea ferrugalis; assembly: GCA_950022985.1. Classification (NCBI taxonomy): domain Eukaryota; kingdom Metazoa; phylum Arthropoda; class Insecta; order Lepidoptera; family Crambidae; genus Udea; species Udea ferrugalis. Next base: position 9,720,898 of record OX465541.1, on the reverse strand, counting down.
AACATTTACTCACCTAAGGTACTCAGAAACAACATGGCTTCTTTGCATGCCCTTTAGAAATGGAGAATGGATGTCAATGTCTATTAATTCTGAAGCATCATTAGTTTTTGTTTAGTCAACACAGCGCTGTGAACTTTGAACTCTTTGCAATTTGAAATAAGTTTATAAACTCAAAACATTTATTTGTCAACTCGTTAAATATTTGTTTATTTATTAAAAAAGCAGTTGCAGCGAACCAAAGTTACATGTGGACGCTGAGAGTCAGGGTTACTGTCCTCCATGGTGACTAATGTCACCATGACACAGGGCAAGCCGTTCTTTGTGTCGTTCATCTTTGTATTTATTTGTTTTTCGTAATTACTTAATTAAACTTACGTTGTGTAATTTTGTAAAACGTTTCTGCCTTATTTCTTCCATTTCTGTTGTGAGGTCAAATAAGTTGATAAATTTTGATATTTTTTGGAACCAGGCAGTCATTTGATCACAATCTCACCTGATAGTAAGTGATGATGTGGTCGATGGTGGCCTCGCAATGCCTATTCACTCTATTCTTGAAGAGACCTAAGTTGTAGTGTTCTGGGAAGACATGCACACTCAAATGGGTGCATACAGAGTGGTGAAATATGTCTGGATTTTTAATAAAAAGTAACCTTATCACTACGGAATTTAAATCGTGTTTCACTAGTTGTAGAGTTTGGTAACGCTTCAAATAAGATACGACTCTGTCATTCCAGTATTAAAATTGCTTCTGTCAAACCGCCAATACCTTTTTGGCTACTCTGTCAGTACACATGATTTTTTATGCTGACTGTACCCCTTGTGTTATTTATGATCGTATATGGACCAGTTTACATTCGTCCGTATCACTGACTTTGTAAGTTTAAAAAATAAGTTAAACAACTAAAACTTTAAAATAGTTACTTACCTAGTTGATGATATTTCCAGAACTCGTGTAGGCAAATTCCTGAAACAAAAAAATATTTCACATAATATACCTGTAGTCAAAGTGCAACTGATAAACAATTATCAGTTGCAAGTGACTACAAAGTCACTGTAGACGGAGCAGTCGGAAGCTGACGCCTCACATATTATAACATTTAAATGCTGCTGGCGGTGCGGCGCGCGCGCACCAACCTGCTGGCGCGGGCGCTGCTCACGCGCGCCGGCGCACCATCAACGCGGTAGCTGAGATCACGGACATATTGTCGTGTCCTCTGAGTGAATTCCACACTATATGTAATATGTTATAAATTGTAGTTGTTGTAAGAGTATTTTTGAGTTTTGTTTGTTTTTAAGGTTTAACTTTTTTTTTTATTTTATGTATAGGATAGTTACACATTAAGTCAAAATTTCCTGTAATGATAGGTTTAAGAGATGATAAATAAATAAATAAAATATAATTAAATAAATGAATTGGTTGAGTAAAGTTCATGATATTTTTGTACTTACAAATAATAGCAAAGATGTAGTTTGCGCAACAACTTAGTCTTAGACGAATTGCCAATTTGACAGTGGTGGTGGTTTGCCGATAAAAAGAGCATGTTTCTACATGTCTTCCTTCACTCTAGTCTCTAACTGGCTATTAGCTGGCTGTTACTGATGAGTGAAGTCTTGAGGGAAAGGTCAACGGATGTCGGTTCGTTATGGACTTGTGATCAGCGCTCAAGTCGCTCTAGCGTGACCGCTGGTGTCAGGTGAAGTGAGGTGACCACTCTTCATTTTAATGACTGACTTCTATTATTTATAACCGGGGCCTTTTTGTGTTGTAGAGGAGATACAGCCTTCATCAGAAGCGCTAGGAGCCGCACGTGAACCAGATCAGTTCAGAGATCTTCACAATATCCATTCACATCTCCCTCAGGTGAGCACGCTCACTTCAATAGTTTTTTCGCTTTATCTTAAATAAGTATTATCCCTCATTCTTTAGGAAATAATTTTAAAATCTTATGTGGCTTCGTTCTTTAAACTCAAACGAAGTTATTGAATTTCACTGAAGGCCTAAATGAAAGTCTCGTGAAGCGTGAAGTCAAGTGTGCCAGGATTGACACCCCAGTACCTGTGTCGGACAAGGGAGCATGCCTGTCAGACTGTACTCCAGATTTGAAGAATTCCTGAATTTCATATCCCAGACACCCACGATGGCATAAACCAGCGCCTCTGCAGTTAAACTGCAGTGGCACATGCTGAGGTAGGGTCCTGATTGTCCTAATTTAATTGAAATGTTTACTTGACAAAAAAAAAAAAATGTATTTTTATCATTATTTTTTTAAAATTTTGTTTTTATGTTTTGTGTTTTCTTTGTTTGTATTTGTTCCGTTGGGACAATAAAATATTTTGCTTTCTTTCTTTCAATTTTAAACTCAATTTGTGGACAACGTTGTTAACTCTGCAGTTAAACTGCAGCGGCACATGCTGAGGTAGGGTCCTGATTGTCCTAATTTAATTGAAATGTTTACTTGACAAAAAAACTATGTCTAGACTACTTGTCTATGTCTAGAATGGGTTCATCAGATAAAATATCTTGGTGTACAATTAGATGATACCCTGTCTTGGGATCCACAAATCTCTCTTCTTGCGGCTCGTACACGGAAATTGACATGGATCTTCAAAACCTTAAGAGATTCTCTTTCGCCTCAACTATTAAAAACGGTCTACTTTGCTTTGGCACAATCTATTCTTAGTTACTGTATCGCCGTCTGGGGTGGAGCATGTAAGACAAAAATTAAAAAACTTGAATGCGCCCAGAGGTCTATCCTCAAGGTTATGTCTAAAAAACCTTTTAGATATCCTACTGTAAAGCTTTACCAAGACTGTTCAGTTTTAACTATAAGGCAGTTGTTTGTCCTTCATGCCATATTGCGAAAACACTCAGAGCTTAAGTACGACCTGAATCTTGAAACATCCAAACGAAGAACCCATAAAGTATGTGGATCGGTAACACATAGGACTACATTTCTTAGAAGACATTTATATTTCCTTGCACCATACTTGTACAATAAAATAAACAAAGCACTGTATATTTACAATAAGACAAGGTTTGTCTGTAAGTCTATGGTACATAAATGGCTTCTGAAACTTAACTATGATGACACAGAGTCCTTAATCACAATATTAGAATAGTTTGAACGCACCAGGGCAATATTTGCTCGAAAATGTATACACACATCTTCACTATACCTATTTATTAACAAACACCTAAAAGATACCTACATAAATAATTTAACTATTAAAAAATTACAACCCTTAACTGTCTAAATGGCAAAAAGTTTAATATATATATATATACGTATTTAAATATTAGGAGTCCTTTCAAATCGGTAATTGACCAACAAAAATATTTTAAATCATAATAAAATAATAATAATGGATAAACCCGATACAGAATACACAAACATACTATGAATCTACCACAGGTGTCTACAACAGGACATACACACGGAGGTGTGATAGTGACATGTAAAAACATGCACACGAGCCTGCTTAGTATTTACACACACACACGCACACACACGCACAAACACACACACACACACACACACACACACACACACACACACACACACCCTAACACACGCTCATATTAATATCACTTATCTTCATTACCTCACCATGAACTTCCTCTCTCTTTGTAATCATTTTCATCATGTACACACCGACATACTCGCTGATTCATGGGTGAGACCTGGAGTCCTGAAAAACAGGGTTGCCCTAGTTTAGGCTCCAGTCGCACAATTGTTAAGATGTGATTTAGATGTTACTAATTTTCCCTGCAATGTACTTTACTTTTGTGTGAAAATAAATATATTTTTATTATTTTATTTAATGTATTTTAATCATTTAATTTTTTAAAATTTTGTTTTTATGTTTTGTGTTTCCTTTGTTTGTATTTGTTCCGTTGGGACAATAAAATATTTTGCTTTCTTTCTTTCAATTTTAAACTCAATTTTTGGACACCGTTGTTAAAGGTGCACGCCTCTTCTAAAGGTTGCAGCAATTCACAACTGCAAGACTGTGCAACTGGTATAGATACCTATACCTATGAGTATGCAGGTGCAAGCTGTGACTTCACCTGCAAGAATTCTAATACAATAATGATACCATAATAACGGAACCTCACATTCAAACAAAGCCAAATATTAGTAGGTAAGCTAATAATAATATACTGAACTGCTACTAACATTAATACATTCTAACAAGAGTTAATATACAAGCTATTAACTCTTGTTCAATTTTAGACGCTAAATTTTGGAGGAACATGAATAACCTGTATAATTTATCTGAGATAATAAAAGGTTATACAGGTTGAATTTTGATCAACTGCAGCCATTTTTTTTGGTTTGTGTTGGCAAAACGGTTTGGTGCTTCCTTTATGGTCCGCACCGCTAAGGAGTGGAACGCTCTCCCGGCTTCTGTATTTCCGAATACATACAACCATGGTGTCTTCAAGGCAAGAGTGAATAGGCATTTTCTGGGTAAGCTTGTTCCACCTACGCCTCGTCATCAGGCGAGACTCAGGTCAAAAACAAACCCATTTTAAATTTAAAAAATAGCCTAATGTTCCACCTGCTATTCCGACATTTGAAAAATAAGCCACTCAAGCACAAGTTTACGGAGCAAACGCAGAAATATAAACAAAGGAAGTGCTTAAAAAGCTTATCTTACTATTTGCTATATCAATATAGAAAATAAACACTAAGACCATTTGTGCTGTATAATTCCTACAAAACATTATCAGGGAAAACCCAAAATGTAATGAACAGGGAGTCAATATTTGAATTGCAAAGAAACTTAACGAAGCATTAAAATACACACGATTCACGACTATATCCCAAACGGGGTAGTCAGAGGCACACTGATTGTTGCCGTCATGGTGAACGGAACATTCAGAAGCCCACATTTCGCCGAGCTAATTTGAACCCAATGTGGTAAGAGGCCTACCGCCGGTATTTCAGAGTTAGCCGCGAATTGTACAATTAACACAAAGTAGGTGTTCTGGCCTGTCTTGAACTTAGGATCACCGGGTTCCGAGCCAGTGATTAACCACTGGGCCGCGACGCTTTCTTTCACACAATTCCAATGTTAAGTGTTTGCATGCAAAACGAATAAAGAGACACTTGAAATTGGAAGTAAACCCTGGCCAATACATGGTGCAGGCAGCAATGACATTTAAAAGAGGTAGTTGTAAGTTATGTCAGTACTGATGCGAAGTCGAAAATTGACCCCTGGCGTACGTACCTATAATTTGACCGTGTGTATAAGATAGTATGCTTATTTACTACAGCGTTAACAAGACTGCTACATGTTGCGCAGTGTCGTCTCAAACTGTCAATGCTTTGCTCAAGTGTTCGAAGTTCTGATTTCGGGTGGCAATTTTTTCAGCACAAGTAACCTATAAGCGTCTTTTTTAATAAATTATTATTGGCAGGCAGACTATTGAGAAAGCACATTTAACGAGACTATCATTTGGAGAAGTAAGATTCGTCTCAAATGGCGTACGGTGTTGAAACACACAGTTCAGCAATGTCGTGCGCAAGCGTTGCGGCTGCAGAATGCTGGCTGTTGCGAGAGCTGTACCTTTAACACACGACAGGTTTACACAGCATGTCTCGAGCTCCACTCGAGCTTGTATTCAAAATGACAAAAGACGAATGCGTTTTCTACGAAAACTCTGTCGAACGCGCAGAAGATTCCGCCCACTTCATCTCAATATTTCAAATGACTTTCAGCCGCTGATGGCTTTACCAGACGCTGAGAGCCTGTTCAAACAACGATTGTTGGGCGATCGCACCGCGATCACGCCGCGAACACTGCATGGCAGCCATTACTTTATCGCGGCAATATCGCAGCGAGCTCGCGGTGTGTACGTGACATCGCCTCGCCGTGAAATCGCCCGAAAATCACTAATGGGAACGCAGAGGGTTGAGAGCCCTTATTAAAGTAACGCCCTTAAGGGCTACAGAGGGGTCACGGACCTAGATCGTTAGTGGGAGAGTGCAATCGAACCTATGTGATGGACAACATATATGTGTTTGTTCTGAATCTGGTATCATTTTCCATTTCGATAACGTATTCATAATTATTTATGTATTTATCTCTGCGTAGTTTAGGGTCAGGTGATCTTGGAGTTAGTTGTCCTATTGTTATTTATTTTGGGAAACACAATAATTACAAATTTAACTGTATTAAGAACGATAGTATCGATACTAAACACTGAACTGAAAAAAACATTGTTCATCTTCGCTCGAATATACTTTGTGCTACTCTACCAACCAATATTCATTTGGTATATATTTATTTATGTATATTTCTAATAATTAGAGCCTAGAGAGAAACAAAATCTTGGACACGGAAAAGTGCCGTTGTCTGATTAACGGTTTAGTTTTCCTCAAAATTGCAATATAACTGCTAAAGAGGAAAAATGTAATCAACCTCAATACTGCATAGAGCACTGCAAGTCTTGTTCTATTCATAAAATTAGGTGTCCCGACAATCGTCGTTCAGCCAAATGAGGACTGTGTCAGTTCAATAAAATGGTTGAGTTTACATAACATAACATAACATAAACGGCCTATATACGTCCCACTGCTGGGCACAGGCCTCACCTCACTATGAGGTGGAACAAGCCATACTCCAACACGCGGGCTCAGTGCGGATTATTGGAGAGGTGTGAGGTTAGTGAGCAACCTTAATGTCAGATGTTATCAAGCCGCCCTAAGGCCTCTGACTAGGTTTAACGACTGACATCTAGCGACATCATCCGGGACCCACTCAAGAGCGTACCCAGGATTTCAGCTAGGGGGGGGCAGCTCATATCTGTTTCGAAAAGATGGTCGGTCGGGTATATTGAAAAAAAAATTTTTCATTCCCACTTGTAAGGAAAATTGACTTCTAGGGGGGGGGCAGCTGCCCTCCCCTGCCCCTACCTGGGTACGCCCTTGGACCAACTGCTTAACGTGCCTTCCGAAGCACGGAGATGCCCGAAATACACATCACTAAATTTCGGTCGGGGTGGTCACCCGTCCCATTTCCGACCCGGCGTGTGTTGCTTTACAACAGCGATCGTCGCCGATCACTGTCACAACTGCGCCACGGGCACCTGAGTTTACAATTTGCGTCAATTTTTGCTCAACATACACTACATATATCTTTCGCAGACTTCATCAAACACAACAAAAGAAGAAACCAGTCAAATCGGTTCAGCTGTTCGCGACTTATGCGGTTAGTAACAGATTTAGCGATTCATATTAATTTATATGATTCAGCAGAGTCATCCTGTATAAATGCTGTAAGAAACACAAGACTGTCTTACTATAGCATTATAATATAACGCATCACTGCCAGTAACACTGGCATCAAGCCAAACTAGGAGTTATTGCTTAGTGGCCGAAGGTTCATAATTGCAGTTGTCTTGGGGCACGTGACGGTAATCTTACCTCGTTCCTTTCTGGGTAAGACGCGTGACATGCTGCCATAGTAACACATAGTAATAGGCATAGGTTGTGGTTAGGTGTGCCTAGGCCGGGTTAGGTTAAATTCGCCCCCTGCCTGTCGTAAGAGGAGCCTAAAGGGGTGCCTTCGGGTTCACTGGGAGTGCACACGGCGGGGGCTGTGTGCCTCCATTCCAAGTGGCCCCGAGGAAGGGCGGCAGTGTAAGAGTAACTCCCCTTGGGCTGGGCTGGCTATGCCAGAATAGCGCGCCAGGGGTCCACCGGCACCGAGTTCTTGACCAGATAGCACGGGGACCTCGGGATACGCGCTGCAGCAGGTCACCGGGGTTTAGGTTAAATAAAATGAAAATAAAAATATTGGCGATGGATTAATCCATAAGGGCATTTTCTACCAGTCAAGCAAGTCGCCAGTCGGCTAAGGCAGAAAACTTGTTAGTAAAAAATATTGTCTCATAGTGACGGATGGCATAACGTTAAGAATCGCGTAGCCTGCGCAAGCGCACGTCGAATGTCGACCCGCGCATGCGTGTCAGCGGCGCAAACACGTGAATGATGCAAGTACTAATACTAGGATAACGTCCGGTATATACAGGTTGAGATGAAATGAGAGAAAGAAAGAAAATTTCATTTTTTATCCTAACGCACCTTACAAAGTTAAATAACTTAAAAGTCTATTATGAAGCCGCTGGATGCGGACAGCGCAGGACCGATCGTTGTGGAGATCCTTGTGGGAGGCCTATGCCCAGCAGTGGGCGTCGTTCGGCTTATATGATGAGCTAGAGCTCGCTATTATTTATTTATTAACGGAATGGAACGGAATCCGACAACCAACGGCCAACGAGGTCTCCACTCAAGAACGCACTGTGAGTCAAAGTTTCGGCTCTGCACGTCAAAACGGGTAGGACGCCCTATAGTGCGTTCGCGTTAAGAATACAGTGATTTTTGAATTTAAATCTGTTGCACACAAAAAGCTCAAGATGCACAACCTTTGCTTTTGAAAGTATGCATTCAGCTGGTCACTGTGGACTTGACTTTCTAATTAGAAACGATTTGATTGGTAAGGGGGAGTGCTAGATCGAAAGGACAAGGATTAAATAACTGCATTCTTAACGCGAACGGACTATAGTTGAAATTAAAACCCTTGTTTTCTAGAATTATGTAATGGGCGAATAGTGATGTTTCCCATGAAATAAATAAATTAAAAGAAATTAGAAAAATCAATATCTTTAGCAATTATAATGTAAGTTCCGGCAGGTTGCAGAAACCGACGAACGCAATGTGCAGGCGCAGCTCGCAGTGTGTCAATAGGTCTAGAGGACGCCAATAGCGATGTCGAAAGATCGCGCTTCACTGGCCGCAGTTTTTCATTTGAAAACACCTAATTACTCGGTCGTATGGTAAAAGTACTATACGTGGACTGACATGAGCATTTTGCCGTAACGTAAGTTTCGAGGCGTTTGACGTTACGATTGCCCATCGGGTTGAGCACGCGCGCTCTCAAAGTCGAACGTCGTAAAACGACAGTTTTCGTCATGAATAGTTTATCTCTGAAATTCAATTCTTCATCATCCCGGTCTCGGCTGACGTCGTTAGATGTCAGTCGTTAAGCCTAGTCGGAGGCCTTCGGGCGGCTTGAAATCATCTGACATTAAGGTTGTTCACTAACCTTACACCCCTCCAACAATCCGCACTGAGCCTGCGTGTTGGAGTATGGCTGAATCCACCTCAAAGTTGAGGTGAAGCCTGTGCAGCAGTGGGACGTTTACGGGCCGTTTATGTTTATGTGTTGCATCTCCCAGTCCGCAATCAATATTAAACCATGTTGAGGAATTATTGTAAACGTTAGTTGTCAAATTTACATAATTATGTTACTGGGTTAAGCCCGTTTAATTGTGTTTTAATAAATAAATAAAATAAATAAATAAAACACTACATATAAACTCAAAATACGTTTTTGTATTAAGTATATTAAGGAATGTGCAGTGTTCTGTAAACTATCTCTATTTCATGCTTTCACATATAAAATAGCTTGTTTTAGGATAACTTAAAACAAGCTATTTTATTGACAACCATAATAATCTTAAGTAGTAGTACCTTACTTCTTTTCAAAAACTTATATTTAAGACTGTTGGAGAAAATGATGTGGGAGAAAATGAATAAAATAAAATGTTTTGTCCAAGATTGTTGTAATTGCAAATTGTAGAGGGTTTGAAGTTGTTATATTTAAAAAGAAAAAAAATACAGCTACTAAGCATTCATAAATAACAAAGCATTTCTGGTTATTCAGATATGTTCACTAATTTCGTGCGAGAGAGGTAGAGCGCTATTATGGTTTCGGTTGACAATGAACGCTAGTCTAGGTTGAAATGTAATGTAAAAATAAAGTAATTATTTCTGCAAATAGCGGTCTTAATTTCGTAACACTGACCAAGGTTAATATGTACAATTAATCCTTAATATGGTATATGATGAAAGTTCTTGCAAAGCTCTAGAGTCCCCGAGTGACTTTCTATTTTGAAGCATATACTTAAATAAGAAGTTACGTCATGGAGAGACTCCATGTTTGTTGGTTTAAGTTATTAATTAATTTCATTCATCATCACTGTCATGCTTAATCTAATGCACCAGCTGGATATATTTGTCTGACAGTGTTGTTTATTGGTAGAGATTGGCTCTAAGCATAACTTTTAACATAACCCAAACGGGTTAGGGTGCTCGCCCACGTCCGATAATCGGTGACCGATTTTTTGTAGGAGAAAAATAGAACGTACTGATATCAATGGAGCAACGCACACGTCCGACAAAAAATCGGTCAGAAAAAGGGAAAAAATACAGCCGATTTTTAATCGGCCCGACAATCGGTCCTACAAAAAGTCGGACGTGGGCGAGCAGCCTTAGTCGGAAGCACACGGATTGTTGATGATGAACGGGATATTCAGAAGCCCAAATTACGACGAGAGAATCACAACCCCAACCTGGGCGAGCCTATCGTCGTTATACGGGTTGCTTGGGGTTGTTATCGGTGTTTTCCAACACCGAAGCAAAGAGTTAGTCGCATATTGCCTAATGAACACAGAGTAGTCACCGGCCAGTCTTGATCTCGGGACCACCGGGTTCCGAGCCAGAGTATTTAAAACCACTGGGAAATGTCGCTCTCCAAGCATAAAGGGTCTTATTATGTACACAGTGCAATAAAAATAATACATAAATCAATGAAATATGGGGAGAGCTCCACTGTCGGCGACGCTTCTTATTGATATAATAGGCTCAACACTTGCGCAGATTATCTTGTTGCGTAAAAACCATACTGGTCTTCAAGAATAGAAGCTAAAGCCAATTATAAATATATGCCATAACTGTCAACGTACGTAACGGTGAATAAATACTATGTTGCAAGACTCGCAAAATGCGACCCTTGCAGTTTACACGCACACGCAAACGACAATGTCGTAACACTAAACGTACTTACATACTGCCAGATTCGCTGTATGTAAACATTAGTATAGGCATTTGCATAGTACAAGGGCCAGGAACGGATTCATTTACGTTATTTACACAAGGCCGAACAATGACACGTTTAGGGCGTTGTTTATATTTAAAGTACAGTTCAATGAGACCAAAAAGGATTTATTTTTCTACTTTAGTGATAGTAGTATACCAGCGACGCGTCGCTGCAGTTTAATACGGCTGCAGCGGCACATGCTGAGACAGAGACCTAGTTGGCCCCACCTAGAAGGCTTTTTATTTTCTTCTTTTTAATTCCTTTTTTAAATGTGTTTTGTTTTATTGTAATTTTTTGAGTGCTTGTTTTTTTATATATTTGTATGCCTTCCTTTGTTTGGGGCCAATACAAAACTTATCTTTCTTTCTTTAAAGTTAGCAAAACTTTGATTGGTCACGCATTCAATTAAGATTCTATAATTATACTGAAGTTGGAACCTAACCCACTTTCTGCGATGACCTACGAAAATTTCAGAGGTTTGCCGGCTTGTTCAGAATTACGAAAGAAAACATAACTAATACCTCACTTACTCGCTAACTTATTTTTTTTGGCTAATTACATTTAACGATTATAATGTGCTCGGTAACAGGTAAACTTGATATTTTTGTTTAATTTCTATCCTGCCTTGCTGGAAGTAAGTAACATATTCGCTAGCAGCCCTTTGCCTATTTAGTTAATTCTAAGACCACCTGGCTAGTAATCGTGGCTTGTATAATGATGTACAGTGGCACTTTTGACTGACAAGTTCCGCTGACATATGCAAATAAACAGATATAGCCTTGTGAAGCCAAGATAGCTATTTGTCGATTCTATAAACTATTTTGTCTGTCTGATCTGTCATTAATCACTTGATGAATGGACTTGTAGGGCTATTAATTTTGGTGATGCAATCGAAAATTGGTTTAAGATTACAATTTATGTGTTCTATATTTTGACTTATTTATTTATTAGGTCACCAACAATTATTTAATATCGTAGTTCTTGGTTACTTTGAATCTTAGTTTCAGATAAAATTTACGAAATTTCTAAAAAAAGGCATAATCCATTTCTTAAGTTGGTAAGCCTTTTTATTCCGTCAATCTATTGTTTTATTGTTTTTCTTTGGAAAGAATAATCACGATTCCTGTACAAGAACCAATATTGTAATACAATAATCGTATCTTTTAGCAACGCGTATTGATTGGTTGAATTAACGTTACACGCGGCTTATTTTAGAATTGATTCATTACACACATGGAATTGCAATCCACCGGTCCGATTTAAATCAGACTTTCAACGCTTTAAACAGATTGTTGTAGTTGTTTACGTAGATTCATTCATTAGCTTTAAAACCTTGTATTATAGTCCTTATGTCTCAGTTGAAATACAGATGTCACAAAGGACAAGTCTTCTTTATTTATCGGATCCAGTCACATTCAAAATTGAACCTTATAGCCTTATAGTTTCGCTGATATTCCTGATTAACACCGAGTGCAATGCAGTCGAGTGAGTTCGGAACTGCCTAGATACGCGCCGGCGCATTGAGCAAGCTTCCGATGTTGAAAGGCGATGCAACGGCCTAGGAGGTATGAGTGCAACGTCTTGCAGCACGTGAAACATCAACAATATCCTGGACTTTCGCTCAACCGGTAAAGTTTAACCCCCTTATTCATAAAAACTTAAACAGCTCTTAAACAACACGTGAACTTTTGTATCGCTCTGTCTCTTTCATTCTTGTAGCTGCCGCCATTTGCGAGTGACTAAACACGTCATTTGCTTAAACTATGCTTTAGCGTTGCGTTGGTTTCAATGAATAAGGGGAATAGTTTGTTATGAGTCTCGAGTCTGGGTGTTATTATACATTTAGAAACATTCAACTACATTTAGGTTGCAGCATTGGTGTAGAAATTGACTGACGTAGCCTATCTCTTACCCGCAAATATTGACGGCAATAAGAATGTGAGAGACAAAACGGTAAAGTAGTTAAAATGATCCTATAGGGCTGTTAGAGTTTTTATGAATAGGGGGTTTAGAAAAAAAAGGGGGTTTAGACTCGGACTTATTTTTCCTAAGATACTAAGTATACGTTCTGCTTAGTTTGGGATCATTTCTTGGTGTAAAGATGTCCCAGATGTTAAATAATGAATAATTAACTTATTATCCAAAACATAATATATCATTTTTCATACAATCTCAAAAGACTAACCAAAACCTTAAACAATAAGACTACAATCAATCAGCGAAGCCATCATGAACGATTTAAGGCTCGACGTAGGCTGTTTTTTTGCAAAACCTTGAAATATTCATTAATGCTGGTATTTCCTATTTAGGAAAAGCAAACACGTTTAAATTCATGCATTTGCCGTATATCTTTTGGTTCGTTGATTGAATAACTAAATATCGCCTGTAATACTCGAGGTATTGAATAAAACTAAATAATCTTCGGACATGTATGGACTATGGATTGATATTGGTCCTAAATAAATGAATTTAGTGTTATTATAATGTCACACGTAGCCAGTCACCTTACACACTGGTCACCTAAAGTCAAATATTTCTTTCAGCTAAGAAAAAAAAATACATATTTGGTTTAGGTAATTCTATTCTGTTCTTAGGGCTATTTATTGGTCCTTAACATAATAACATACGCTCGCGGCTAGACCCCGAACGGGGTAGGCACACTGATCATGATAATTCTTGTCATGTTGAACGGAACATTCAGTATTTCAATCCCACATTTTGTCGACCGTTTCAACCCCACGTGATTAGGGGTGGGGCTATCTTTATCCGGGTTGCTTGGGCTTGACCACACATAGCCGTACACAACGGCGGGTGTCAGAGTGGAGGCAAAATTCCTTGAGAATAGCTGGGTGGTTGTGTTCCTTCTGAAAGTTCTCAGGGACCCTTTGGTATCGCTCAGGGGAAGGTCACCCCCGGGTCTACTGCGGTGCTTCCAGCCTCTTTTTGGGTGAGCGAGTTCCAAAACCTAGAGGGTGGATGTCCGTAAATGGATACACCAGGTCAAAAATAAATGCTTGCTAGGGCTTTTTATTGGTGTTTTCTAGCACGTTTACCGCAAGTTGTTATAAAACGCACTCAAGTAGGTGTTCCGAGCCAGAGCCAGCCAGAACGTTAACCACTTCTGGGCCACGCTCTCGACTGGTACTTAAACTGTAGTCTAAATGAAGGAAAGCGATATTTGTGCCAAATCTCCATAAAACAGGCATAGTCATTGACTGTGTAGAGAGAAAAGCAGGTGACGGCAAACTTCGGCACTGCGATGTTGAGTATACAAATCAACATGCATGCACGCAGGAAGTGGGCAGGTACAGTAAGCGTCTTTTGAGAAGAAATTCTAGAAACATTATACAGATGACACCAAAACCCATGTCCTTACGATCTCTAATGGGATAGTCAGTCAGCGGCACGCCGAATGTCGCAGTTATGGTGAACGGAGCACTCAGGAGCCCAACGTTAGCCGAACCCAGCGTGGTACGACTACCGATGTCCCCCTAGATGACATCACTGACATTTTGTGATGCATTTTCAGACTGCCCGGACTTCGACAGGCGTTAGGTCTGTGTCCAGCCTAGCGATTCTAACTAACATCACTTCACATCTCGATGCAGCACGCCCACTTCAATCGTCTATCGTTTCACCTTGAATTAGTTTAGTATTATCCCTAATTAGCTTGGAAATAATTTTAAAATCTTATTCGGCTTAGTTCTTTAAACTCAAACGATCACAGTCGCTAAGTTGTTGAGTTTTACAGAAGGCAGAAATTAAAGTGCACCGAGAAGGACATCCCAGCATTGAGAGTAAATACTACTGTACATTTATAGGCTAATTACTTAACTTTAAGTGTACTTAACGCAAAGTAGCAATCATATGCGCAAGAGTATTGCAAATCAGATACCTAATACAAGTACATAATAACACAGTGCAGAATATCTCTTCTCATTATCACAGCTGACCGGTCTACTCGGAGAAACCTCCACTTTCTGACGCTGAGCAACTATTTGATTATTACAAGGAATTTCTACTAGAAAGTATAGACACTGAGCCAATATTATAAGTGTTGTGTATGTGGTCATACATTTTACTTACAAACATCCGATGTTAAGCCGCAGAGTGGTATAATAAGGTACTTATGTTTTCTTTATTAAATGAGGGCGAACTTGGCCTTAAAGCAAAAAAGTCGAGTATGATGTCGAGATGTGTGTACAGACGAACAAAAATACAGTTTTCGACATACTTCTAATTGACATACAAGCAAATAAGTGCACGTTACGTACAACGGTGAATCAGATAATGTTACGGGCTTACGGTACACTGACACACATAATTCATTGCTGATTCCCATCTGGACCTTTAGTACAGTCGACCTTCGCACGATTCTACTTTATGATTTTATCAGAATCTGTTATTATTGCACAAACTCCTTATTTGGTTTAATGTCTCAATTCTTAAAACATAAGATTGTATTATAGTCAAGGATTTTGAAGGTAAGTATTCATTTTAATTGGCCTAAGCCTTTATGTTTTTTTACTATCTCAAACATTTCAATGATATACATATTATTACCTTTAATTAATAGATATTGTTTTCTAGTTGGCAAAAATCGGTAAAACCTTTGCTTGTTCTCTCCAATTTAGGGTACTGCACTACCAACAGCAAAACGAGTTTTACGAGTGAGTGGTGGTGGATTGTACAGAGGCCAGCAGAGCTGAAAACTCTGTAAATTACTCTGCATTGTTCAACGTCTTGGAATCTTATATTATGTATGAGGAAAGTATTAGCTAAAGAGGGTGAAAACCCTTAGAATCCGCTACAGCAGATGCCTGCGTTACGACGACTAGTTAAACCACTTTCTTTGCCTCCTAGGAAACTATTACGACTTAGCACCTACCCATAATAAACACCATCTGTGAAATAAATACTGACATATATTGAGAACAGAAGTCAAACACGGTTCGTTGTATTCAGAGATATAATCAATAACAAACAATATAAACAACATCTTGAAAACTCTTAACATTTTACCACCAGAAAAACCCTTTTTTCACTTGACAGCCGGAAAAACAATATGGCCGCCCTTGTCGGTCCGAAACCAATAACGAAAGATTTAATATCTTTGGTCATTGGTTAAGTATAGGTCCAATTTTAAAAGTACCAATAAGTATCGATATAAACTAAA